>OX243815.1:30570786-30588691 GCA_945859605.1 Lumbricus rubellus | reverse complement strand
AAACCTAGAGGGACAGGGGGACGGTCTCCCTCAATAAAAGTGTTGGGGGACGGCCCATGCATTCCATGGTCCCCCCCCCCAATCATTGAGCATCAAGACTAAAAAAGGCTAGACAATTTTTTGGGCCGGTGAAAATAGACATTTGTTAGACTTTATACATTTTTCTTGACTTTTCGGACCGGATGACTAAAAAAAGGTCATCAACTTTTTGGGCGGCGAAAATAGATTTTTTAAACTTTTCGGCCAGACGACTAACAAAAATCTCGGGTCTTTTCTTCGGCCACACTCGTTCGTTCCCCCCTCCAAGTCTCCGCCCAGGTTTCCGCCTATGAAACCGTTCCCTCTGTTTCCCTAAGCCTCCGCCCATGCACACACAGTCACACACGCACGCACACAAACACAAACAAACACCCACGCGTCAATGCATAACCACGCAAGCAGATGTCCTATTATACCGGTCGGTTATGTGTACGTACACGCGTGTTCTTAGTTATTAGATGCTCCATCTTCAGGACCTTCTAATAATATTGAAGCTTCAGTTAAAAAGTCGTCTGTAACCTAAATGAACTACTTGCTGTCTGTGCTGAGAAATATAAATCATCGTATAAAATTATAGCCAAGGTCATGGCAGTCGGCCTACTTGGTATGGAGTCCGAGTCTATAGAGACTCTATAGATGCTCATCAGCACATCTAGCATAATATAAATAATAATAATATGGCCAGAAGCAGCGTGTGGGCTGGATAGATTAATGTGTTAAGATGAACAGTTTGAAACACAACGAAACATACTCGTAGCATTTCAACGCATATGGGCCCATAGCAGTGTGAGAATTGTGGAAAAATAACTGGGGGGAGTTGGACCATTATCCACTTGGAATCGGGGTGTAAAAAACAGACGTTACTATAGGGTTGCCAGACAGCCTTGAGTAAATTACCGGACTTTATATATATATATATATATAATTTAGAAGAATATATATATATATATATATAGGGGCTATAAATTGGATATGCAGCAACCCTGTCGTCATGCATGAAAGCTGATTGTGTGTGGAAGATTAACAGTCTGATGAGAGATGGTCACCATGATTCTGAGGACTTGTGATGTTGGGACAAGTCTTGGGAAAGTGGGAGGATGTGGAGCAGTTGGCAATAGGCCAAGATGAGTGGAACTTGTGGAGGGAATTGATGCGTTTTGCCCGATATGCAGACCTGCGCGGGGACTGAGTAGAATGATCTTGGCAGGGTATGACTAACCTGAGGTATAGGCTACGACTATGCGACTATACCTACATCGTGTAAGCTTATGAAGAAACCTGGAGCAGTGACTTCATCATGCTGATAGACTTATATCGGATATCTTGTAAATTGTAATCAAGTGTACAGCTGAACGGTTGGTTTAGCCTGGCCTGTCTTCAGACATAATTAGGCTACACTTGTGTATCCAGCCACATTAAGCAATGGCATATTCATTTATCTGTCTGTGTATTGTCCTACCTACCACGTGTCTCAGGTTGACTGCATTTGAAGAGGTAGAGAAATGGCAATATAATTGGAAAATCGCAAACAGATGTCTATTTGTGGACCCAAGAAATGATTCACTTCAACACTTGTTGCTCTAGCAATAATTAGGCTATTTACCGGACACCACCATGTCCGGTAATGCCTGAAATTTCTAACCGGACAGATTGTGCAAATACCGGACTGTCCGGTTCATTACCGGACGCCTGGCAACCCTACGTTACTATGAGGCTCTAAAAAGACTAGGGGTTGAAACACCCAACACTCCCAGCAATTCTCACACTGGGTCATTATGACCTTCATCGAATAATGGATCACACGTTTAAAAATAAGGACGGTCTTACATGCATAAATCTCAGAGACAATTATTATAACCATTATTGTATATCGAATATATCAAGTGCATGGTGTAAAGTGTAAACTAATCAATTTCTTGTTTATTATATGCCATAATGCCTTCCAGTTGTCCATTGTCTAATTTCTGGTTCTCCTGATTTTTTTACATTGCAATAATTGTATTTTGGCTTAATAGTGGTGTGCGTCAAATACACGTCCTTGTCTTTCTTTCCGTTCGGTGCCCGTCTCTTTCCTTCTGTTCCATTTTATTTCATCCCGTTCCATCATATCTCTCTTCTCTCCGTTTTGTCTTTTTAAAGTCCCTGACTATTTTTGTAAAAAGCTTTGATCTATACAGATATGATTGAAATCTCATCTCCGCCATCTCTGTCTCTTAATTCTCAGCTTTCACTTCATAGAGTTGAAATTTTAATTAAGCCTACATGTTTATAGTCTACTTTGCTTATAATTATGCGTGTGTGTATGTATGTGTGTGCATGTGTGTGTGTGTGTGTGTGTGTGTGATAGAGTGTGAGAGTGTGTGTGTGTGTGTGTGTGAGTGTATGAGAGAGTGTGCGTGAGTGTGTGTGCGTGTGTGTGTGTGAGTGTATGAGAGAGTGTGCGTGAGTGTGTGTGTGTGTGTGTGTGTGAGTGTATGAGAGAGTGTGCGTGAGTGTGTGTGTGCAAACTGTGCATATGTGCTGAAGCAATTACAGTCTGATTCGTTGATTAGATGTTATATCATTGAAGGACATCTTACCCCATGTGTAATTAATTAAGTTCTATAACGATTCCGTCATATATTGGACAAAAAAATTAATTATGAAAAAATCCATGCCACAGACCCTATATTCCGTTTTAAGCGGATTTAGAGTGTTGCGACTCAATATCGAGGGTCTGTCAGCAGCTGAGAGTGGCTGATGAAGCTGCTGTTCAGTGGCTGGACGCGTTCTGCAAAAGCTAAATAAATAGCGGATTTAGGAAATCCACGCCGACTGTCATTTCATGGGCGCCAAGGGAAGATGGGGAGGAATATAGATAAGCCTTTCAAAATCTTCTTAGGATTGGAGCTTGGGATACAATAAGGATTTAATATCGTATTATTGAAGACCTATACATCTCGGAAAGATTTTTCAGAGCCGCACAAAGCCAATCCTCAGCGGTGCTATAGCCTATATTGGAGTTAAGTCTGTGCCAAGGATGAGAGCTCTCCATGCGGTTCTCATGCAGTTTTCCTAATTCGTCGCTGTATTTCGAAACTTAGCAGAAAGAAGACTTTTTCATATAGGCTTACATGTATAGATGTTTTCAAGGGTTCTATTGCTAATATAGTATACGGCATGCAAAATAATTCGGCACCCGCTGTACGTGGCCAGCATAATCATAATAATAAATGAGGGAAGGCGCTGGAATGCATGCAGACGAACTCGCACTTTGTTTAGCCAATCACAACCGATCCCGGTGATGTACACATTCACAATGCAGCTATAGCAATGACGTCAGAGTCTACCAGCCCGCACTCTTTATATATTATGATTAATATGGGTTCGTTTTCAGCCTATGTATAAATATATTTAATATATAAACACACTAAACACACTCATACACACGCAATTAACCCGTATGGGACCTATGGGTGCTGCTAATATGCTCGGTTATATCCTTTGATTAGATTTCTAGTGCATGATTAATGATTATGGCCTCGTTGCTATAATCCAATTTTCACTTTTCTACTTCAATCAATTAGCTGTTACATTGCGATTATCCGATTCGAAACATGCAGGGTAGGAAGCTATAGGCCTTCTCGGTGCTATAGAGTAGACTCAGTGGTCTTACATATATTACAGCGAATCCCGTATAGACCTAGGTTTATAGTAAGATTACACTCGCCACAGAAATTACATTCACCGCAATGAACGAGTGATCATAGGCTCCAAACTTCTGAAGCGTCACTTAAAAGCCAAGCGAAGGACAACAGGTTAAGCACGAGTCCTGTGCGTACGATAGCCTACTTGAATTATTTAAGCTTATTTGCCGACATCTTGTTATTTGTAATGAATGAAAACGATAGCGAAACGCATACAGGGCCCATTCAATTTTCAGCGAATCTGGGAAATTCCCCCAAACACTTCGTGAACACCTTGGTCGTATATATGCGAATTACGGGTTCAGGACCACCCATATGCATTTTTACTTTTACTAAGCACAAAATAAGGTAAATAAATGCGACCAAGTCCAATGGAAACTTCTACTTGAAAACTAAAAACTCCCTGAGAAATTCTGTCCTGGCTATACGCTCCTGGTTGGCACCATAGTTAGACCGGAGGATCAGGCCCCCTTTCAGAATCTTCTTAGAACTGTAATGAGGAAAGAAACACATTGGAAATGGGTCTAATTATGGTGCAATGTAAACATAGCCTACATCACGATAGAAGGAAAGTCGCGAGTAACTACGTCAGTGGCAATTCGCAGTAGGCCGCCATATAGCCTAGGCCTATATATTGGCCTACTTAATGCAAGGCTTCCTTCCAGTCACTGTAGGAACTCCGTCACCGTTCCTCGTACTCCTGCAGTGCCAGTCCCAAGCCTGGAGAAAGGAGGAGGAGGGCGACACTAATCATCATTGATAATGACCCTGCAGTGATGTCGTTAAGCCGCAACAAGGCCTGCAGTCACCATCGACGACTTAATTCTTCGAATCTGGATGAATGTGCTGATCAGTTTCAAATATTATAACAGATTTGAGCTGGTGACAGCGGATTGGTTGGCATTAGAATAAGGAAATCACACACAAATGTCATTTCGTTATATCCTCAGGGACGTGATTAGTTTATGCCTGGAGTGGAAGGTGATGACGGTGATGAATCGGAAGAGGTTTAGTCGGAAATGAAATTGAGGCGATGACAGGAAAGATAAGCTTCCGAAGAAACCTTCACTCCAGGGCCTTCACTCTGGTGATATCATAAATAATTGCATTATAGCACCACAGAATAGCCTACATTGTGGTGCATCTACATATTACATCGCAGCGTACATTGCATCAGATCACAAATAATTGGCATATCGTGGCTTTCTTGCATTAACATTCCCCTTCGCTATAGCAATACGTGATGTGTCAAACTGACAATCATCTTGTTATCATTCTGCTGCCTACACACGTGACCTCAGAGGGTCAGAGGCCGCATCGCTGATATCTTTAACCCCAACAGACCCAGTCGTTGATGTATTGCATGCCTTCCTCTGGACCGGCTCTCTCTCTCTCTCTCTCTCTCTCTCTCTCTCTCTCTCTCTCTCTCTCTCTCTCTCTCTCTCTCTCTCTCTCTCTCTCTCACACACACACACACACACACACTTCTTCCCTCCCTTAATGTCTGCCTCTGCCTCTGCCTCTGCCTCTGTCTCTGTCTGTCTGTCTGTCTCTCTCACACACACACACACACACTTCTTCCCTCCCTTAATGTCTGCCTCTGCCTCTGCCTCTGCCTTTGTCTCTGTCTGTCTGTCTGTCTGTCTGTCTGTCTGTCTGTCTGTCTGTCTGTCTGTCTGTCTCTCTCTCTGACGCAGGATCGGATCCGCAGAGCGGGAAGAGTAGAAAGGGAGGGAGTCCGCTAATTGCAGATGAGAATGAGTCCATCAGAAGATGGCGAGAGGGTCAGAGAGGGTCGTAGGTTGAGGCATAGACAGACAAACTGGAAGGTATAAGGAGATTCAGACGGCGCGTAATGAGGATTTTTTGTCTGACGTGTTTATCGGCCTTCAGGACTCACGGACGCACGAAGCTACAGGCGGATATGACTAAGATAGAACATGAAAAGTAGAGATGATGATGATGATTGGGTCATGGGATTTCTTTGATGTTTTCTTAAATGACGTGATAATATCGTTGGGCGATTTACGTGTTAGCCATGAGTTGAAGGATATGGGGAGCTGCAGGGTGGTGCATGGACTAAAGAGCTATTTTTAACGTACATGGAAATGTAGACCATGTTGGCGCCAACGAATCTTATTAATTCATCCACTGCGCGCTGTTGTCTCGACTGTAAGCTTATAATACTGTAGCCTACCTGGTAGTACAATACTAGTGAATTCATAGCTAACTGCATCTGTTATGAAAAACACGATGATCTTCGCTGAGAATAGGCCATTATGTAATAATATCTAACCGATCTTTCATATTCTTGACGAGGTTAAGAAGGATTTTATCGGGGCAAAGTCTACATTACAACCCATGCGTCATATAAATCACCGTCTGACCCCCCACTCACCCTCTGTTACTTTTCTTAAATTATCATCCTGGGTTTCCCTTTTTGCACCCAGAAGAAGACACGATTATTGTAAGTTCTCGTGTTGTCTTGACTAGGCCTATGCTTTGGAGTTTGGACCAATAAAAACCTGATTGATTGATAGAATTCTTGGGCTTGGCCTTACAATACAAAACTATCTGTCACGTGATTCATGATTAAAGCTTTGCTGCCACCTTTCCGACCTAGGACTTTTGCACACTAAAGGTCAGCTGTATGTTGATTGTAAATCACGCTATGGATTAGTGTGCGCCAATGGTAGTGGGAGCAAAAAACTATATGGCAATCTTCGCTGCATGACGAACAATGTAATGTAGGACTTATTCTCTTAATCACAAATTTGTCACAATTTTCGTTAAAAAACCGGAAATCCAGATAAACCACCCCAAGACTTCTGGTCGATGTTGATAATATAATTAATATAATATAGTTTGACAAAACCAAAAAACAGATTGTCAGACAGTCAAGCAGAAAGACAGGTAACTGAAAAGAACGACAAAGAAATGGATGGATGAACGGACAAATTGATGAGTATAGAAGAGATTAACTGATGGATGGAAGGATAAACAGAGACAAAGAGATTGAATATAAATTAATATAATATTACATATAGGAATTATTATCCTATATAAATTAATATTTTATATTGAATAAAAAAATCAGGTGGATAGAAGCCAGAGCGGACTCGGAAGGTGTGTGCATGTGTGTCGTTCTGCACTTTGTGCACTTTATTTCTTATTTAGACATAATTCTGTGTTAATTTCCTGACTCGCGTAGCCTATATATAGGCCTACGCCTATATATAGATGTTCTGAGCGTTGCAGCATTCGCTCACATTTTATGTATTCAGATTTTGGAAGCTAATGATCATTTTGTGTATGGACCGACAGACAGACAGACTAGCTCGCCGTAAGACCGACTGTATGACGCTGCAAGCAGGGGCGGATCCAGGGGGGGGGCTTATCCGGCCATGGCCCCCCCCCATTTAGAATTCCCATGTATCGTGGCCCCCCATTTGGATTGAACATGCTGTGGAACAATGTACATATTGTACAATTTGGCCCCCTATTAAGAAATACCCATGCATTGTGGCCCCCCCCTCAAAAAATTTGGGCCGGATGACTAAAAAAAAAAAAAAAAAAGGTCATCAACTTTTTGGGTGGACAAAATGGTATTATTTTTTGGCCGGATGACTAAAAAAAAAAAAAAAAAGGTCATAAACTTTTTTGGCGGATACGAGAAAGAAAAATTTTCCCAAGGCCTAAATTTTTTTCCGGACCCAAGACCAAGAATTTTTGGCCCCCCCCCCCCGTCCAAAATTTCTGTATCCGCCCTTGGCTGCAAGTGTCGGTTGTAATTTGTTTGTAAAATGAATTACCGTATTTTAAAATTACCCTGTAGTTTTAATGCTTATAGCAATTGAACTGGGTGAATGTTGTTCTTCAAATAATTATGCCTGTACTACGATATGCTATGCGTCGCATTGGAGGTGATTCCCTATAGGGCCTATACAATAAACTATTCACAAGATCGAATATATAGACACAGTTGATGAGCTCAGACATGCAGTCACTACGCCTAAGAGAAGCGAATCTATTTCTAAACGAACGTTAGCAATCGACTGCAATAGAGTACTGCAGTAAACGCCTCAGTGTACATGCCAAGGACGTACTCAAATGAGTGGCAACACTTTACTATATGGAGAGTACACGAGAATCGTGCGAGCAAGTGAGACAAATCTCACGATTAGCCTTTAAGGCCACACAAGCAGAATAAGCTGAAGAGAGGAGGAAGAGGATTACGTTTGTTGTTGTACTCATGAGAAGCAGAGGGAGAATGCTGTTTAAATGACTGATGGGAAGGAACAAACGACAGAATGAGAGATGGAAGACAGGAGAGACAGGTAGAGCACAGAGCGATAAACAGACAGAAAGATAAATAGACAGACAGACAGGCAAATAGAATGAAGACATACAGTCAACATAAAAGTCTTGGTGCAACCAACCAAGATAACGTAGACAATGTGCTATACTCCAGGCCTCCTTCCCTCACTCTGTCTGTCTGTCTCTCACTCTCTCTCTCTCCTCTTTCCCTCTCTTCCTCTCTCTCCTCTTTCCCTCTCACTCCCTGTCTTTCTCCACCATGCATGCTTTCAAACCGTGACCACCGCCACCAGCAGCTGCAACCTACCGCCGATCTTCCAACCAGCTGGTCGCAACCCATCCGACTCCCGCTCTTCCCTGCCCTTCCCTCCACGTCTGCTCCAGTTCTCGTTAATCTTTCACTCTTTCATGTATCCCCTGGATTTAAATCTATACGTGTATACAACCCAATACATCGTCACTATTATATATAATTATATATAATTATATATATATATATATATATATACGCTGCAGCTGCATGCGTGTAGTCTGAAAAGATAAGACCCTGAGGTCCCTGACTTTTCTTAGTAGACAAACTCAAGACCTCTCTGTTCTGACTCACTTTTTGCTTTGGTCATGCATGCATTTATTTTTACATGTATTCACACGCACATAATACACATACATTACATATACGTATATAGACGTGTGTATATATACAATTTAAATATACATATACATAATATATATATAATTATATATATGCATGCGGTCATGCAGGGCCGGATTAACCAGTATGCCATGTCTGCCATGGCGGCGGGCCCCCCGTCGTCAGGGGGCCCCCCGTGCGAGAACAACAAGAATTTTTAATGTGCATTTTCCCATGCATTTGATTCAACTTCACTTAAAAGGCAGTGTGTAAATTTATGTCAATTGCTGATTGATTTTTACGAGCGAACAATGCACTGCGGGCCCCCTATAACTCTTAGAGTACCGGTATAAGATCCCTGGCATAATTATAATTGTATTGACGAAAGTAAACGATGCCCAAAAAAATATTTCAACTTTTCAATGTTCAAAAGAGATGAATAGCAAAAGAACCATCTGGTTGGAAAATAAATTCCTCTGTTCCAACACCGGATTTTTTAATAAACTCCAGATGGGTCAAATTAAGGAATGGGATGGGTCCCAGGGTCGGTACATGTATGTTCAATGGCATATAGTTAGGCTCTAAGCCTCTAACCGCTATGCACTGAAAGAAGTATATGCCTATATCTAAATTAAGAACCTAAAATTTGTGAGTCTGGCGTCTTAACCCTTTAATGCCGAGATGGTAGTAAATGGTATGGGAATTCCTATACCCTCCGGCATTAAAGGGTTAAAGGTTACAACGCATATTTCTGCTATTTAGATACTGTTTCTTTCAATGACATTCTTTACCAGTTTGCCACCGCCATTAGCAGAAAAATGCGAACCACAGCATGGGCCCTCGCCAAGGAGGTAGCGTAGGCAGAAACTTGGCATTGGCTTTTTGGGGGTGGGGTGGGGGTGAGCGAGCAACCGGTGGACGATCGCCGAGGAGCGAAGCGCCAAGCAGCGGAGGGTATGGGTGGGGCACATCACCTCCCCCATTTTTGATATGTTTTAAATTTCCACACTGCAACAGTAGCATTAATATTTAGGCTGCCATGTTAAAGACATTTCTCATCATTTCAGGGTTCATAGTCGTGGTTTAAGGCTTGAAAAGCGTCTCCTTCTATTGTTTACATTTTTTAATTTCTACACTTTAATGGTACAATTTTAAGCTGTCACCTCAACTAAATTTGCGGGAAGACTTCTATAAATGCCCCTCATTGTCCACATGTTAAAATTCCATACTATGATTGTTGCAATATAGGCTGTAGGCCTAATCTTAATAAGATTGCTCATTTTCAATGCTGATGGTCATGGACCTCAGAGTGTCTTCTCCTAATTGCCTACATTTTTTCACACTGTAACCGTAGCTTATTAAGCTATCATCTTGATAAATTACCCATAATGTCAGTGCCATTGACATGGTTTAAGAGTGAAGACTTCAATGAATGTTCCACCTACAATTGTTTGAATTTTTATTTGAACACTGTGATGGTAGCATTTCAAGCTGTCATCATAAAGAAATTGCTCAGTAGATAACATTGGAGAAATTATTATATATATATGAAATATTTATGAAATATTGCATGAGGGTGTAAGCATCTCTGTCTCCACAAATAGGCTATTGGGACCGTCTCCTGCCCTCCTTATAGGCCTCCGCGTTGCCAACGCCGGTATCATAGGATTTAAACCGCTTAACTGACATAGCTTATGTACATACTGCATCGACGTTTATAAAGTGTCATTTACAAAAATATTCAGGTATTTCAATAAGCTATATAGTCTACATATAGAAAAGTTTGATTTATAGGCATGCATAAACATGCGGGACTGTGGAAGTATATGGTCTCGGAAGGTATACGGGTCGATTAGGGCCCCCCCTTGGAATATGGCGGCGGGCCCCCCGAGGGCTTAATCCGGGCCTGCGGTCATGCATATGACTATAGGCTTCTGTACGTAGGCAGCTGCTGCATCGTGTGTTGCTGCAGCTGGTTCTGCGTCAGAGATGCTACGGCGTTGAAGGTCTACGTGGCCTTCGTCTCGTAGTAGACACACCTACCGCATCATCATCAGCAGCAGCATCACCATCAGCAGCAGCAGCACATGAATGCAGCATATAAGAAGAGGTCGATTAGTCGATTGCTTGAGGAACTTCTTCTGCAGTCGAATGAGTAGCAACTGTTCTTTTGTAAATCTCGTGCGTGTGTAACGCGGTCTTTCCTCTCTTGTTCAATAATTATTATTGTAGTTAACTTAACTGAATTTCAGTTTGAGTTATAGTGAACTTTTATTCTGTGAAAGACTTTGACGGAAAATTTGTCTAACAATCGACTGAGTGAGGAGGCTGTTTGCGTAAGTTTATGTTCTTTGTCTTTGTGTATATATCTGCATGTCTGTCTCTGCTTCTGTATCTATATGCCTGTCCTTGTCTGTCTGTTTGTCTGTCTCTCTCTCTCTTTATGTCTCATGCCGCCTCTCTCTGTATCTATACCTCTGTCTCTCTGTCTCTGTCTGTCTGTCTGTCTGTCTCTCTCTCTCTCTCTCTTTCTCTCTCTCTCTATTTTTAAGTCTCATGCCGTCTGTCTGTCTGTCTCTATGAATCTGTCTCTGTTTCGGTCTCTGTCTGTCTCTCTCTAAGACTCTCTCTCTTTCTCTCTTTCTCTCTCTGTCCTTGGCTCAGTCTCTGTCTCTCTCTGTTTCTGTCTTTATCGGTGTGTCTAGTGTCTACATGTATTTAGACTATCTTTGTTTCTGACTGCTCTCTGTTTCTTTGTTTTCTGTCCCTGATTCCCTCCTTTCTCTCTATATTTTTTCTGCTATGCCTCTGTGCATGAGTGTATACGCCCGTATGTGTGTCTTTGTCTCTCTCTGTCTCTTTCTTTCTCTGTCCATTCATATTTCTCTATATCTCTCTGTTTCTGCTGCATTTGATATCGTTTTCTTTCTCTCTCTGCGTCTGTTTGTATGTTTGTTTGCCTGTCTTTCTATGTATATGATATTTTATTATTTTATTTGTATATCTGAACATTGCTACAATTCCGTGCGCGTGTTTAGGCAGAAGTTAGCGGTAAACAGAGTTGCTTACACGTTACCTTGCTTCTTTCTTGCTTAAACAAATGGAATGCGTCGCTTCCAAGGTCGAAAGTATTTCTGGGTACTTTCGACTGAGGCGCAAACATGATGCCAACGATAACTCAACAACATAACAATCATCACATTTTATGTCATTGTGTATATGTGTGTGTGTGTATGTGTGTATGTGTGTGAGCGTGCTGTTCAAATGCTTTGTCTGTCTGTCTGTCTGTCTCTCTATCTGTCTGTTTCTCTCTGCCTGTCTGTCTGTGCATGTCTAAACAGCATACGTGCTGTTCAAATGCTCTGTCTGTCTGTCGCTCTCTTTATCTGTCTGTTTCTCTCTGTCTGTCTCTGTGTGCATCTGATTCACTTTGTCTTAAATCATTGTTCACACCATAAACTTTATTTGCTTGTCGTTGACGAGCGGAGGGGTGCAGGGGTAACAAGAATACAACTACTATTACACAAGCTCTCAATCGTGCAATATTGGGACTTAATGATTAATCTCTATTCTTCAAAGTAATAATAGTTGCACTTGTATGCTATCCAATGTGACAAATGTACCCAGTGCAGGTTGTAGTGACAGCGGAAGGGGGAAGTCTCTCCAGGGAAACCTTCAGGTCATCCTAGTGCACAGCTTCGCGCAAGATTAAATTGAAGAATTTTTATTCGAGATTTTACAAGTGATAAACTATAGTCGAATGATGAATTTGTCTAGACCATTTTGGCAGATTTGGTTGCACGAGAGAGAGAGAGACAGACAGACAGACAGACAGACAGACAGACAGACAGACAGACAGACAGACAGAAAGACAGACAGACAGACAGAGACAGACACAGACAGACAGAGAGACAGAGTGACAGAGACAGATGCAGACAGCCAGACTGACAGAGAGCGGAAATGACACTGACAGACACAGATAGATAGGGAGACACAGAGAAACAGAGAGGGACAGAGGTGGGAGGATGGGTGCCCATCATTCATTCAATCATAGATGCATCTGTCTCGTGTTAGGACTACCCGTATAATAGAATTATTGGTTTGCGGGTCTCAATTTGTTTTTCAATTTTCTTTTTGTCTGCAGTTATATAAATAAGCAGATGTTGTATTATTGTATTTGTATACCTGACCATTGCTACAATTCCGTGCGCATTAACTATATTATATGTGCTGAGTGTTGTCCATCGTATGAAAATAGGTTGGATTAGAGCTGTGGTTCCCAACCTTTCTTGACTTGATACAGAAAGGCAAAGCATGGAAAGTCATGATGAGATTCATGTAATTCGACATATAATTAATAACCACAATAAAAGAATAGAATTAGGGAATTTAGGTCTGCGATTAAATAAAGAGCAATGAATAAAAATGATTTTAAAACTTATTACAGGGTAATTCTGTATCAACCTCATGTTCAATTGATTCGATCAAATCACTTCTAATCTAATCGCAGCCAGAGTTACATGGCTCGGCACGAATTACATGTAGGCCTAGCTCCATGACTAAAATAATATAGTCAGTAGTCCACTTGCTACTGTTTTCTTAATAGTTTAATCTCTTTGCTAGGTCTTTGTCTGTTTCTGCCTCTGTCTCTGGTCTTCTGTCTGTCTGTCTGTCTGTCTGTCTGTCTGTCTGCCTGCCTGTCTGTCTGTCTGTCTGTCTCTTTGTTGAAGTATATTCTGTGATCCTAGAAATTTAATTTTATCGCTTAATTTTCCAGCGGCTTTGACACTTTGTTGCCAAAAGGCGTGGTCCACTTTCTTTCCCCCGGTCGCAGCTAAAATCTGAGATAGTTGGCGAACTATTTCCAAACTCTCTCTCTCCCCTTATATATCTGTTCGTATGCTTTGTTGTTGTGTCATTTCTTTCTCAACTTATCAATCACCTTTCTCAAATCACTATGTGTTATACTGCGCATTGTGGATCTATCAGAGTATATAGAGTAGGCCTATAATCAGACTGTGCAATACTTAAAGGCGAAGATTGAATGCTAGCCAATGTATTTTGAAGAATAGGCTAGTTATATTGAGATTGTTTCTGATTTGTAGGGTGTCCAACTGGATGAGACGCCCCTCTTTAGTTGTGGATTTTACGAACCGGAAACCGAGATAATAGCTCTGCCACAATTCGAATCGAAACGAATCAGAGCATTTCCGGAAGTGATAGCAGAGAAAGACGACGACGCCGCCATGACAGTCCATGCCAACGACCCCTGGGGCCAGGCTCCTCCTCCACGCGCCCCTCAAACTTCAACGTCAAGGAACTGTGCTGCTAAAGATGGCGACCGGAAGTCAAGGGGCAATGGCGACCCAGAACGGAAGTCGGTTAATGTAGACAACAATTGCAGGTCACGTGGCTCTGATGCCGAACGTAGGTCACGTGGTTTAGACATCGACAGGGACAGCAGTTCAGGCGCCAACAAGACCTCCTCTTCTTCCATGTCCTCCTCCTCCTTCTCATCCTCACATGGTCCGAATGGAGAAAGAGAGTCACTTGGTTCCGACAGGAAACTCGAATCCGGACAGGAACTCCTTTCAGTTCCGGTGCAGCCGCCGCCGAGAAGAGCTTCCGGTTCCGGTTCCGGTGGTTCTGGTTCTGGTGCGGTCGAGTTCTTCACAACGGGATCGGATCCAGACTCCGATGGAAACGAGAGTGAGGGATTGTCCTTCCTGTCCGCACCGGAAACGATGCCTCCGAAGAAGCCGTGCAGGGACACTCGCAACAAGATGCGCTTCAAGAGGTTCTTCAGACCTCTGCGACGCAGCAAGAGCACCGGCAACACGAAGGAGGAGTCGACCGCCACCTTCTCATTCTTCCCCAAACAGGAAGCAGACAGCGTAAGTTGCATATTAAATATGTCTACAATCATCAGCTTCCATATTCAGATATGATTTAGAGTCTTATAGGGCTTCAGACTGGATATCCTTTAATTCATTTGCATTAAATTTATGTAATAAGCTCTATAAAATACGATGAGCTCAGTTGGTAATGAAAACATTTGCTAGCGATGGTAGGCACGGTTTAATTAAGATTCACAAGTTTATATATTCGTATAAGATTATGTCATTGTTATTTCATACTATTGTCATGGCATCGTAGCGAGGTTTGATCATTTGCGAATTTGTTATCTCCTGAATCACTACTAGAAACTAAAATTTATAGAAAAAATAGAATTTATAGCTAAAACTTGATCGTGTCCTTGTCTCTGTGTTTCTATCACCTCTAATTCCCTTCAATGAATTTCTTCCGACGTCTTTTTTCAGGATGACCGTCAGTCAGTGGATACCGGAAGAGGTTCCATGGAACCAGCGTCGGATAGGGAGACGGAACAGCAAACAGTCAAGGACACTTCAAGCAAGGACAAGAAGAAGAAGAGCATGTACGTACGAAAAAGTATTCAGAACTTCTTTAATCAATCAAGTTTCAGAACAGTCAAGAGGTAACTTTTATTTTGGCAACATCGAAGAACTCTTGAGATAATGCACACAAGTATTCTGTAAGATTTGGCGCAGGTAACAAATTAGGCCAAAAAGAAATAGGTCTATATTCGTTCGGTCGGTTAGTAAATCTGTGGATGAAAATACTGAAATTGAAGAGATTCTGTGGCCTGCATGGAGAAGTTGGAGAAGGTAGGCCTACGCCTTGGGCTTGACTGGCGCGCTGTAATTTAAGTTACTTCAACCCTGTTCCATGCACTTCTAGAAGGGATGCCGTTAATGTAGGCGTGTGGGTATGTTTCAGAGCATTCATGTAGCATCTTTATGAAATTCTCAATAGCACTGCTTAAAACTCTTTAATGCCGGAGGGTATAGGATTTCCCACACATTTTACTACACTCTCGGCATTAAAGGGTTAATTAAATGGCATATGGAAATTAAAGAGTAGTAATAATCTTGTCACAAATTATATCTATGCAAAGCTCTGATCATGATATTTTCTGGAATTTGTTTTCACAGTACGACGGAAGTGAGGGAGAAGCTGTACGTCCTTCGACGCCGATACACTGACCTGAGTCTGACCTCAAAGGATGGAAAGACGGAGAAACCGACGACAATGGAAGTCATCAAGAACTGGTCGAAGACAATCGAATTACTCCTCGCCGACAGATGTAAGCCATGAAGCTTAATATTAACTATTTGCAATTAATCAGGCTGAAAAAATGTATGACGATGCATGGCAATAATGGGAGATGTTCAATATATTATAGACTACTACTACTCTGGGCTGCTTAAGCTTGAGCTGCATTGTCAGGAAATTATATATTTCTTGCGTACAGTAGGCCACATTGTCAGAATTATTGCAGTACTAGAAGTTACCCGACATTTTTGTGTCAAGCTGTTTGTGCAATTATTAGCCAGCAATTAATTTTATTGTTCTCTCGTTAATTGTCTGTGAGTGAATAAATGTCATAATTAACAGCATCGCCTCTGAGTATATAGGGTCATTGAGTGGTGCTATATAAATTTGATCGATCGATTGATTGGTTGATCATTGAGTTGATCTGGTTTCAGTCGGAGTGCAGTGCTTCCACGCATTCCTTAAGTCTGAATTCAGTGAAGAAAACATTGACTTCTGGATCGCATGTGAGTCGTACAAGACCCTGAAGCCGAGCAAACAACCTGCGCAGGCGCAGAAGATCTTTGCCGAATTCATTGCTTACCAGGCGCCGAGAGAAGTGAGTTCTCATCTTTGCCTCAACAGCACTGCAGGCTTCGTTACCTGTCCAACTCTATATCTCTACACCTTCCTTTTGGGTTTTTTCACATTCTTTTCCCTTTCTCCCTTTCTTTCTATCTTCAATCGTTCCTCTTTTCTTCTTTTTCTTAATTCCTTCCTTTTCTCTTCCTTTTTCTTCCTTGTTTTCTTTCTTCAATCCTCATTGCTTGAATGCTTTCTTCCTTCCTAACTTCTTTCCTCCATCTCTTCCTTTCTTTCTTAATTCCTTCTTCAATTCTTTCTTCATTCATTCCTCATTGCTTTTTCTTTTGCTTCTCCACTCCCTCTCTCTTCATATTGTATTTCTTCCTCCTTTCCATTTAGTGATTCTAGTGAATCTAGACAGTCTCCAGTTCATCCATAGATATTATATATTTATCTCGTAAGCCATCAACCAATAAAATAGACAACCATTAAACCGATCCATAAAACAATCGATCGTCAATTAGTTATTAATTGACTTCTGTATCGCAATTGTTGTAGAAAATAAAGATAGAGTTGTAAGGAGAGTTTCTTTCTTTCTTTCTGCTCAGATTAACATAGATTCGGTGACACGTGACGTGACCTGCGCTCGGATGGTCCAGCCGGACGGGTCGACC
The DNA here is from genome assembly GCA_945859605.1 of Lumbricus rubellus. Classification (NCBI taxonomy): domain Eukaryota; kingdom Metazoa; phylum Annelida; class Clitellata; order Crassiclitellata; family Lumbricidae; genus Lumbricus; species Lumbricus rubellus. The sequence continues at coordinate 30,571,646 of OX243815.1, read as the reverse complement.
TTCGACGCTGCCCAGAAGAGGATCCAGGCTCTGATGGACAAGGACTCCTACCCTCGATTCATACAGTCCCCCCTCTACCAACAGCTCGTCTCCGGACAGAGTCCTCTTCTTTCGTAAACCCCTCCCAGCTGGGTGTAGCCTACACGTAGGACACGTCATTCTGCAGCTTATATATATATATATATAATTATATATATAATTATATATATATAATCTATATATTGCAAGATTCTGCAGGATTACGTCATTCCTGATGGACGAGTCACTTCTGTATGACGCTCGGTTCATACAGTAACTCTTGCATATTTCTTCGGCAGGATAATAATAATTGTATTTCGCCATTTCGTCATTGATGCAGGATAATTGCGTTACGTCATTAGAGCAGATAAATAATTATATTTCATTGTCGATGACGCATTGTAATTTGCAAATAATTTCGGCAGGACTGAGATTTATATTGTGTCGTCAGGTTGATTGTCTGTATTATATAATAATTATAGACTGCTGTTTATAAGCCATGAGTTAAAAGAAGGCATTAGATGCCTACAGGGAAATGTTTAGTGTATTTATTTACTGTGTGGACTGATAATTATTATTCAGTAGAGACACTTATGCAGATGTAGATATATATACACACATGTGTCTAGTCATGCACAATGCGTATATGAATGGTCTTAACTGTTGGCTTACGGAATAGTCATGAACTGTATCTGAGGATTGGATTTCTGAACTGACAGGACGTGATTGCGGTATCGGGGACCGTGAGTGTCGGTTAGGATCAGGTTTATTCGTCGTGAGGATCGGTTAGGGTTAGCGTCGTCATTAGATTCTGTCGAAAGATACTGTATATGCTTCGGTCC
>OX243815.1:30443286-30565786 GCA_945859605.1 Lumbricus rubellus | reverse complement strand
AATGAAGAAGACGAGAAGAGTGGGGAGTGAGAAAGAGGAAATATTGGGGGAGGGAAAAACCAGAGCATCGTTACCGTCGTATAGGCCTATAATATGTATATATGTACGAGATCTGTTAACATCCCACTACATGTAAATTCTTCAGTTTGGCGCCTAAGCGAAGCCTCGACGTGTGATGACCATCTGGAAAACGATTTCCTTGGCTGTCTTATTGGAGAAAGAACGCTGTGGGGAGTTTCGTGAAGGAAGACGGGCAATTAAACGTGTACAGGCCGCAGACTGAAGGAGATCACCGCGTATAATAGGCCTATTATTATCGGTTTTTACGTTTGATTGTACGGGTAGATGTTGGTATATAGAACAAAGAGGGGTCATGCATCATTATACACACGCTATAGGCGGCATAGGCCTATTTGCCATTACTCTAACGTCGTAACACTATAATAGGCCTTCAGCTGATGGCGCAACAAAAGTGCTGTAGATCAAGAATATGTCGTCATAATAGTACAAAGCCATTGCCGTATATATGCTACAGCACCGAGGATAGTGACGCAAAAAATTACAAAGTTGCAAAACAAGGAGAAGCCGTCACAATAGTAATTCTACAGAACAAGTTGATAATAATCATCATCATTTCCAATAAAATCAGTGACGTAATAATAATGTTATTAGAACATATACCGGTATACGTCATCACAATCAAATTTTATGTGTCCTTTTGTTGTAATTCTGTGGATATAGGCCCACAGTGTTTCTGAACAGGAACAGGGTCACCATAATTATTTATTAATCCACTTCGAACCTCTCAAAATTGCGGGCCCGGAAGCTGGAGCGCCCATAGCATCCACCTTAGTGCGCGTCTGAGTGATGCATGTTCACAGAGCATTGCAGCAGTCTAATCCAGCGTGAACTATGGATTGTGGATGCAGTTTTGAAGTCGAGCTTATAGTGCGGATTCTGCGAAGTCACGGATTGGCCTATCCACGCACGAAGCAAGAGCGGGAAAGATGTGAGCTAAAAAGCTGAAGGACTGTAGCCGAAAATCACACCATAGGCTGTGAAATGGGGATAGTAGAATTTACAGTGAATATAATAATGAATCACAGTGGATGGAAAGTTGAGGGTTCTGGAATTTTCTTCAGGTGGTCACACTGCAGCCTATAAATTATAATAATTACGCATTCAGTTTTATACTCTGTTAACTTAGACCTAGGCTACTCTGTTAATTTACTTTATCGATGGATTTAAATATTTAGATCGTGAAAGACGATTTATTGGTTTATAAAGTTTGTCTGAACTTTTTTTCTTTGATTTCACCGCTTTCGTCATTTTGAATTGCATACACGTTTCCTGCTGTTTTCACAGAGTTGACACAGACAATAGACTACTCAATTTACTTTTACACATGCATGAGCATGCGCCTTCGCCTAAAGTGTAGAGTATACGCCTATTAAATATGACATGTAGGCTGCACACGCAAGCACACAAGCGCAATCGCACATAGACTACATATTATATTAATGCAAGACTTTACGCACACATATAACAGTGGCATTTTCATCAACAGTTAATCAGACGAAATTTTTCGATCTAGGTGCAAACTATAAAGAAAATTTGTACGCATGCATAATTTGCATATGTCTATATTTATACATGAAACGCACTAGTCCTTCAGATGCACGAAGACAGACAGACAGACAAATAGACATACAGACAGAAAGGCCAAAGGACAGACAGACAGACCGAAGAAGCAGTTCTGTCTGTATGTTATTAGCTGTGCACGTGTATCGGGTCGACCTCAACTGGCAAATTCATAACTGATATAAATTGTCGTATGATTAAAACAACATGTGTAAGACAGAAATTTATCAACACGTGTTTACGCAAGTCGTGCAGAATAAAAGGAATTTATATACCGTAACCTATACCATGATAGGTTATCGTTATTTGTAGATTCACATAGATAATACACCCTATATATATGTATATATATAATATAGGGCTTACCAGGTATTATATAACCTATACGGCCTACAGGCGAGCCTGTAATATATTGTATAATAATTTTACATAGCTTAAATGAAGTTTATTTTCATTTATTAGTCTACATCTCAATTGTAATGGTCGGCTATTTTAGTGAACTGTGGCTCATGATTTTATTTCTTTGTATTTAATTCATATTTTTATGTGTAAAATTTTTGTGTTTCGTTTTAATATATAAAGATAGGCTTACTCAAACTGCATAGGTCGACCCGCGCAGGGTTTAATTTATATTAATGTTTTATATGACAGCAATGATATTATTTATGGCTGTTTTAAAGTTAGACAGGGAGGCAAAGGCACATAGGCCTACACTGTTGAGACAAGCAGATCTGAGAAGCAAAGACAAACTATTGAGACGAACATTGATAGAGTGTCCTAAGAAACTCCTTACGACACTCATTAGAAGGTAGACGAAAATGCAAGGAGGCAGAAATGCAACTAGAGAAGAACAGAGATAGGAAGTAAGTAAGAAAAATGTCCAATCAATTTTTGTCAATATTGCACATGCCTGTCGACTAAACGGGGATTTTAGGCGAGACACAGACAGAGGCAGACATACAGACAGACACAGACAGGCGTACAAAGACAGGAAGGCAGGCATTCCTCTGACGTTGTTGCTTCTGAGGTTTCACGCAGTGCAGATAGCTTAGAACACGTCTACAGAGGAGTTCATGAAGTGCACGATGGAGAGTGTGCACACCGTGCCGCCTCAAAGCGTTTACTCGCGTACACGCCTAATGTACACACGCACATGCACGGGGGACATATTAATATCTGTCGTATTTAAGGGCTGAGTTGAACTGCCTTAGGCCTCACTAATTCTATACACCTTGACAGGTGGTGGTGGGCATGGCGACACTTCTAACAGCCCTGTCTCTTGTTAGCCTCGGTTGGAACCCGTGCGTCTACAGTGCTTGAGTATATTATTGCACGCTCTTTCGATCACTACAGTAGGACATCGTATGGCAAATGCTCGACGCCAGATCAGTCGTTCTCTACGACGAAGTCTTATCTGCTTACCACTGGTTCTCGGCTGTTCAGCGTGAGTACGCCATTTTTTATATACATCGATATGGGCGATTTCTGTAGCGCATGTATTCTGCTCTTGTTCGGCTACGTGGGGTGTCTATCTATTATACTCGAAATGTCTAAAGCGAAGTTCGCTATAGAGATGTGCTGCATGGTGCTTCACGCTTGAAGTTGATGCGCAGAGCACCAGCTTGTTCACGAGCGCTGCGTTGTATCAGAGTGGTTGCTTAGAGATCGATTCCATTAGCGATCCGAATCCAGTTGCCATAGAGACCAGAGACAGAGAGGCAGAAAAGGTGACGTCAGAGCAAACCTTCGATGTTGTCTGAGTCTATACCTATTAATAAGAAGGCAAAACTAAAGGCATTGTAGGCTTTGCGTATCCATGGAAACTCTCTAAGGCATCATCACTAAGTCCTACTATAAAAATAATAATTTTACAATAGTGTTTCGACTAAGGTTCCACTACTGCAACATAGGCTAAGTTCGGAGATTTCACCTTTAATGATTTCACTCTAAACTTAGCAATATATATATATATATATATATATATATATATATATAAGAACTACGATGATGAGCATCAAATTCCATCAGTTAAGCCAGCAATCAAGCAGTTAACCAGCCAGCCAATCAAGCGATCAACCAATTTAGCCAGCCAATCAATCAATTTAACCAGCCAGTCAACCAACCAATCAATCAGTTTAACCAGCCAATCAATCGGTAGTCACATGGGCGACTGGGCGTCCGCAGGAATTTTTTTAGGGGGGCGCAAACGTTCAAATAATTGTCACATGGTCTACATTTAAAGGGTGACAGTTTGAATTTCCATATTACGGTACCACGAAAGAATCCTATACAACCTACCTATAGGCCTACGTTATGCGCTCAAAGAAGGATATATAGATCGAATTTGTAGAACGAATCGATAATCACATTGAAAATCGCGTTGTAACAATCACAACAAAATAATTTAAATTTATGTGCAACTATGCGAAAAAATCTATAGGGGGCGCACTTGCGCCCCCTTGCACCCCCTGCGGACGCCCATGGATAGTCATTTATTCCCAGAAATCTAGCTGACATGAAACACTCAGTAGGCCTAAGTAGCATAATAGCTAACAGAGGAATGTTCATAACTTTGATTCGAGTTGTTAGATTAAGTTTGTCAGTAAGCATCATGGAGTAAAACTGGAGGAATACCGGTAATTATTATGGTTCCGTCGGGGAAAAGTTACGCAACTGAGAACGGACGTCAGATTTGTTTGGAAGACGTGGTCCGAAGTAAGTAAGCGGTGTCACGATAAAAAGTCAGCCCCGAAACAGAGTCTCATCTGGCTGAAATGATGATTCACTCTGGTAACTCTAGACCTATTGGAATAAAGTTTTCTTATATTGCAGGGGACGTCTATTCTCGTCAGAACGAGTTCTTGTCATGAAAGGAACGCGGCATTACCATGGGACGATTGCTGAATTATCATGGTGAGGTGCTTGATTATGATGAGTTTAAGTGTGAATATTTAGTTAGGTGCATATTCTATCGATATTGGAATCTGGCCTAAAAAAAAATTTTTTTTGGGGGGGGGAGTTTCTTTTTACTTTTATGGAGATCCACCACTACTATAGTATACGTAACACTCTGATTAACTTCATAGCAATTGATTAATGATTATGTTGAAACAATTAGACTGTAGTGCAAATTAAATTGAGCTTTTCGCGAATATACAGTGGTCTCTCTGCTGAACTAATATCAGGTTCTTAGCGTCATTCAATGTCATTCGGATTGTTTGTGTACCGGTAATCCTACATATTTAAGTGGCGCTATATAAATGTTTGATTACAATTATAATTACAATTACATATATCCGTTTGGCACATTCTGCCATCTGTCGATGAGGCTGAGAACGTGTCTGTCCACGTGAATTCTTTAACCCACCAATTGCGTGCCATGGATGTATAAAGAGTGTGAAAGAGATTGTGTCGTCTTGTCTCGAACTCTCGACCTTTTAAGTTTTAATCTCCCCCTCATCCAATCGAATGCATCGGCATATTGTGTTGCTTCCGACAGGTGGTTTTATTGTGCCAGCATTCACCTGCATGCTTATACCACTGAGTATAACTCCTGTGAGTCCTGTCGAATCGCCTTTTCTTGAAAGCCAACCAAGTATAGTAGGTATACATAGACTAAGCTTATACCTGGATGAAAACGCCAGAGACACGTGGGAATTGGAGGCATATACAGGGAACACACCCCCTGCAGCAGTGCAGCTGCAATTCCATTTTGCTACACTGACCTTGGAAATTCTGTGTCATCCCATGAGCAACACGGGCGTCGCAGTTTCCAAGCACTTCTTCTTTCTGTCACAACTCGATCGACGAGTCTTAGCCAACCCAGATTAAAGTATCAACTCTTCGCAGCCATGTTAAGCTTGTTGCTGTTTAAACGACATTGTGTCAGATGCAAGATGATCGCCCTCCTCCTTTCTACAGACATGGTACTGGCACTACCAAAGTACGAGCAGGGCGAAGCTAAACCTACCAAGACACAATTTGTAATTTTGCACCTCTGGAAATTGGCAATGACCATAATAATATGTTCATGTTTTTTAAGAAGAATAACCAAACCAATCAAAACCTAATGCCAGCTGAATGGTAATACGAAAACCTAATCCTATTATAGCATCACAGACGATTTGCTCCTATACGAACGCCAGTATCCTGGTCCTATACTCTTATTATAGGTCTATTCGCCTAATTTATTTGTATTTGTATGAATTTGTATTGGTTTTCACACGCCAGTTCGTCATCTTCTGTTCGGACAAAAGATCTAATCGTATATTCAAGCTGCGTGACAGGTTCTACAGCTCATGCTATTTATTTTTTGTCTGTTGCTTACAAAACGTTGATTCGAGTCGTGCAGAAAGTCAGCGATGCGTGATGATCCTGAGTGTCTGCCGTGCAGATCATGGATACACGTAAATGCACATTTAGTGAAATGTAATCCGTCATGCAGAAAAATCTATTGACATCAGCCTGTCGAAGCTGATACAAATAATGATAGTTTTGTCATTAAAACTGGCATGGCTGATGAATATACTAAAAGCTAGGCTACTCGTCGTAGCTTAATAAGAACTGTTTAGAAATTACTGCTATATGGCACCACGTTAGTAAATAGGCCGCTGACTAGTAGCTGCTTAGCCCCATATAATATTCGTGGAAGAGACTTCCTTAATTGTTATGTAGCCTAATAGGGCCTATAGGATGTGAGATCAATGCAATTTTTTTATTTATCCAGCAACGTAGCCTACATGATTTAGTTGAAACTGCATGAACATTGAATTTTGACCAACCACGATATTTTAAATTAATGAACTAGAATGATGTGAGGGTTGACGTAGATTTTTGAACTCTCTCCATATACCGGGATTAAGCTTAGGTCAATTTGATCATAAGGACAGTGGAACTGAAGCCTATAGAAGGCCCGAGGTAGAAACTGAGCTTCATTTGCGAGCTTCCCGTACCGTATATGGGAATGGATACTGCACCTGCCTCACGTCTGGCCTTTTCTGCCCGCTTTTTAAATGTTACCAGGCCCGCATTAAAGTAGGTGCTAAGGGTGCTGCAGCACCCGGGCCCGCGGGTTTTGGGGCCCGCATTTTTGGAAATGGAAAAAAATTAACGAGATTGCTGCAACATTAATAGACCGATACGACGATGTCGTCGACGAAATTTTGCCGTGTTTTTCCACACGTCAGAGTTACCTATTAGCTCAAACTAACAATTTATTAATTAGTTGAAATCGCCGGCACTATTATTATTACTATAGTTCTAACTTTTGAAGTATGACCCTTCGACAGTGATTTAGCCTAATGAAGAAAGGCTACGCAGTTCCGTCATTCTCACTTGCCTTTTGAAATGAGAGATAGGCCTATAGTTCAAAAATTTTCAATTGGTCAACTCCTAATTTCTTAAACCTGTGGTTTTTTGTATCCTCTACTCTAGTTTTCTGCCTCTTATAGACAGGTTAAAATGTCCGACGTCGCCATTCTTCTCGACGCTGGACCATTCCTCGAGCTTTCCATATCCATTAATTTTTTGTCATCATACAATCCAGAATCATCTGTCGTGGTCCTCGTCTTGTTCGCTTCCCATTCATTTTTCCTTCAGTTACCATTCTTTGCGGTGAGTTTGCCCTCAGCCTGTGTTCTATAGTCTATACCAACGTCTTTTGCCTGTCTTTTACTGTGTGTAGGCTACTTTATCCTTCTTCACCGTCATTCATAGACCTTGGTACAAGAAGTTCGTGATGCTCTTAAGAGCGGATTACCAGGACATTACTGGAGTCTGCGAAAGAAATCGGATGTTTTATTTTATTAGACCTGAAAATTGGAAGAACAACTTATGGGTCCCCTGTTAGAATTATGCTAAACTGAGAAGAAAACATTAACAGGGATCCGAAGAAACGGCTGATAAAACATTGATGGATCGAGTGTGGTGTTGTGTGTATCAGAGACACAGACAATAAGAAAAAAAGGATACCTTATATACAAAAGACTGGAGGACTTCGAATTGTGGACATGGAGAACAATGAAGAAAATCAATTGAATGGACCATATTATAGGCTATATTATATTAGGCCTATACTATTTCACAAATGAAGAAGTCGTTCGTTCCTTCTGTCACCGTAGACCTATATAGCCTACTATTGTCTGAAACTTTGCCTGAGAAAACAAGACAATAAATACACCATATGAAAAGCATCCTTAGGCTTTACTCATTAGTACACATTGGTATAGGCCTAATTATGTGCCTCGTGAAGCGCCGACTGAAAGAAGAGGGCCCGCAAAGATATCACAGCACCCGGGCCCGCAACACCCTTAATGCGGGCCTGAATGTTACGTTGCTTCAGATTTAGTAGACCCATAATAATATTATTAGAAATTTAGGGTCACTATTTTAGCTTCCTATCAGCGTGCATGAAGCCAGCCTTAGAAAGCATTCGTTTTTATAGCCTACATTAGGTTTTTGAAAAACTAGGTTTACGCGTGAGAACACGTGACCTCCCGACCTACCTTTGTGTCAATCAACTTCATTGTGCATAGGCCTAGCCTAATGCGTTTTGCTTGGTTCGTTCAATTCTTGTTTGGCAAGCCTTTAATTCATACAACTTCTGTGCAACGGATTGATCTGACTTAGCGACAAACTTAGTTCCTGATCTGCTGCTGTTTTTTGTGTGCAACAATATCCCAACGATCAATGAATTGGATTTGCATAGCCTACATTAGGGCCTAAACCTGATTGGATATAATCGGACGGTATTGAGTGGATTAGATTATATTTATTAGATTAGATTAGATTAGTGTAGGTTATATACTTGACTTCCTTATTTTGAACTGCATGGTCCGCATATACATTTCAAATTTACATAGTACCTTAAGTTTCGCACAATGAACTTTTGGATTGGATAGAGGCATAGGCCTAGGCATATGGATGGGTTAAATGACTTAAATCCAAAGTGATCTGAATTTAAATTTGATCGGAGTCATAATCGTAGCAATCACATACTCCAAATCTAGACTTTTCAAGCAAAGCGCTGATCACCATGCAGTTGGCAATTCAATCGTGAGCCTCTTGAGGATCGCGAGCGTTGTGTCTTGTCAGGTCAGAAAGGTTGTCCATAGATACCAATTGTGATGATTGAAAGATCGGGATTGTGGATTGGATCTGGGTGAGGCCTGTTTTGACTTGCCCGTAGGACGGTAAGAGAACACCATGTGAAATATGATGTATGCTATGCAATTGGACAATACATATTGAAGGACGGACTAAATGACTATTATAGATCTGTATATAGGCTCCCTAAGCCTGCATGAATTATACTGACTACTGTGAAAGCGGTCATCACCCTCGTAATGGTCGCTTCGGCTTCTTTGTTTCGTCGTGACTTTTCTGTGGACTTGAACCCTCGGTGCATTTGGAGGATTGCCCTCGACGACGACGCCGACGACGACGACGACGACGACGACGACGGTGACAAGTGGTTTGCCTACCTACGACACCGATATCACCACCATAATCATCGGATTAAGATCCACATCGTCTATATATACATAAGCATACCGGTCCATTGAACTAATTGTCGTGTTCGGCAAATATTGGGTCTCGCAGTGGGCGTATTATATACACACATATATAATAGGCTATATATATGATATATATATGATATATTATATAATTATATATATATATATATATATATATATATATATATATATGCCGAACAACGCTTTCGCACTTGTACCCCTACGAGTCCATGACGCGTTTTCTCTCTCGCTCGCTCGCTCTCGCAAATGTTGGCTATAAAAAGCTGAAGTTTCTCAGTGGCTTTCCCACGCTAAGCAAAGCAGCAAAGCAGCACTCAGTCGGTCGGCTTTTGTTGACGATGACGGCGAAGGACCGTGCCTACAGCACGCAGATGAAGATTTCCTAATCACTCTTGTGCTGCACAGACACGCTAGACAGATTCTGTTGTTGGTTGTTTGTTAGCCTGCTTCTTCATGAGGACTTGTGCAAGTCTGCGTTAGATGTGTGTCTCCCGTGCGTGCGTGCATGCGTGCGTGCGACCATGCATGTGTGAGCGATCGAGCTTACAACTAACAATAATAATATAATAATAATAGGCGGTAAGCAACGCTGCTTTTCAAATTATTCGCATGCAGTACTGCACCGAATGTTGAGTGAACGGGTTGTATGTGGTCTGAGGTAGGATATAGTTTATCGGATTATCCTATAGTTTAAAACGATGCTCTTAAACGAAAATTGCATTTTAAAAAATGTCAGCTGACAGCTGACACTTGATTTGCCACAAGTCACTGTGCTAGATAGCACTTACATGTAGGCCTAACGTGCTATAGGCCTATTAGTGTTGTACAGACTCTTATTGTTTATATGAATTGTGTGATTATGTGTGTGGCATAAGAGAAACCGAACGTGTGTTAGCCGGCTATGCCTATCTTGTTAGACAAACATGTGAAAGTTCTATGATCCCGATTATCTTAATCAATAGGCCCATATACTATAGGCCTATAGCTGATCAGTGTTCACTTATTATGCAACGTAGGCCTACACACTGAAGTACTGAATAGGCAGGTGTCCATAGCGGCAGCACTGAAGGAGGAGTGGTCTTCCTGCTGTTTTCTAATGACATTTGTTTGGTTGATCAAATGACTCAAGTCATCAAGTCATGACCGCAGTTCTGCATTAACTACAGTCTTGATCTATGGAGCCAAGTTACAACTCTCGGTGGCAGTATAGGCCTACTTGCGGCAACCCAGCTGATCCAGTGCGCTCTGATTTCGTCAGTGTGTCAATAATTATAGTCGCGTTAACAAGACAAGTCATTGACCAATTACCACCTTTCCGTGGGACAAGAGTACGCCACACCAGCTAACGTCTCTCATCAGATGTCGATTTTAAACTATAGATGGTAGGCCGGTAGGGCCTATACAGCTTGGGCTATGCCTAAAATAATATAGCTCTGGTCTGTTGGCAGGGCTTAAAGTGTGGCAGGACGGTCATGGACGGCGTCCTGGCACTTATTTTCATTTATTATGCCGTCCTGCCAGTTTTTTGGCCAGCACACCTGAAAATATAAGGCGCGTACTGGCACTTCTTTTGGAAAGGTAAGGGGCGTCCAGGCACTTATGTTTTACACTTTCAGCACTGTCTGTTAGGCAGAGTCGAGCCCGTAGTCGTAATAAGTTAAATAAATGTTTAATTGTTTTGTAAAACGATGTTGCAGGTTCGACATTCCTCTTGCATGGAAGCTGCAGATTATCCGAACCTTGATCAATTGGACTTTGAATCTTAGGCAAGTCTTTAACACGTATACCATGCAGGTATGTACATGTAGGCACTTGCTATAAAAACGCGTTTTGCACTTATGTTTTCTTAGTGTAATAGCCTATTTGTCTGTATTGGAGCCATATGATGCCAAATGGCCAGCAACACAGGCAAGAAAGTGAAAACCAAAATGCGGTCTATGGTTTTAGGCTATATATTTGTAGTGCGTATAGCCTAACTGTAGGTTTACATGTAGGCCCATAGTTGTAGGCCTATACAATGTTATACATGTAGCCTACATATTTTTATGCATTTTGTGAGACATGTATACATATATAGTATATATGTATACATAAGTAATATAATGTTATAAGAGCTCGTGCTGTCGTGCAGGGTTCGAATCCATCTCTTACGAAGTTGACAGATCTACGCCTTCATGAGCATTATGTGTGCAGGGAGGGGTCGTATACGTACGTGATGCCCGCGGTCTTTTGCAATCGCCAACGTGCGTCAATATAATATGTATTATAGTCTGCACTGTGGCACAGCTGCAGGTTAATTCGAAGGAGCAGTAGTTAGCTTCGGGCATGTATACTTGTGTGCATTTGATAATAATCAGGTCGTCTGTATATGACAGGTCCGTCGGCAACAATGCAATGCAACAAGTATTATAGGCTTTTTAACGTTATTATATAGCGCTACTGGTGTTCAATCTTCAGAAGTGTAGGCTATACACGCGATCATACGATGCAGCATATCTATAGATGGCATTGAGAAATTGTGATCAGCGAAGAACTTGAGTTTCAAAGTCTCTGCACGGGACGCGGTGGTGTAGTCACTGTAGTGGGTATGCTCGTTGCCTTGCAGCCGGAGGATTGCAGGTCCGAATGCACCTCAAGCCACCGCGTAGGGATCTTGGGCAAGTCCTTCACTCGCAATTGCTCAGCGCTTCTGCGTGAAGCTCTGATTCAGTGTCCGCGCTGTATGCCTAGTTGGGTGCGCTAGTAGAAATCTTGAAGGGGGCGCTATAACAAGTGCCTGCATGTATATATATATATATATACAGGGTGGCTCAATAAAAAATACCCCACCGGATAAATTGCAATATCTTCGCAACCCATCGACATTTTTCTACGAAAATTTCCCAATTTGTAGGGGAATGAATTTAGAACAATCCCTGAAAGTTTCACCTAAAACATTTAATGTTTGCAAAAATTACAGCTGTTTAAACTTCTAATTCCGTTTTTTCAAATATCCGCGGATAAATTAACGTCATTTGTAGATTTCCATGTCAAATAAAATCACCTTTCACTGCCACCTAAGAAATCTGTTTTACAGTTTATCGTAAAGTACGATGGGAGTGTACATTTCCTGCTTTAATACGAGCTTGAATTGTTTTTGTGAAACTCGGTATGGGCTTGTTGATCGACTCCTCCGGCAACTGATCCGACAATACCAGCAAGACTTCCTTCATCCAGCCAATGTTCTCAAAGTTGGGATGAAATGTCTAGCAGAGCTCCACATACGTGATAATCAAGAGGGTTAAGGTGTATTGAGTTTGTTGGTCATTCATGTTTGCGAAAAAAATTCTGCAGTTGATGGCAATAAGGTACCATAATAACTAACCTTGCCGTGTGAGCAAGCAGGCGCACTGTCCTGTTGGAAACTAAAACCAGATTTTGGAACACACCTGCAGTCTTCAATGAGTTTTGGTAACAGAGTTTAACAGTAAGTTTGACATTTAGCCTACTGAATGGGATGAAGTGCAGTCTATCCTTGCAGCCGTATCACACGCCATCAGATCTGATGCCGAAACCACGATGCGCTTTGTAAACTTTACCTTTACGACTACCAAGCGAATTTCATGAAAATCGCATTTTTTCCCGTCAGACCAAACAACCACTGTCTTCCTGACTGTCTTCCTGCCTCTCTTTCGACATAATTATGATTTCCGTTACATGATCACGTTTGCAGATAGCCTTCAATGTGCTCAGGTTCCACTTTTACTGGTTATTTTGCTATGATCATGCAATACCCCAGTCTCTGTTCACGCAATGCCCGAGTTCCCATTTTATCATCTGAAGAAACTTTTCCCATGACGTTCAGTACGGATTCACAAATTGAGACCTTAATATTGAAAATATCACCAAATACTACCAGATTGCTTCATAGACAGCTTCTTTGCAGCTCTTAGTAAGTTCGCATGACATCATCATCAATTTTTATGTTGAAATTTGCAAACAAATCTTAAAGAAATCACATGTATTGGAACGTGATCCTGCGGAAATTTGAAAAAATGGAAAATCGTTTTTAAACAACTGTAACTTCTGAAGTAATGCAAATTCATTATTGAAATTTTGAGGGATTGTTGCAAAATCTTTCCTCTGTAAATCCTCCTATTTTCATAGAATAATCTCGATTGGTTACGGCATTATTGCATTTTTGCTGGTGGGGTATTTTTTATTGAGCCACCCTGTATATATATATATATATATATATATATATATATATATATATACACGGTGACTGGTGAGAGACTGTGCGCGAGGTTCGAACCCGAAATCTGCACCTATACTGTAACAGGCCAAGCACTCTCACCAATCAACGAACGTGCTTGTATGTGCTTAAGTAAAGGTTTGCCTGGTTAGTGTTGGATGGCTGCAGCAGCAGGTATTAAATATATGCGCTTCAGTTGAAAGATCAAGAGCCAAGCATGCAGGCTAGGATGAGAATGTGATTAGTCAAAAGTCATAAATTCTATCATCACACAAGTAGGCCTAGCACGCTCTGGACAGACCAGGGTAGGCCTACGTAGAGAACACCCATGGGCGATGAACCCACGGTTTATGATGATGATGATGATGATCGATGGTGGTGGTGGTGGTGGTAATGGTGATGTCATGGTTATGGTAACAAAGACGATGATGATGATGATGACACATGTAGTCTATAGGCCTACCTGAATTCATAATTTAAGATGTAGACTACCGGTATTAAGACTATCTTTAGATTCAAGAGGTTTTAGAGTTTTGCCGCGTTTGGACGAGAACCGGTTTCCGATGATGAGTGCAGTCTGTGGGTTGTGACTGGAGCAATCTGTTACGCTGCTTCGACATTCATATTGCACTAGTCCCGGCCTGCTGACTGCAGATAACATATCTACCTTCACTGCAGCCGATTATTGCAATTGTTGGACAATACACAATCCGATCCCTGTGCTACGTAGGCTACTAGCCTATATCGGTCGGATTCGGTCCAAGAGTTGTTCTGCAGGTTTGTCTATGGTTTATAGTTATAGATGCCATAATATGGCATCTATAAGTTTCACAGCAGGCCAACGAGTAGAGCACTATCTATATTATAGTGTTCTACTCGTCGGCCTGCTGTGGAACTCCTGGTAACATGCAAACCCTGGTCTTGTAGTAGTTACAAAGGTACTCCATTAATGGTACCAATAGCAGTCTACATTTTGCTACTGAGGAGCAATTAATTAATTTAAGACTACGTACGTCCCTATAGAACTTGCAACTTAAAGGTTCAATAATTAGGCTAAACACGACATAATGATAAAAAAAGAGTTTTCCTGCAGTACGTTACACATCAGCAACCATTGCAACGAACTGTAGACTACTAGGCCTAACGGACTACGGGCCATTAATTTAAGGTCTGCACGACTAAACTCTTATTGAGTTGTCAAATCTCGAAACTTGAAATAAACATTGGTAGGCCTATTATAATTATATAGTTTAGTTTGCGCATGCGTAGGCCCTGTGCTATTTGGACCAAAGCACAACCAGATGCAACTGCCTGAATCCGAACTTCAATTATAATGGGCTGTATTTGGTTTTAATAATGTGGGACTTTCATCTCTTAATGAGCTCGACAAATTAGAAAACAGAAAACTGCAGAAAACTCATTTATATTAATTTGAATGATTCCTTTAGCTGATGCTGAATTTGCTGATGCTCAGGTTTTCCCCCTAAACCTCTCCTCTCACGGTATAGGCCTACGAGTTTGATTTGATAACAAGAGCCAACCAATCTTTTAATTATATGGAGTTAATTCACAAGCGTAGGCCTATATCTAGGTCTATAAAAATTGGAGTGCAGAAGGAAGTCAGAGAGCGTTGGAAAGCCTTATAGCACATATCCACCTAGCTATAATTGACAATAATGAATAACATGGGGGGGGGGTTGAGGATCGAAGCACGCTGTTACATGAAGGTCGCCCAAGGTGTGAAGGTCGCGATCTGTGCATTTCTTGGTTCTGCTTTGCTATCCAATTGCACTTGTCTCGGCCTGACATACTTGAACATCTCTACGCATCACGTCAGGACGATAACGAGGATCAAAATTCGTAAAGAAAAGCTACCACCAAACGCCTGATAAATAATCCTATCACACGTCTAGGCTAATAAAGTCTAATTTAAGTGAGGTAGCCTATGCATGAGCAAAGTACGACAGAGTAGCCGAATTGTTACGGGGAGCAACTTAGCATGCATAAATAGGATGCAATTACTAGAGGAATAATTACAGACTATAAGTATTACTCTTAACTTATTATAATTGGTGTAATTTGTGCTATTTTTTGTTCATCTACAAACTGCCATCGCCATTTGGCTTCAACCTGTCTTGTCAGATTATGTACGACGTCGCGCATGCTCGACAACACTCGACAACCTCCCACTGATTCGCAATAACGACAACTAGACAACATGGATCAGACAACATGGATCTATGGTAGACCGAGGAGATCCGCAGTTGCTCGGCAGGATCGTCCATCTGCAAAAAGTCAACCGCTTGTCCTCCTCCGTAGCATCAATCAGCCGATCGACCTTTATGGAAGGACTACACTGAAACTCTCGTGACATCCACCGTATGCACTGTGTGCAGTAGGCATATTTCAGATGGCAGTGCAACTAAAATGCGCATGTAATGTAACAAAATATTTCTACAGAGCAAGCACCATTCTTTGAAGTGTAGGCCTACAGCAAGTAGCCTATAGTGACAGTTCACAGCTCATAGGCCTGTGTCTTTAGGAGCAGATGGGGCGCGGTGATCTAGTGGTGGCGTCGTTGCCTTGGAGCCGGAAGGTCTGAGGTTCGAATCCACCTCCCCGCGTAAGGACCTTGGGCAAGTCCTTCACTTACAATTGCTCAGCGCTTCGGCGTGAAACTCCGATGCAGTGTCCGCTCTGCATCGGGAGCGCCTCTGAGTAGAGAGAGCTTGAAGGGGCGCTATAACAAGTGCCCATACAAACAAACAAACAAGCTATAGCCTCTCATTCTGGCTGCATTGGCCTGGCCCTAACTGTTAATTCAAATAAGCTAACTGCAACAGCCTGTCCACATTAATCTTGGGGTGACTTCGGACAGTAATCTCACATTTTGACCCCGCATAACATTTCTCTGTAAAGCTCTCGCCTAGACAATGCCAACTTAATCCATCCCGCCATTTCTGCACTATAACTAAATTAACGATGCACTGGACATCATGTGATGATTGCTTCAGGTGCAACCATTGTCAAAATGCGGACACTGGACAGGCTGTTGCTGTTAGCTTATTCGAAATACTGACAACAGTTGCATCTGAGACAACCATCGCTAGATGTCCAGTGCATCGTAATCGTATCGTCGTAATGGCGCTACAGAAGTAATCGTAATTGACTAGACAGTGAATAACAATTCATACCAATGATCATTGATTGGACATGATAAGAATGATTTCTAATAATATTGGCTTTCAAGATCTAAATTGATGAAAATTGCTATCAATCAATGACATGCAACACAAATGCAATTTTAAACTCTTGAATCAAAAAGATTTCGTTTTCAGCCTCTGAAATACACAGATAATAGAGCGAGAATAATCTTTAAAACCATTTATTTATTGCCCGGTTGAAAAACGTTAAATTACTCTACGGCAAAGCAGTCTCTTGTCCACACGCATCATCTACACGTGAGCCACGATGGCTCCGGATTTCTATCATAGCCGACGAAAAGACCCTGCTCCGTTACTCTAAAACGTCCACTATTATAACACGACCAGATTTAAATAACATATCAGACAACATTCACAAAGCATGCAAGTCACCACCGCAATTTACAAGTCGAACAACATATGCCCGATAGGGATCTCTCCTCCCTTCTTCTTCTCCTGTTCCTTTATGCCCCCTCCTCACTGCCCCCCCTCAAATCAAGCATTGTGCCTTGGGCCAAATGCTCGACACAATCAAGATTGCTCTTAACGAACTCAAACTTTAAGCGAGCGATCGTAATGAACCTGAAATTCAGAACAGCTGTTAGGTTACCGATTATTACAAACATGTCGGAAAATCTCTTCCAGCAAGCCAACCCTTTGACGCCTTTGGCTTACACGCCGTGACTAATGACATATGGTGCCGTGTTGTAATGTCAGCAGGTTGACATGTGTGTCAAATTAGAAAAAAAGTACCAACTATTACAATGGGTGCACGAATCAATTGGAAACAAATGATGGAAGGCTGCACATGCACGCAAGTTGCCTACAAATAAAGAAAGCCACTGCAGCTTATATTGGTTTGTATTGCAGATAAACTGTCTGGTGGTAGACCACAAACAAATCTGGTCTATAAAACCAAATTGCCAACATTGTCCATTTGTAAGCGCGCTCTTACCTTACGTAAACAACAGGGAAGCACTGTCATACATTGCAGAAGACCGATAGTGCACGCATTTTATCAACAAGACTTGGTACAACTGCAACAAAACATGCGGAAGGTCAATCAATGTCTTGCCAGATTGGTCGGTTCTAAAGCAAATCCAGCCAATCATTGCATGACGCAGTGTGATTGAACAAGTCAAAGGGATTTGAACTCAGTGCCTCTAATCTAATCTAATCTAATCTGACCATTTGCAAAGCACTTATAGCAGCATAGCCATTCAGAAGAAAAAGTGCAAGATGGCATACAAGCCATGTATGCGACCTTTTGCCAATTCTGAGAAAGGACAGCGATTACCACATATGCATCTGACAAGTATAATCTTGCTCACATTATGCATTCATTGTGTCAAATCAAAATATAAATTGCATTGTCCAATGGCGCCAAAGCAACGAAGTCACGAATGCAATTAAATCCGGTGCTCAAACCTTTCACACGATGGTGCCATATAAATTGATGACTTTAAATAACATTAAAAGAAAATGCATGCAACCCTAAAAGGCAATGCAAAGATGCTCATGTCAAAATCATTTACCTGAACCCTAATAAATCTTCTTGATTTTCTTAGCCTCAACGATGTCTTTTAAATTAAATCTGCGTACTATTAGCTGCTGCTGTCTGTACATAGAATAGATGAAGAGCCTCTTTTCGCTACGTATCTCAGCCGCGAAGGGGGTCATTGCATAATTACGTAACGCCGAAAATGACCGTTTTTGACCCACACCCACCCTGTAACGCTTCGTAACGTTTGCTTTGACCCCCCAACCCACCCTCCCCAGCGTTACGTAACGAGTGCCACGAAAAATAAGTTGAAATTTAGGTTTATTATTGGCTTAATGTGTGAGCACGTAATAGCCTATTAGTCGCATTTTCATAGCGAATTTAATATAGTAGAAACGTGCATGTTAATTTGAATTTGACAGTAGACTAGGCCTATATGCTTAAAATATATACAATGCTTTATTTATATAAATAAGTCATGCGTGAATTGCAATTTTCTTATCTAGACACTTCGATAGTTACTAATAGAAATATTGCCGAGTTTTGTTAGCATTAATTTTAAAATGTTTAGATCGTGTCCAGTAAGTAAAACATGCTTCAAAGTGGTTCTTCCATGTCAGAAATTCATTGGGAATTAGGCCTATACCACGTTGTTTCGTTGGAAAAACTATCCAAGCAATTTGAATAGCGGTTTCCGGTTCGCCCAAACAGGAGAACAGAACTGACTTGGCATATAACTGGTGTCTGTTGCCTGGTCTTATTCAGATAAATAGGCTTAGGCCTACTTGGTTAAGTTTTAAATCAATGTCACGAAGTTTAAACTTAGATCCCATAATGTCTGAAGTGTCATTCGATCGCAATTTAATATTTGTTAATAAAAAAATTCAAGGCGTTACGTAACGTTCAGCTACCCCCACCCACCCACCCCCGTAACGTTGCGTAACGTTTTCAATGACCCCACCCACCCACCCTCGAGCGTTACGTAATTATGCAATGACCCCAAGTGTCATTATCTCTTGGAAGTTAGTGATTGATTTTTACAGCTAATTAATGCATCTGCATATTGGGTTCATGCATACTACATAAAAACATGTACTAACAAACTCAAACATAAGTACGAAGTTGCCACACAGTCAATTTTTTTAATGTACAACTACAGCATTTTGCTTGTCGTGTTTTGGGAATAAACGAATAAAAATACATACATTACAACTGCATTGCGTCACATCCTATATATGGCAAAATTCAAACACCAACACATCAGCTACAGCTAGGTTGAAGCTTCATATCTCATTTTGCACCAACTGATGTTTTCTAATTTTTTTATAACAAAATGCATCAATTTTGGACTACAAGTCCAGAAATTTTGCCGTAGCTTCGTCAAAAATCATCTATGGAAAACATTAACAAGTCAATCCTTGACACTAGTCCTTTTTCTCCCTGGAATAAATATATACACTGTTTCAATCCTACAGCGGTTCAAAATAATTTAAGCCTAGTACCTATGCTTCCACTCTCAATTTCTGGGATTTTGGGGAAATCCCAAGATCTTGCCAATCCCCAGATTGACCAAGACTACTAAAAATCCTCAGTAGCTGAATAGGAAAATTGTGATTAAATATGTAATGCATTGCAAATCTTCACAAGATTTCTTAGCACCAACAATGTCACATAAAGGAGACCAGATTATTTACTGGCATTTTGTGAAATTTATCTAGCCCATAATAGCCAGGTTTGTTTCTTTGTTCCAGTGCAAGATCAGAATGCTTGAGTTCAAGCCAAGGAAATGTGTTTTCACAATCATAATTATTCACACAAAGTAAGAAATCGCAGGAGAAAAACTGGAGCATTACTTAGAATTAACCAATTACAAGGTTTACAAGTTACAATATTAATAATAAAAGTCTTTCAGACAATGAGTGAGTCTTTTCTAATCTGATTCGATATATACTGTTGGAAAGTCCAGTAACAACACTGATTAATTAATTATTTCTTACTGAACCTTTCTTTATCTGTCTTTTACAGTAACGTGAATGGCATTTTCTAAATCTGACATACTCGTCTGTATTCTGAATGCTTTAGTAAAGAAATCCCCAGATTTAAAGCAAAATTCCCAAATCCTACGTCGATCCCCAAATCTCAAGATCTTGGGAAAATCCTGAGAAGTGGAGGGCTCTGCCAAGTGTACAATTTTCCTTATTGTTGTAAGTTTTAATCCATGACTTGTACAAAATATGCAAACTGATGGCTTTTTCAATAATAAATTGAGTTGAAACAGAAGTCAAATTGCAACAATTACAAGCCAACAGGGAATGTTGCCAGGGTTATAGCCACAAGATACTTGCAGGCAGAGGCCCACAACACTTGGAAAAAGTAATGACACACACCTCATCTATTGTCTTAAATTTACAAAGCACAGCTCTCTAAAATACACCAACCATCAAATGAATGCAACCGAAAGCTAAAACCAAACTCTCCATAAATGACTGCATAAAAACCCAACTCGCAAGACATCGTGGTACGAGAGAATGACATTCTTATAGAAATCAACCTCAGCTTGTCATCACAATGTTGGCCGTCTTAAATTCTAACAATGAAATCAGTTACATTAACGTATGCAATAAAACGCACGGAATATTAAAGCAATGTCTTGGAAGCTAAGTCACAACAGCTTCTGATATCGTTTATCTACTGGGACAATCCCAGCATCAACTTTCGATTGGCCTTCAATGACCATTGAATGAATCTGAACTACTCAAGCATTCACTCATTCATTAAGAGAATTTATATAGTGCCCCTTCAAGAGAACTACTCAGAGGTGCTCAGTGGTTCTATTTTATCAGCAGGATTTTAGAGAATTGGCTAAAAGGATTAAATTCCTCACACATAGTTCAAATTCTTTTTAATTTGCCAATTTAAGTCGACAGATAAAATTAACAGCAAAACTGTCAAATGATAATATCAACTTGTTGAAATTGGCGCAAGATGTTCGAGCAACATTATGCAGAACTGAGATAGCATCTCAGAAAATCCTTAAGTTTAAAAACATATTCTAAAAAAAGAACAGTATAAACAATATAATAATCATACTTCAAACAACGAAAGAAAGAGAAAGTTTCTCAGGAACATGATTTCAAATATCAACAATATACCTGGCAAAAATACATTTGCCGTCAAACACGCACAAGCAATTATAATTCTTAACGAGTTTAAGACCAGCTTCATGAACATCAGTTTCAGAAACCGAGAACACCTCTTGCAGGTGAATAGCCTGAATTTGAATCTTCATAGTGCATTGGAATCCAAAGATCGCTGGTTCCAGCCTGCTGAGCAGACCCACGAAACACCCATCCAGAAACTGTTCATGCACACTTCCCTCTTTCATCAAACTGCATAATTTGGTGCTGGGGTAAGCTGGTTAGTCAACACCATGTCATGCAATGTGTACTCTGTGTACTCTGTGTACTGACGACCGTGGCATTAGTACACTGTCTTCTAAAGAACCAATCAGCAGGAAAGAGCACAAGTTCCAAATATTTCACAAGACATCCATGGGAGACTTCTTTTACTTTTGTATCTGACCAAATTCAATACGACAAATCTGTTAAAAGTTCACTTTGACTGACATCAGAAAACAATAAACTTCACATACGAGGAACATTAAACAACTAACAAACACAGAATTGTTACGTGGAAAGAGAACTGACAAACTGACAACTAAATGTGTTGCAGATATTAAAAAAGTTAAGATTTGCCGATTTTTATTCAGTTTGGCTGGTACCATCGCCTTTCCGGACTATCTCTTTATCATCTTTCCCAATACCCTGCTAAAACAGCTGCTGCTTAGAATATTTAAAAACATGTAACTGAAACAAATTTTTAAAAAAATCATCCCATCTACAGAGTGTTCTCATCTACATTCAGCCACCAGCAGTAAAAGCCCCAGCAAGCACTTAAAAGCCTATAATTTAAAAGTCAAACCTGAACATGATCCACATCATTTCCTTTAGGTACCAATACTTGAAGCAAAACACACAAAAAACAAGACATAAATCAAAACTAAACAAACATCTGAGTAAAGAATTGCAATGCATCATTAAAAATTTAAAATTTATTGAAACTTAAAAATTCCACCTTCCTGTATTAGGTATGTAGGAAACTCTGACAAAGTGTGGTGATTCACGAATGTTAGGACGGAAAACAGAAAGTCAAAATTCTTTTTATTTAGCAAAAAGAACAAAACAGTTCTTAAACCAAGGATGATCACATGTATAGGCAAAGCTATTCTGGCCCACACACTCCAATCAGACACATTCATATTTCATCATACCCAGATACAAAATAACCTGAACTGCTATCGACATTCACATAAACTCTTGCACACAATGAATAGGCAGGCATTCCTGGATCTCTGATAGAAATCCTTAACACAGACAATTCAGGACTCCAAGCAAGACATAGGTGCAAAGTTCACGGTCAGAAATTTCACTCGACAATGCACCATGAATAAATAACAATAAATCTAACTTCAGAGGCCACAGTCTGCCTTAAACATGCACCAGCCAAGAGGTGTATGTATCACAACCAAATCGTAACTAGAAATCTTGTCAACTATCAGCAAGCCATTTCTCTTTCACTAATCAACAGACGGATGGTTGTGATTCACAATGCATACAAACATTAACAGAACAGCAGCAAACGGATCAGAAATTAAGACCCGGTTGCACCTTACTACATTTATGCTCAGAGCAACACTGAAAAGGTTCTACTACATACATTTACGAAAAATTGTCCGCTAAAATTTGGCATGCCACAGCCTACGACTGTGGGATTGAAAAGCACTAAGCCAGTCACTCTCGAAGCGTGGTTTGTCAATGGCAACCGGTCTGCAGATCTCTTTCAATCACGCAGGTCAGTGAAACGGAATCGTCCGATTTTCGTTTACAGCACAGAAATCCTGAGAACAACAGGACTCAGAAACTGAAGCGAAGTTCTGTTCAACACGACAAGTCTAAGTCAGCGTTAGTTTCAACAAACGTTAGAACTTCATACCAAAGACATCTTACCTCAACAAATGATAGCACAGACCGATGGATCCAAGCTATTTCTTATTCTAAAGCATTCAATTGGTCAGTAAGAATGCATCTGAATCATTTAATAGTCACATAAAATCGCACGTAAGATACTTAAATGTAACGAAACATATCCTCGGACAAATTACGGTTAAAAGAATGGATCTGAACAAAGACAAAAAACTTTGCATAAATACAGAATTACTTGCAATTTTAACCCCAATTTACCCATTTTTTACACCTCAAAATAGCCCACTGGTAACTGATATGCACATATGAAAACAGTTACACCCAAATCGATTCAAATTCATCCAAATTCATTCAGCTAACCTTGACCAATCAGATTCCAACTTAGAGGAAAAACCCAGAATCATCCCACCTTAGATTACTTGCAACCACGATGCTCATATCTCTCTGTGACCCCACCACTCACAGAAGCAAAGGTATTCCCCATTTCATCCATCACACCTGTTCGTAATCCACATTGACGTGAACAGTTCAATGGTTCACTATCCCACTCAGATCCAGTGCGAATCCATTCAGATCCAGGGCGAATCCATTCCTAATCCCTTCAGATCCATTCTCGTCTATTTTCATCCAACTTGGATTTATTATTCCACAATGACACTTCGTTCCGAATAGATTCACCGTCAGAATTTGAAATGCTCATTAGTCAGAGTACAGTCAGCGAGCGCAGTCCAATCGAGCAGCACGACAGCGAGATTCAGGCCGACTCAGAGTCGCTCGTGTCAGAGGAGCTCGACGATGAGTCAGAGCTCGACTCGCTCAGTGACGAGCTGCTGCCCAAACCCGGAGGCTGGTGTCCAGGAACAAGTTCACCATGGGACTTCTCTTCTGCAAAACAACAACACAAGAAACTTCATTACGAACACAACTGACAACAACACAGAACAATCACGTAAACAGTTTACCTGTTACCATGATACAACCAAGAAACTACAAAGTAAAGTGGCTTGTTTGCAACATATCAATGACAAAGTTCTTTAATTAATATACATGAATCCGTGATTTTAATTACCACCAATATCACCTACACAAACACCAGAATGACAAGTAATAATTTAATTAATCAATCATCAGTCTTAATTTCACTGACCTAAAACAAAGAATAATAATCAACTTGCCGTAAAAAGTGAAGTCTTAGCAATGCTGACAGCGTTACAGTAATCTCAAATGATTGGAATTAGATAACACACCAATAGAATCAGAAGACGTGGTTAGACTATCACAACACCGACACTGAAACCTTAATATAACTCACGCAATATTTTTTTAAATCAAAATTCTAATGAAGTGACAGTTTAAACTCTTAATAAAAATTCCCTTTATAATTTTGTTTAGTGTGGTCCAGCATGGAGAAGTCATTTGAAGTGTAAATTGCTTGCAGAAATTTCTTACATGGATTGAAATTCACTTCAGAACGAATTTACAATTCCTTATACTGTGATCCTTAGCGAATGTCAAAGGAGTATCCCTGTTTCAATTCTGTTGGGAAAAGGGAACAGGGAGTTGGGCTGAATCTGACGTTATATCAAGGTTTCAGTGTACCTTTCTTTGGCGGTTTCTTTCCAGGAGTGGTTCCAAGTCCACCCTTAACGTTTTCCAGCCGTTTTTCCAGCTCGTGCTTTTTGTCGGCCGACGTCTCTTCTCGAGACTTCACTGGCGTCCGCTTGGCTGCAATTGCAATCGAAGAAGTCAACGTGACTTCCACGAAATCAACTATCATCGCACTTCCATGCACACCGCCAAACATACAAATCAGTTTCATGGCCAAGCATCTATCACTGCAATACACCTTTCGTCTGTTTTCCCGGTTATACAAACATGCTAGTGAATTGTTGGGTAACCCGGTTGTCTAGTGATCAGCTCTGGCCTTTCGCTGTACATAGTGTCTGAGTGGAAATATCAAGTGCACTGTTCACGAGTGCAGAAGAAGGTTGTAAGAAGGTTTGCCCAGGCACATGAACATTGAACATAATCAGCGTAACATTTTTACAACAAGCACTCAGCACACTGGTTTCCCAGTCACTTTCTGCAGTCTGCACACTCATGTCGCAAAGACCCTCAAGAATCGCAACACACTTTCCATCTTTTTTAATCAGGTAGCTTTCATGTAATTCATTAGTAGTTTCTACAGTGACATCAAGAAGCGCTTTATAAATGGTCAGATAAGATAAGATCAAAATGCAAAATGCAGACAGGCATCACACAATAATTTCTCTAAATGCAATGATCAGTTTCTAGTTTCTAACTGAAATCTGCAACTCACCAATCCATATATCCAATATCATCCATGGGTCAGAACTCAACTCGTATAGAGAACAAAGAGCTTGGAGGACAGAATGCATTTAACATTTACTGGACTCTCACTGATGACCCAGACAGAACAATGAATTTTGAGAGAGTTCAGTAGGATTCGATGCCCTTTAAATAAAGTGTACATGAAAGCAAATCAAGATGAAAACCTGATGCTTACGTCCTGGCTTCTTTGGTTTCTTCTTAAGGCAGGACATGACGTACGCTTCCAGTTCTCTCAGCGTCGATGGTTTGAGAGTTTCAAAGTCGATCTCAATTTCGTCAGGATTGGAATCTTTCAGGGAAGGCTCTCGCGATTGGATGATGTGGACGACACGACCCAGTTTGTCTCCTAATTATAATTTACACGTTCAATGACACGACCCAGTTTGTCTCCTAATTATAATTTACACGTTCAATGACACAATATAAACCCTCTAAATTCAATCATGGAGCAAATATCGAAACACACACACACACACACACACACAAACAATATTGCAGTCGTAAAACAAAACTTCCGCATTGCAAAACTTCTGCATGTATACGGCATCCAGCCACATCCATTTATCACTGCAATGATGAGTGTCTGAAAGAGGACAAGGTAAAGATATAAGTATGTGTCCTGCTAAGCTTAGTCTGAGTAAACTATTGGGCCATGATTAAACTCTATTAAAAATCTTAAATTTAGACAGTAAGAGAGTCAATTACAAGTTTAGAAAGATTGCAATAAACTCAGTATTTGTCAGTACATAAAAGATCAAACGTTACTGTGCTGAGATTTAACACACATGGCCAAAGATTCATACTGGACGTTTCTCAAATAAGTTTCCTCAACATGCAGCAAACAAAGGTGAAGGGAGTAATACAGGTTTTAGAAAAATCCACGTGTAGAAAATCCAGGTAGTTAACAAATGACACATGCAGAGTAGGAAATGTCAAGCAAGCCTCAAATTTTTTAATTATCATAACTTGTTTTGTAACTGAAATGATAGCAGAAGTTTACATGTATGTAAGACTGTAAGTATAAGTAATAAGTAAGTAAGTAAGTAAGTACTAAGTATGCCAGGGTGGAGATGATTTAAATCGGTTGATTTAAATCATTGATTTAAATCACGATTTAAATCGGTAATAAAAATCACGATTTAAATCGAATAGTGAAAATAAATTTCAATCAATGCTTTTGTGCCACACAACTTGCAGGTTTGTTTCCTTTCACTTAGCTGCAGCAGTGCAGCTGCCAGTTAGTGCATTAAGCATACCCAGCATGAAGTGATATCACTTTTGTTCTGTTTCACATATGGCAAAGAAATTTGGCTATTGTACAATGTACATAGATATGAATTACCTCCATGCTCGTAAAATTGGATTTGAAAAATTCCTATTTTTGGCCAAGATATTGACAAAAAGCCGTAGGGATTACTTTTTTGGCCCACCCTGTATATGCCACTTCAAAGGTGTTAATTTGTATTGTATAACTGCAAAACTAAAGAAGGTAATAATTGTTACCGAATACCAAATATCGGTAATAACAAGCTATCTATTCATTATTTAATGATGAACTTTGAATTCATTCGAGGGCAGAAAGATTTCTATAGGAAAGAAATCAGATTTAAATTTTAAAAAATCGAATTTTTTATTTTTAGTTAAAAAATCATAATTTTTATCCACCCTGTATTGTATAGCTGTAGAATTAAAGGTAATAACTGTTACCTAATGAAGCATGTGACTTGATACAAAGAAAAAAAGGCACTACATACAAAATTCGAACTATAAGAAAGAAATCCGATATAAATCAAAAAAATTCGATTTAAATAAAAAAAATCCGATTTAAATCAAAAAAATCCATTTTTTTTTAATTTAAAAAATCCCGATTTTTATCCACCCTGAAGTATGCACATTAGATATCTGACCTGGCAGTTTGTTGATGTCGAGGCTGAGTTGTCGTTTTTCGTCATAGGTCATTGGTTTGCTATTGTCTTCGTCATCACTTTCAAAGGCATACACGCTCCCCGCTGATGTCGTCTTCGCTGGTTTTGGATTTGCACGTGGCTTCTTAGCATTGCCAGGCGTTGGGGTCTTTGGGGCTTTTGGTCCCTTCGCAGGTGGCCCAGACTTTGGTAGTGGGTCATTCAGAGGTGGTGCCGACAAAATGGGCTGTGAGATGGTAGGGGGAGATGCAAGCACAGCTGAAGCAGGGGCCATGGGCTCTTCTAATGACTTTTCATCCTTGTCCTTATGCTTCTTTTTCTTCTTCTTGTCCTTCTTCTCTTTTGCTTTGCTGATGTGCTCCTGCTGCAGTTTGCCAAGCTGTTCCTGTACAGCTTTCAGCTGAAAGCACACTCATACAGAAACTATCAAGATGCATATCCATTATCCATTCATTCATTCATTCACACATACAAGCTCCAGAGTAGAGTTTTTTACACGCCACAGTTAAGCAGCAAACAAAAATGCTAAGATAAGATAGATAACCAGTTTTTTACCCTTTACCTGTTCATTTTTCCTGTTAAGCCCGTGTTTTCAGCGGATATTCTCGGGGCAAACAAGTAAAGGGTTAAAGACACAAAATAATATATTGAGGAAGTTAGTTTGAAAAATCTGAACAATCACTTTTACCTATAGATATCATGCAGTGAAATTGCCCAAAACAATTCCTAATCATCATAACTAAAATTGAACTAATTCATTAGTTAAACTATTTTTGCAATATATGCATGGTTATCCAATGTGGTCTCATCACCGTTGGCTTGCAAACTGGTTTACTAAACTGCTCGAAATCTTTTAGTAAAAATTCTTTGAGAGTAGTTCCAGTCAGCGTTGCCACTCTAAAAAATGAAAAAACCCAAGTTGGATGGTCGAAAAATCCCAAGAAAACCCAAGTTGCCCAAATCTTCGAAAATTTCGACAATTTTCCGTCCAAAAAATTTGACGACTCTTTTTTTTAAAGTCATCCGGACCAAAATAAACCTAAAATCTTTCAATTTCCAGTCCTAAAATTCTGATGACCCATTCTTTTTTTAGTCATCAGGTCCAAATCTTTCCAAAATGTCCACAATTTCCAGATTTTCTTAGTCGAAACAGAAAACCCAAGCAAAAAATCCAAGTTCTTCCCGAAAAAACCCCATTTTTTCAAGTTTGAATCGAAAAAACCCAAGATTTTTTGTCGAAAAAAACCCAAGCAAAAAACCCAAGTTCTTCCAGAAAAAACCCCATTTCCCAAGTTCGGATCGAAAAACCCAAGATCTTGTGAAAAAACCCAAGGAGTGGCAACGCTGGTTCCAGTACACCTCATCCAAAAGAATCTAAAGACTTCAATAGTATTTAAAGGCCAGCTCTTGATTTCTTTGAAGTGGAATCACCATTATATATAGGCATTCAGTCGATGTTTAAGAGGTCAGAATTCAGGCTACAACCACTACAGTTAATAAGTGTAACAGAAAAGGTGATCAATACATGAATTGAAAAAGCAATTCTTTTGCTAAGATCTCAATGAGTTAAGACGTTATTAAATAGCGGCTACCTGATCTTGCAGTTCCTTGAGACGCTTCTCGCGTTCCTCTTCGCTGTCAAAACCGTCGTCATCTTCGTCGACTCCAGGTGATCTGTTGTTGTTCGCCGTGGCAGCCATCTTTGGCTGGTGCTCTACCTTTATGAGCTGTGGCGCTCCCGTCTCAGACTTATTAGCAGAAGCCGGAGATGAGAGTTCAGGAGGAGTATGTGCATATTTCATCTCAAAAACATCCTATAATGAATTGACACAAAGAAGTTTTGAAATGTCCTAAATGCACTTACTTAGTACATTTTCATAACAGTGTACTACTTCCAAAGTTTACAGTTTATCTCCACAAAGTTATCTCTTATGCATAAGCTAATTCATAATACTGTCCAAGTAGAACATAAAAGTCTGCAGCACTATAGTTAAAGATTATTAATTGCAGCAAATAAGACACATTTTCAGGTAATTCAAATACCCGACAAACTTGTGCTGCTACGTTTGACAAACACAGAAAGTTAAAGAAAAATTAAAACGACTTATGTGCAGAGAAAACATATCCAGCAAATCCAAATCCTGAACTCAGAGATCAGAAATATAATAGCGAGTATAAAATAATCATGTTCCTTGCTGCTAACTAGTACTTCAAATGCCTCTTTCCACCGCCTTAACCCTTTAATGCCGAGATGGTAGTAAATGGTATGGGAAATCATATACCCTTCGACATCAAAGGGTTAAAATCCCTTTTTCTCCTCTGGGACTTTCGCACTGCTGGGTTCTGATTGGTGTGTACAGCGAGAGAGGAGTTGGTCAGCCAAATATACAGTACAGTATACAATAGTTGCTTACTTGCAATTTCCTAGCCATTGTTACAACATCACTGCCTGGAGGGTTGTATCTATAGCAATTGGTGAATATCAGACGGACGTCATCAGCAAATTCCGACGCCAAACTGTAATCACCATTCTCAATTTTTCGCTGAAAATATATTCAGATACCATCCTATATCAGCATAATCAAATCAAATGCAAAACAGTCCCACAGTCTATTAAAAAACAGACAAACAAAATAAAAATCATGTGTTGCAAGCAAGATGCATTGAATGGTGTCAATAACTTCAAAAAAGTTCACACTTGACACCAATTTGCTGTGTCTGATTTGGAATGCCCAGCATTACTTCAAAGCAACAGTCTTCATATCTATCAATGAAATGCTTAACTCTCTCCAACA
Organism: Lumbricus rubellus; assembly: GCA_945859605.1. Lineage (NCBI taxonomy): Eukaryota > Metazoa > Annelida > Clitellata > Crassiclitellata > Lumbricidae > Lumbricus > Lumbricus rubellus. The sequence goes on along the minus strand of OX243815.1, from coordinate 30,535,558 downwards.
ATAAGACAGCAGAATAGCTCTCTACTCAGAGGCACTCCTGACTACAGCACGGACACTGCATCAGATTAAACCAATCCATGATTCACAACATCGGTCCAATGTGACAGGTAACACAAAAACCGATGTTGTACCATGGTAAGGTATTTTATGTCATTATTATTATTATTATTTCTCACATCTCTATAGCACCTCTTCAAACTCTCTACTCAGAGGTGCTCCCGACTATAACTACTCAGAGGTGATCCCGACTACAGCACGGAAATTGCATCGGAGTTTCACGCCTAAGCGCACGAGAAATTGAAAGTGAAGGACTTGCTCAAGGTCCCTACGCAGCGGCTTGAGGTGAATTCGAAACTGGAACCCTCCGGCTCCAAGGCACCGAACCCACCACCACGCCCCGTATACACCCAAAAAAAGTCACCTTTGAGTACAAGTCGTCCCCTGATTCTGGGCTTGGAAAGTGAGAAAACCAGCGAAATCTTGTGTCATCTTTATTATAATTTTCACTTGAAGTTCCATGCATTACTAGTATGAACGCCACCAATTAGAGTACTATGGATCCTAACAATAATCCAAAAATATGGCAAGTTTCAACTTCAAGCACTGGAAACACTGTTATTTCAGATATTGTAATCCATCTATTGTGAAGAAAACAATGCAGTACCTGGACTGTTCCAAGGTCCATAGGTTTGGTGATCACCTCATGATAGTCTTCGAGACCCAACAACTCAGCATCTACTGGCTGATAGAATGGCCACGCATAACCCTACAGCAATGAGTAACCAACATAAACTGTAGTTGCATGGCAGTCTCCTGCAAATTAGATTCAATAACTACATGGTTTAAATATTCAACAGATTTGTAGCTTTTTTTACATTAAGTAATGACACTCAGTTCTCTTGAAGGTTTTTGTTGATTCAGCATCCAAAGAGTCATCGCTTGCCTAAAGTAGCAAATCAAAACATCTACAACTCCACACAAGAATTGCAGAATCATCACATTTCATACCAACTTAACAAAATTCTATGTACATATAATAATTGCAAGGTCAGCCGTTGAAATTGCATCGCCTGATAAATTCTCAAACCTAATTTACAGATTGGTAAAAAGGTAGATGAAAAGCTCTTTAAATTTATTACGACACTTCTAAATGAATACATCGTTACAATCTCGCACTATAGACGTTACCGGTCGATAAGAACCGAGCATATAATTGTTCTTGGTTAAAAGCATGACCTCATGAGTCATAACTTGCAAATCAAAACCCTGGATGCACCATACAATACATACCGCATGTTTCTTTCCAAACAACTCTTTCAGGATCTCGCGGCAGAATTCGAGCGGAGCCGCAGCGCTCTCCTGCTTGTAGGACTTTGAATCGTCGAAAGAATCTTTGCGCACTTTCTTCACTGATCTACCATCAGCGACGAGCTGTTTCGCCTGCGCCTTGATCGAAGCCGACACTTCGAAGGTTGGATCGTACGGAGACGAGGCGTGGATCAAGGCGCCCGGAGTGGTCGTGTCTGCTTTTCGCTTCACTCCTTTCTTTGTCTGCATCATCACAGAACAAAGCAGTTCATCAGAGATGCCACTCATAGCTTTTTACACCTAGATCTAGGTGTTTTCGGTCTTGTCTAGGTTTCTAGTTTTTTTCTGTCAGGATCTGACCTTTTTTCAAAATTCAGAGTGGCATCCCTGCAGTTGATAATTTCTTTCGTAAAAAGTATAGTTATAGCGTGTGCTCTTAAGGTCGCTTTTAAAAGTCACACATAAACACTGTCGTGTAGCTACATTATGCGCCTTTGCAAGGTTATTGTAAGGCGCTATATAAATGTCCATATACATACATTTGGCCGTGCTTACTCAAATCATCAGCAAATATAATTAATCAATGCATCAACAGCAAACACATATTCGTGAGTGAGTTGCACACAGAAGTCAGTCAGCATGTTATGTCATTTGGTACGTTAGTTAACACTTTCATCAGTCACTTAAAACCATGCAACTGGGTAAGTCTGTGTGTTGGCAAGTTAGCTAATAGTGACAGCACTTGTGCAAATATACATATGGTACTATGGGTGGCATTGGGTGCACCATCTCTACCTCTTATACAAATTATGCATTATTTTGAAAATAATTGACTGATTTTTGCATCACTCCATCTTATACAAAGAAGCAATTGACATATAGTCTGGAAAATATGGTAAATAACACAAACAATACAAAACTTTCATATATCTGTGTAAATTGTACATGTAAATTAAAGAATGCAGGTTAAAACAATTGCACGTGGCAAAACATCACTTGTAGACACAATTAGTATTCACAAAAAAAGAAATTATACAAGGCATATCAAGTATCATAATATGGCTAGTTGGCTATATAATTATATACATAACATGTTCTTTGTTCATTGTTCAAGGCATCTTCTGAGTGAGTAAGCAACCATAAATCTACGTACAGACTGGGTATAACCAACACCGTACCTTTGTGGGCTGCGATGGTGGTATAACCCCCATACTCGGCATTTTCGCCGACTGTCCGGTCGGTGTGACACCCACGTTGTTGACTCGCCCCGCGTTGACCGGAGTCGATGGCGTATGACTGGTGATGGGCGAACGTAAGGCATTCGGGGCAACAGGTGGGCGACTGTGAGATGCGTCTGTTGCTGGGGTATTGCCAATCAGTGGTCGGTTGACAGGAGTACCACTAACGCTGGTTGCTGCGGGGCTGCCCAAAGTTGATGCTGAGGAGTTCAAAGAAGGAGACGGCTTTGGTGGTTTAGGCTTCTTGCCAGGAGGGGTCAGCTCAACTTCCTACAGACAAAGCACACTCATCCTGTTCTTCACAAAATTAATAATATTTAAGACATATTTTTCTAATACCTGCTCCAGTTCTTAAAAAACAAGTTCACCAACTCACCCATCCACTAACTCGCTACAACTCAATCAATGAAACTGTTTCATTAGTGTTCAAGCAGATATGATAGAACCCATCTATTCATCCTGCACAGAGTACACACTGCATTAGGTTATTGATTCAACCATTCATACTTTTATGCATCCATGCATCAATTACATCAACCTATCCATAGACATAAATTTGCTCACCACAACATCAATAGAAAATTTGTAATTCCAGATATACTGAAAACACTGAGACATAAATACTGACCTCTGGTGGCATGTCAGCCAGCTTGCTGAGGAAGACTTTCTCCAATGCCTGACACATGATGACGATGTCCTACACCACAAACATACACAAAGCTAATCAAATCCTCTGATAAGCAAACAAGCAAGATTTCAAAATTTATGATTGTTCAGCATTTAAATGCCGAGTATGAGGTGATACCACCCTCACAGCCCACAAAGGTAAGGTGTTGGTTATACCCAGTCTCTTCATACATAGGTTTGTAGTTGCTTATTCAGAGGATACATTATTTAATGAGGAATGTGTCCTATCCATTTCCTTTGCCTCATTCTTATTAGTTATTAGAGATCTTTTGTCATCCACCAGTTGCAATACCACTGGTATGGACAGTCTTAACTACGCTTAACTGTGTGATCTGGCACATATACCCACGGCTCCTCCTTGGTTAAGTTTTGACATACTGATAACATGTTGTACCACAAACCTTCATCTTCAGTACAATTTTATTTGTTAAAAATGTATTATTTATTAACTGGTCTCCCAGCATATTGTCCTCTGCTTAGTAGCATAATTCAGTAAATAATCGCTAAAATTCAACTTCCAAATTATATTTCTTCAAACAGTAAATGCTCCCAATTCCAATGCACAAGTTGCCAGCGAGCAGAAAAACCTACCTTATAATACTTCCATACACTCACCAGAGTTTAGCAAGTCCGTTCCTATATAATTGTACATTAATTGTAATTACAAGGGGAATGGACTCTGGCCACAGTGAATAACTTCAGTCACGTACTTCACCAGGTTTGTTGTACGTGTAGCAGTTGGTGAACATTTGATTGAAGTCCTTGATGCAATCCTGCGCTGAACGATAGAAATTGCTGTCAAGACGTTTCTTAATTGTTCCCATGTCCATCGGGTGTTTGATAATTTTGTAGTAGTCCTAGAACATTTTGTAACAACTATTACACAAACTAAACAACATACACTCATAACATGGATATAAAGTAACTGGTCGTTCATACAGCTGATTTCTCAAATAGACAAATTTCACACAAACCTCAAAATGTAGATTGGAAGCGTGCAAAAACAACTGATCAAATGTCGTATATTTGTACAAGATATTTGATATGAGAAAATTCATTCTACTCTACACCATCCTAATGATCCTACCTCTTCAAAGAGTCCGGGTCTAGATAATCACATAGACTCCCTTCGGTTTAATTTTTATCTTCTTCTTCTAACCATATTCCTCTAGCTATGCAGTTACAAATCCTCTTAGTCCTCTAGCTGTTCAGTTACGAATCCTCGCAGCTTAAAAATAATGCACCAGTGAGAGAGATTCTAAGGAGACGCCACGCGAATTACAATTATGATAAAAATCAACTCTGAAACTACTCGTCTATAGATGACATCATTTGAAAGCGGCAGAAATGTTGATTAATTATAGAATTGCAATCATCATCCTAAATTTATATAGCCCCACTTCACGAAACTACCAAAGTGCAATCTTGAGGTTGATATGCAAATGCAATTTAGCCATAGATGCTTCACTTTAGTCTTATTCTTTCTTCACATCACACTTCTTATTTCCTCCAGATGTATCACTATCTTTTTCCTCTTCATCTTCTCATTAGACTGCTGTTGTCTTGCATTCTCGCATTTCAACCGAAATATCCTTCAAACTCAAACCATGTCTCTAAAGTAAAGCAACTCACAAATCATGAGTAAATACTCTTTCATGCATGACTCAAGCTCTTGCATTGATCACACTTACAGGTAGGTTTAGTTTCGTTGCATCAACCGGCTGGTGGAATGGCCAGGCAAACTGGTGCTTCCAGAGGGCCTTCAGTACAACCTTGTGGAGATAGTTGATCTGGTTCGTCACCCTCACACCCGTCTTGTTCTGGTGAAGACCTTGAGGGACGACAGGGTGTGAGGACCTCTCACTGCCGGTTCCACCTACCGACACATGACTCTTAGCATCGGCCAGTTCGGCTGCCAGCATCAGACTATCGGACTTTGACAAACTTTCAGCCGCCATTAACTAACTGGTCTAAAGAACATTTAAAGCATTTTAAGTTAGTAAGCACAATAAATCCATAGCATTATCAGCAAATTACATGTTGTTTAAAGATTCACATAGCAGCTCAGCTAAGTGGATCACATCAAATTGCAAATTTATGCGTCTCTGCTGCATGCGTCACTATTATAGCTGTCGCATTTACCTGATGAAATGACGTACACTGCAGTCCTGTGCTAATGAAACTATGCAGTGCAGTGACTGTGTTTTGTGAGTTGCAAATGGTGCAGCTAATTGACACTAGCCATACAAGCTAAATGTGTTCAACAATGGTCAGTACTTGGCCACCAGCTACCCAGATTTTTGTATGGAAAGTAGGAAATAAAAGAGAGGAAGGCAGCAATGAAAATGATGGCATCTTCATCCTACATCTTCAAAAAGTTTTATTTGTCACTCAATCTGAGAAACTGCAAATAATCACATTTAATAGACCTGTAGTATACTTCAATACAATGGGACATATTGCAGACACATCACTGAATCAACTGCAAGGTGCTCTGATATACCCGGACAAATAATGAAAAATTATTTGCGAATATTTAGCTTATCTGCAATTGAGACAATTTAAACTTCATATCATATCAAAGAGTACCATCGGTTGTATCCTTACACAGCAAGATTAACAGATAATAATACTCTAAGAACTTGAACGAGCTCACATTTGAAATTTTTTTCCTCTTAGCAAATCTGACCATCTCTCTTTTTCTTAAACAACTTTACCTATCGCAGACGGACTTTTAATTATTATAAAATCATCCTACATGCTGGTTTGTTCAAACAGAACCTCACTAACTACTTTTCTATTAAGCACGATATTCAAATGAAATTTCAAATCCGACATGACAATCAAACCTTGATCAATTCTTACACGGTAATCCAGATATTCGAATAGCCAACAATATAAGTCTTTTAAAACCGTATAAAATAATGCGAATATACGGGAACCTATTATATCCGGACTACGCCACAGTTTGTATTTCGATCTTCCTGGGCGGCAGGGCCCAGCCAGAATCGCAAAGGTGGGGACTGCACCCTGAATAGTCAAAGAATCAATTATTCGCTCCCAATAAAATCCTCCACAAGGCAAACCATTGATTTTATTTTAGGGGAACTAAATGACGACAAAATAGGCAAGAATTCAACGGATTTTAACGCAGCTTATCAACATATTACACATCGGCCATCATAATTTCTAATCTGGTTTCCATTACCTCGCTACCGGTCCCGCCCAAACATATCTTCAACTATATCGCCCAAAATTAGTCCACGACGGCAATGATTTTATTATGTACTAGCGTACCCGGCCACGCGTTGCTGTGGCTGAAAAGAGCATTCTCTCCTCTGATAGGCCATGAATACATGCATTTACGTTCGGCCTAAAAGACAGTTTAGAAGTTGAAAGGTAAGACTGAAGCGCGTACTGTCGACTTTGTACGATATAAAATGAGAATAATGAAAAATAATGAAATAAAACCTACAGTAGGGCTTTACTTTCTTCTAAGCTTTTGGGGTCGGGTTTAAGCACAAAATGATTGTATTGTCCGGCCCATATGGCATACAGTGTGCATTGGTCTCACAATGGTCTCGCACGGGTGCCGCTAGTGACACACTAAACGACAGCTATGGGGCTACTATGGTACCAATACAACGTCCATTAGGGAATTCAGGTAGACTTTGTGTTTCGCGACCCCTTCGTGGGTGGTCACTTAGGAAAAACAGCTCGTGTCGCACCACCCAACCCACCCAACGACTACGACTAGAACCCTAACCAATTGGTCCACAAACGACATGAGACTTCAGAATAGACAGGCTTAGCCGTAGCTTCGCATTGTCTATTTTGCAATTGAATGCCGGTGAAATCCGCATGCTCTTCCGCTCGTCTATTCCCAAATTGAACTCTTTGTAAATTCGCAATCTTGAAAGACTAAACAGACAATAATAATTTGTTTGAATAACTACACCTAAAGATAAGATTATTGAAATCGAATTGAGATATTATAATTTCGTGTAGCTAAAGACCTAACCTCATTGTAGGCCTAGATATTGATGACAACGACGTGTCCTTTCAAATGATTGGCCGAAACAATAGTCAAGCAAAACTAAGATGTAATGTCTGGAATAAAGAACGAATTTAATGTGGCCAGTGAATAAGTTAAACAGTAATAGCAAATGGGCACTCAAATTTCTGCGACGAGCCTTCAAATCCAACGCATCTAGTAAGTAAGCTCCCATGCAGTATAAATAGCAAAATTTAGCCTATAGGCCTACTGTGGTTGTGGTCTTGTGGACCATAGAGATGTATTATATATAAATATACCCATAGAGATGTACGCTATATATATGAAATATATAGGCGTTATATTTATTATAATACATCTCTATGAATATACCAAAAGAGAGAGAGTATCATGTCTCTACGTTGAGGCCGCCTATCAAATATATGAGATCGTTGACTCGTTGATTGTGGACCTCCAGGACCGGTAAAATGGCGAGTTACTTTGAACAACAACATAAATTTTTTCAAGCTAATAATAAAGTTCGCGAATATAATGTTCACCTATCGAAAGTCCACTCGGTTGCATGGAATTGCGACGGAAAGAGATTAGCGTCTGGTTCCTTTGACAAAAGCGTCGTTACGTTTGTTTTGGACAGAGACCGCCTGGTAACACCTATGACTTCCTATATCGCTCACGATGTGGCTGAAACTGTATGCAACTAAACGTTTATATTGCGTCTTGGAAAGACGTATCAAAAGCACAGAGAAAATTAATTGCTTCATTTATCAATACTGTTGGTAGTCATATGATGGTAGACGAATACATCTGCACGATTGCCGGTATGCAGTGAGTAAACAAATATAGCAGCCGCAGCCTTGGACGGAATTATTTACTTATTTATTTTATTTCTCGCATTTGATACAGCGCCTTGGTATAACTGACTACTTTGACCATGCTCCAAATTTCACAAAAAATTTACGTCGTCATACCTGGCACCGAATGGACTCAAACGCACCTATTCCCGATTTTGGGAAACGCCCAAGCTCAAACTCCGAGAGTTATTGTTACTGACGATTCTGTAGCACTTAAACAGTATGGCCGCCACAGATAGAGGCAGAATAGAGCGGCCTGACTTACGGCGATCGGTAGCCCGATTACTCTGCTTAATAGGCAATGGTCAGAAGGTATATTTTCATAAATATTGATAAGCAAGATGAGCTAAAGAATACAACAAAATCGATTGACCTTTAACACAGGTCTACCCACTGTCTATCAATTCAAACGCAAATTGGAAGTCTGTAGTCAGAGTTTAAAATCATCATAATTGTGCATTATAATCTATAATTCCACTCAAAATTCAAGTTCAACATATGGGCGATTCCAATGTCAGATGACTGGACATTGAAATTTGCACAAAATCGTAGACAAAATGATAATAGCAAGAGAACTATTATAGATCACATTCTGATTTTTTCAGAGGATGTTCACGTCCCTTCAGCCATTAAGTGTGATTTTTCAGATTTTAAAAAGATGGCGAAAGGGTCAAGGTCAAATTGCTAAATTGTCAAATATATGGTCATTATGTTAAACTTTTAAACAGTCATACACTGAAGACGTGAAGAGGCTGGAAGCTTTTGAAATGTGGGTACGGAGAAAGATGGAGAAAATCAGTTGGACAAAGCATATCTTTCAAATGAAGAAGTACTAATGATGGTAGAAGAGAAAAAATCTCTGCTGGACACAATAAAGATAAGACAAAAGAATTGGGTGGGACATTTGCTAAGAGGTGACTCACTGCAGAAAGAAATAATTGAAGGAAGATTGGAGGGAAAGAGGTGCCGAGGAAGGCCTAGACAAAAACTGCTGGACGGGATGATGGAAGAGGGTACAGAGAACTGAAGGACATGGCACAACAACGTGAAAAGTGGAAACATTGGACGTTTGGACCTGCCACTTGGCAGAGAACGTAAAGAAGAGGACACTGTAGATAATAGATCTACTCAAATAGTTCATCAAAAGAGCTGAATAATGACACCAAGAACACCTTTCTAGCTCTTATAAGCTAAGATACAGGCGTCCAAACGAACATGGTCGAGCGGTTTGGGTCAAAGTTTGACGACCCGTACATGGGCGTAACTTTGTCTCAAATAGTGGTGGTGACTATGTGTCGTATCCCGTGTAAAAGGGCACTTTATTATCCTAGTGGTTAATCGGTTGGGTTTAACTTACTCAAGAAATTCTTCCAAATTCAACGAACTCCCAGTTCTTATGAAATATATATAATATAAAGTTATTCAATATCATTCATATGCACAAACAAATAACAATCCTATTTACCTAGTGTGGCGAGTTACTTAGGAAATATTATATTTGCGCTTATCTGTCGAGTTGTATGAAACTCGAATGTCTTCGGCTCTCTCCGTCGTCCGATTCTTCGCAGTCAAGAATGTTGATCAGACGGTTGAATATGCAGTCATGGAAGTGACCACACCAAACGTCTTACTCGTATCTTGCCGTGAATCAGTTGCACACGAGATGAATCATCGCATTCACCTCACAGCTCTTCTCCAGTTGACCAAACGTCCTTCGTACTTCACACGCCGATCAGCTGTTCGCTTGCCGATTCAAATTACACGACTCTTCAGTCTGTTGCCTAAGAGTTCGTCTTCTTCGCAAGTGTCTCACACTTCACACGATGATTATTATGCACTAACGCAAATTTCTCATTTAAATTGCGTTGCACTTAATGCACAATACTTTGAACTATCGGTTGATCGTCCGAACAGTTCAATTACCTTCGTCTCTACTCTGAAAATCACAACTTTGGATTGATCACCGCAGCGAAACAACCACCATTTCCAGATATACCTGTAGAGAGTCAAAAACTTAACGTCCACTTCGCTGACGTCATTTTTAACTCGTCACGTCATTCGCTTCCAGTTTGCACCAATCACGAATAGGATTAGCGTCCTTTGTTGTCATGGTAATCTTGACCACTCGTTATTACGCTTAGCTGCAGTCATTGGTTTTATGTATTAATATTTTATATGTTGCCACACATATTACCTAAACTCGCCAATTAAATTGCCTAGCTTAACTTCTACCTATAATTAATAATTATACATGCATAGCAAGTGTTTAATTTGATAATCATTTAATATAACCACGACAAATACCCTTTCTTCAAAAGTCTGTACACAGGCTTTATCAACTTATCTAATTATCAAATTACAATAACTGCTTATGCCTATGCTTATACTACTTTACACAACATCACAACCTAACACAACTACTTCTTATCTACCTATAGTATCACCATTGATTTACTTAAATCTTAGGTCAATCCTCTACTTAAATAATCGGACATTACATTATTACATCCCTTAATGTAACGTATTGTAAAACAATAATTTTGAAGGGCAAGGCTCCACCTCATGACTCTTGCATTCTTCATCCTCCCTTCCTTCATGTACTGTAGTCCACAATGGTCAGTCTCGATCACAAACTCTTCCACACAAATATCGATCAAATCTACTGATTCCCCACATTATGGCTAAACATTCTCTTTCCTCAACTGAATATCGCATCTCTCTTTCCAACAGTTTTCTACTCGCATATGCTATCGGATGGTTTATTCCTTCATATTGTTGAATAAGAACACAACCTATCCCTTTTCCTGATGCATCTGTCTGTATTATAAATTCTTTCTCCAAGTCTGGTAACCTAAGGATTGGTGTCTTAGCTAGTGCTTCTTTCAACTGCTTAAAACTTTCACCTAACTCTTGGTTCCACTCAACATTGTTAGGAGCTAACTTTTTAGTCAAGTCGCTCAACGGTGCCATCAATTCTGCACAATGTGGAATAAACTTTCGATAGTAATTTATCGCTCCTAAAAAGCTTCTCACTTGCTTCTTCGTCTTAGGCTGTGGCATTTCCACAATCTTGTCAATAGATTCTCCCTTAGGGCTTATATCGTCGTTGTTCAATGTATGGCCTAGGAAATCTATCTTGCCATATCCTAGTGAACATTTCTTCGGTTTCAATGTCAAATGAGCTTTTCTCACTCTTGTGAAAAACTCTCTTAACGTCTTCATGTGTTCGTCCCATCCTTTTGTATGAGCAAGAATATCGTCGACATAACTTTCTAGATTTTCAGTTCCATGTAATATTTTCCGTATCAAGCGATTATAACTGGACGCGCTATTGACTAGTCCAAATGGTAACACATTGAATTTATATAATCCGCTTGCACAGATAAATGTGGTTAAGTCTTTTGATTCTTCGCTCATTGGTATCTGCCAATACCCTTTACAGAAATCGAACTTGCTATAGATTTTACTTCCACTGAGTTTATTGAAAATATCCTCATTCGACATCATCGGTTCTGGATCGAATACTGTCACTTTGTTGAGTTGTTTATAATTACAGCAAAGTCTGTTACTTCCGTCTGACTTCTTAACAACTACAAGCGGCGCTGCATACGCTGCTTCCGATCTTTCTATAATTCCATTATCTAGCATCGTCTCCAATTCTTTGTTTATCTCCGCTTGGAGGTGATATGGCGTTGGATAAGCTCGTAACCGAATTGGCTCATCACTCGTCAGATGAATCTCATGCTTTACCATGTCTGTCCTTCCTGGCTTATCACTGAATATGTCCTCATGTTCTCTCAGTAGTTCCCTTAATTCTCTTTTCTGTTTTTCCGTCAATTTAGGATTGATATCCACATCTTTGTAAGTCTCCGTTTGTTTACTTACATATAAGCTCAATATCTCTTCTTCTTCATCTTCACCATCTTTACCATCATGTACTATCGCCGATATGTATGCTGACGTTTCTACATCATTACCTTCTCCATTTCTCTCGTAGTACTTCTTTAGTATATTGATGTGATATGTTTTGAGTTTTCCACCATCAATTTCCACCTTGTAATCATAATCTCCTATTTTGCCTCTGACCACAAATGGTCCTTGCCATTTTACAAGCATCTTATTGTTACAACTGGGTAACAGTAATAAAACTTTATCTCCTATCTTCAACTCTCTGTATCGTGCTTTCTTATCATAATACTTCTTATTCTTTTCATTTGCTTTATGTATGGCCTTCTGTGCCATATCACATGTTTCTTCTATTCTTTCTCTCAAATCGGTCATGTATGTATAAACATCTTTTACTTCATCCTCCACTTTCTCATTTGTCCAGAGTTCCTTCAATATCTGTATTGGTCCTCTGCATGACCTTCCAAAAATTAATTCAAAGGGTGTGAACCCATGACTTTCGTGTACAGTGTCTCGTAACGCGAACAATAATGGTGCTAAGAACCTGTCCCATTCCTTGACCTGTTCTCCTATTAGCTTCCTCAACGTTGCTTTTATTGTTCCGTTAAGTCTCTCCACACATCCATTTCCCATAGCATGGTAAGGGCTAGTGAAAGTGTGCTTGATTAACAACATCTTGTTAACTTCAGCCATCAATTCTGAAGTGAATTGGCTCCCTCTGTCAGTATGGATTTTCTGAGGAACACCCATGCGACAATAAAAATTGAACAAGGCTTCCGCCACTTCCTCTGTAGTTATTCCTTTCAGTGGAATCGCTTCTGGGTATCTGGTACTCAAATCCACTATCGTTAATATATAACGATAACCTCTTGATGACATAGGTTCTATCACTCCGATAATGTCTACACAGACATGTTTGAATGGTACATCCAGTACCGGAAGATGTCCCATCGGTGCTCTGTGGCTCACCTTTTTGTCTACCGACTTTTGGCATACATCACAACTCAGGACATACCTTTTAATTTCTTGTCCTATCGATGGCCAATAAAATTCATTCACAATTTTATCATGGGTTTTCTTCATACCCAAATGTGCTGACAATAGCGAGTTATGGGCCACAGCTAATACCTTACCTCTAAGTTCCTTCGGGACCATTAACTGCCACTTCGCATCATCTTCCGTTGTCTCCATGAATCTCCTATACAAAAATCCGTTCTTCTTCACATAAAGAACTTTCTCTGTTACACTGTCATCACCACTCCAATCAATTGCTTTATCCCAAAACTTCTTCAAAGTCTCATCTTTGCTTTGTAACTCTTTAATTTCTTTTGTTGATACATTTAAATCCGGCATCTCAGTAACTTTCAACTGTTTGTATTTTGTTACTTTCTTTGATTCCGCTCTGGTTTCAACTGCTGCTGTCGTTTGGCACACATCATCATTCTCGATGACGTCATCCGTTACATCATCATTTAATTCACTTGTGATTTCACTCGCAAAATGAACTTTCTTTTTGTCACTTTGTCCTTGTGACTCAACACTTAAAGATTTCTGAATCTTTTTCAATCTATCCTCTCTATTCTCGTTATCATCTGTATCACTCCGATCACAGTTTATCATGTTATCTGTAGTTTCTTTCACTACCAGATATTTTAGTCCCTTCATCCTACCGATAATTACTGGTTTCACCGGTTCTTCCATCACCATTGCTTCAACGTTTCCTGTAAAATACTCACTTTCAATATTAACCTTTGCTGTCGGAAAATTTCTCAATGTCCCATCGATTAATATGCATTGGGCTTCTCTTCCTGTGAAATCAACATCATTTACCAGTGATCTCTTGACAATACATGTGCTTGACCCAGAGTCATATAGACAACTGGCATTCACACCGTTCACCTTTAGCTGACCTTCATTTTTATTCTCAAGGTCATCGCCATCATCTCTCCGATCAGTAACCATTGTACTTGCTGCCAACTGTATTGGTAATTCCTTCTTACGTTCTTCCTCTTTTTCAACTTCATTTAGTTTCAACTCTTCATTTGCTTGCGCTATCTTGTACGCCCTATTCTCATATACTTGTATAGCCGCCGCAGTATGTTTAACAACTCCTTTTTGTTTGTGTGAACAATCATATGACTTGTGTCCGGTTCGGCCACATGAGAAACAAGTTATCTTATGTTCAGCCGCCTGTTCTCTTTCTCTACTAAATCCTCTATTCATACTTCCATTATGATTCGTCTCCCTGTTCTGTTTCATGTCTCCTCGTCCTCTATTTATGTTTCCATTAAACCTCTCTCTTGATTTATCGTCGAACGGTTTCACATTCGGCCTTTCGTTACTGAATTTCACTGGAGGCCTTAGATTACTTTCTGTGTATTTATATCCGTGCGCCTCGATATAAGACTCGGCACAGTTTAATGTGTCCTCTAGACTCATCTTGCCTCTTTCTTTGAGGAACATCTTAAGTTCATTGCTACACGTAAGGTAGAACTGATCTCTTAATAATAAGTTCTCCATTCCTTCGTAGGTTTTCTCGAATCCAGCTTGAAGTAGCCACTGCTGCATATATCTCCTCAATCTATGCACAAAATCTGTAGGTGTTTCACCTGACTCCATTTTACTCATCTTAAACTTGTTACGATATCCACCCTCTGTTAATTGAAACCTTTTTAACAGATGCCTTTTCAAACACTCGTAATCTTGTGTCTCCTCAGATGACATTCTTTGATACACCTCTAACGCTTTTCCTTCAAGATGCTTGGCTAGCATCAGAGACCAATTTTCTGTTGCTATCTCGTATGCCGTGCATGTCCTTTCAAACCTTAATAAATATGCATCCAAGCAATCTTTATTCTCATTGAATACAGGGAACTTGATATCCTTCATTCCTCTGTTATGGTTATTGTTTCCTTGGTATGAACCATCGCCAACCATTGTGAATGTGGCTTCACCATTATTCTGATTATGTCTAGAATCAATTTCTCTCATCCTCAATTCACACTCAAGCTTCTTGACTTCAAGATCCATATTTCTCCTAGCTTGACATTCGGCTGCTTCACGAACTAATCTCGCCTCCTCCACCTCTCTTTCCCGTTCCAGTCTGGCATCATTCGCTTGACTTTCTCGTTCCAGTCTAGCATCAGCTATTTTTGCTAACTCTAATTCTTGTGCTCTGGCTGCTTGTGCCTCTTCTCGTGCTCTGGCTGCCTCTTCTCGTGCTCTGGCTGCTTCCGCCATCTCTGCTTCTTTAGCTAGTCTACCTCTTTCAGCCGCTGCCTCATCTTTAAGCTTTCGATCTTCTCGTTCACGCAGTCTGTCGTCTCTTGCTTCCTGCTGTCTATCACGCACAAACGTCTTCAACTCATCACCTTCCATTCCCATCTCTTTAGCGAGTTTAACCCACTGTTCATGTTCTCCAAGTGACGACATGGTCTACTTACTTGTTTACTCAGTTAACAAGTATTTCCAATAGCTTTCGCTATACAAGAATTAAATTCTTCAAAAGATAATCTTAAATAAGATTAATAAAATGTTCCCTCTTGAAATGCGTACTCTATGGTTACGCGAGGTTAATCGTACTAAACAATTCGCATCGAGTAAACGCTTATTAATAAAGTCGTTCTTTCGCAATCGCAAAAGCGATAACTTTTAAACTATACATTTTCAATTCTTGAGATTATTGTTCGTTGATATTTCGAGTGTTAGTTAAAAATCCAGTTTTAATATTCCGGAACGTAGGACCCCATAGTTGTCGTATCCCGTGTAAAAGGGCACTTTATTATCCTAGTGGTTAATCGGTTGGGTTTAACTTACTCAAGAAATTCTTCCAAATTCAACGAACTCCCAGTTCTTATGAAATATATATAATATAAAGTTATTCAATATCATTCATATGCACAAACAAATAACAATCCTATTTACCTAGTGTGGCGAGTTACTTAGGAAATATTATATTTGCGCTTATCTGTCGAGTTGTATGAAACTCGAATGTCTTCGGCTCTCTCCGTCGTCCGATTCTTCGCAGTCAAGAATGTTGATCAGACGGTTGAATATGCAGTCATGGAAGTGACCACACCAAACGTCTTACTCGTATCTTGCCGTGAATCAGTTGCACACGAGATGAATCATCGCATTCACCTCACAGCTCTTCTCCAGTTGACCAAACGTCCTTCGTACTTCACACGCCGATCAGCTGTTCGCTTGCCGATTCAAATTACACGACTCTTCAGTCTGTTGCCTAAGAGTTCGTCTTCTTCGCAAGTGTCTCACACTTCACACGATGATTATTATGCACTAACGCAAATTTCTCATTTAAATTGCGTTGCACTTAATGCACAATACTTTGAACTATCGGTTGATCGTCCGAACAGTTCAATTACCTTCGTCTCTACTCTGAAAATCACAACTTTGGATTGATCACCGCAGCGAAACAACCACCATTTCCAGATATACCTGTAGAGAGTCAAAAACTTAACGTCCACTTCGCTGACGTCATTTTTAACTCGTCACGTCATTCGCTTCCAGTTTGCACCAATCACGAATAGGATTAGCGTCCTTTGTTGTCATGGTAATCTTGACCACTCGTTATTACGCTTAGCTGCAGTCATTGGTTTTATGTATTAATATTTTATATGTTGCCACACATATTACCTAAACTCGCCAATTAAATTGCCTAGCTTAACTTCTACCTATAATTAATAATTATACATGCATAGCAAGTGTTTAATTTGATAATCATTTAATATAACCACGACACTATGATTCCTCTGCAGCTCTGGTCACTATATAGGGCAGAGAGGCAAAACGCCCTCCCTGCTCCATACCCCATGTGATATGTAGTGAACAGTTTGACTGTTCCGAGGTCTTTTATAGTTGTTCCATAGCCTAATCAGCAATTTGCGTAATGATGGTTTGTCTATTTTGTTTTCAATATAAATTTATTTTTTGTGTTTCTTTGAAAAATTTTGCTGCTACTTCTGTATCGATCATTAATGATGCCAAAATGCCATGCATAGCCATTAATGCAAATTATAAGTGTAAAGTACACTGTACGCTATACCATACAATACCGGTATATCGAATTACATTGTACAATAAATTTGACTTTGCCTAAGCTTATAAATATCATTAAAAATTATATAGGCAATCTCACAGTTGGCACCAATTGGACAAAAACGCCCCCTATGATTCGCCTTGGCTTTGGGAAAAACGCCCTCTGTGTGTGAATGCATTGCAGGTCCATTCTTAGCAAGCAATTTTTCTTGTGCTTTAAAAATATAGATGCATTCGAAAATACCCTCAGAATCAAATAGGGCCTAGAGCATTGTTACAATAGCGTACCAGTACATCTTTAAAGTTATTTTAGGCTTCAGAGGTCATAATTTTTCCAGAAAATAGGAATGGGTAACAACGGGCGTTTTGACCATGTGAGGGTAAAACGTCCCTTTGAGGCACCTTGTATATAATTATTTTACATTGTCATCCCTTTAGAAATTTTATAGAACAGAATAGTACTTTATTTGGGACAGTCAACACTATAGATCTTACAGTAATTTCAAGCTTGAAATGCTATTAGGCTAATCAAGTTGTAATATAGCAAAAGCGTTTTTTCCTCCCATCCCCTTCCCTTCCCTTTCCCTTCTTTCTTCCCTCGCCTTCCTTTATCCAGATTTATAAGTCCAGAATGTATACATCAAAATGGATCACTTCACCTAATTATTATAAAACCAAGTACCTGTAAGTAAGGACTGCAAGGTAGTGTGGACATTGAACATATAATGAGGAAGCCTCTATCAGCTTTGCCGACATTGTGTTATTAAATATCCAGGAATACCTGTGTAGGCTACTACTGTGTAGAGTCTACACTGTAGACTGTATGCGTTTGACAGCCAAAATTGATGGTTTCAAAAATATTTATGTGCAGGACCAAAAAGTGGTGGTGACTGTCACGCCAACTTTTAAAAGTGGTGGTGACTGGACACCACCGTCACAATAGAAAGTTACGCCTATGGACCCGTATCTCGGGAAGTAGTTGACCCCAAAAAATTTGTGTGCAGTAGGGTGGTTGTTAAAAATGAAAGTTGGAATCTACTGTTCTCCAAGTTTCCTTTTGGTGCCATTCCCTCCAGAAACATCACACAAAAAGTTGTGTGCGAAAATATTATTATTTAGGACTTGCACAACACGGTCAAAGTTTATAATGGGGATCCTTGAACAGTATAAGCATAATTGCTGTAATCAGCCATGCTTCTTCAAACCAGAAATCAATTCAACAGATTACAACGATATTATTAAATGCATGATAACTGATGATCACACTGATTGGTGATTAAAATGTTAATTATTATTCCTCCCCATGTACTTAATCAATGTCAATGTGACCTTGAAGGTTTTACGGTTTTACGGCACTCTCCTTTGTTCGTGCCGAGAACGAATTGCGATGCTCTTCTACAACTGGTGATAGAAATTGTTTTTGTTCTTCATTCCTTGTACTTGAGGCATTGAAATACTGAATAAGGATAGCACCTCCCTCAGCTAGATCACTGATAACCTTTATGGATCTGCAGCTTGTCGAACTCATGATTTATCCGGCCAATTGGAACGTGTTTCAGAAGTGCATCTAGTAGTTTCAAGATGCAGAACAGACCACGATTTGAATTTATAACGAAATCATTTCGGCCTAGTCTACTTGTGAATGGTTGGGAGAAGAGTTGTGGCATGCGTTTTGAGAGCTCAGAACCTTCTTTGTCCATTAGAACTGCTATGATCAACTTCTTCTCTTTCAATGACATGTCATTGTGAAAGGAATTCAAACCTTACAACAGCTTGGATAAATACCAGATATTGCGACCAAAGCGTGTCACTGCATGCGTCATCAGCAATGACCTTCGATGGATTTAGAGAGATACACAGCAGTACTTGATCGTTCCCAGGACCAGTGGTTACTGTTGGGGTTTGAAACTAATAGCGGCCATGCAGGTGCATATCCCAAACAGCCTCATAATAATTTCCAGATGTTTCCACACAATGTCATGTTCGTGATAAGATAATCGACGTGATGACTCCACTCGTTGCTGTAACCTAGAGGGTACTCGTTTTGAGATAGCAACATCTTCATTATTCATGCAGTAGATTGCTCTCATCATCCATACTGTTATGAAGAGGTTTGCAGCCGATATCAGCTTCTTTAAGCCTTGCCGGTCTGCAGCTTCCAATCCTTCTCAGTCACCTGAGTTGAAACTTTTGTCAAAGGTTTGGCTTTGTTCAAAATGAGAAGAAGCTGCTCAGTAGTATGAGTGAGACTGTCCCCGAGGCCAAGTTTTTCTCGCTTGTGATGATGAAACAGCAGGCCAACTCTGAGAAGTTAACGTCTCCACAAGATGGGAGCTGGAAATCTTTGAAGTCATCCTCCGTCCCCTAGCTTGCGACATTACCGCTGTTGAACGAGTATTGACTCTACTATAATCGACATTGCTTTCGCTATATTAGATGCAGACATTTAGATAATGTTCCTTTAATGCTGTATAATATATGTTCGTAACAATTATGCATGGCGTTGTTGGAAACAAGTTGACAATGAACAAGCACAGCATGTTCAAGTGGTGAAAGTAGAAACATTTTTTGTAAGCTGATGCAAAAGGTATAAGAGGAAGGAGAGCAAGGTTATCATTACTTGGAACTCAGGCATTTAAAATGTTACATGGAACCTTTAAAACTGTATAATACATTAGTGTTTAATGCATGAGATGCAGTACAGCACAATATAGGCCTATAATAATTATAGACCCAACGTATGTAAGACCATGCGTAGTGTGTTACTGTAGTGTATCGATGATTTAGATTGTTAGCATAATTAGTAACCTAAAAGATCATAACATTGAATGGATCATTGTTCACAGGAATTCCCTCACTTGTGAAGATTAATACCACTAAAATGCTCATAAAAATGAATAATTGGTAATCACTGATGACAAGAGCATTGTAAAATTAACTTTTCAGTTATGCTTAGGTAAAAAAATCATGAAATATTTCAGTAAAAAAATTAATAATTAAAAAAAATCAAGTAAATAATACTCGTATACGAAATTACGACAATTATTTGTGAATCCTAAACTTCAGCGACGTTGTGCAAGTCCTAAATATTCTTGGATTCTCATAATTTTTTGGTTACTTAGGTTTTAGACCAAGTGGCACGGAATGGCGGGTTGGAGAAATACGACATCCTAAGTTGAAAATTTATCATTAGAGATGCAACCACCCTAGTGTGCAGGTTTTAACATGTCTCACATAGCCCAACAAGTGTGCCAAATTTCAGGTAAATCTGAGTCGGTCATGCCAATCATATTGGTTGCAAATTTGTCATGCCAATCATATTGGTTGCAAATTTGGTTGAATTGACACGGAATCACCCTTAGCTCACCGTGATCTTCACTGATTCAGAATCACTGACAGACTTCCATGCTGATTCTGCAGGATCTGTGCAATTGTGTGCATGTATCAGTTGCATTCAGATAAACTTTATTCTTCTTGAACTTTTCAATTAGACTTTGTGAGGTTTGTAAATGGCACTTTATATATATATATATTAGGGTGTCTCTTAAAATTGAAAGTTAGAAATTTTAATCTATCACCCCTTCCAGTTGTGCGGTTGATGGAGAAAAAATTTATAAAAAAATTTGAAGGCAATCGGAGAATATTTAGAGGTCGCCCTTTGATGTCAAAGTTTTAACACATGTAGTCCTATTGTCTAAAAATATGCCACATCGTTCGCTTTTGCTAGAGAAGTCCTAGATTGACTTATTGATTATCTAATTTCAATATGTAGAAGGAGTAAATCAGGTTATTACCTTCTGTTCACTTTTATTCATTCCGATGATTTATATGACGCCTTTTCAAGCGACCTACGCATAGGCACTCTCAACCCAGCAACAGCTAACGGAATGAGATTTGTGTGACTTATAGAAATCAGACGAGTTTTACCTAGCCATCATCGCAAGTCTAATTCATTCATTCATTCATTCATTCATTCGATGCATTTTTATACAGCACCCCTTCAGGGGCTACTCAGAGGCGCTCCCAACCTCAGTGCGGCCAAATAAAACTGTCTTAAGGTGAGAGAGAGGAAAGCCTGAGAAGTATTTTTACAAAGAGGCGGAGGGTCAGTGGAAGACCATTCCAGGATGAGGGTCCTACCACCCAGAAAGCATGGTTCTGCATTGTGGAAGTACGAGCAAAATGGACTGAGAGCATGCAGACTTTGTTCAGTTGAACGAAGGGAGTGGAAATGGTGAGAACTAAGTGTAGGGCTACAGAGATCACAAAGGTAGACAGGAACAAGGCCTAGCATGTAGCACCAGACTAGAGAAGATATCCTATACTCAATTCGCTTCTTGAGTGGGAGCCAGTGGAGGCCATTCCAGATGCATGGACTCACAATCGGAATAGCTCAACGCTTCTAATAGAAGTGTGAGCTCGCAGAACCCACAGCTCTCCATGGCCATTGCAGAAGAACAAAGGTTATGCAATCTTTGTCGGCCAGAGAGACAGGTCAACAAAGATCAGACACAATGAGATACGATGATGCGTAAATAAGAACGCCAAACAAGAGCTGCTCGGAAGATGCCCTGAGAAACAGGAAGCCAGTGAAGAACGTCATGCATATAGGCAAAGGCATATTTAGGAAGGCAAGTGACATATATGGTCCAGTATCACCTCAAACAGAGTGCACAAGAGTGATCAGGTGCAATTTGAACGCTTTTTGTGATCACAAAAAGACATCAAAGCATGAACCAGTCGGGCTGTGCTAGACTCTGACTTATCAAATGGTGTTGCCAAAAAGAGGGAAGATTACCATCCTGCCTGTGCTTACAGCAAAGGTTCAACTCCAAAGAGAACACGGTTAAACATAAAGTCTCGTAGACACTATCTATGTTCGACAGAACCAATGTCTCATCCAGAAATGCCACCGTTATTGTCAGTGAAGTTGCATGTATCCTTGGGCATGTCATTATATATTTGAATATCAACAGCAGGCTACAATAATTCATCGTGCCAGCGCCAATAACCGTATAACACAACCTAAAATCATAGTTCGCTGTAGGCTGTTCCTTTGGCACTATTGGCAGCACATTGGGATGGGAAGCCAAAGGAAGACCCAACTTCCACACAGCATAATGAGTATTAACGACCATCTTGAAATCCTTATATAAAGTACTGGAGTGCAAGATGGCACCTTTTGCAGTTATAATCCATCTAAAGACCTGTCAGAGTTGAATTCCTCTGAAAGACTTGACTCATGGCCGAACTCCAAAATGCCACCAAATGCTCATGCGCTTTGGTGTGAATCTCAGATTCAGTGTCCGCGCCCTAGTAGGGAGCACTTCTGAGTAGTATTCTTGAATGGGCCATATATGAAGTGCACATACATACAAATATGTCATATAAACAAGGCAAATTGATTAGTGCTAGAAAGGATGATTAATCATTATGCGACATTGTACTACACGATTTCCCATTGTCGAAGTGAACCTGTTACATGCAAAACTTTGAGGCTAGAGGGCGACCTCTAAATTTTACCCAATTTTATTGAAATTTTTTGTAGAATTTTATTTAAATAAACCTAACAACTTTTGAGGGTGATATGGAAAAAAATCCCCCAAATTTTTTTCCCCATTGTGCTAAGAGACACCCTAATATATATATATATGTATATATATATATATAGTTATATAATATATAGGCCATTCAGCAGATATTTCAAGTAAATACTTTGATCGGTCGACGATTGATGACATTTCCCACCCGCAGAGGCCTATATATATAATATATATATATATAAATAAAAATGAAACTTTCCAATAATTCGTGATACAATCACGCCGAAAGTTACGCACCAATTGTTTTGAAAATTTACCAAAACCTTCCATTCCAATAGCACCGTGTCTTAACATTTTTTTTCCAGAAAAAAGCGCAATCTTTTCCACAAAAAGTGAACTTTGCAATCTGTTCGACCGCCATTTGCAAATTCAACAAAACTGTAAGATTTCAGAAAGTCCCCAAACACAGCAGACGAAACATGAATGAGGTCGCGTGCTGTGACGTCATAAGCGAGTCGCAAAAAACGGCGTTTCATCATTATTGGGCTCTATCCGATGTCTGCAATGGACGAAGGAAAGGAGCGGAGGGAGCAAGACGAAGAGGGTGGGGAGGGGAGGGGAGGGGGAAGGGGAGGTCTTTTCTGCCACAGCAATGCGTGGCTGGGTACATATATATATATATATATATATATATATATATATATATATATATATATATATATATATATGGAATAAAGCCGTCAGCAACAGAACAAAAATTAGACTGCTCAAAGCATTGGTGTGGCCAGTGGCGACATAAGGGTGGGAAGCATGGACATTAAAGAAAGAGAAGGAAAGACGTATACAAGCATTCGAGAACAAATGTCTTAGAAAGATATTAAGAATCCCACCGACAAAAAAGTTGACCAACGAACAGGTGTACTTCATAGCAGGAACAAAGCAAGAAAGTTCTGTTGACCCACGTAAAAACAAGAAAGTTACGATACTTCGGACACGTCATGAGACAGCAAAAGGACAGCATAGAAAACAGCCTGATGACGGGATTGATGGAGGGGAAAAAGAGGAAGAGGAAGACCTAGAACGGCATGGATAGACAACATCTTGAAATGGACTGGACTTTCGGGGAGGAGACTAATGAACATGGCAGGAGATAGACTACTGTGGAAGATGCTCATCCATTCGTGCAGCCAACCTTCGCAGAGCGACGATGGTGGAATGACATGACATAAATATATATATATGTGACCCGCTACATGAAAAGGTACCATAAGTCGGGTTTGGAGTTATTATGCCTTCACAAACCAGCTAAGTGAGCTGAACATTTTGCTGAAAACCAGATCAAAATTGGATGATAAATGACCGACTTATAATGATGTTCATGAAAAAGTTGCCACTTATTTCCATCGATGAGTATCGTGGGGTCTTGCACACTGGGAGCGCTTCTGAGCGATTTATCCTACAAGAGGTTCATAACAAATTCTCAGTGTTGTCTATTATTATTATCAGTGTTATTAACTTAAAACGTCCTTTTCACCTGCTGCTAAAAATACCAAGATTTCAAATTTGATAATATAAAAAAAAAAAATTTCCCCCACGTCTTTATGCGCGATTTCTCGCGAAACTGTACGCCGACTTATGGTACCTTATCATATAGCGGGTCACATATATATATATATATATATATATAAATTTGAGGATCTTGCATACATAGTAAAAAATTACAAATTTACTAAACAGTGCCACTGAGAAATTGGAATTTACATTGACTGGATCACTTGTCTATGCGTTAATGATTTCTGACGATACGTGGAAGTTCTGGCATGCCTTCCCAGTGAAGACTATTGCATATGTCTGTTGTGTTGTGTTGCAGAACAAGGATCACACGTTCCGTGGTCACACAGACAGCGTCGACCAGTTGTGCTGGCATCCGACAAACCCAGATCTTCTAGTTACAGCATCAGGAGACAAAACAGTTCGGATATGGGATGCTCGAGCTCGAAAATCTGTGTCAACAGTTAATACTAAAGGTCTGCATTAAGTAACAATTTATCTGATGCTAATTTAATATTTATCGGTATTACAGTTCAGTTTGACAAGTTTGCATTGTTTTATATAAATGTGTATTTATACAATATACATGTATACTCTGTGCTGACTTTCTTAATAATAAATGCCATTAGTAGAACTAAAATTTGTTGTGTTTTTTAACTTATTGGCATCTTTCAAGTTTTTCTGATTTGGCCTAAAAAAATGTTGTGTTTCTGGTAACCCGATCGACCCTCTTTTATTGCTGCGACTCTAATAATTTTGTGAAAAATTTAAAATAAAAAAAATTTAATAAAAAAAAATTTTCAAACAAATTTAAATTTAAATTTTTTAATTTTATTTTTAACATTTGTATTAACATAACAGAAAAGACGTCAACAAAATGAAATTAATAGTCCTGACTGTTTTCTAGAGCAGTTTTAGGTGCAGACAGTCGGGAAATAGGCAGTTTATACTTGCTTAGAACACGTACTTTTTTGCAGCGTGTACCTTTGTGCAAAAAAGACTAGTGGGGTATACTTTTTCGTATAGTCAATGGAGTGTGTACTAAAATGCACGAAAAACTTGCCCCTTTTCATTGTCAAATGGTTTAAATAAGCAAACATTCAGTGATCAGTATCCATGAAACTGCTTCAACCAGTGATTTTTCCCAGGTGAGAACATAAACATATGCTGGTCGCCCGACGGTCAGACGATCGCTGTTGGCAATAAAGAAGACTTGGTCACATTTATCGATGTTAAATCTCACAAGTCGAGGGCCGAAGAGCAGTTCAAGTTTGAA
The DNA here is from genome assembly GCA_945859605.1 of Lumbricus rubellus. Taxonomy (NCBI): domain Eukaryota; kingdom Metazoa; phylum Annelida; class Clitellata; order Crassiclitellata; family Lumbricidae; genus Lumbricus; species Lumbricus rubellus. The sequence continues at coordinate 30,510,128 of OX243815.1, read as the reverse complement.
GTGAACGAGATCAGTTGGGACAATTCAGGAACGCTGTTCTTTCTCACAAGTGGTCAGGGAAGCATACACATTTGGAGGTAGGTGACCAGAAAAAACATCAATGTTAGCGCTTGAGTTCTTTGTTTTTAATTAATGGGACATAATGTCTGATTCATTAGAATACTCACACTGTGAGATGGCTGGTTACTTACTGTGTCGGGCTTTGGGCAACCTTTCACTTAATGAGCGCACTTATTGTCAGTTTCTGTTTGGTAATTAGACATCGGTGATAATTTTTAATGATTATAATGTTAATAATTCGCAAAATGTGTTATTCTGGTAGATGCTTGATGGCCACATGCATAATACTATTTCAAGGCTTAACTCTGGTATTCAGGTCTTTAGTAGTACCATAAATATATCTACGATGCTCACGAAGCATTAACGAACTAATGAGCATGTCTACTAACATTGTAACCGTTTTACAATGTAATCTGATGTTTAAGTCACCTTCATTGCGTAGAATAACTTAAATAATACATTCTAAGTAATGTGTTTCTGCATATCTTAAATCTTAGCTATCCCGATCTGAAGTCGGAGTACGTGCTGTGTGCTCATCCAGCCAACTGCATCTGCATAGAGTTTGACCCGACTGGTCAATTCTTTGCGACGGGCAGTGCTGATGCTCTGGTCAGCCTCTGGGATCTCTCCGAGCTCGTCTGTCTGCGAACATTCTCCAGGTATTTTGTTTTGCGTTTCTTTACATGATTTCTTTAAGTTTGCCCCATAGCATGCAAGAAAGATATTGATGGCATTTTTGATACTTGATGAAAGTGATGTGTAGTTTGGTTGATTGCCTCTTTTGATGGTCTAAAAGGCCTGTTCCTAGGCCATATGCTGTTATTTTAAATACAGAAATGTTGCTATCAGTTTGTAATCAATTTACAGAGCTATTACATTGTATATTATATATATCCTAAATTATTATGAATTTTACATTACAATGTGATGTCTGGATGACCCTCTGTGTTTATAGAAGCTAAAGGTCTTAGGCTGTACAAGTCTTATCTGGAATTTGTATATTGTTTTAATTCTGTGTTGGCCTATAAGAGCCTTACTGAAAACTTTTATAAGAGATGACATTGATCCATTGAGGCTGTCTCTTTTGCGTCTGGTATTTGTTATTCAGCTTCGGCATATTGTCAACTTCCTTCAATATCAATAACCATCGACTTATGTTGTGTATTTTAGGGAAGGCATTAACGTATTAATCACATTTCTGCTTGATTCTAGGTTGGACTGGCCTGTTCGAACGTTAAGCTTCAGCCACGATGGACAGATGCTTGCTTCTGCCTCAGAAGACTTGCTTATCGATATAGCGGAAGTTGAATCAGGTTTGAACTGTTCGAATGCATACTGCAATTACCGATAATAGAGTTGTGTAATTAGGAAAATGTGTAGTGAGATCTATCATACACTGGTCAGCTCTGTGTCTTGTTTTTAAAAAAATATTATATATGAACATCTGTAAAGCGTTTTAAGCCTTTCAGAAGCACTCCCAGCATGATCGACTGCAACAGAAAAAGCAGGATTTGAGGCTGTATGCGTTTTTGACTCTCGTCTGCACTTTGTGTAGGCACTATTCAATTTTGTTCTTAAGTTTGCCTGAGTCTGGTTGTTCCAAAGGAGAGAGAGCAGTGTTCTATGTCAGAAGCCTGCACAAAGTCTTTCTTGTAGGAGTTCTAAAATCACTTCCTGCTGATTCAGCTCACACTTCTGCAGTGGCTTCAATCTTTATTTCAACTGTACATATGTTGTTCCACCACGATAGGCTAGCTGTGCCTGTGTCTGTCTCTGCTTAAGAATCACTAGCAGCTGCATTTGCGGCTAAATTTGAAGGCTAATGCAGTGCATTAAGACATCATTCATTCATTCATTTCGAAAATGTATATAGCACCCCTTCAAGAAGCCTACTCAGAGGCGCTCACATCATTGTAGTTACGCAAGTACATAGGTTAATCTTTAACTACGAACTACATTATTTTGCAGTCACTTTTAGTTCATGCTCATCACAAAAGGGTTAAAAACATAGATCTACGCGTAGAGCTGTGATTTGAATGTCTACTGTGATGATGTATCCTTCAAATGTTTAGGAAAACTCTTCCACACTGTGGGTCCAATGACCGAGAAGGAACAGTTCCAAACTTTGTTGAGGACTGTGGGCCATGTAGTTGATTTTCAGATCCAGAAAAATTTTTACAGGAATTTTGGACTTTAAAAAATATAAATCTATAGGTGAATTCTGAATATGCAGTAAATTGCATTGCTAATAATAGACTGTTTTCCTTGTACAGGTGAAAAAATCGCCGACATTCCATGTGAGAGTCCAACCTTCACAGTGGCCTGGCATCCAAAACGTCATATTCTAGCCTTTGCTTGTGATGACAAGGACAAATACGAGAGAGACAGAGATGCAGGGACAGTAAAGCTATTTGGCCTTCCAGACTCGAGGGACTAGACCTTTAGAAGATGTTCGAATATTCAAAGGGCACTCATGGATTTTTCGTACTGTTGCTATGTGATGAGCAAGACATCAGAAATTAGGGTTATTTGCTACACAAGATTTCTCTCATGTCTCATTTTTATTCAAAACTAAATTTTGGTAAGAATTGTGTTTAGAATAACAGAGACCAGCTGTGAAAAACAATGGTTGGACTATTGCTGTTACATTATTGTGTTTTCAGAGGGTCACTAATAAGTAAGCGGTGACAGACAAAAAACCATGTGCCCTAAATAACTTGGATGCAGCATTGGGAGCAACATGCATATATACCTGATTGTGATATAATGCAGTTGGATATATAATTGGACATCAGACAAAGCCTGTAGTGTATTTCATGTTTAGACAAGATCTAGCGTTTCTAATTTCTTTATCAGTCAAGGTCCCAACCATGAGCCGTTTGCAGCTCTATGTTGATAAAATCTCAAATTATTGTGTAATGCAAGCCTAGAAGTTTCATGCCCTGCATTTACCATTACCGAGAGGCTTTGGACAAAGGAAATTCTTGAATAATATTGTTGAACAAGTTTTCTTTTATGTAGATTTTAAGAAACTGTTTTGAATAATGTCAGTCCATTGTTTTTTTCATAGTGCACATCATTCAACACTAAGTACTAGTATGAGCAATTCATATTAGCAAAATTATTTCTTTCCAATTCCAGTATGGGACCATGCATGGAAGGAAGGGGCAAGCTAGATGCATCTCTTTATGCATGCTTGCATAAGGAGTATGCCGATTAGTTACCTATGCAAAGGTTTCACTAGGGAAAGGTGGAAAGGGTAAACCTCAAATGAGTCACAGTTCAGCTATAGGGTAGTAAATTATAGGGAGTCTTTAATGTCTTTCAGTCTTTAATGAAAAACAGTTGCTGAGTATATATTATTGTGTGCAATGACTGTTGAGCATAGCATTCACATATTCAAACAGATTCAGTAAATCTTTTTGGTGACTAACTTAAGAGAATATTGCCTGCACTGCATCTAAAGTTTAATAATAACAACGAGTAAGAACATTTTGGGGACCAGGCTCAAAAATTAACAAAGGCCAAAACAGGTGACAAATAGCTGCGCATGTAGTACATACAATTTCTACATTATACATCATATTCTATTCCACATAATATACTCTCGGAACAGAACATATTCTGTTCCACACAAACTACTTTTGCATAACAGGTAAATACAGAGTTGATGCCTTGTAGCAAAGCTCAGCAGCACTATAATGTCTTGATCACCAGTAGTGATTAAGCAAAATATGATAATAATCCAGACGTTGAAAATACAACAATATGTCATGCTACCAAAAAACATTTTGTATTGCATTTTCTTCTGTGAGACCAACGTATTTATTCACATTAAGCAGTATTTTCAAGTTGTCAGTTTCATTATAAATTAAGCATATACAGTCAAAACCATTGATGCTGGAATGGAGTAAGCATCATTTGTGTGTGTGCTGCCACTGTGACATAATAGTGAACACTGCACAAAGCTCTTGTCTGCACATGTTCTGTGGAACACAAAAGCAACTTGAGCACTCAACATTTTTCTGCATGATTCAGAGATAGTTTTTAGGCTTCTTTCAATTGTCTCATCAAAGTATCAATAACAAGTCAAGAAAGAAAAGGCGAAATACGCCATAAACATAATTTAGAAAATTTGTCTGTTTATATAACACTACAATAACAAGCAAATATGCAATTTATAAATTGCACAATGTTAGTTTACAGCCAGATAAAAATCAACATTATTCTACAATTAAGACATGAGCACAAATTTAATTTGAAGCTCGTAATTTCACAGGTCATGTGCAAACAATTGATGGCTAATGCAATAAGAGTTGAGGTAAAATCACTTAATCACTTATATTAACAATGAAGCAAGGTTTAAAATTGCTAAAGGCAGTGTTCATGATTACAAGTCACATTGTAAAATGTCAAGATATGTCATATTTGTTTACATTGAATAGGCAAATACATACTATTGTCATTCAAGAATGTACATTTATAATAATTCTAGATTTATCCTACAAGTGCCATTGAAATTCGCAAACAATTGCCATTTATCCTACAATTGCCATACATTGAACAGAACTTTATATAAAGATTAGTGAAAAGCAGTTTATTTGATTGAGTGATTTGATTGATTGGTATAATATTACTAAACTAAAATACTTGTTGCAAAGCAGTCTCTATTGCCTTCTCTGTTGCAGGTTGCCTGAACACAAGGCCAGCAAATGCCAATAATTGGTTGTGTGACATGATAGTCTGGTAGTTCACATGGTCTGTAAACCACTGACTGTGGGTTTGAGCCAGAGTAGACAGACTCTTGACACTAAGCAGTTGAACTTGGTAGCATCTGCCAGCCAAGAAGCTATGAAAGGCATCAACTCCATGTCAGGACCCTGACACTCTGGTTTACCAATTCAAATACCTAAGCAAAGGAAATGATCTCTATACAACATCCCACTATGGAAAGCTAGACTGATTTTTCAATCTTTCTGGGTAAAAGTAGGGCACTCAGGTAGACCATAACATACTCTGTCAACAACAGTGCTTAAACATGTTTGTCATACACCGGTGGCTAGACAACAGATTTGAACAGCAACCTTAAATCAACCTAAAACTTATAGGTTTGGTTAAAGTCATTGATGAACTACCGTATCTTGGTGACTGCTTTTGGTTGAATATATTCTGCTAAATTGAAAATAAACTTTTTACATACCACTGAGAAGAGTAACGGTACATCATGAATCATAAATTAATTGCTTAACAACATTTAACAACTGAACTGCTTTAGAAAAAAATTTCTATCCATACTCTGGGAATTTACTGTAAAGTGTAAGGTAGCTAGATCCACTGCTAGTCATCATCACCGAGGGTAGTACAAATGAATAAGATTTCAGTGAACATTCTTCCAGAGAAAATACTGTAACAATAAAACAATTGGTGACAAGGAACTCTTTTAGTCGCTGTCTGTGAATTCAATATGTTCCCCTTCGGTTGACAACCACTTCACTCGCTTCTTTCTTGGACTCTTTATTTCCTCGTCGACGTCATTTATTGGTACTGTGCTGAAAAGACTGCTTGACGAATCCTGCGAATTCAAGCTCGGCATTTCTCGCTCAAGGTCGAAGTTTGGCGAGTCCAAGGCCAGACGATCTCGGACTTTCACCACAATGTTGGCTACTGCCAGTCCCACTCCTTCCGCTGTCAGGGTGGGGTTACCCAGTGCATCCCAGTCATCTTTTGAAACGCCAACTGGAAGCTAAAAGGAAATTTCAATTGCTTAATTTTTTATTGCCTGCCTTTGTCAGTACTTGCCCCTACAGCTAGACTTAGATCTGCAAACATACTTGCATGGTTAGAGAGACAATAACTTCTTTGTGCAATGTCACACAAAGAAATCAGATTTGAAGGCAATGAAGCTCAACAACTGTACGAAGAGTTAATTATATTATACATTTTAAAAATACACATACTTGGGTTTACATCTAGCTTATGCCCCTCTGTCATCAGCCCCAGGCCGTACTGTTTTAAACTTGCTGATAAAGATGACACTACTCTATAGTATATACATAGGGTACCTTACAGACGATAACTTCTGGCTAACTTTCATTTTTATGTTTATTATTCTCTATTGTCACTGATTGCATTTTGTCACTCAGGTTCTAATAAACGAAGATAAATACATATAATTTTTATTTGACTAGATAGTGTACTGTATATATTTTATACATATTTGTTTAAATCATGAAAAAGTGCAGGATGACACACCGTAGTGACGTTAAGAGAAACAAACAACAAGAAATTAAAGCGTCTTCCTAAATAGATCATTGTTAATAAGATTTAATGATTTAATGATTGCTAGAGCTGTGACCAATTATTTGTGTCTGGTTGAACAGAGTGGTGAAATCTGTGGATGTCTTCTGCTACCTTGGTAGCCTAACAACAATAGACATAAATAAAGATGCACACAGGAAATGAAAATGCTGCATTTGGGAATCTGACTAATAACGGAAGAAAACAGATGCAGTATGAAGATTAAGATCTGTGTGTACAGTGCCATAATTTTATCATACCGTTGCATGGATCTGAGACATGACCAATGGAAAACTGGAAAAATTACAAGCAGCAGTGGCTGAGAAGAATCCTATCGTATCATGGAGCGACAAAATATCGGGAGAACATCGCATTTCACAGCAAAAGTTTTCACCAGACTAAAGGAATTGATTGTATCCTATAGTTCTAAGGAAGATGTCCTAACCTCAAATATCTTGTCTGGGACATTGAAGAGTCCACCAGCAGCACCACCTGTTGATGAGATTGGAATGACAACATGATCGTTCCATGTGAACTGCTGTGCTTCATAGGCTGCACCCGGTCCACCTGAAAACAACAAACAAATCGAACCAATGCCTATGCACCTTGTGCCTCAAACATTATGTATCTGACTGTTTCTTTCGATCACAATAAAACAAACCAATAACACTGGCAGCAGATGCACAAGATATCAGTTCATTATTGTTAGGATTCTCACAAAATTACAGCTATGGATAACTCTATTGCCTTTGAGACACTGACATATTATGTAGGAATATATGAAGCCAGTTAACATTTCACTTGTTAATACATAAGAAGGCAAGACGCGCTTACAATGATCGCTGATCGAATAGACTTGGGACTGGAACACAGAGTTCTCTGATGCATAGTGAGCATGATAATCTCAGATTGTGTGCAACTGAACTATTTTGAAAAAGCAAATGCTAAGTGAGAGTCTGATTTTGATAAACACAGATTAAAGCAGAAACAGTAATATCATATTCACTACATGATCCTCTTACACAAGTAAATGTAGGATAAGGATACACAAATATACCTTCAACCAAGATGCATATGTCAAAAGCCCTTGAAGTTATGCTTTCACGTTCTCGAACACTGTCCCCAACGAATATTGTACGGCCATAAGAAACTTCTGCAAATGTCTTATCAGGATTTTGTCTTGTCTTTCGACTTTGATCCTAACAAACACAAACAATTCTACTTCCATTAAAAAGTAAAAATTGATCTAGGATACAGAAAACAATATCAGTTCTGTTCAGACTAATCTGTAAAAATATCAACTCACAACCACATTTAAAAATGCAGACTAAACAAAGAAATATTTTAACAAGTAAATAAAACTTGTTCTGATATACTGGTTATTCTAAACTAAATATATTTGTATTAATGAATAACTGGTATTTCCAATTTGCAGACTATGAGCCTTGCCATCACTGCTCACAAATTCTTATCATGTAAGCAATCTCGTAGTCCAGTTGGACTTATAAATGTCAATCATTTGCGATTCTAATGTCAAGCCATGTATCTTAGATCATAGATGTATCAAATGACCCTAACAAGTGGTCCTTTCTGGGTCTTCCTGTTGTATCATTAAGTTGATGTCTACAATGTAATTGTCATAATTATGCCGATTGTTTGTACTGGGAGCAATAAACAAATTAAAAGATATTACACTGCGATAAATTTCTGAATTCTAGCGATCATGCTAAAATTAATTTGAAGCACAAGTACTTGGTTATCTTTGGTCGGCAAAATATGCCAGATGTTACTTGGTCGACCCAACTCCATGCGTTCGGAATGGTAACTCTGACCAACGGTTTCTCCAACGCCATAAAACCCACCAGTCACCATCTGCACACCATCCAGTCTAGCCAACTGAATCCCAATCGACCTGAAAACAGTAAGTAAGTATTTACTCATTTTTATTCATTCATTCGAAAACTTATATAGCACCCCTTCAAGGAAACTACTCAGATGCACTCAAAGAGGGGGATAACATTTAATATTCAATATTTAGTTTTAATGTTTTTATTTGTAAGAGAGGAGTGCAAGAAAGGAATTATATAAATATGCACACGCAGAGTCTCAAAATGATATATGCATTCTACACTCACTCAAATGTTCTCACCAACTTTTATCATAACTTCTATTTCAGATAGGTGTACTGGTATTACAAAGACAGTAATATGATTTTAACTAGAACTAGACGCTATTTATGAATCTAAATCTAGGGAACCATGGAAAATTCAATGAAAGCAAGGTAGATGTGCAATCATTTGCTACAACCCTTTTCGTGAAGATATGGTCACAGATTTAAGAATATTTAAGTGGCTGTACAAATGTACCCAAAGCAATCCAACTACTGATCCAATTACCAGATGAACTCTTACCATGTTCTGAGTTGTTCTCATTGGGTGGCTCTTACACAACAGAGGGCTTGCCAGTGTAGTGTAAATTTCGTCCTAATATTTACACATTACAGACTTAGTTACTTCAGTAACTAAGATGTGAAATGGAACATACTTGCAGATGGCTTCAGAGTTCCTTGAGTAGAATTTGACACTGCCAGACACATAGACAAACACTGTTCTGCCCTGGTACTCCTACAACATCCGAACAAAAACAGGTTGTGGCATAAGGTTCTAAGAGAAGTTCCAACAAGCAGTTGCTTAAGTTAACTCTTCAGTAATAAAAATGTAACAAGTCCCTGAATATTATTTTAACCAATATACAAACTTGTGCAACACTTTATAGCACGTCAACTGAAACCATGTTTGCCTTCCTCTGCATTCAATCTTCACCTCGTCACCCGTAGGTGTCCGACGCCATTTTAAATATATATATATTATAATTATTATATATATATATATACGTATTCCCAATGACAAAATTAAAGACTACAGGCTCAAAACGAAAAAAAATTATATATGGGTCAATTAATAAAATTCAGATACACGGTGAAAAGCCTCTGAAAATTTAAATACTTTGAATGATGTGCAAATATAACAGACTACAAAACAGCCAAATTACAGCCAAATCTGAGAGGCCAGTTACCAAGTTACCTCACATATTTGAAGATTTCACATGGACTGACCACAAGTGCTACACACACACACACACACACACACACACACATATATATATATATATATATATATATGGGGTATTATTAAATAACACCAGTTTTGCATGGAGAATTATATTCTGTATGTTTTGCTTAGCTTAATAACAAATGATTGCCAGCAATTAATTGATTTGAACGAGGATAAACAACTAGTTTATAAAGAATTACATCAGCAAACACGGACGACAGCAGCACACTCACCTTCTCAGAAGCATCAACAGTCAGCTGACTGATAACTGCAATCTTCTGCTTCAAGACCTGAACCTAAAACAGTCAATGACCAGATAACATCATGCCTTAACATTATATAGACAAACCATCAAGCAGTAGTGGTTAATTGGTTAGAGCACTCAGCCTGTAACTTAGAAAGCATGGCTTCATGCCTCGTCCGACGCTAAGTTACTGTGTATTAAAATTTTTGAGCAAGTCCTTCGCCCACAATGTTCTGTCATATAGCCATGTGCACTTCTGAGCTCAGGAAGGAGGGCAATACCAATCTCAGTTGTGCTGCACAGTTTCATTGTTTCGGAATAGCATTTTTTCTCAGTTTGGACAAAAAATGTGTTACATTGCATCAGTTGAGACCCTCTCTACAAAATTCTCTCTGGTAGTCTTTCCTCTTTGCTTGTCTTTCCTCTTTGCTTATTTTTCTCTTGCCTCAAATCCTGCCTTTTCTCTCGGGTCAGTCGCACCGGGAGCGCTTTTGAAAGGCTCTTGCTGAGAGGTGCGCTTTATAAATGGTCAGTTTGGTCATACACAATATAATACAATATACAATAAGTCATCAGAGTTTCTATTTATATTTGTCACATAAATTAAAAATATGCATAAGTTGTAACATAACACCTACATCTGCTGACAGTTTTTCTTCATTGATGTCATCTTCATGTAGATCTTCTAGAGGAGACGTGTCAAAAGCCTTCCGTATGCGTGTCTTTATCGACTCCTCAAAATCAGAGTTTCTTGCGTCCTTAACAGAAATGAAACAAAGCAATGTACACAAAACAATGAACTCATAATTAAAAAAGAAGTGGCAGTGTCCAGAAACGCAAACCTGAGGCACGTGGTAAATGAGTTGCAGGTGAAAAACTAATAGATATCCATAGACAAATCATGTCCACAAAAGTGCACCTAAAGTAATGTACAATTATAAATGCAAAATAATACTACAATTAATTAATTAATGTAAATAATGTAATATGCAAAGAAGTAATATGCAGAGATACGCCCAATTTAAAACTCTGGACTGACCCTAATAGAAAGTATTTTACACAGACAATTACATTTCTGACAAAACAAATACTAGCATGCAATCTACCTGCACTTTTGCATAGACTATTAGACATGAGATATACGTATCTAGCAAAATACACTTAACTGAAATTTAAAATTGGTAAGCAGATAATTGTTTATTTACTTCAAAACGCTGTGTGCCAATAAGCATGGACATCCATCCTGGCATCTGGACATCTTCGTACAAGACAGGTATCATGCGTTTGCGTTGCTCACAGTAGAACACCTACCAGTGAAAAATAAAAACAGGTTCAGAGATACAAGAAGGTAAGCAAGAATTATGCACCAAGAGGTTCAAGAGTTTTATATAAAAGTGTTAGAACTCAAGATTAACTCTAAATTTCAATAAATCATACATTTAGCCATGTTTTTCTCTTTAATATAGTAGCCAACTGTTTTGAGATGTCAGTTGTGAAGCAAAGTGTCTTCCTGCCAACAAATAAATATAATATGCATCAGTAATCTGATCTGTTTCCTATATTATAATAATCCATGCATACACAATACATTAGTTAACTTAAATGGCTCAATATAAATCTTTATGTCTCTTAAACATTAAAAAAATATCCACCTAAAGCCGCTGCGTAGGGACCCTGAGCAAGCCTTCACTCGCAATTGCTCATGCGCTACGGCATGAAACCCCGACTCACTGTCCGCACTGTAGTCGGGAGCAACTCTGAGTAGAATTTTGAAAGTGCTCTATAACAAGCGCCTCTGAGGAGTTCTCTTGAAGTGGCGCTATATAAATGTTCAATTACAATTACAATTACAACAAGTGTTTATACATACATTACATTTGCAGTTACATCACCCATTTGAAACTATAAAAAGTTCACTCAAATAGAAGATAGATCATCAAGCACAAGAGAACATAAAGAATTTTTTTCCTATGACCTGCTCTCGTGTCATCTTTGAGCCGGCAAATTCTTTCGACACGACCCAGATGATAATTCCCGCTTCGTCTGCTTTCTCCTGAAATCGCCTCAACCGTTCTGACAATATGCCCAGACACTGCATCGCCGCCAAAGGTCTGACAGCGTCAAATGTGAGTTTTGCAGCTGATCAAAGAAAAGCATTCACATCAGCCATGCATGATTATATTCAGTAAAAATAGGCAACATAATTTAGTATGTATTCACCACCATATTGCAGTTTTATTACACCATCAAAAGGAATAGTTAAAAGTGTACTTATCCTTGATTGTGTCACTTAATGTGACAAAGTTGATTGTAAGGACCTAGCAATAAAAAAGAGTTACAGTTAATCTCTTTGAATTTGATCAGATCAGAAGATATAAATGTCTCTGTTACCCTGTGAATTTGTAAGCCAGACAGTTGGACATTTGTCAAGCGAACGCTGTGACGAAAGGACACCGGTCGTATTTTCAGTACAGCTGAGAACCTCAGTGGACAGCCACACTTCATATCCACCCTTCTCTAACATTCGACTGAGATCTCGACCCTGAACAGAAACAGAAATTCACATCAAGACATTTCTCACTGCTCTTACACCAAACAATTAATATATGAAAATAGCAATAGATGCAAGACCAAACCTTTAGTATCCAACCAATCTGATACATATAAAAGCACACCACAGCATATAAGCTGTGTTGGGAAAGCAACAGCAACACAAGTGTCATTAATTGATTGACTCATTAATTGATTGACTCATTAATTGATTGACTCATTAATTGATTGACTCATTAATTGATTGACTCATTAATTGATTGACTGACTGGTCAAGTGACCGAGTGGTCAATTCAAGGTCAGAAAAATCGAATTCTTGCAAAAATCAGAGAAAAAGTCCAGATCTAGGCCAATAATTGCTAAAATCGACCAATTCTTTCTTGCATTTCACATCTCTGAGAAACCTCATTCATGAGTCATGTTAGTATGTACAAGTGTATAATTTTTCTCGACACCTATACTGAACCATGCATATAATTATGCATTAAGGAAATGGCTACACCTTTTTACGCAAGCGCTGATGAACTTACGAAGCTATTCTCCGCCGGATGAAGACTAACGACGACCAGAGGTCGACCATCGCGATGTTTCGACATCTGATTAAGTTCGTTGGGAAGAGGAACCGGGTAGCTACGCAGCGTTGACATCTGTCAGAAAAAAAACAACAATAAAGAATCAATACATCCATCAGTCAGTCAATTAACCAGTCAATCAATTAACCAGTCAATCAATTAACCAGTCAATCAATTAAATAGTCAATTAACCAATCACTTAATTAACTAGTCAATTATTGAACCAGTAATTGTATTAACCAGCCAATTACTTAGAAACTTAAGAGCCATACTATAAAAAAATGAGATACTTTAAAAAAATGTAACAAGTTAGTCAAGGTAACAAGCAAATTACAAAATAAATAAATATGCGTATAGTTATCTAGATAAATAACTAAACAGATAGTAATGCACTTGGAACTCAATTAAATACACAATTTGCATAATGATGATTTATAAATCAAAGGGCCCTACAGTCTACACAGCAGGTTTCACTTTAGCTGGTTGATAAACCAAGAGAAAACTGACATTTTTTATATGATGTATTCAGAAATAGAAAACAGAAGGGAAAAATATAAAAGTATGATAATTTTTTAACAATTTTAAAATTTATGAAAATAGGGTTTAAAATACGTAAAGATGTTTTTTTTATGAAAATAGGCTTTAAAATAAGTAAAGATGCTTTTTATATATTTCTGCAAAGACGTCTTACAGCAAACCTATAAGCCACGCAGAAGAAGTTTTTAAACCAGAGATTCATATAAAAACGTTTTCTAGAAATCAGACACAGAAACTTACCCGTCTGCATAGCGGACCATTTGATGCAATTCCTTGCATAGTCCTTGAGGCAATTTTAATTCGTCCAATGATTTCTTTTGCTACCTTCCGTATGTGACTTTCTGGCCAAATACGAATGTTCCCAGGAGATTTGACGCCATCTTCTTGTTCTGATAAAACACCCACACAACCACAACTGATAATCATACAAGATTCATACATACAAGAAGATCTTCTTAACTGCCATGAATTTCAAAAGTAAACCTAAATCAACGTAAAAAATATATACTTCAAGTATGGCAATGGCAATAGAAAAACACAAATCAAACAAGAACAGCAGCAAATATAAACAAAAGCTTCAAATAATTAATCATACTAATATCTCATTTGCACCAGAGTAAGGCCTACATGATATATGCATTAGCATGCCTAATTTGCGAGATGAAGTAGCATCACTGTAATCGTAATCTTTAAAAGAAACTCCTTTAATCCAATTTGCCTCCAAGTCTTTATAACAGCCACCTGCTTCAGCTCAGGTCTTACAAGTTTGTAACACACTGGCACGTACTTATAAACAACTTTATCTAGCGATCACTAAATAATGATTGCTCAAAAGATTCAAAACATAATCCACTATTTCTAAGGACAATTGTCTGAACTATCTGGCTATCGTCAAAAAAAATCACACAAACTTAGTTTGAAAGAAAGAAATTAAAATATTTTTCACCTTGATGAATGATTTCTTCTGACTTCCATGGAATGTACTGAGTTGTGGCAAACTGGATGGCAAGGCATTTTGGAGGCCACTGGTCCAAGAAGCTGATTGGCAAGATAAACTTAGCAAGGACATCAGCAAGCTTCACCTATTCCAGATACAGCCAATATGTAACCAACACTTTCCTTAATAACTTCTAGAAAACTCATGGAAGTCATACACATTTTTTCACACACTCACCTGTATAGTGTATACACCTATTCCTATTATATTTTAACCACAGATTTACGAATGAGTCAAAACAGCAAGTACTTTCCAGATAATTTTAAACTGTCAAAGGTACCAAACTGCTTCTAAAAAGAAAGTCTTACACAACAATGATATTCAGTGATTACTTGTAAAAAAAATGCCACCAAACATCCCCACAAATGTTGCTTTCAGAGTGTGAACCAAAGCAACTCTTAATGAACTGTTTATCTTTACATATGTGACATGTTCATGTACGAAAATTTTCACTTCACGAGTGTCCCTACCTTCAGCATTTCACTTGATGCAGATTCACAATAAATGTACAGGTTTTTACCACACCAAACAAAAGACTTTGAGTAAGCAGATGTTTCACTTACCTCTCGATTTGTCCATTGAGTTTCTCCATAACGTGGCGTAACTAACGGCACAAAGACTTCACAATTGCTAACGGCATTGTTTAGAGCATCCTGCCAGTCAACTCCTGACTTTATCTCATGCACATCCTTTAGAAAAAGCAACAGCAACAGTAGTAAAACTTAAACTAATTTAATAATTATTGCACAATTTATCAGCAAATTCAGTTTGCTTTCTGCAAAAAAGACTGCTCTAAAGTACGCAAAACATAAGTACAAATTTCAAAATATGCAAAGTTTGGGTGCAGTAATAGTTTCTTATGCAACGCTTACAACGTTCGTTATCTCAAGTTTTGGCCACTGTATCTGAGTATTACTGCTCAAGAAAAACGGGTGC
The DNA here is from genome assembly GCA_945859605.1 of Lumbricus rubellus. Taxonomy (NCBI): domain Eukaryota; kingdom Metazoa; phylum Annelida; class Clitellata; order Crassiclitellata; family Lumbricidae; genus Lumbricus; species Lumbricus rubellus. The sequence goes on along the minus strand of OX243815.1, from coordinate 30,494,822 downwards.
TTCACCCAATCCTCCTCAAACACAACAAGAACTACATGTGCGAAGTGCAATATTTCGAAAAATATTAAGTCTCACATAAGCTAATCACTAAAATAGTATTGGTGAATGAGAAATACAACAATATTTCTATCCAAGATGTCTGGTGCAATATATAGTATTGTAAAAACTCACCAGATAGACACTATAACCAAGCTTCGTGAGGTAAAACTTCAGGCGAACTGCATGATCCGCAGCCTCTGCTCGCACGTAGCTGATAAGAATCTGTTGAGCTTTCTGTTTAATTGGAGCTGGCAATGATAACCTCTCCTTGTCAACTGCTTGCTGGAAAGACAGACTTGGATTTACCCTGCTCAACAAGAACCATAAATGCTGCTTGATTTATCAAATTTGCAGATATAGGATTACATTACACAACGTAGCATTACATAACATAGCATTACATCCTGTAGCATTAAATTATATAGCATTACATAAAATAGCATTACATGACGTAGCAATAAATTATAAAGCATTTCATTACATAGCATTATATCACAAAGTACATAAAAGTTCTGGACAAAAGTCCTTAATTTCATTTTTATATCACACTACTGCATAATTAATGAATAATATATTAATAATAATATAGGCTCATTAATCACTTATAAACTTAAATGTTTGGGCTATTGGCTTTAACGCGACTATTTCTAGAGCCCAAGCAAATAAACTTCAGACTGACACTTTGTTTCTTTGGTATCATAACCAGTAAACCATGTTTGAACAGCAAAGCCATTTTAATCATTAAGTACGTCAATTGCCTTACTCATGCAATAAACAAAGCTGAACATTTCATTGGACCTGTAAGTTTGTGCTTGCAAACCTAATAACCCATGATAATTTTAAACCATACCAATGGCTTAACCCTTTAATGCTGAAGGGTATAGGACTTCCCATACCATTTACTACCATCTTGGTATTAAAGGGTTAAAAGTAGCACTGGTATTAAGTCTTTAGCAAATAGAAAACCCATCAACAAAAATTATACAAATTTACTCTAAAACAATTTAGTCGTTAAGAAATAATCCGATTAAACTGAAATTCCTCACTGATTATGATGACCGCTGTACATTAGAGCTGAAATTGTCCTTCGACATTCAGCTTGAATTGCCGCCTTTCTGTGAACGTCACGGTTGCTGTCTGGCAGAGCGGGCAGCATGCAATCACGCAGCTTAACACGAATAGAAGACTCTCTCAGTAGATCTATGATGAGCAGGAGAGGTTCCTGAGTCGGAGAGATGGGCCAGCCATTTCGATCGATGAAGCTATAGTCGATTAAATTCTCAATCTGAAATGGAAACACCAACGATTTATATCGACAATTTAAGCAACAAAAGGATGAAACACATCAACATTTCACTCACTCAACCTCAATTGTTGACTCCATAGTGAAATAATTTAATCTGATGCCAACAGGAGACTGGAAGTACAAGTTCCAATCCACCTCAAGTCACTGCATCGGGACCCTGAGCAAGTCCTTCACTCGCAATTGCGCATGCACTTCGGTGTGAAACTCCGATTCAGTCTTTGTGCTGCAGTTAAGAGTGCCTCTGAGTAGTAATCTTCAAGGGGTGCTAAAACAAGTGCTCATACATACATATCTCATTTAATTATAAGCACTTGAAAACTGTTTGTTTTTGTGGTGCTGGAGTCAAGAGCCTCTGCAAGTAGTTTCCTTGAAGAGGTGCTATATAAAAACTTGAATGAATTAATTATTAAAATTCAAGCATTTTCATTCAAATCATATGATGAAAGATAAAAAAATACTTCAACCACGTCCAGAAAGCTTTCTATGCATATCTGATATTCAACCTTTATAAAATTAAATATTAAAGATCTGTTTGGCAAATGGGAAAATAAAAAAAATACTCTTGAAAACAAACAAGAATTAAACCTGTTCATTTATGACTTCACGCAAATCGTTCAGGTGACGAGTGACGTCAACGAAAACGAATCCCATTGGTCGATCGTCAATCGTGACCACACCCACTCTCGGCTTACCTTAAAACACAACAGATCAAAACCCAATGCTCTCAACATACAGTACAATTATATTATCACCCATTTGTATCAAAAACTTCATGTCCTGCAACACTTCTGTACCTCCTCTACTTGCTACATCATTAGTAAATTACATGTAAGTTTCAATTACAATTTCAAAGAACCAATTCACTTAATATAGGTATTTTGTTGGTGCTTATCACAGCTCATTCACCCTATTGTTCCCTATAATTCTTGTTCTTCTAATGCAGAGGTGTCAAAGAGCTGGCCCGCGGGCCATTTCTGACCCGCCGACGAATTTTTTATGGCCCGTGGAGCCTTCCCTGAAGATTACAAAATTAGAGGATAAAAGTTAAAATTTTGATGTTTTACAGTCAGCGCCAAATACATGGAAGTTTTTCCTTACTGACGTCACTTTTGCTCAGACGCAAAGCTCTGTGTAGACTGTGTATTTATGATTTCCAGTTGGTTGTCTGTTAACAAAATTATGAAAGTTACGAAACACTTATAATATTTAAAATATTGTCAAAATTTAATAAGAAACGAAAGTGGACATTGAATCAAGACCTTTTCATGATATTTGGATGGATGTGTATTTCTTTGTTGAATACAAAGTTATCCAGAGTAGGCTATGTTTAATTTGTCAGGAAAAGTAGAAAACGTTAGCGTTGTGAAGGAATAGGCCTACAAGACTTAAACTTAAGGTGATAATTTTTTACTGCGAGCATACCGGTAGAATGTGAGCCATTTATTTTATGACAATGCCTAGATTTCTAGAAACTCGAATGCAATGACCTTAGGCTTAGGCCAAAAGCTTAACGAGTTCTATGTCATATATAATGTCATGTCCACGACTGATAATGAAATCAAAATTAAGATTTTATAAGTCTCCCTATTTGGCTGCTTTGTATGCTAAAAATTGCACCATTTGAGATTTACTTATACAAAATATTTCTGGGAATTGGTTGACCAAGCCCGGATCGAGCTGCCTCTCAGATCACTATACCCAATTTTGCTCAGGAGCTTCGACACCCTGGCCCGCCACTTGTTGGAAGATGTTCACTCTGGCCCGCCACTCAAAAAGGTTTGACACCCCTGTTCTAATGAAATGTAATGCACAGTCGTGAAACAAAATAATGACTTAAACAGCTCAAAATTTAGCTTCCAATAGGCAAGCATTTCTGGCAAACATTACCATACACTACTTTCAATGTTGCAATGTCCTTAGTATTTTGTTGTAAGCAAATATACAAAACTATACAACATAAAAGTTCAAAGAAATATGATCTGCCTACACCAAAGAAATTTAGATTTAGAGGTCTTATAGCAGAAGCAATGATATGCAAAGAGCAATTAACATTAATAGGACAACCTCTGCAGCTCTGCTATAAGAAAAAGAAACAGTGAGCTATCAATGTAAAATGCAAGGGAACTGATATACATGAGGAGCATGACAGCTATATCTGCAGCTCATACCACCAACCCTTTAGCAAATTTAGTATGATAGAATACTAATTTTAGCATGAAGATAATTGTGCATTTAATGGAAATTAGCTAAGACTGATTAGATTTGAAAAAGCTAACCATAGAAGCGCTGAATGCAGACATAGCTGTCATCTGGCGGTGTAATCTGAGACACATTTATCAAGGTCTCTTGGTCGAATTTGATTGGCCACCTGCAACAAATTCAAACAGACCCTTGAGAACAGTTTCAGCCTTCTTATCCACTGCTTGATGACATACCTGCATAAAAACTGTCTGGTCATAAGCTCAACGATGATGTTAGTCTGAACAGGGCCACAGATTCATTCATTCATTCATTCTGAGAATTTATATAGCGCCTCTTCAAGATACAAGTAACTACTCAGAGGCGCTCTTTGCGCTGGCCGGGTGTTAAATGTAATTTCGACAAAATAAAAATAGTACATCAATTTGCAAAAATGAGACACAGTAAGCTGAAAGAAGAGTCACCGTTGGCTGGCACACACACACAGGTGGAACCAACCAACAGATTCCAGTCTGCAGCCGAGGGATGGTGTGGATGGATGTTTAGAGTCTCTGGACGAGGTTGCGTCGATAGAGTAGAGCGACGACAGATAATTACCAACACAGAACTTCGGACCATTTCATTCGAATTTTGTGGTCCATATGCCAGCCTTTATAAACCACAGGATCTATCATTTGTTCTGTATGGCTATGTAGGCCTACATTGTCTGCGTTTGATGCAGTTCATCACATCTGCTGGCTTTTGTCAAGACAGCAACAACCGTCTCATCTCAATGGACTTCTCAAGAGGTAATTTAAGATGAACTTTCGACACTGGCAAAATTTTGTTCATTGTAAACATTATGCACTGCTGTCAGAATAGGTGCACACATAGAATTGAAATTCGAAATGTAGCACTTGATGTATACTATAGTTGTATAATGTATATGTATGAGTTTACTGGGACTGCAATTGTTCTACAGCACTCCAAGATACTTAAGTCCAGGACAATGCATGTGTCATAGTATTACTTTGAACGTTGAGATCTTTCTTGATTAGCGGGTAACATCACAGAACTTTCACAGTTTAATGTTTAATCCAACATTTTTATGATGTTCATTTTGTATGACTTCAAAATCTGTAGTTTTACCCTTGAAACGTCAGGAAGCTGAAAGAACCATCAGGGCAATGCAACTGATGGCATATTTCCTGTCGAGCGACATTGAGAGGAATCTGTGTTTTATTCTTGAGGACTACGACTCCAATGCCGACGTCACAACTGCGGTCACTTCGATGAGCCTCACTTGCAACTCTGACGCCAACCACAAGCCCATCGTCTCCTGCTGACTCATGCTTCCCGCCATCTGAAAAAATAAGAACATAATTTTAATAGGTATGAGCAATGCCTCCTGTAAGAAAAGTGATATGGAAATTTTGTGGTAATTTCGAAATCCTGCTCTTCAGTACCTTACGAGGCCTTATCGGATCATATAGTTACCTGAGCTACTATTTGCAAAAATACACAAAGATGTATGATACGTATTGTATGATAAAACTCAGTTGGGGTAGCTATAAATACAGTTAAAGTTAAACTAAAATTTAGTTGGATTCAAATTTATGCAAAGAATTTCCAGAAAATCTTTTTCCATGATGTATAGTTCTCATTTCCTTGCGGGAGTATTCTGAGGAGATCCCTCCTTGCAATAAGGCAAGGCATATTAAAATATCATTCACCTTTGATCACCCGCCACTGCGAGCACATACATGTATGCACAATCCCTCTGACATATTAAAAACTTTCTTTAGGATGATACAATTATATGATCTAAGACGTATGCTTTCGAATATTTGACTGTTTTGAATTATTCAGTGAATTAAGATTGTATATGTTTGCTACCATGTATGTATGCCCCCTACTTGAAAATGCGCATAGCAATTGGTAAAATAAAGAATATTCTTATCTTTACACAGAAAGGTTGTTACAGATATCCATAAATTTTTAATAGTCCTATTATCGGATCCTAGTATTTTATCTACCATCTTCTTCTGTTGAGTCAGTTTCTAACCTTCTAAACGTCTTAGAAGACTGATTTTTTCGCTTTACCTCGGCCGGGAGCGCCTGTGAGTAGGTATCTTGAAGCGCTATATAAATTATGATTGATTGATTTAGGTAAATAATCATTAATGCATAAAAAAATATCAAGATTGGTGTATAATTTATATCGAAACTCAACAAGTTGCCACATGAGGATTATAGTAGGGTCGTTGGGTGGCAATACATCAAAAAAATTTGTAACAAGCTGAAAATATGCCAAATCCAACTGTTATATATTGTAATACACTGTAGTGAAGATAGCCAAAAATTGGGCCACCGGGCCCTGTTTTATAGGGCCCAATTCAAAATGGCCGACCGATTTACAGATTTCTCAATATCTCAGCCTCCAATTCACTTAGAATCGTCATCTTGGTGTCAAAACATACACATTTAAGGACAAGGAATCTAACAAGGCCATTACAAAGTTCTCAATGGCAGCCATTTTCCAAAATGGCGACCGAAATATGGATTTTTCAATATCTCAGCTTCCAATTCACTTAGAATCGTCATCTTGGTGTCTAAAGATACATATTTAGGGGTAAGAATTCCAAAGTAGTCATCACAAATTTTGTCATGGCCTCAGTGACGGCCATTTTCCAAAATGGCTGACCCAAAAATATGGATTTGTCAGTATCTCAGTATTTAGTTCACTTAGAATCGTCATCTTGGTGTCAAAACATACACATTTAAGGGCAAGGAATCTAACAAGACCATTACAAAGTTTCCAATGGTCTCAATGGCAGCCATTTTCCAAAATGGCGACCGAAATATGGATTTTTCAATATCTCGGCTTCCAATTCACTTAGAATCGTCATCTTGGTGTCTAAAGATACATATTTAGGGGTAAGAATTCCAAAGTAGTCATCACAAATTTTGTCATGGTCTCAGTGACGGCCATTTTCCAAAATGGCTGACCTAAAAATAAAGATTCGTCAGTATCTCAGCATTTAGTTCACTTAGAATCATCATCTTGGTGTCTAAACATATATAGTATGTATTGGAATCCTTGCGAGACAGCCGAGAGGAAGGAAAGGTTGGATATGGGGCGGTAATTCTGGCAGAGGTTGGGATCCAAGTTAGGTTTCTTGAGGGTAGGAAAAATAAGAGCTCGCCTTTGTGAAAGTGGAAGACAGCCTTCAGAGAGAGAGACCTGTTGAATAGATACAGTAAAAATGGAAATAAATATTGGATGAGGGTAGAGAGAGGAAGTCAGTATAGTTGGTTGACCATAAGCTATATTATGAGAGTATTCAGGAAGCAAGCAATCAGTCGACCAGCAGTATTAAAGACAGATTGAATGCATAGATGGACCTAAAGCTAATAGGATATCTCAATAAACTTGTCTCTACCATTTCACATCAACAAGTCTCTTGTCTCTGCCTCCTTGATATTTCTGCAATCTTCGACACTATTGATCACCTGATATTACTCCAAAGACTGTCTTTCTGGTTTGGATTTACCAATACTGCTCTCCTGTGGATTCAATCATATCTCTCTCCCCACTCATTCTCTGTCAAACATCTGGAACCTCATCCCGGTCTTGTCCTCTCACCTGCGGTGCACCTCAAGGTTCTGTTCTTGGGCCCCTACTGCTCTTTCTATTACACAACTCCACTCAGCTTACTCATCAAAGCATCCGCAGTTGACCATCACCTATATGCTGATGACACCCAATTGTTCATCTCATTCTCCCGAAGAAGCTTCTCAGACTCAATAGATCATCTTCTTAATGTGATTACCCAAATATCCTCCTGGATGACACCCATCTCCTGTGCTTTAACCCACTACTCTAAAACTGAATTACCGGTAATTCTTATAGGTAGGCCTGCGTGAGTAACTGAAGAAAATCCCAGATCCTTCCATTTCCATCAACTTTGACCGTGCATCCACTCATATATTTACTGCAAATTCTCCTGTTCGAAATTTACGTGTGATTTTTGATCAAAACCTTAGCTTCCCTGACCACATCACCCATCTCTCCCACTCTTGCTTCATGCGTATCCGCGACCATCCCAGAATCCGCCCTATTCTCGACTTTACAACTGCATCCATAATAGTAACATCTATAGTTAATGCAAAACTTGACTATTGCAATTCTCTCTTCCTAAACATTGATATCACCCAAATAAACCACCTCCAAGCTATCCAGAATGACATTGCCTGTGCTATCACCTAAACCTCAAACACCACCACATCACTACTGTCAAGAAATCACTTCACTGTCCAGATCAAAATGTCTGAACGCATAGAATACAATGTACTATCACTCATTTACTATACACTTCAATCATCGCAGCCGTCCTATCTTCATCAATTGTTCACCATCCAGCCTCTTCATTCAACACGCGCAGGTCTCATCCTCCATTACACTACTTTGCCCTTCCATCGCCTCATCACTAAAATTTGCAAAATAGCTTTCAGAGAATATATAATTATAGAGGAGATCAGTCCCTGTGGAATGATGGGCCCTAAAGTTAGACTGATTAGCAGGTAGAAGACCAGATTGCCCAAGGTAATGGAGAAACTGGAGATAGATATTTTAGTGTCTTAGATAGAAATTAAGTCCCACCTACTCCACCCCAAAAACCCACTGGATTAGGAAACTTTTGTGGGGGTTGTGGGGGGTAGAGGTCTAGAACGGCTTGGTAGCAAGTAAACAGTATGGTCGTCACAGATCAGGGCAGAATAGAGCGGTCTCACTTACGGCGATAGATAGCCCAATGTTCCCGTGAAAGTAAGTAAGCCAAAATGCCATGAAAAGGTATATTTTCATAAATATTAATACACACTGAAAAGCTAAAAAAATATAGCAAAATCTACCTATGCCGATGTCGCATGACAGGATTGCCTCTTAAACATTTTGCTCTGATGAATGACTAACTCACTAACTTTCCCGTTAACCTTAGGTTATCGATCGAGGTAGGTTACAGGATCGAGAAACATTGGGTTATCGATCGCCGTAGGTGAGACCGCTCTATTCTGCCTATATCTGTGATGGCCGTACTGATTACATGCTACCGAGTCGTTCTAGACTTTTACCGTGTGGGTCACCATTTTATCCCGAGAGTGCTCAATAACCTGTGGTTGCACCCGTGCTAGATGGTAAGAGGTTAGGTTTTGGTTAAACAAGGCTATGTTCAAAAGCATTCGGCTTTGGAACATCACACACCAGGCCCTGGCCATTTACAATCACAATATAAATTACTAATAATAAAAGTCCACAATTCTTAGCAAACTTTTTCCCAGGAAAAATTCGCGGTAATTAATTACATAAAACTAATAATATTTTCAAATTAAAACAATAAATTTTGATTATTTTGTAGAAAATATGAAACTATACGATAAAGACCGCTAAACATCAACATGCCCATTTACTCATTACTATCGTTCAGAAATGACGCAAAACGTCCACTTACGCTAAGAAAAAGAGTGCGTCGTTTATTATGTTCCTACTAAGATAGCAATGTACATATTTCGTGCTATCTTGTTTTGCGTGTATAACTTTTAATTCTAAATTGTTTTAACTCAAATCCAGCTTGTTACAAATTTTTTTGAGGTACATCATATGAAAAAATATAGTGCTGCCCGTCTATATACTCGCAAGCGGCTTACAATTTAAAATATAGGTTAACTTTAAAGTTGGCTAGCTAGTTTTCGATCAGCCATTACCTCTGGTACAATAAGTCTAGAGGGAAATTTTCAAAACACAAAGCAAAGGAAGGTAAAATATTTCAGTTAATTTATAAGAAATGTTTTTACAAAACCCCGCTCCCAACTACCGGTTTTGGTGTCCATGCTTGCAGTCGTTGACTGGTTCCACAGAGCGCTATTGTGCTTCAGGCTGGTTCTCTGTCAGATAAAAATCATTATACAAAGATTTCTCAGCCGATTGAATCAGAGCCGTGGATTGAATGGAGACCAGTCTGTTGAAGATCGATGGCACGTAGTCGCTTATTCAATCGATGAGCAGCTTAATATGCCATATGGCATCCGTTGCTGACGGCTTGTAGGTCTTCAGATTACCAGCATTCTGACGACCAGCAGCTGTTGAAGGCTACTTTGAGGCGCTGTTTGTAGCGCGTCGCCAGCTCAAGATTGGATAGAACTAGGCCTATTGGAAAATATTTCACAGCTCATAATAATAATTAGCCTATGAACGATTGGTCAGTGCTCAAGAGCGCCAGAAAGAATCAGTGGATAAAACTTCATCATACCGGAAGCTTAAGTGACGTACGTAAACGCCAATAGTTCTATGCCGTCAAATTTAGTCTCGGAGCGAATTTAAGCAACATGCATGCACTGCTTAGGCTACAGGCCCTAGCCTATAGGCCTAGGCCTACCTTTTCAAATGTTCAGAAAGTTGAATTGAGTCTAAGCCAACGTAGGCGTAGCCTTCTTTCTCCATTATTATAGTTAGGTCTATAGACCGCTCACTGCTGTTATAGTTTGTGGTATTCAGTTGGAATTATTGCGTTAACGATTTAGCCGAGTTCACAGTCCTTTATAAGCCTACTATAATAGGGCTATTATCAACTATAAGCTATAGTTGGCTAACTTCCTTTATGCCGACTCCTCGAGCGTCCTAGACCTAGCATATTGTGAGGCTTCTAGGTCCATTGCCTATGCCTTTGTTGAAACATCTTTTCAACAAGTTGAACATCAGCGTCAGCATTAAATTTTATATTCTTTTATTGGCTATAGCCTAAGTGCTAATGCCTACGTATGGACCTAGGCCTAAGTGTGGCAAGGGCGGATACAGAAACTTTGGACGGAGGGGGCCAAAAAATTTGGTCTTGGGTCCGGGACAATTTTTAGGCCTTGGGTCTGGAAAATATTTTTCTTTCGTAACCGCCAAAAAAGTTGATGGCCTTTTTTTAGTCATCCGGCCAAATTTTCGGGAAAATAATACCATTTTGTCAGCCAAAAAAGTTTATGACCTTTTTTTTAGTCATCCGGCCATTTTTTCAAAATGGGGGGACCGCAATGCATGGACATTTCTTAATAGGGGGGGGGGGGGGCAAATTGTACAATATATACATTGTTCCACGGCATATTGAATCCAAATGGGGGGGGCCACGATACATGGGAATTCTAAATGGGAGGGGGGGCATGGCCGGATAAGCCCCCTGGATTCGCCCCTGATGTGTGGTAGGCTAAATTCATAGATTCATTCAAAGTGAACACTTACCGTATTAAATTTTCCCACCCCCTCTCAAAATAATGACCTAGAAACGTTTTTTTTCGATCACAAAGCTATAGCTTATGCACATGCCTTTATGTAATAAATAGTGTGTATACGGGCCTACAGACTCGAGGTCCTATAATTTTCAATAGGCCTATGTTATCTTACAAAGACGTTATTTTTTGCACTTTTTCTTTGGCTGACATCAGCAGGTCTTCAGCCTATTAGCCTAGAAGCAGACAAATGTGAAAGCCTGTATAAAAGAAAAAATGTAAAAACTCGATAGTGCTCACGGCTGCGTAGGCGTAGACGCCGTAGACTATGTCGGCAATCTTTTGGAGGCGTATAGAGAAATCCGGCTGGGAGTGCCGTAGATTAACTGTAAGGCAAACATTCTTCAGTAGTAATAAGCCCATCTCTGTAGTCATTACTACAGCTGTCTTTTCTTTGTGCCGGCTTATTGAACTTGTTGAAGGGTAGGGTCCTCTATTTGCTTTGTGAAGACTATATATAGGCCTGTTATACGCCTACATTATTCCGGTGCGTTGGCGTAGGCCTATAATATGCCTACAAAGTTACAGTGAAGCGCAGACAATGGAAAAACTCAAAAAAAGATTTTAGGCTACAACTGCACGTTAAAAAGCCCTGTTTTATATAGGTCTAATAATTAGAGTCTATTTTACCGTCTTTGGATGATGCACCTCGCGGGCCACCGCGGCTTTTTGATTTGCATATTCAGGCATATATAGTCCCACCTTCTGAAATGGCAGGCGTAGCCTATATTTTTCACGGGAGTTATCGTGGACTTGAAATGTCCATCTTTCGGTATCGACATCATATTCTGAGAGGATGTTGTGTACAAAATTCGGGTTATCCGGTAGGCTAGTATACGTAGCCTACAGGGTGCGCCAAAAAAAGACCTTCTCTAAGAATTTTGCCAATATCTTTTCCAAGAGTAAGAATTTCAAAATGAAATTTTACAGTCTTAAAGACAATTCATATTTACACCAGATGGCCAAATTTCATTAAAATATTTCAAACAGAACAAAAGTTATGCCACTTTTAGTGAGGCCACCCACCGTTTTTTGACGATTCAAAAACGCGACGCAACAAAAAGTAATAAAAATTCAATCTAATTATTCTAGCCAATATCTTGGCCAAAAGTAAGAATATCGAAATGAAATTTTGCATGCTTAACGACAATTCATATCTGCATATGAAGGTCAGATTTCATCAAAATATTTCCAAAACAACTAAAGTTATACCACTTTTAGTGAGGCCACCCCCCCAATTTTTGACAATTCAAAGACGTAACGCAGCAAAAACACGATTTTAATGGTCTCATCTCAAATAATTATTATCAAATAGCCTTGATATTGACAGATGATCATTATTATTACTATTTAAAAAAGAAACAGGGTACCAACGTAGCTGCACGTCACTGAGAAGTTACTTGGCAAGATGACAATCAAATTCTTAAAATAAGAAATAATAATGAATCTGTCAGATAATCAACAGCTCCATCAAGAACCCTGCATAGAAACTCAAAATAAGTTTTGGCCCGGGTGGTGGGCACATTGAACACAAGTTGTGAAGCACTATCAAGTTATTTTGACAACAGTTATTAGAGATTAAACTTCATAAAATCACGTTTTTGTGACTTTTTGTTGCGTTTCGTTTTTGAATCGTCAAAAACGGTGGGTGGCCTCACTAAAAGTGGTATAACTTGTGTCGTGTTTGAAATATTTTGATGAAATTTGGCCATCATGTGTGCATATGAATTGTCTTTAAGCCTGTAAAATTTCATTTCGATATTCTAACTTTCGGCCAAAATATTGGCAAAAAACCTAATTTTTTTCCGTTTCGTTTTTGAATCGTCAAAAAACGGTGGGTGGCCTCTCTAAATGTGGTATAACTTTTGTTCCGTTTGAAATATGTTGATGAAATCCGGCCACCATGTGTAAATATGAATTGTCTTTAAGACTGTAAAATTTCATTTCGAAATTCTTACTTTTGGCAAAAATATTGGCAAAAAACCTAGGGGGGGTCTTTTTTTGGCGCACCCTGTATATAGGGCCTATTATAGTCCGCACACGTCGCTAAATTAGGCTACTTTATTGCCGTTAATGCCGTAGGCCGATCTTGCATTGATCCGTGCCAATCCCCATGGTAACTGTCATAAATCCAGCTGCTATTTTAGCAAGACTTTTAAAATCAATCCAACTTCTACTTAGGATTAAAACTGTTCAAGAAATTTCGTCAAACGAACTTCTATTTAAGACTTCTATAGGCTATAGGCTAACATATAGGCCTAACCCCTTTAGAGGACCATAGACATGTTCAGAAGGACAATCTCTCAGAAGTAGGCCTGTACATGTATATACATGTACCGGTACATGTAGGGATTATAGGCCTATCTGCTACAGTCTCGATTCCATTCATGGAATCGTGGTATGATAGGTTAAACTTAAAGCTTTGACAGGCCTACAACCTAGCACACCATAAAACTGCCTACAGCGATCAGAAAGATTCGAATCTTTAATTTGCTGAAGAAATGAAATCATAATCTTTGAAGTTAGATAGACGGATAATCACCAATCTTATTTCCAATCGATGTTGGCTCGAAGGACGCGCGGACGCCATTTAGCACCTATGCCTATCACTTGCGAGGTAGGCCGTAGGCCTATAGCCTAATAGGCTATCTAAGGTCATGGTTTCACTTTTTATTGTTACATTTAATAATATCTTCTTTATTGACATTCAATCTGACAGACCGCAGAATGATTACAGGTAAAGTTATACGAAATACGACTCACTGTAGCACGACACGCAGGTCGGTTTACAGCAGTGGGTTCGGCTTTACACTAGAGCCTAAGTGCTGGATCACTCCTGGTGCGGCCAATACAGAAGTGGGAGGGGCTATCTTACTTTCAGCAGAACCCGAGTCAAACAACACAACAGCAAAGCGCCTACGGCAGCTAACAGAAACTTTTTATAAATTTTTGCCCTGAGCGAGGCTTGAACCCGGATCGCGATAATGACAACTCAGTTAATCGACCAGCGCTCTCTCCACTGAGCTGCGGGACCCTCTTACCTTTCCAAAATAAGTGCACTGCATCACGAGTATAGGCTAACATCGTCTTACTTTCACGACGGCATGACATCTGCTCACGTCCTATTTAATCGCGTTTATTGCAATCAAGCATATTATTTTATTAACATGATTGTGTGTTTTCCAGAGAATCTCGTTCTCCACCAACAAAACAAATTAGTAAAATCGTCACGCCACCTGGTGGTTGCCGGTTCATCGTCGTCGTATACGCGCCGACGATTTTAAGACCCATCATCAGTCGTCGGACAGTTGCATATATATCAATGTTGTCCGGCTCCACTTCCGGTTCCGGTACGAAGCCCGGATGATCGGAATCGATGCAAATGTGATCAGATTATTGATCTTTCGTCGAAACTCTCTCGATCTGCTGTATACGTCGTCGTCGTCGTACGTTGCAAGCAATCATTTCTATCGGCTGAACGGCCAGACTTGGGCCTGCTCTTCTGCACACACTTTATATGCCTATTTGTTTATTTATTTTATTTATTTTATTTATTTTATTTATTTTATTTATTTTATTTATTTTATTTATTTTATTTATTTTATTTATTTTATTTATTTTATTTATTTTATTTATTTTATTTATTTTATTTATTTTATTTATTTTATTTATTTATTTTATTTATTTTATTTATTTTATTTATTTCTCGCATTTGCTATAGAGCCCCTTCAAGTTCACTACCCAGAGGTGCTCCCGACTACTACATGAACATTGCATGGAAATTACACGCCGAAGCCCACGTGCAATTGCGAATGATGAACTTTCTCAGAGTCCTTATGCGCGGCGGCTTGAGGTGGATTCGAACCTGAAACTCCTCGACTAACACTAAGCGCTGGAACTCTACTGAATGGCCACTGCTGTCAGCGACGCTATAGGCCTATAAGTTAACAGTAACATTACAATTAGACCCTACATTATAATTTACAATCCGACACGCGTCCGTTATAGGCCTATAGGTCTAGCTGGCGATTTTTCGTTCACGACCTCTTTCAGCCTCCTCACATCGCCCACTCCGCTCTTCAAATAGATTTGATCTTTTAGTTCCTCCTACTAGAACGGCTATGGCTCAGTCCCGATCCTTTACATCAATCTCTTTGGAATACTCTGTCTCCATCTACTCGATCTCAACTTCTGACTGAAAATCTCTCCTCCTCATTTTCTTTCCTCAAAACTTATTTCTTCTATCGTGGCCTTGCGCACTGGGAGCGCCTCTGAACGGTTTACCCTAGTAGAGGCGCTTTATAAATGTTTTTATACAATACAATACAATATATAATATCATAGCTTTCGCAGTGTTACATGTAGATCGATAGGCCTATTCTTTGTTTTGGTAGAATATTCTATACACTGCTCATCTGCACCTTGTATAATAAGACGCAGATATAAATGACAGTCAATAATTATAATTATTAGCGTCCCATAATTATGACGGACTTGTGTAGGCCTAGGTCTATAGGTATCTATCTGCTTGCCCATATAATTTCTATAGGATTTTAATGCGAAACAAAAGGCGTCGAGACGGGTGGAGCCTGAGGGAGGGACAGATGTTCTTGTGCTTCGACCAGGGATGTCACTCTGAATTTTAAAAAGTCAGATCCGGAATAAAAACTAGTAACCTAGACAAGACCGAAAAACCTAGATCTAGGTGGAAAAAGCTATGAGTGGCATCTCTGCTTCTGACTAGGCCTATAAAGGTCATAGTTGCAAGCTACTTTTTTTAGCCTACTTCGTGGCCTTAGGACCGGACTCTTTTTCCGTGTGGGCAAAAAACCGTGAAGTGACTGTTAAAGTGGAAAGCAGGCAAATAGGTTAAGTAGGCTACGTGCGGCTGATGTCGGACGGTGGACGAAACAAAAATAGGTCTGCGAGAAAGGCGATGTGTAAAAATATTAGGGCTTATAATTGCAAAATATTTAATCTGCTCATACCCCGACGGTTAAAAGGTTATTCAAGATTTCGACGTTTGACATGTCTTCCGTATTTTTAACGCTTCGAGCTTGTAGATCCGCCAGGGGTCCGTCTATAATTGACGTCACGCACCTAGGAGGGGGAGGGGTCACACACTTGTGACGCCATGTGAATAATGTGGCGTTCCTTTACTAGATATGATATCATATGAATTTTATGTTGACGCTTGACGATGGGAGGGGTAAAAATCGTCCTAAATTGCGTGACGTCATTTAATTGAATACCTTGAAATTTGTTTAAATTTTGAGAACATCTGTCTAAGTTTCAGAAAAATGGATTTCTGGCTCGCAACGGGTATAATTATATCCTACTGTTTTGCTGAGTTATAGAGCCTAGTTGAGTGATAAGCTAGTTAGAGTTTCCAGTAAGAAAGTTATGCCGCGACTGTTGAGACAACCAGAAATCATTGGATCAAATAATTTGCTGCCCCAGTGTGAATTAAGGATCAATTAAAATTTTAGATTAAGTCTTGCATCACCATTGGATAATGGATATATTCAACAAACCAGACACAAGATATCTTTGCTGCATTTAAGCCTTTGCTAGATGTCGGCGTTGATAGCCTCTCCGCAGTCTCGTAATAATAATGTCATTTTAACGATGCTTATGGTAGGGGAAAAGGGTAATTAACCTTGAAACGTTCCACAGACCATTGACTAGATTCGTATTTTTGCATGTAGCCCTCTAGCGATAGGCGGAAACTCGTTTGGTTTGCAGAGGATCCAGCCCTCTAGCGGTGGGAGACGAATGTTTAGACAGCATTGTCGTCTGCGTAGTTGCAGCAGACGACAGTCTGTTATTACTGGCTGTACAGATTGCCCGCAATATGGTCGAGACTTAGAATTCAAATTTTTTAAGGCTGTGCAAATTATTACGACATCAGCGTGAAAGGAAATAATTATACATTTCACCCTTTAATATATTGTTCCACGGCTGCTGTGCTTGAAAAGATTCATACGCTTAAGGCCTGACTTTCTAGTCCTCCTGACTTTTTTCGGCACAGCTGCATGCATGCATGCATGCATGCATGCATAAATGCATGCATACATACATACATACATACATACATACATACATACATACATACATACATACATACATACATACATACATACATACATACATACATACATACACACACATACAATAACATACATACATGCATGCATGCATGCATGCATACATACATACAGACATACAGACATACAGTCATACAGACATACATACATACATACATACATACATACATACATACATACATACATACATACATACATACATACATACATACATACATACATACATACATACATACATACATACATACATACATACATACACGCATACATACATACATATATGCATACATACATATATACATACATACATACATACATACATACATACACATACATACAATGACATACATACATGCATGAATGCATGCATACATACATACAGACATACAGACATACAGTCATACAGACATACAGACATACATACATACATACATACATACATACATACATACATACATACATACATACATACATACATACATACATACATACATACATACATACATACATACATACATACATACATACATACATACATACATACATACATACATACATACATACATACATACATACATACATACATACATACATACATACATACATACATACATACATACATACATACATACATACATACATACATACATACATACATACATACATACATACATACATACATACATACATACATACATACATACATACATACACATACAATAACATACATACATGCATGCATGCATGCATACATACATACAGACATACAGACATACAGTCATACAGACATACATACATACATACATACATACATACATACATACATACATACATACATACATACATACATACATACATACATACATACATACATACATACACATACAATAACATACATACATGCATGCATGCATGCATACATACATACAGACATACAGACATACAGTCATACAGACATACATACATACATACATACATACATACATACATACATGCATACATACATACATACATACATACATACATACACGCATACATACATACATATATGCATACATACATACATACATACATACATATATACATACATACATACATACATACATACATACATACATACATACATACATACATACACATACATACAATGACATACATACATGCATGAATGCATGCATACATACATACAGACATACATACATACATACATACATACATACATACATACATACATACATACATACATACATACATACATACATACATACATACATACATACATACATACATACATACATACATACATACATACATACATACATACATACATACATATATACATACATACATACATACATACATACATACATACATACATACATACATACACATACATACATACACATACATACAATGACATACATACATGCATGAATGCATGCATACATACATACAGACATACATACATACATACATACATACATACATACATACATACATACATACATACATACATACATACATACATACATACATACATACATACATACATACATACATACATACATACATACATACATACATACATACATACATACATACATACATACATACATACATACATACATACATACATACATACATACATACATACATACATACATACATACACACATACATCTAGAAGCCCTACGCAAGCCTTACTACGCTTGAGCAGTGCGCAATTAATGGAGAGTTGGCGATCATTTTTTGCTCCCAAAGCAACGCACTTAAGGGGACACACACATAAATGCATGCACAAAAGTGGACACTTTATTTGGACCACTCTTCAGCTATATACCATGCACTTTGTATTCATTAGCTTTTTAGTCACAAATGACCCGTTTAATGTTGTTATTATGATCTTCTTTCTCAGATGCTCCAGTTTACATTTAGGTCTATAGGCCTATAGTCCAGTTTTTATTTCCAGCTTCGCCCTAGTTAATACACTTAGGCCTATTATTGTCCAACTAAATACACGTCACTTCCAGCAGGACATATAAACGTCTTTATGATTCACAATTTTTATTAGGCCTAATCGTAAAGTTAATGAAAGAAGGATGTCCATCTCAAATAAAGCGATGTATATATTACAAACGACGTGAGCTGAGCTAATTTGGAGGTGGCTAAATAAATCACGAGATGAAAGACATTTCCACTCAACTTCGGTCAACAACGGAAATAAATGGTCGCGTTTGTTTCTAAGAGCTACGCGGGACTTGCCAGGATTTGTGTCATTAGGATTTGTTTGATTTTCAAATAAACGAACTTAAAAAATGGACTATGTTGTATAACGGAAACCCTACATTTATTTCAAAAGTTGTTTAATTTTTTAATTAATTTCTTAAAATTCTGTAGGCGTTCGTCTTTGATATATAGTTTTAGAGATTATGTTCTATTAAAATTTTACATCACGAATTCTACAGAAGTGAGTCAAGTTGAAAGTTCATTGTGTTACATTGGGTGTGCTAGTTTAGAGTTAGTTTAGAGTAAGTTAAGAGTTAGTTAAGAGTTAGTTAAGCGTTGATTAAGTGTTAGTTAAATTGTCCATTATTAAGTTCATTATTTTCCTGATTTTATTTGTGTTCCTGAAATTGTTTCAACTGACTGTCATGCGCTTTTGTACTTCAATGATTACTGGGTGGCCCTAATAGCGGGATTATCCATCCCATCTGGGTTTCCCCTTGATGACCACTAATCTACTCAATAAGTTTTCTGCTATAATTGTTCATGTGGTGGATTCAGGAAATAAAATTGATTGAATTGAATTGAATTGAAACGGTTCTCAACTGCGATTTAACCTGTGGCGGCATGGGAACCGTGGATTCAGTGAATAGCATTATTATACACTCAACACATTGGCAGCGATAGGCAATGGCTATGCTGGTATGTTGCCTCAATTGTCTGACGGTAGAGAATATAATTTTTATGCTGTGACTTGTGAAATGATCCTCAGATATGCTTGCAAATGATTAATTGACTATACGCTGACTGTCATCCGCACTATAAGCTCAGATCTACAATAGGATGCAAAATGGAAGCAACCGAGATTAATAATTCTGTCTCAGCAGTGTTCTATCATAATGGGGCCATTTCGTGTCAAAGGGAGATTTGCTTTGTCTAGCGCATGCACGTGTCATTGTAGGGTTTGAATGGCTCTTAAACTATCTGAAGATTTCAACAGGTTCGACCTAACAGAAACGGCGACTGTCTCATTCAACCTTGACTCCTCCTCCTTCTCCTTCTCCACCTCTCGTCCTCCTCTTTCTCCTCTTTTCCCTCCTCTTTCCCCTTCTCCTCCTTCTCATTCTCTTCCTTCTCCTATGTCTATGATGATGGTCTGCCCCTACAATTGAGACACAGTCTGTTGTGTTTAGATTTCAGGCTGCACCTGATGACCCTGCGTGGCGATTACCGCCGCCGCGGACACTGACCGAACCCACTGACCACTGGCCGCACCTTGTCAAGCCCGCTGCCCCCCCCCCACCCCACTCCCACCTCTCGTTCCACCGGCGCTTCGTCAATTCACGCCAACATATTATTTTGCCATAACACAGCCAGGGGTCGCCCTGATCTCCTGCGGGGTGGGGATGGAGATGTCCGGTCGTTTGAGGCGAAATGGGGTGAAATGGGGTGAAGTGGGGTGGAATTTCACAGATAAGGAAAACCATTAGCTGGGCGATCGACAGCGTCTCCTCACCTTATTCGAAACAGACGTCCCTTTGACAGGGTGCACTAAAAATCGATCCTTACACCACACGAACTGTAGAAGTTATTGCCAGTGAACGCCCTCTCAATAAAATCTCTATTGCACTTTCACGAGAGTAGGGGCCAACAGGTTGTTGGTTGTTCTCTGTCTAATGAATTGTCTGAAGTCTCACTCTAATAAGTAATAATCCAACAATTACAACGATGCCAATTATTTACACGTATACGTCTTAGCAATCGAATGTTGACATATAGATCTAGGTTTTTAGCCTGTATTTTAACCTGTAGCTATAGCTAAACAGTATGTCCCCAAGGGCTTTTTTATCGTGGAGTTCTGCACAAAATGTGCAGTTCTAAATTTATTTGTGCACTTGTCGAAGCACTTCTGTGCAGTAAAAAATAATAAAAGAGTAGGTTATAGGCCTATTGCTGTCCGATTGGAAGTAATTCACCATGGGGGCTGTGCAGTTCTAAAACATTCATGGAAAAGCCTTATAGCCCATCATCAATACGTTTATTAGGTCTACCACTATTAATTAAAAGATGAACTGCATTAATAATAATTATTAGCAACTGGCCTTGTAGCTTAAGTAGGTGAATGATTTTTCTATTACATGCATGTTTAGGCCTAATTTGAATCGTCTACATAATGTATACCCTACTCGATGCGAATGGTGACTTTTAATACTCCAGAAATTCCCTTCTTTTCCATCATTCTTCATTTCCTGGTCACTATTTCTGCACCATATATATAAAGTCAATGTAGCACTATGCTGCATCAACATAAGAATTTCTGAGGCATGATTTATTTTTATATTAATCCACTAAGTTCAGAGAACTCAGCAGCGCATGATTTGCACTCCTATTCGAGATAAAACAGCAACTGCTTACTATAAATAATGCAGTTCCCTACAATTGCAACTTCATTCATAAATTCATTTTAGGAATTTATATAGCGCCACCTGCGACCATCTACTCGGATAAACTTACATGCATTTCAACGGACACCGATCATTATCTTGGCGGGGACATGTCTGCGTCCGTGTATCCGTGTTCCGTCTGCATTGAACCGTGGCTCTCTGTCTCTGTCTCTGTCTGTCTGTCTGTCTGTCTGTCTGTCTCCTCTCTCTCTCTCTCTCTCTCTCTCTCTCTCTCTCTCTCTCTCTCCATCTCTCTCTCTCTGTTTTTCTGTTTCCCTGTTTCTGTCTCTTTGTCTCTGTCTCTGTATGTCTCTGTCTCAATCTCAGTCTCTGTGTCTCTGTCTGTCTGTCTCTCTCTAATACATACATATTATACCGTCGTTATATATATACAATATATATATATATATATATATATATATAACGACGGTGTCTTTTTCATAAACAAACGCCGCCTTTCATCTTCCTTCCGCTGCCGACCGCTAGAAAACACCTTCGCTTCCTTAATATGTTTACCATCTTATTCATCCTTCATCTCCTCCTCATCCTCATCCTCATCCTCAGCCATGCATACCCCAATCCCCAATCGGAACCCCTACCTCCTCTCCCTCGGGCGGGAAGCCGGCTCAAGAAGGGTGCTTTGAAGGGACCCTAGTCCTTAGGGGGTCGCACGTCTGGGCCGCCCAACGTACCCAGGAAACGGACAAGACGCCCTGCATGCCGCTCAGACAACCGCTGTATTATTCTCGCACAATTAGCCAGAATTCGAATTTTTATTGCGGTCGTAAGACTCGCTGCGCTAGTCGCTACCCTACCCCTCTTCTGTATCATTACCCCTGGGCGGCCGGGCAGACGGGCGGGCGAAAGAGCGATCGGGCGGGCAGACTGGCTAATGGCCCCTTCGTTGGTTGTGGGTATAAGAGAGGAGGCTAGATGCGTCATTAAGACACACGAACTATTGATGGTAGCTGGACTCGGAATATCGTCGACTGCACAAGGACTCCGTGGCTGAAGTGATGGTACAGGTATGCATGCTATGCTTTCTGTCTGTACGGCATGCCGTGGTGCTGGCTTTTGTCAGAGTTTGGTATTTTTGACAGCCGCTGTTTGGGTTCTTCATAGACGGGTGTTGGTTGCTAGCAGGTTCAATGTCTAATTTAGTCAATCCATTAGGACCGCTTCTGTCTTCATTTTGCGATTTAATCATTTCATTATAATTGCAGATTTCTTCTGTTCCATATGGTAGCCCGGTTTACTTAAATGACAATGGCAAAATTTCCAAAAATTCTAGAAACCTGTTTTTCTCGCACCTTTCGGCTGCATTTTCTAAACGTTTCTAGGCCTATTCTAATTTTAGTTGAGTTATACTAGTTCTCCTCTTTTTCTCTGCTGTATATCTAGCGATCTTTTCAGACTCTTTCTCTGACATTCTTCCATGAATGTAGGCTTACACGTTTCAATTTGTGGTTCTGTGACCTAAGACCTTTTTCATTTTATTTTTCAGTGCACCATACAGAGGTTCTGATCTAACGAAGGACCAAGCTCGAGATGCCGACCTGTGAAATATGATGTCTTCCTGCAAACATGTCGCCTGCGCTTGATCGGGTTCAACTCGTCACCATTCTGCATATCAGCAGAGCCACCAGCATCGCCGAAGTGACGCGCCACGACTAAATACATGTATACAGGTAGGTCACTGTTGTATTTCTTCGATTGGAATCCGACTGATTACCGAGTCTATAGATGAGCTGATTAACACGGATGAAAAGACGGATTCTTGTCCTACGTCGTCTTACCCCTATACCGCGTATATATCCCACTCTTCTCTTGCCTTTGTAAGATTGATGGGTTCCCTGCAGTCGGCGCAATGCGCTATCGCCATATATCCTCGACAAGAGGGCAGCATTGGTAGATTGTTTGGAATAATTGTAGTATCGTGGATAGGTTTTATCGACTTCTGTGTTCTCCGTCTGGCCGCCATTCTTAGGCCTCGGGTGTCTCAAAAGTATGGATAGTTTGTCCAGTTTCATATCTTCTACTGATCTACTCTAAATGTGCTTCCACACCTAAGACCAGTGGCCATCTTTCGGAACACTATTCAATCTATAGCGATAAACTGTGGATAGTGCTTGTATGCGTAAGTGCATGAGTCGGATGGGTCGAGGTTTGATGGATGGATGGAATGTTGGAAGGATTGATTGATTGATGGACTGATTGATTTATTTATTGATTGATTAATGGATCCATGGATGGATTTATGAATTGATGGTTGAATGAATTTGATGGATAAATTTGATGAATGAATTGATGGATGAATTGGGGGGGAATGAATTGGTGTAAGCTTATGGATGGAGAATGAAAATGTGGATGGATGGACAACGTTACACAGCTGAATTCTTAATAGTGTGATATTTGTGCGGAAGGCAAGACAGACAATTAGTTTTGATTTGTTGTTTATAATGATGCTGCTCTTTTATTGTTTCAGTCTGGATGGTCAACCGCTGACGGCGCTGAGCAAAATCGGTTCCTGCTGAAGTGAGTCATCGTCTGAGAGCTCCACTTATTCTGCGCACGCATCGCGTCGTCTCATCGACCGATCCAGATCGAAGATGACCTTCAGTCTGACCTTCAGATTAATCTGGCACTGATTGTCCATTCGCAGTTCTTGTTCACCTTCTTTTTTCCAAGAACTGTGTGTGGACGTCAGTGTCCGGTTAAATCAGTCGACTTCCGGTCCACAGCGGATTCAACGGAACCGGAAATGAGAACTCAGACGAGCACACCACCCCACTTGCATAATAGAATCATCCTTAAATAATTTGTCGGCTTTTCTTTTTAAAATTATTTTAAAATATGACAACGTGCATTAACGCATTATCACCCTTAAATTTGTCAGCTTACTTTTTGTATTATTTCATGTATAATTATGATAGCGTGCATTTACACATTAGATTACTGTATGGCTTATCAAGAAAGCCTAAGGTGATTTTTAACATTCATCCGTTAGCTTGTTCATAACTTTATTCATTCATTAGCTTATTCAATAAACTCATTCACTGGTTCGGTCCTTTCTTTATTCACTGACTTCGATTCTGGTCGCTATAGAGTATAGAGCAAACGATACTATTGTTCAATAATTATACTATTGTTCAATAATTATACTATTGTTCAATAATTATACTATTGTTCAATAATTATACTATTGTTCAATAATTATACAATTGTACAATAATTACATAGGCAAGCGTTTCATGCCTGAAGCGAAAGCCGTCTTGCCAGATTTGTAGTTGGACCATTTCGTATTCTATTGTATAAAAGGCTCGTCTATAGCCTACAAGCATCAATTACACGCGGTATCTGTTTTCAAAGCCTATAATCACTAGGAATGAGACTTAGCATAATTAGGCCTATAATAATGCAGTCTATGAAATGTAGGATTAAATCAGTTATCGTGGTAATAATGGGGTGCGGTGGAGTATAGTGGTGAGTTCGGCGTTTTGGATCCGAAGGGTTCCAGGTTCAAATCTACCTCAAGCTAGGGATATTGAGTAAGTCCTTCACTCGCAATTGCTCGTGCGCTTCGACGTGAAACTCCGATGCAGTGTCCGCGCTGTAGTTGGGAGCGCCTCTGAGAAGAGAGATTGAGCGGGTGCCATAGTAAATGCGCCAACTTTGAAATCAAACGTAAGATAACTTGGTATGGAAGTAAGGATAATATTATTTACTAAACCAGCCGCAGCACGCATTTCGGTGTAGGCCTACAGATATCATAATATAATTAGCAATAAATGGCTAGTCATCACGAGTAAAGAATTAAAACTTAGAAAGATGTGTGAATGTTATGGTCAGCCATCGATAAAACATGCAATGTAATTGGGGGTGTGTGGGGGTGGTCGAAAGGTCTAGGCCAGCGTTTTTTTGTCATAGGCTCTAAAATAATCTAATTTTCTCATTCACTTCGCACAAGTCAAAGACGACGATCTATTATAATTATGCATTTAAAGTAGACCAACACCATCACATGCGAAAAGTATGATGATGATGAAGGGGAATTGAAGGATGAAGACTCCGGCGGGAAGACTTAGTGTGCATGGCACAAGAAGAAGAATCTGGTCCATAAAACAACTCCGAGGCGACCATTGAAGCAATAATCAAAACCGTCCCATTATTTTGATCTCGTCATAATTGTTCAGAGTTATGTGCAGGTTTCTTTAGCTGGTCATCAGTTTTCATTCATTCAAGAATTTATATAGCGCTTCTTCAAGGGGACTACTCGGAAGCGCTCCCGACTCTAGCACGGCAAAAGGGGCAGTTTTGCTTTATTAAGAGCAAGAGCCATTAAGGCCAGAAATTTACACGTAGTAGGATTTCAAGGAGATAGGCAAGGTGTTCGAACCGATTGTTAGATGCTGCTCAAAATCTGCTCGTTGACAGTTGCGAAAAACAGGTCTATTTGAATGGTCTCTTCACTATGTTCGACTAGAATAGAGCCTAT
This sequence comes from Lumbricus rubellus, assembly GCA_945859605.1. Classification (NCBI taxonomy): domain Eukaryota; kingdom Metazoa; phylum Annelida; class Clitellata; order Crassiclitellata; family Lumbricidae; genus Lumbricus; species Lumbricus rubellus. The sequence continues at coordinate 30,468,701 of OX243815.1, read as the reverse complement.
TAATACAAATAGCCTATGCCTACAAGAATGCTTTAGCATGCCTTTAGAATTTACTTAGTAGTTAAAAACGTCCATTAATTGATGCACAGATCTAGGCCTATAGCATTAACTCTTAAGGGTTAACCCTTTACAGTGGTGTAATATAAGTCATTGGCCTATAAATAGCCTAATTGATTCCAAACTTCGCCATTGATCGTGCTTTGGCGATGCCAGTCCCAAGACTGGAGAAGGAGGAGGGCGACACTAACCATACTTGATATGACCCAGGCCTAGTTACACGGCAACAAGTCGTAGACCTAATCGATCACGCAAAGATGGCCAGTTGGGATAGGCCTAACTAACTTCGAAATGCGCCGTAGCCTATTGTGACTGAAAACAAGAAGATCATGGAAGACTTGGGAACATCAGTTAAATATACTGTAGACCTATTTTCTTCAGTAAAAGTGATATTGTTTTCAGACCCGTGCACGATGGCCTATACCATTCAAAGCCTGTTCATTGCTGTGAGGAGCTTTTCACATTGGCCTATCATGAATGACATTTTGCATCCAGTTAATACGTTTAGGTCTACATACATGTAGCCTACTTAGCCTGGCTAATTTGTTGGCTGTCTCTTCACAACCCTGCTGGTAGCATGGGTCCTATGTGGGAATCATCCAGTAGGGCCTACTTTGTACGTGAAGCGCTGAGCGTTAATAATTATAGACTACAACAGTTTCTATTTCGCCGCAACACGGCACGTGCCGTCACAATGTCATGGTCCTTTGTAAAAGTTCAACACAATGGAGTCTAAGTCAGAGATACGCTTGTTCGAAGTTATTATGTCTTTCAGGTGCAGTGCTTTTTGAAGGTGGAATGCTATTCTATTACCTGTGTCCAAACACAGAATATGTCGCCTTTGGCTCGATCACCATTATTTTTTGCATAATTATGTAGATCTTCTTTCGCCTCATATCTGTGCTGGACGCGCTATAAATGCAAAACATTCACAGTCAGAACTCTGTAAGTAACTGCTCGCACTTTGGCAGTGCCAGTCCCAAGTCTGGAAAAAGGAGGAGGGCGACACTAATAATCGTTCACAAAATTTGCCTACAGTGTCATTAAACAGTACGAAGGAACAGTCATAACTTCAGTTGATTTCTAAATACACAATCACGACCCGAGTGAATACAGCGACACGATGTTCTATTGGTTAGCCTACATGCTTGCTCACCAATCAAACGGTCGGCAGAGGTCGCACTGCATGAAGAAGCAAACATCACAAACATTAGCAGAATTGTATAAAGTTATTAAGGTGCAGTGCACTCTCGTGATAAATGATTTGCATAAAATTAATGAAATTTGGTAATGGACTGCTGATCATGAAACTCTTTTTAGGCCTACCTGGTTTATTTAATCACAGTCGTCTAATAGCTACTTAAATGTCACAGTCGCGATCGATAGATGGCGATAGTGTTCATCGGATCAAAGCTTGAAACAGCATACATGTACTTTAACATTCAAGTTTCAAAGTTCTTGTTAAAGCCAGAAATACATACAGATCTCAGTAGGCCTATAAGGAAATCTGGATTACATTTTTTATGTCCTTCATGTTTGCTGGAACGAAGTGGACATAACCCTGATGGCACCGTCCGAATTGGCCGCCTGGCTAGAACGCAGGTTCCATGTGCCTCTGGACGAAATTATGTCGGCTCGCAGATTGACGGTCACTTTACAGAGGCTATAATCTCTGGATAGGGACGGTAGCTTAACAACATTTTACGATGACGTCATTTTGGTAATTGTGACACACGACCATAGACGTAGAGGCTACTGTTTGATGTCCGGTCTGAATTTTACTTCTTTTCAGCTTTTCCATGTTGGAAAGTTGCATTTTTCGGTGCTGCATCTCAAACGCTCATAAATTTGGCAAACTCACGAATAGCCTATTTCTAATCGGCTTTAGTAAGCTTATCTCATGTAAATATGGCCACTGTTGTTGTGTGTAAAATTTCAGGCAAATCCTAAACATTTTGACCGAGTTATGAGTTATGACACTTTATTGTGGGTTCTACTTTAACGTAGACACAGTATATATATATAATATATATATAATGTATATATATATATAGGCCTATGAGTCTGCGTGGTAGACATGCAGCTGTTTAAAGCACAGCAAGGATTTCACTGAATGACATCAATTCGTGTCGTCGGATAAAATGGAAAACCTTAAACGTCTCTGCAGTTCAGTGGATAAACGATCATGAGTTGGTAGACTTCACTCGTTATCTAATTGCTCTTACTTACTTACGCTCTAATAGAAAATCGAAATTAACGAAATACTCCGCCCATAAATCAAAGGGCAGAGGAAGCTGAGCGAGCAGCGATTGCAATCTAGAGTGAGTTCATCTTCAGCAAATCCACATTAATATGGTCTTGATTTCGCATACCGTAGGCCTACCTGAGCAATTATTTACTTTGAAGCTAACAGCGTGCGCTCTCAGCCTATCTGCTATAGCAGCGCCTCTATCGAGCGAAATACACTTCAAAAGGTATCTGCCCACGTTTCACTCATTCCTCCTCCTCCTCCTTCTCTTCCTCCTCTTTCTCCTCATTCTTCTCTCCTCCTCCTCCTTCTCCTTCTTTGATCCTGCTCCTGCTCCTGCTCCTGCTCCTTCTGCTCCTCCTGCTTCTCCTGCTCCTCCTCCTCCTGCTCCTCTACCTCCTCCTCTGCTCCAATTACATGCGTACATATATAGTCGGATTTCTGTACTTAAATGTAGGAGACATTATATTTCTGAGCGACTGAGCCTGATCGCTGGCCATGTAGGCTGTGAATGTGCCTGCAAGCCTGTCGATGATCGTCGTATAATATAGTGCTGTTCTGTCGCTCTTCGCAGATATAGGCCTACATTATCATCTCGTCTATTTAACGGTCCTGAATGCGTTGCTCTCTTTCATTTGATGTCGGCTCGCATAGCTACTCGGACAACGGACAGCTGGTCCGGCCTAATTCCCACATCAAAACCCCGTTCGCCGCCTCTAATTAGCGCACGTAATTAATCCACCGTATAAATTAGATCGCCCGATTGATTCGTTCTAATTGAGCCGCGGGCATTAGGCGCATCACCGCCAACCAACATGGCCGTTTAACCAATAAAAAACCTTTTATATCGTTCGAGATAATTATTACATTCATATAGCGCTATTAATGCGCGGAATCGGCAAAACGATTAGATTTCGCTGATGGCAGGCGGCGCGCCGAGTTTATTTGCAGCCGTATTTTTAAAATATCTGTCGTCGATTCCGGATGGCGACGCGTACCAAGTGAAATAAATGGCCGACGACGCGACCAATCAGAGCGAGCTTCCGGTTTGTTCATCATTCAGATTTTACGACGCAATTTGTGGGCTTGTCATCGTTGACTGTGAACCCTAAGCCTTCACCTTCCGAGTCGGTTTTGTTGCCGGCTGCTGTATGGAATTATGACACGCAATGATTTTCAAAGTTATTACGTTCATACATAGAGCGCTGTTTTAATACTCGGCGCATTATTGGAAGCGCATGCAGTGAGTGAGTGAGTGAGTGAGTGAGTGAGCGAGTGAATGAATGAGTGAGTGAGTGAGTGAGTGAGTACTGTGAGTGATTGACTTCGTAATATTGATTGACTCATCCGCCCGTCCGTCCATCCGTCCATCAACCTTTAGCCTCAACCGCCTATCTTCCATTTGCCCCAGCGATCGCTGGCCATGTAGGCTGTGAATGTGCCTGCAAGGATCATTCGTGTCATTAGTCATTTTCATGATCAGTGATTTTACAGGGCGCGCATTTAATACATGATTTGTGATTTGCACTAAATAAGCATCATCGTCAAAATAACAATACTAATCGGCCTAGGCATGGTGAAAATGATAGTAGTAGCAATAATAATAATAATAATAATAATAATAATAATAATAATAATAATAATAATAATAATAGGACCTAATAATAATAATAATTGTGATAGTAGTAGCAGTTGTATTAATAGTAGTAGTAGTCGTAGTGCTATATAGTAGTAGTAGTAGTAGTAGTAGTAGTAGTAGTAGTAGTAGTAGTAATAGTAGTAGTAGTAGTAGTAGTAGTAGTAGTAGTAGTAGTAGTAGTAGTAGTAGTAGTAGCAGCAGCAGTAGTAGCAGTAGTAGTAGTAGTAGTAGCATAAACAACGATAACAGTTTCAAACACAGTGCATGTACACTGTGTCCCAATAAATCGGGACCCCTTTTTATAATGTGAATAAAACAGGCAAATCTTAATCGATTTTCAACATTGCAAAACTGTTTTTATCCTGAGATAATTATCTTCCACTGATTTAAATATGAAGTCTCTGGCATGAATATTGACGTCACAATTACGTCATTTGCATCAGAGAATTCAAATGTTAAGTACCGAACACAACGATTTTTGTTGAAATATTGGTTTCGATATGTAAATTAACGACGTCATTATGACGTAATTTTTTAGTGAGGGCCGTTCATAAATTACCAATTTGTAGATAATTGTTTCAGGATAAAAACAGTTTTGAAATTTTGACAATCGATGAATATTTGCCAGTTTTATTCACATTATAAAAAGGGGTCCCGATTTATTGGGACACAGTGTATATATATATATATAATAATAATTTATCGAGTGTTGTTATTTAACACAGTCAACCTATAATATGAGTGCATGCAATTGGTGGTTTTCCTCACAAGTTTTCCGAAATTTGAGTCACTTAGGAAAATGCTTGACCCTTGACCGTCTGGGGAGGCTGCAGTCTCATCTGGCTATATTTGCCTATCACTCCCTGCAGTCTGTTCGGGGGTCGTCTCCCCTAGGCTTCCCCTAATTCGTGTCACCCGGCTTCGCAAAACCCGATTTAAAAGGATGCTTGGAATCGTCGTCTATTGCTGCGTAACGACTTTATGCAGATGAGTTGCTGATGCGGAGTGAAACACCTGTCTCATCCATGGATGCAGCTAATAGCATCCGATCTATAGATGCGAATGAGCGACGAACGAACGACCAGAAAGTTGCTGCAGATGGGGGAAGGAGGGAGAAGAAGCAACGGGGTTGAATTCGACGCAGAAATGACCACTAGTCCTCTGGGAAATGCCGGTCAAACGGTCGGACTGAGATTTTGCCATCCCCCTCCCCTGCAGGGTATTCTCCAGCGAGAATTAAAGAACCGACGACTTGCGCTGTTCGCATTCACATTCACATGTTTAGTATATTAATATACGCCATACGTTTTCAGCAGGTTGTTAAAGCTGCAACTGATCTATGATCATATAGATCTATGTATACATGTAATTACTTTGTAGCTGCACATAGCTTACACGTGCTAAACCAAATACATGTAAAACGCGATTCCTGTAGCGCAAATATAGCGCAATATAAATTGCAGTAACATAACCAATATTGAAACAGACTCAAGTGATGAATAATGATAGCAAGAATCGTTGGCAACAATGAATACAAGCCATTTACACTGTACAGGATCATTCTACAGGATGGGCCATAAAAAAGACACCCCAGGTGTTTTTTCCAATATCTTTGCTATAAGTATAAGAATTTCTAATTGAAATTTTACAGGCTTAAAGACAATTCGTATTTACACATGATTTCATCAAAATATTTAAAACAGAACAAGAGTTATATAACTAATTGTTTTTAGTGATAAACCGGGTTTTTCGTTGAGAACGAGAGAAGAATTCGAATGCGGAAGATGTGTTGAGCAACGTTCCCTCTAATATTTTTCCAGTGTGCGCGGAACTGACGGTTGCTTGAGCAACCCAAATTTCCACATGAGCACCACATTTTCAGAAACATTAAATTTGTGTTTGAAAAATCTATAAGCCTAACTACACTAATTTACATGTCTGTAACAATGTCCTGTTTTCCATTAAAGATGATGCATTGCGCAGAAATCACTTGCTAAATTCTGTCGATGCTGACTTCCATGCACTCTAATGCATATAGGTATAGTCTCCTTCGTCTGTGCTCTACTGACGTTCGAAGCTCCGTCTCTACCATCTCTTTAAGCCAATCAGTTTTAAACGGTAAACGTAGAAGATCACTTTTCCTTTGAAAAAACTGTTTAATATACTTTCATTCGCTTTACGTTTCGATACAGCTTGCAAATTTCACTCACTAAGAAATATTGCGCTGTACATTAAACCAACTTCCGAAGTACATGTAGAATCCGACTCTGATTATCTGATCGATTGAAAGACAGGCCTTCAATATACCGCATCACCCTTGGGATTCCCGCTCACCTCGCGCGGAGGGTTCTTTGGCACCACCTGTTGAAAGCTAACTTGCCAGCCGGAGCAGCCACCTATGACGGCAAAGCAGCTGATAAGAATCAACATCCCTCTAAATTGGCTGGTGTTAAGCGAGTCTTCTGGTTTCGGGTCAAAGCAGGAGTCGCTGGGTCGTCCCAGTTAATGACTGACAGATAGACACTGAAGATGCAGTTGGACCATCCCTTGTGATTACTGATTAGACATCTATTTACAGATGTCCCTGGTTGTGATTTAATGAGTGGTCCGCTCAGCTCGCTTCTGAACCGTAGTCACTTGATAGCCGTGACTAGATCTTCCCTCAGATCTTCCCTCAGATTCAACCTACATGTAGAAGGGGCTGCGTCTGGACAGTCATTACAAAGCTCGGGGTGGTGGTGGTGGTTAGTCATTGGTTGGGGAATTCGCCCGAGATATTTGACTGTCGGGTGGCTGGATGGCAGCTCGGCAGTTGTCCACGCACACAGATATTGAACAGTCGTTGGAAAAGATGAGATAATAAATCAATGATTTACCTCAAGTTAAACAAAACGTTAAACAAAACAACACTTCCTACCAAAATTTTGCGCGGAAATTTGAAACTGCTGCGCGGGGGTTTCAAATGAGCTGCGCGGCCGCGCTGCCGCGCAGCTTAGAGGGAACGTTGGTGTTGAGTAGCAGTAGGCTACTTCCTTAATTTATTGAAAGACGCTATGGGTTACATGTGAAGCAGCATGCAGGATCAGTTATTGAGACCACACTCCATGACGACAACACGCTCAATTACGCATGCGCCAGATTTAGATCCGACCAACCACCACGTGACTTATCCAGACCGGAAGGTCACGTCACTTCCGGTCGTAGTCGTCGTTACTCTCATCATCATCATCATCATCATCGTCTGCGTAGACCGATGTCTTATTTTTCCATTAGCTCACCAGATGGCCTAGGCAGAATCGCGCTCGGCGGCGGCGACGCCATCTTGGACGACGGCAGGTAGTCGCCGATAATTGCAGCGGCTTATATAATAGACCCAGCATCATCAGCAGCAGCAGCAGCAGCAGCAGCACCGATGACGATGACGACGACGACGACGGCGGGTGACAATGAGGCCATTGCATTAAATGTTCTGCGAGGCGATAATACAGGAATCACGCTAAATGGACGTCGTTTGGCGAGCGTGTCTGATAGCAACGGCGATCGAATGGGGGCGATGTAAACCGTCGTAGTCGTCGTCGCTGGCGATAATAGGGGCTTTCTATTAAATCACGCTTCTCCCCGGCGCTCCCACTGCTGCCGCTGCCGCTACTGCCGCTGCTGCTGCTGCTGCTGCTGCTGGCACCGTCGGTCGTAGGCTGGCTGCTTGGCCGACCGTCTCAACGTTGGCGACTCGCAGAAACGTCGTTGAACGGACCGAAAGAAATAAGCGCAAGGGAGTGCCGGTGGTTGAAGGAACGGCGCTGGTGCGGCGGGTGCGTCGCCCACCCGCCCCCGGCGTGCTGCGTTCGTCTGATACGAGTCGAGAATTCAGACGGAGGCAATTCGCCGGCAAAATTGTGAAGTGTGGCGAGTGTACGGGCGAGATATCCTCCGAATGCTTAAGTAGTCCCTTAATGGCTTCAATGCGAGCAGATCATTAGGCCGACCGGCGACCGACCGGGAGGGGAGGCGCTAATTAAATGTAATCGCCCGGCGTCCGGCGCTGTTAAATAAGGATGTTGTAATGGATGGTTAAATCCCGCCGAGCGGCTCGCGATAAATAGCCCATTTGTGCGTGCTGAACCGAGCGCAGCCATGGCAACGCCGAGATCAAACATGGCGTCCGTGTTCGGGTGACTGAGACGTATCTGGCCGCTGGGATTATCTGCCACTGGGAACCGTAGCCCGCTGCCCCTCCCCCACTCCATCTGCCCCTCCTCCACCCTATCCCACCCTCTTCACCGCTTTCGTCGACTTGGTCTGAGCTGCAGAGTAGGCAGGCGCCGCGTCAGAAACCCAGAAATGATTTAAAACTGCGAGGAGACGTGGAACAATGTCGCCATGTTTGATCTAGACAGAACCACTGACTGCCTCACTAACTGGACACATTAAAACAGTGTCGAAAAGAACTAGACACTATTGCGAAGGACCATTTAACCCCGTATTGTTTTGCAGCTGATATATACTACTAAGAGAAAAAAATTAATGCGCTTTCATTCGGACAGTATATAGCACTTCAAGTGTCGGCCACATTGACTTCGATATATAAGTACGCCTAGTCCACGTGATTGTGTTTGCTCTCTGTACTGTCTGCCTGTAGGCCACGTAGTGTTGAAGTGCAGCACGATAGCGACTGTAGTAGGACTGACTCGGCAATGGCGAGCGACTATTACACACGGCATCAGTCAGTCACAGCCCAGGGTGACTGGTCTCCACTCTCCATCTCCTCTTCCTCCTCCTTCATTGCAACGCTGGCAATCATGGCAAAACGCAGAGCAGCTTAACGATCTTCAAAGGATGATAGTGCGGATTTTATGTCGATGGCATTGGAACGGTGGACGTTGGGGGGAGGGGGAGAAGGAGGAGAAGGAGGAGGATGATAAAGGGGTAGAGAAGGGTAAAGCGGAAGACGAGGGGCGGGTGACGTCAACCGTTTAACCGACAGGCTTTGCTTCTCGGCATGCTGCAGGGGTGGACAGGGATGGATGCAACCATGAGAGCAGTCTTACTTTAATCTCTGCTTTCCTACTTTTCTTTTCTTTCTTTCGTCCGTTCCTTCTTACTTACTTTCTTTCCTTCCCTGTGTTTTTGTAGCGCTGTCTACATCTGTCTGTGACACTCTGTGTCTTCTTCGACTCCTTTCATGACATTCTATACCTCCTTTCGAATTTTACATGCACAACAATTTCTTTTTTATAGCGCTGCTCATCGACTGAAGCCGTGTACATGATAAAAGTTGCGCTATATAAGTTCGCAGATTAGATAATAATTAATTAATCGTTATCTGTTTCTAAGTTTACCAGAGACATTCGTCTAACAATTTTTTGTCTGATTTGTAGGAATCATTAACTTAGCAATGCTTTTTGATAGTCTTCGAGAACACTGAAATAATAATCTCGTTTGTCTATTTATGTGAATGACAAAGAATAGAGACGACAATTATGATGACGATGATGATGACGACGACAATGATGATGACGTTGCGTTCGTTGTTATGGTTGATGCTGATGCTGGTGTTGATAATATTGTTGTTGTTAATGTTGCTGGTGGTGGTGATGATGATGATGATGATGATGATGATGATGATGATGATGATGATGATGATGATGATGATGATGATGATGATGATGATGATGTTGATGATTGATTACAAAGATGATAATTACGAGCGATCGAAAGCTACGCCTACCAATCTTCTGGGCAAAGATCCCCGACCCGTTTGACCTGCCTGCCAGCAGCCTCAGCACCCATTCCATCGTTCCCAAATGACACGAATTCGATACGAGGGTCGGTCGGTCGGATGATAGGTCGGCATCGGCGATGCCAGGCTCTCCTCGCCGCATGACTGCGGTGCAATTAAGCCCGACGGTCCCCACCCCCTTCTGGCAGATGCATGGGGGGAAGAGACACCGATCTCTCTGCATCATCAGCGCTCGAAAGAGTTACGGTCGCAGCGCATCGGGTTACGACTCCCTCCCTCTCTCTCTCTTTGGGTCCAAAAGTCAACCCTGATATAGGATGGGATGGAACTCAGCAGCATGGACTTCTCTATTCAGTGGTATGTAGCTGGAAACATAATTAAATCGTCTGCAACGAATACTTCTGAGCCAATAATAGGCCTAATAATTATTGACGAAACTTCAGGAACTATCCTACGTGATATTATCGATCACCATGCAGCGAAAAAAATTATATTTGCAGTTCCGAATAGCGTAAGTATCATTTTATCTGATCCTTATTCCAGCGTCACCCCATGACGTCACCCATGAAATCACCCCATGACGTCACCCATGAAATCACCCCATGACGTCACCCATGAAATCACCCCATGACGTCACCCCATGAAATCACCCCATAACGTCACCTCATGAAATCACCCCATGACGTCACCCCATGACAACCACATCCAGCTATAGTTCCACCCTATAAACCACCTTGCAGCATCATGTTGTCTCCTCAACTTGAGGCACCGGAAAGCACAAACTTTGTACCTGGCTAATGCGGACATGATTTTATATAGCGCAGATATACGAGCTATTCGTTGTCATGAGGCGCTGAGATATTTCGTAGATTTGCATTACATTACATTCACTTGACCCACGTTAGTCATCCGTTGTCACCTTATCTTCGCCTTTACTTCCTTATTTTGATATGTTGTTTTCTTCTGTATTCTACCTCCCGTTCTTTGATTTTACGTGCACGCCGTTTTTCAATTAGGCCTACGTTTTCTGTCGCTCACCCTTGCCGAAGTCGGTTGGGGTGGGTATATGGGGAGGGGGGGAGGTGATAGCAATTCAGAGTTGGAGTCATAAATTAAATTGGGACATTTAATGTCTTGGCTGTCTTTTAAAAGCCCTTGATCAATTCGAAGTGTACTGGAACAGGGTGTCGCGTCCATATTGCCATATGGAATAGGAGTGCAGTTCCTGTGGCTCTCCCGCTGTCCTCTGGGTAATCGGGGGAACCTTCGTGGTTTAACCCGTACACCAGAGGCATCGGAATTAGATGGGCGTGTCGGATAACAAATTACTATGGTGCCGAATCAATGCGGAGGGCTGGTATATGGGGGTGAATGTTAAATATTAACACCCTGGTCGGTTAATGGCCTGTCAGTCGAGTTATAACATACGCACATTTAGGAAGAATGATGAATATAATCTGCAGTAACCTTAACCTATAAACTAATACTGAGACCTTGTATATAATGTCAAAGTATTATTTACTAAAGAAACCTAAGTGACGTCTGCAATGAAATGTTACCGGACACGATGCGATTGTCAGTTGCCTTTCAATCGTCGGCTCTTAGAATAGTGTTACTTATGTGCGTTTAATTACTGGTCGTCGTTTATCGATCGAAGTGGTTTAGATGTCGGCTGGCGCTACATAATAGCTCGGATAATGACTTCCGATGTCACGTCTAAGGTTGCTCCATATGTCGGCACGTAGTATAGGCTACCTGTGAGTCGGTATATATGGATAGGCCAATTAAGTGCCAAGAGCGAGTGACAGCGAGAGAGAGAAAGAGAGACAGACAGACAGACAGACAGACAGACAGACAGACAGACAGACAGACAGACAGACAGACAGACAGACAGACAGACAGACAGACAGACAGACAGACAGACAGACAGGCAGGCAGGCAGGCAGGCAGGCAGAAAGGCAGACAGAGACAATGATACAGAGACAGAGAGAGACAGAGATAAACAGAGACGAAGACAAAGACAGACAGACAGAGACATAGAGAGATAAAGAGACAGAGATAGAGAGACAGTCAGAGTCATGTCAAGACAGAGTCAGGGACAGAGACAGACAGAGGCAAGGACAGGCAGAGACACAGAGAGACATACTTATAGCAGAGAGCGAAAGAGAGAGACAGACAGACAGAGACAGAGATATATGCAGGAACAGAGACAGAGGGAGGGAGAGAGAGACAGAGAGAGACAGAGACATATACAGAGACAGACAGAGAGACAGAGAGCGAGAGAGACAGACAGAGAGAGTGAGAGACAGAGACAGAGACACAGAGAGTGAGACAGAAACAGAGACAGAGACAGAGCGAGAGAGAGAGAGAGTGACAGAGAGGTGGAGTAAAGATGAAGAGAGAGAGAGAGAGGCAGACAGACAGATAGAAGGACATACAAAATATCACTTCCAAAAAACTATATATATTTAATCACGAACCTATAATCGATTGTGGCGCCTCAAGCGAAGCAAATTATTTATTCAGAATAATTAGCATCGTATACAATATAAAATAATAATAATTTCAACATCGGAGACAATAATTTTAAATTAAATTCTGACATGCACTAAACGTTTGGGGAAAAGAAGGGGGAGAAGTCAAACTTGTCAGAGACCGACACCCAGACCTTGGCCACAATAATTATAATTATTCCAAGCAAATCCCAACGGAATGACGGCAACACAGACAGAACCTGAGAAGAGACAGTTGACGAAACGCCAACAGGTGTCGACACTCGTCACATTTAATCTACTTTCACCTACAGTCTCCGCTTATATATATATATATATATTTAATATATATATATTTAATATATATATATGATATGAATGAATGAATATATATCTAGTTTATAAACTTTATTTATACAACACATGTGTCAGTCAAATATTCGTGTCTACCTTCCCATAATATTATATATTATATGCAAGCAGCATGTATAAATTATGTAGGATATATATATATATAATTATATATATATATAATATTATATATGTATGAATTTCACGATATAATTATGGAGCGATGAATGCAGCGCGAAGAAGCAATTATTGAGGGCAGTGGACCCTGGGTCAGATAGCGGAGTGATTGTGGTTCATTAACCGATACGGATGGTTTGTCAAGCGAGAGAGACAACAGCTGCTGCTGCTGCTGCGGCTGCTGATGATGCTGATGATGCTGATGATGCTGATGGTCTTGATGCTACTGACGCCGAAGTGATCGGAGGGTGGGGTAGAGGAGACTAGAGATGATGAGATGGGGTAATTCATTTCACACGAGGGTTAATTGTGGAAGACCAATGCATTCTTGGTCTCGGTTAAGGAGGTGGGGAAGGGTCAAGAGGTATATACGAACTGAGGAGGTGGCAGTTGTTGAAGCGTGTGAGACATTTAGGCGGTTGATGGTCAGAGGCTGTGATAAGACATAAAATAAGTACAAAGGTGGCTGTGCCTGTCACCTGTGGCAGGAGCTTCAATGAGTTGAGTGCATTGTTTACACAGAGATTAAGATGAACCATTAAATCAGAGAATCACTTTTCATGTTTCATTGAGTGTTAATCGCTTAAATTGAATGAATTGATTGTTTTAATCATCATCATCAATTCATCATCATCACCATTCACTCTCATTCTCATTGGCATAATGACCATCAAAACCACTATATGCATCATCAGTATCGTCATCGTCATCGTCATCATCGTCATCATCATCAGCAGCGTCGTAGTCGTCGTATTTGTCTTATCTTCTTCTTTTCATCATCAGCATCAGCATCAGCATCGCAGTCAGTTTTGTCAATGCCATCAACTTCATTTTCAGCATCATCGTCTTCATTATCAGAGACATCATCGTCGTCATCACCGAAATAGTCATCGTAGTTGGCGTTATCGTTGTCGTTGTTCTCCTCATTATTATCATCATCATCGTCGGTGTTGTTGATCTCGTCATCATCCGTGCACGATAACATCATGATTGTTATCATAGCATAATCGTTAACACAAAAAACAACGACCATCATCATTATCATCATCATCATCATGCACCACCGTCTTTGTTTTAAACTCACTGCAGCAGCATAACAGCGACTACCGCTTATACAGTCACGATGGCGAATCGACTCGCAATGGAGACTTACATTCGCCGGTCGCTAATAGTTTTCCATCCATCGGTCTACATGGCCGCCGCCGCCGTCCATAATCGAGTAAGAGCCGGGGTTGAGTCATGATCACCAGTCCTCCGTCAGTCCTTCCGTCCGTCCATGCTTAGGCGGATAGCTGCTGCGTTGGCGTTGGCGGTGGCTCGCAATGGCCAGAGCCCGTCTCCGCTAATTGCCCGGACCAACCAATCGCCGTCGACCGCAAGTGGTTGTTAGGCGGGCGTCGGCGGCGTAGTGGGATGGGGATGAGGATGAGGATGAGGATGAGGATGAGGAGGAGGAGGAGGCAGATAGCAGTTGTAGACAATCCACCGCTCAACGGATTAAAGATCTTGTAGATCTCGCATCGTCGTCGTCATCCGCCGTCGGATATACAGGTGATCTGTCGCCATCTAGTATTGGTGTCGGTGGTGGTGGCGGTGGATCTGATTTCATCCATTCAAAACGTTTAGTCGGAGGATGAGGATGGTGGTGGTGTAAGCCGTGAAACGATGGACTGAAGCGGTGGTACAGCAGTTCTACCGAGACACAGGAACGAGAGAGGAACTCTCTTCCTGTGTAGCAAACTTTTAACTACGATAAGCCGATAAGATTCTCGTGCTTCGAGCGTATAATTATAGACTGAACGACGGATTTGATTTCTTCCAACCGATATTATACTCTGCGGTATACGCTATATAGGCCTGTCTTTAAAAATCATTGGAAGAATCGACAACTTACAGTTGAATCTGCTTCGGTGGAATTAAGCTTCAATTATAATTGTCTGCGACTGCAGTTCATAACTTCTGTCGAGCCGAAGAGACGATTTTGGCGTCTATAGATTTTGTTTTACCAACGAAGCATAATAGATCTACAGATTCATTGGCTATTTACTTAATTAAATAAAAAAAATCAATAGGTGTGGCAGCATTGCCGAATAAAGCAAAGTGACAGCAGCATTTTAATTGGTTCTTTTTCCACCGTTAAGACGAGAGACCAGAAAGTGTTCAGTGCGCATGGAACGCTTTGCCATGTTGCCTGCAAATGCTCAGTTCATCTTTGGAGCACTGGCCAGCAACACATGGCACATGCATGTCTACAACCGCTTGCGTAACCGACCCACTCCACATTCAATCGCTGACATCCTTGGACTCCAGAGGGACTTCCACCAGTCATCTGACAGACCAGATGGAAAGGATGGAAGGGGTCACGACCATATCCACGACTCCGGTTACATACCTGCCGCCTTGGAGGGATTTTCCATGCCCCCGAAGAGCAACACGGACTGCAGCCGAGGTGGAGTGGGAAGCATCACTCCATACAGCAGCAACGACGGTGGAAGAGGGGGAGGAGGAGGAGGAGGGACCCAGAACTCGAGAAGTTCCATGGCAGATGGAGAAACCAGCTCCGAAGGTATGACGATTACCATGCACTCAAGTTAATTCCATGTGTATTGTCTTGTCTTGTCTTTAACCTTCCTCGATTCGAGGGTTGGTCGCTTCATGGACATGCCTTCGCCACTTTTTCCTGTCCTCCGTCTCCTTCAATATCTGCTCGAATGGTAGTTCCATCCATGTGATGACATTAGCGATCCATCCCATCCTCGGTCTTCCCATTGCCCTTGATCCCGACATCGTACCCTGTATTATTTCCTTCTCCATACAGCCCCCTTGTTTTCTCATCAAATGACCGAAGTAAATGAGTTTCCTTCTTTTTATCGAGTTATGTGTATAGGCCTACGTAATCTATAACCTAAGACTTATAGGCCAAACTATACATAATCTTGATTATAACAGCGTATATACACCAGAGATTATTGGAATATGGTTAGAACTGAAAGGACATTGCTATAAAATATAAAATAACTAGGCATACGATATACGACATATACAGTGGACATCAGTCAGTGCATGGTCGCATCTAAACGCAGCTCAAGAGAAACCATAACGATATCACTTTCCATCTAATCTAAACTTACCT
Organism: Lumbricus rubellus; assembly: GCA_945859605.1. Classification (NCBI taxonomy): domain Eukaryota; kingdom Metazoa; phylum Annelida; class Clitellata; order Crassiclitellata; family Lumbricidae; genus Lumbricus; species Lumbricus rubellus. The sequence continues at coordinate 30,452,864 of OX243815.1, read as the reverse complement.
TGATACTATTATAGTTTCAAATCTATGTCATATCACTATAATTGTGTTCTAATGTATTACATATATAAATTTATATAGCGCCTGTCGCGGTACTTGTGCACTAATCAGATGCGCTCCCATTGCCTGATTTCAACAGAGGAAAAAGTGGTATTGAGACAACGAAAAAATGCACTTGACCCATGCATCATGCATGCAGTTAACAAATAGTAACGCGTTGAGCTATAGAAAGCTGGTTCCACAGTGTTGCAGCTATTTATTGTAAGGTCAATGAAAGCAAAGGTTCGTGTTTTGGCCAGAGCGGACGAAGAGAAGTGACCGACGTCGGCAGTCGGATGACGTCTGGTCACATGTCACTTGGGAGTTCTTCCATGCTTGCAGTATATATTCACGACCGGTAAATCAATGTGAGAACCATGAGTTGAACCCGAGCAATGAGGGGTGCCAACGAAAGTGGTCAAACATAAAAGCAGACAATTATAATGATGGGACGAGCTAGAAAGTCGGGCTGTATAATTATCGAGTCAGGCAGGCAGACGGGCGGTTCAGGTGGATGATGTTTAGAGTTCAACTGGCGAGGGATGTTCATGAGGAGAAGAGGAGGAATCATGATAGGAGTTGTAAAAAACAATGTTTTCAGTTTTGAGTGGAAGACCTGTGGGGAGATAGCGAGAGGTGGAGTTTTGGTGAGCTCGTAAGATGGGACAGAATTTAGTCGTAGTGCTGGCGTAAATTTGTTCCAAAGGCAATGGCTATGGAGCGGTTTGCAAATTTCAGCGATGCAGTGATGGGAGGGCGAAGCAGTGTAGCCTAATGGAGGATGAGGAGCGTGTTGAACAAAGTGGCTGGACGGTGAACAACAATACTGACGAAGATAGAATGGGTGGTATGATTGAAGTGTATTGTAGGTGAGTGATAGGACTTTGTATTCGATGCGTTCAGGTATTTTGAGCAGGTGAAGTGATTTTAGGACAGGAGTGATGTGGTGACGTTTGGGGTTTTAGTGACAGCACGGACGAGAGCATTCTGGATATCTTGGAGGCGGTTTATTTGGGTGATAGGCCTGTCAGTGTTTAAGAAAAGAGAGTTGCAATTATCAATTTTTTCATGAACTATAGATGCAGCTATTGTGGATGAAGATTTAAAATCGAGCATAGGGGCGGATTCTGCGGAGATGACGTATGTGCAATTGTGCATGAAGTAAGTGCGGGAAAATTGGGTTATGTGGTCGGAGAAGCTGAGGTTTGGTCAAAACTCACACCTATAGGTTACCGGTACGGACAGAAGAATGCTGAAGAGTCGATGTTAAAATGAAATAGATGTCCTGGAATTTTCTTAAGTTGTTCTTGTGATGCATGATAATCGATAACTAATCAATTATGTCGGATGGACAAGCCGTAATCTTGGGATATACGTTCGTTGAGTATAGGCTAAACCATGAAATGAAACGCAGTTAAAACACGAAAAATCTATTAAACCTTTGATCATCTCTAATTTCCTTCGATCATTGGTGAGAACTAAAACAGGTTTTCCCCATATCAATTAGACCCTTACTCGCTGTGGTAAAATTTGGAATCACGTGATGTATCAAGATTCACGATGAAGGTTCAAAGATTAGATCAAGGCCTATTATAATGAAAACTATCTCTATAATTATTGGCTATATATATTTGGTGTTTGCAAATGGCACAATAATTATATTAGACTCTTGCGAAAAAGTTGTGATATATAACTGATCTTCGGATTTGTAACTCGAGCGCATGGCTGATGTATGGTTTAATTTAATTGATTCTGTATATACGATTCGGTTTAAATTTTCATTCAATTTCTGAGTGTTGATTTGTAAGCTATTATTCCATTGGCAAATTACATCTCGTCGACAGTCCATGCAGTGCACCACAGAATCATGGCATTCGTAATTCAACACGATTTATGACTGCATGCAGTATAGTCTGCTGTCGGTTACTAACATTAGCACAGCAATTATTGTCAGCATTTATCATTTTATCAACTGGTTTGCATACAAAATATAGGCCTATATGCCCAATTATCGCCGTTTTGCCGCATATCAACTGAATGTTGAATTATCATCTTAATGAGTGTTCAGTACATTTATTGGTCGTGAAATTGACAGCCTATTAACCGTGACGCGATCTCACCTTGCATAACTGTTGTTTTATATGATTTTTAATAGAATCAGTAAATGGCATATAAGTAGTAAATGGCACTGTAATTAACTATACACGAATAAACATATATAATGTAGACATGCGGACGGCCAGACAGAAAGACAGAGACATACAGATGTATAATATTCCCATGAGCTGCACATGCAGAGACTAAATTTCCCTAAAAAGATTGAATGAGTAAGTAAAATATTATTTGAGGTGGCAACAATTTTCTGATCGTCTCACCAATTAATGTATAGCTGTCAAACATGTAGCAAATGGCAATTATTATAAATTTTGGTTGTTGATATATTGTGTGAGTGAACGCAACACTATAACGATGCGGTGCGGTGCGCGTCAATATAGGTAGGCTATGTTTGCAGCAATCACAGTTTATTTCGGTGTATTACGCTGCAGGGCAAAAGAGAATATAAACTAATTAGCACGGGATGAACTCCCCATCTACTATATGGATGTATTGTGTGTACCTGTAGTATTATAGCATGCTTCGGTTGTGACAGTTCTTTAGATTAATGGCTCTATAAAAGTACTATAAAGTGCTTAGACAAAGAACCGCTTCATGCGCGGATCGCTCGCGACATCTAACGCTATTTAGACTACATGTATACAGGGCCTTATAGGCCTATTGTGACCCATATATATATATATATATATAATGCTTTCCAATAGTCTCGACCATATTATATATACCTCCTTTCAAAATTGCATGCATTTCAAAGTTCGTTGTAGGCCTATAGCATAAGTTTGACAGCGTGCACAGTATATATGAAGATGAAAGAATAATGATGATATCGACGATAACAACGACTACTGTGATGGTGTGGGGATGATGGTGATGATAACGAATCAACGATGTTGTTGATGATTACAATGATAGTGGTGGTGGTGCTGCTGCTGCTGATGAAAATGATGATAATGATCATGAACACGATGACACTTATATGACGATGACAAAATGTGGTGGTCGAGAAGAGATTTAATTTGGCAACGACCCAAAATAGTCATAAAAAACTATAATTTATAGGATCCCAAAATGTAGATAAGCACAGGTGGATGAAGTATTTCGTGGTTGTTGTATATAAGGTGAATACATTTTTGCATATGGTTCAATTAAACTGTTTTACAATATTTAACATCCTCATTGCGAATGGCACAGTATTGTGGGACTTCTTAGACTGTGTTACCTAATGATAGAGCATGAAATTAATAGCAAAGCAAACGGACGCTATATAAATAAATAACAAGGAATGATGCTATAGTTCATGACGTGTACTATACGCGGTATATAACAATGTCCAGGTATACACTAATTAGGTGATTACTCGATCAGCTAATTGTTTCCCCATCGCCGCCGGCCACACGCACGCACGCTCGCACGAACACCCACACACACCCGCACACACACGCACACATACACCAACACACGCACGCACATACGCACGCATACACCAAGCCACACGCACACGCACGCATCCACCAACACATACACGCACGCATACACCAACAAACACACACGCACTCGCACGCATACACCAACAAACACACACGCACAAGCACGCATACACCAACACACACACATACACACACACACGCACGCATACACCAACACACACACACATGCAGATTGCAGAGGTGTACACATGCATCTTCTTTGACTCGTGCTTAGGGGATGATGATCTCACCTGCAGTTTCAAGCCATCGCCCAATCATCACCATCGCTCTGCTGCTGCAACCACCTGCACAGGTGTGCTTGACGGTCTGCAGCAGGGCAGTGGTGGCAGCAGCGTCGCAGGTAAGGCTGGAGCCGCGTGCTCGCCAGAGGACGCGAGCAGCAGCAGCGGAAGTCACGTGGACAAGAAGAAGAAGGCGCGAACGACGTTCACCGGAAGACAGATCTTCGAACTGGAAAAGCAATTCGAACAGAAGAAATATCTTTCGCTCAACGAAAGAGCCAAGATGGCGGCGCTGCTGAACGTCACCGAAACTCAGGTAATTAATTGATTCATCATCAGTTGACTCACCTGCAACGTGCAGTGATATTATGCATCAATCGGCTTATACCTGCAGTGATATCATCATCAATAATAACTACTTAAATGCGGAGTTATATTCATCAATTGAGTTCCCTTGTGATATACTTATCACTATCAAGTGACTCACCTGGTGGTATATTCATCAACTGTTTACCCGCAGCTAGTGATATTGCCATTAATTAATTACCTGATGATAGAGAAAACACAAGAAACTTATAATCAAACTGCGCAAGTCTGACTGTCCTGCAAATGACGTACAGCTTTGATAATGGGTGATTTATGCTGTTTTAAAAAATGACAATGGCGCCTGGACATTAATTTTTTATCCACTGTTTCACTGCATTCGCGGGGTGTATATCTGCAACCATGCAGTTTGAATGAATAAGTTGTTGCTGCTGACGTTTTTCGTTTCTACTTTCGCTTGCTATTTTATTTTTGAAACGGAATGCATTGATTTCATCGAGCACAAATAATTCATTTAACTGTTTTAACACCTCTGTATACAGTAAGTAACATGCAAAGTGTGAGTATAACACGCAGTGTGATCTAAAGATCGATGAATCATCTGCAGGACCAAATGGCGGCGCCAGTTACACAATTTCAGCAGGGGGTCGCGTCAGTTTCATTATACGAGTTATTCAGCTGGTCAAAGGTATTCCAAATGTAAAGAAGATTAAAAAAAATTCTAAGTCATAAGGCATAATTTTATAATTATCATCATAATTTCTAGGTCATAAGGCAAGCCAGGGTTCAATTGGGCAGTATGTTAAATGACCTGCCACCAGGGGCGGATCCAGGGGGCCAATTCGGCCATGGCACTCCATTGAGTAATTTGCACAGGACGTGGTCCGTCCCCACACCATAGGTTGGAAGTTTTGAATCAATGCAAAGGGAAAAGATGAGAGAGAAGAAGTAGCATATTAATTTTAAAAACGGTCATCAATTGTTACATTATAACCGGAGTTGCCACGTTTTTTTATTTTTGAAAGAACAGACAAAAAATGTCATAAGATTTTTCGGCGAAAGACCAAAGAAAATCATTTTTTTACCCAAGACCAAAAATTTTACCCCTTCAAATATTTCTGGATCCGCCTCTGCCTGCCGCGACCTATTGTGGCGGAATACCACTGGCTGCACCGCTAAAAGAAGAAGGGCCAACGGTCCTATGCCCAAAAGCAGTTTGTTTGTATGTGCACTTGTTATAGCGCCCCTTCAATCTCTTCTACTCAGAGGCGCTCCCGAATGCAGAGCGGACACTGCATCGGAGTTTCACGATTGAGCAATTGTGAGTGAAGGACTTGCCCAAGGTCTTTACGCGGCGAGGTGGATTCGAACCTCGAACCTTCCGGCTCCAGTTGAAGGTTCTTGAGATGAAGGACACTGTATAATTATAGTTCTTAAAATGGTCGAAGCATTCATGTAAGAACTCTCTGGCACTAATTCTGTCGTCGCTTCTGTTTCAGGTAAAGATCTGGTTCCAGAATCGTCGAACGAAGTGGAAGAAGCAGGAAAATCTGTCGAACGCAGAAGCAGCCGAGCATCGAATCGGAACGGAGAGAAGACTCGATGGAACGAGACAGCAGAAGACAACGACCGCAGCAGCAGCAGCAGCAGCAGCTCATTCATCCGTCAACCCACATTCAGTCGGCCCTCACCCTGGACCTGGACACACTCAACCACCGGGCAACCATCGCCAGGACTACCTGCAACCCGGTCAGGGTCTCTATCTCGCCGCCGCAGGTAACCGCCTCGTCCTTGCCAACCCAAGCCAGATTCTTCCACCGCGTCGGTCCCCCAGCCCTGCGGCAGTCAACCGGAACGGGGGAATTGCGAGGAGCAAGTCGACTGTGACGGACACGTTTGAGTTGATCTACGGATCGAGGGGAGTGTCGTCGCAGAGCGCATCCGTGCGCTATCTGAGCAGTCCTTGCAACGACGAAACGTCACCGAAGCATGGAGATCTCGCAGTGAACGACGCCGGAAATGACGATGACGATGACGTCGTCGCGGCTTCCGCTACGGATGACGTCACAGACGTTGCGCAACCGCAATGCGGATTTATGAATCTTGCTGCTGGTGATAGGAATGCGATGGATTACGAAATGGTGGAACAAGAGGGACCTATGGCGGCCATTGCTCCTCCTCGGTATGCGTGCGATGACAGTCTCGCAAAGCACGAGAGCGAGAACGAGAGCGACACGTGACCCGAGTATAATGGCGAGAAAATTAATATTATTAGTAAATAACGATTTCAGAGTTGTTGAATATCATTATCATTATTATTATTATTATTATTATTATTATTATTATTATTATTATTATTATTATTATTATTATTATTATTATTATTATTATTATTATTATTATTATTATTATTATTATTATTATTATTATTATGCCCCGAGGTAAACATGATCCCTCGGGGACTTCAACTCTCTCGATAAAAGCAAATTTGTCTGGAATGGACCCTAATCGTCAAGAAGGTCCCAGTTGGAGAAAGTACCCCTAAAAGCGACATAGTTGAAGCGCTGAATCGTTAGCGAAAGGCGTTGAAACAAGTAAGACGTTTCGCGGACGTCCCCAGTTGCAGTGCTTATGCTTTGTCCCAAAGCAGAAAGGAAAGTCAAGCCCTCGTTGTTGATGGGGCCGAGGGTTTCGAAAGCCAAAGGAATAAACAGATGGGTTTCAGACAACTGACAGTATTTTGTGTAATTATTATTATTATTATTATTGTTATTATTATTATTATTATTATTATTATCATTATTATTATTATTATTATTATTATTATTCGCTATTTATGGTTAATCGCTACAGCGACAATTATCGCTGAATTCAAGAGGAGAGATCTATGAAGCGCTTGATGTTTTGCGGTCTTTTGCCTTTGCTGATCGCTACGCAGCGCTTTCCCTTCCTGCAGCGCTGTGACGCTGTGAACGATACACAAGTCTTGCTGGTGATGAGGCGTTATATGCTTCATGTTACATGTGTATGTTGCGCCGTGAAGAGCTTAACACTGATAAACGCTTTGAATGGAGAAAGACTAGCGCTATATGAAATGACTTTATGCACGCATAGGTCTAAATATAGCTATAATGATTGTGCTCGTCTATAAGAGTCAACTTAATATGAGATGGAACCATGCTATGGATTTAGTATTTTTTATTACAATTAAGGTGATAGTCGTTTAATGTGTTTTGATGACTACATAATTATGCAACAGCCATTGCAAGGCCTGTGTGCGTGTGTGCGCGTATGTTTGTGAGTGGTATGTGTGCGGTGCGTAGGTGTGTGTAGGTGTGCGTATTTGCGTGTATTATTATGTATGTAGAACTTTGTAGATGTGTGTAGGTGTGAGTGTGCGTGCGTGTAGGTGTGTGTGTGTGTGTAGGTATGTGTGCATGTAGGTGTGTTTATGTGTGTGTTTGTGGGTGTGTAGTTGCGTGCGCGTGTGGAGTATTCTGCGAAGTATTCGTTAATATATGTTTCAGATAATCACATTGATTGCACAATGTCATAAATTAATTAAGATTCGTTCTACACAAGTTATGTACTGTTTTAAGATGGTTGTTTATAATTATGTTTAATTGGCTTTACATTTGATTCTGAGAGAAATTGTATTATTGACTGTGTGGGTGAATATTTCACGTCTCAATAAATACACCTGTCCATTCTATGTCTATGCGTACAAGCCCTGTAATCTTTCGTAAAAATGTTAAATCGAGCGTATAATGTATACCCGATCAGTGTATAGTCTATATGGCTGCAAGCTGATTTTCATCATCAGTAGAATATGCGCAGATTTGTGAATGGGTATATCAGCTATAGGCGAAATGAAAAATAAATAGAATAAGTTGTCGACATGCAGTAAGCATCAATAGCTGTATACAACAAAATCAGTTGCATGGCTGAACGGAATACTGACAACTTTAAGCACACATGCATGTATATTATATCGCAAACGTTTGCGAAGTTTATACATTTAACCTTGGGTGCAGAGGTCGGAGGTCGCGGAGGTTAACGGCGCCTCAGAATAGTTGGCAAAGAGAGAAGAGTATAAAATATATTTCAAGAGTCGTCTGCAGCTGTGTGTAGACTGTGTACCTACCACCTCTGTCCCACTTGTTTCATCGAACAGATGATAGAAATTATAATTTGCACTGCAGTCTATAGATATAGAGTATAGAGTATAGACGTACGCTGCAGGTGTTGGGTTCGCGCCCCATTCCATCCTGTCCCCGCTAATGGCCCATGCATCAAAGCTCAAGAGTCGGCTACAGCAGGGGCGACGGCGACAGGAGACCAGATGGGGCGAACAGTTGGGGTGTCGGATCGGGGTGAGGGTGGGGGCATTCAGGGCTATAAATAGTAGAAGTAATTTGAATCTCACTCGCTAAATGTGGTTATGGGAGTTGGTGTCTGAGATTCGTAGCCACAGCTAGATAGACAGACAGACAGACAGACAGACAGACAGACAGGCAGATCGGTCAAGAAGAAACAGGGGGGATAAATATCCAGTCAGACTGACAAAAATATTGTTAGGCATACAAGTAGAGATAAATAGACACAACATGGAGAGCAACGTAGACACAATCATTTGTAATTGCGGAATGAACAGAGCCATACGAACACAGCTAATCTTAATGACAGATAAACGTATTGACTGCAGGCATCGTTACCCGACTCAAATCTCTCCCACTATATTGGTCATTTATAAGTACCCGACTTAATCAACTTAAACGTTAAACGTCTACTTAAATTGTAACCCATCACACGTATTTGTTAACTGTCTAAGAGGAAGCAACTAAGATATATAATATTATTGAGTATACATGTAATAGCCGTGCGCTCTCTTTGTCCTCCCATATGCCGAGACTAAGAAAGTGAAGCCGCTATAACACTTCATGTCCATGCATGGCTGCCACAGGGTTATAGCTTATAAGACATAGAGACTGCTCTGCTTATAACATATAGGAAGCATATAGAGACAGGGAAGTATCGGTACGTACAGCTTATACATAATACATTCATTATATACATGTATATATAATATATTATTGCATGGTCTATGCAATACACGCTGTATTCCGCTTGCGTGCCCGCTATGCCATGATGTCATGATATTGCCGATGACGATGCAATCGGCGTCACGTGACTGGTGTCGCTGCAACCAACCGGCGGTCGCTAGAGGGCCGCTGATCAAAGCGTTGACTCTATGGGCGAACGGTGTCTCTCCGTTCCGACGGACCATGTCGGAACTTAAAAGGCGGCCGTCGAAATAGTTCTGCGAAGGGAAAGATGGATGGATGGATGGAAAGAGGGAGGAGGGTGATGGAAGGAGGATGGATGGAAAGAGGGA
>OX243815.1:30410786-30438286 GCA_945859605.1 Lumbricus rubellus | reverse complement strand
TAGCAACGCTAAGTGGCGCGGGCTGGCCATCAAATTACAAACGATCCCTCGCACCACGCACGCATTCGTGTATATGTATACAAGCACGGGGAGCCGGCGAATTAATCGGCGCGCAGAAATTGAAAAGTCGACGGTCGGATAGACGCGTCGACTTCCGGTTCGCGTCTGGCGGCCGCGAGGTGTCGCTTGGGGTTCCCGCCATTCGCATTCAGTCGTCTGCTCGGTCGCCGCCGTCGCCCTCTATCGCCGGTTGTCGACGTAAATCAAAATGGCCGAATGCGCGCGTAATTGAGACGAAAGCCGGCAACAAGGTCAGCGCGGCGGCGAGCGATATTAGGGGACGACTGACGTACCTTTATTGCTTAATCGTCTGTTCGGGCGGAAAGGCGGAAGCAAATTGCTGTGACTTCCGGTCGGGGTTAAGCAAAGCGAGCCACAAATGGTTGTCAGCGAAGCCTTTATTAAATTCGGACGGACTTATGTCATTTGGACACAGCAGCAGCAGCGTCAGCAGCAGCCAAAGAATCTATATATACATATTATATATACTATCGTTGTCGTCGTTGTGGGGTGGGGGGTCACGCTGGATGGGTGTGACAAAAGAATCTGACATCAGAATTATTGTCCCCGTCCATGTGGTGTATGCAGTTGAGGCTAAACACCGACTCTTTGTTTCGCTGACTCTGTGTCACTTTGTCTTTTTTCTGTCTCTCTGTATCTCTCTGTATCTGTCTACATATTGTCTACCTCTCTGTCTCTCTGTGTATGCCTCTCACTTACTCTCACTTACTCACTCACTCACTCACTCGCTCATTCGCTCACTCACTCACTCACTCACTCGCTCGCTCGCTCACTCACTCACTCACTCACTCACTCACTCACTCACTCACTCACTCACTCACTCACTCACTCACTCACTCACTCACTCGCTCGCTCGCTCACTCACTCACTCCTCACTCACTCACTCACTCACTCACTCACTCACTCACTCACTCACTCACTAACTCACTCACTCACTCACTCACTCACTCTCACTCACTCACTCGCTCACTCACTCACTCACTCGCTCATTCGCTCACTCACTCACTCACTCGCTCGCTCGCTCACTCACTCACTCACTCACTCACTCACTCACTCACTCACTCACTCACTCACTCACTCACTCACTCACTCACTCACTCACTCACTCACTCACTCACTCACTCACTCACTCACTCACTCACTCACTCACTCACTCACTCACTCACTCACTCACTCACTCACTCACTCACTCACTCACTCACTCACTCGCTCGCTCGCTCACTCACTCACTCACTCACTCACTCACTCACTCACTCACTCACTCCTCACTCACTCACTCACTCACTCACTCACTCACTCACTCACTCACTCACTCACTCACTCACTCACTCACTCACTCCTCACTAACTCACTCACTCACTCACTCACTCTCACTCACTCACTCGCTCACTCACTCACTCACTCGCTCATTCGCTCACTCACTCACTCACTCGCTCGCTCACTCACTCACTCACTCACTCACTCACTCACTCACTCACTCACTCACTCACTCACTCACTCACTCACTCACTCACTCACTCACTCACTCACTCACTCACTCACTCACTCCTCACTAACTCACTCACTCACTCACTCACTCACTCACTCACTCACTCACTAACTCACTCACTCACTCACTCACTCTCACTCACTCACTCACTCACTCACTCACTAACTCACTCACTCACTCACTCACTCACTCACTCACTCACTCACTCACTCACTCACTCACTCACTCACTCACTCACTCACTCACTCACTCACTCACTCACTCACTCACTCACTCACTCACTCACTCACTCACTCACTCACTCACTCACTCACTCACTCCTCACTCACTCACTCCTCACTCACTCACTCACTCACTCAGTGACTCACACTCAATCACTCACTCTCTTAAATGTTGCTGTTAACATTCTCTGTTCAATTCTGCTGGGAAGTCGAATATTTATATACATATAAGAAGGCAAAAGAAGGAATCTGACAAGAAAATACGAGTGAGATTATAATAATTATATAATAGAGATGACACTTAGTCATCAACTCTGCTTAGAAGGAAGGAGTTTCAGACGCCATAGAGTTATATGCATGCCTTACAAGACAAAGGAATGCTGCATTTTTTACGCATCGCAAATACCTATTAAGTAGACATTTAAGTTTTTTTCAGAAGCTGCAGTACAGCTGAGTAATGCATCATAATTTACCGAACGATTGGTGGGTTGGTCCTATTTAGTGTGGGCGTTTACCAACTATTATTCTGCAGTGAAATGACACTGTCACGTTTTTACCATGGCGTAAAAACCAAACCAGTTTCATCTTTAGAAATCTTCCATCTCCCATGCACTGCTCTTGCGGCTATCTTTGAAGCGCCTTATATATTATACACTATATATATTATACAGTATACACATGTGCACATGTATATTGTGTGTACAAACACCTAAAATCATGTGTGTAAATATATATGCAATTAAGCTGTTAAGTGGTAGACCGTGGTAGTGGTATGTATCTGCTCGGATGGCAGATATAATTAACCTCCTGTGGCTTGAGAAATCGACTGTAGATGCTGAGACTGGGTTTCAGCGGCTGAGAGGAACAGATTCCAACGGGATGCGGCGGCGAGAGAGAATGTTGACAGATGTTTGGAGCATCTCCGGCGCGCCTCATCACCCGACGGCGGCGATGCTGAAACGGATACAGAGGCTGCTGCTGATGTAGATACAGAGGCTGGTGCAGATGTGGAAGGCAGGGCTCATCTGCTGTGCTAAAAGATGAACATTTAACCTATTGTAAACACTGCCACAAACAATTAAGCAAATGCCAGTATATAGTATACGTACACTATATAACATATATTCCAACGCGCATTACTTGTGTTGTTAGCCAGATTAATGAGCGACGTGTTTTCCCAACATGGATCAGGCATGCGTACCAGCATCTCATCAACTCCACACAAGGAAATAAAAGCCAAGCAGAGTCAATTACACGGAGCAATGTGTATTCATAAGTCATTCTAAAAGATTGGGTTTTACATACTTCATAAAATTATGTGTTATATAAGGTTGCATTTGCTTTCACGCCGTTGGTCTAAATAATAAATAATAATCATTCCTTGATGATTTATGCTTGACGTGTAAATTTTGAATGTGTATCAAAATGCGGTTAAATGTCGGCGCGATAAAAGGGTATACTTACTCACTTACTTAATCATATATGACATTGTACAATCCTGAACATGCTTCCGATTTTATCCTGCTGTTGATATTCTTCATTTGTTTCCAATTCCTCACCTTTCCATTCTCGTCTAAAAATATCACCAATCTCTTATTGTCTACATGTGCTTTTTCCGCGGAGTCTGATGTTTATTCTACTTAGCTTTAATATGTACACTGATTGCGTACAATGTCAGTGGGAAGACGAGAGGGTGAGGTAGAGGACTGGACAGCGACCATATTCTCATATGCCAAGGCTTAGAAAATGAAGTCGCCTGTTTGTGTACTTCGGGGCTGATATTAAGAGACTGCTCTTGTTTTTCTTCCACCTAGATTTTATATAAACTACGCATGGAATTGAGGAAAGCCTGCATAATAAGCTATTAGGTTAGCCTAAAGGCCCACAGAGGCTGAGGACCGCAACATAATTATGCTGATGCCCGGCATGGTTCATTTCTCTGATAGCAATAGGGCATCTAGCGTTGACTTCGGCTGTCGTCTGGCCTTTCACATAGCGCAAGATAATTTACTTTAAAGTATAAAGGGCCGTTTATACCTGCAGGTCTCTTAAATAGTTCGGTATGATCTGTGAAGGGAGTGGGAAAGATTTTGAATGGGATAATCATATGGCACGTACAATTACTTCAGTCATGCACTTCCAATGGTTCATCCTCACTTAGGCTTAAATTCGTCGCTTCCAGGTCAGATTACCGAGAGCACTCGCATCCACCTTTGCTTCCTAAATGCCGCTATATCCGAGTCATGTCTGCCCAGTGCAGACACAAACAAGTGTCGCTAAAAGGTTTGCAAAAGTCCACCAACTCAAACTGCAGTTCATTGTTCAGGCAAAGTTATATGTCTGCCGAAATATGCACTTGTTTTTAGATCACTAAGGTAAGTAAGGTTGTCATGGATCGATGCTTAATCTTTAGGCATCCCCAGGGAAAGTCTCCCAGAAATTACTTTCCCCAGAAAAGTTTGACAAAATAATATTTGTTAGTAGCCTAAGTTGTTGGCAAAGCGTCAAAATTCATGGAGACATTTGAGCAAAAAATTAATGTGCAAAATACTCAAAAAATTTACTGAGTGAAATGACGCTTGCTTTCAAATTTGCCGAAAATCACGCAATTCACGGTGTCCGTGACATCGAAATTTTCTGCTATTCATAACCATTGACAAAGATGGACACAATAATCTTGCGATTATCAACATTGAGCATGCAACTACAAAATGGCCACAGATAAACGACATCATAAGCTTAGAGACTATTGTTAGGCGCAAGCAGTGCCAGAAATAGATAGCCTTAGCTGGTCCCTATAAATTATGCAGCTCATTCAGTCGCGGACCACTGAGCTACATAAAGGCCCTTTGAGAAAACAAATGTTAGAAACAAATTAAAATAGTAAGAGTGCATGCCATTTACAAGTAAGACAAAAGTTATGATTTTGTTCAGTCGTTATTTTGAAATTTAAACTGATCGTAGTTATGTGTCAACTGTCAATAATAGGCCCTATTATGTTTTAAAAATTAGAAATCATAAACGCTGTATGTTATTACTCAGCCCAGGACCTTAGAAGTAGCATAGCCCTGGTCATTCGTGCCTTGTCCTCTCTCGGCAGGGCTGGGCGCAGGAACAAAAACTCTTTGCTGTTGTAGTAGACTAAGTAGAGAGACATGAGGGACTATAAGTGCACAACGCCAATTATTTGTCAATTATTTTTGCTTTGTTGTTGTCGTCGTTGTTATAATATATTTGCTTTGTTTTTTTTTCGGGCAAAAGTAAAATATTGACTCCTCCACTATAAAATATCCCCTGCACCTATAATAGCTGATTACTACACGGTAAGCGCGAACCTTTAATCGCACCAGCAACTGTTCATGGCAAATAAATCAAAGGCGGGCATATCTTCTGGCGCTGCACCCCGACACCTTTGTCGGCGTCGGCGTTGGCGGTGGCAGCACATGCAGTGACGGTCTGTTAACAGTCGCAATACTATCAACCTCAGGCTTTAGATCTTCTTCTCTGCTGTATAATATCCACCTCATCCGGCTTTTCTTTACGACGTACGATGTACATGAAGCGTCAACGATCGACGCGAAGTTGCTTTTTAAGTAAAGTCGATGAAAATCAGTGGCGGAGAGAGTTTAATTTTTACTGTCGAGATTATAGTTAGAACGCTTCATAAAATAATAATGCTCCATCTGCAGACACATCTGGAATTTTGTGTTCTTCTGCTTATTATATATTACCACACTGAAGCACTTCACTGTCTCACTGAGCGGCAACCGAAATATACGTGCATGATATATATATATATAAATATTTAGGAAATTTATATATATATAATATGTATGAGTGTATGCCATACGTGTATATGTAGGAATTACATAGGCTATATGCCTAATTCCTATACAAAGACGATATTTTATGTGTTCTTATGTGTATTTATCGCGAATAGCAAATAAAAACATGTTACTGTGCGAATAACATGTGTTTATATAATTTTATATACATAGTTACATACATACATATAGATCTATATATAGGCTATACATAGCCTATATGTGTTTTTATGTATTATTCGTCATATTTGCGCAGAACGGAGTTGCACATTATAGATTATGATAATCGTTCTTTATTTTGAGATAATCCGGCGATAATCTGGTAGTAAAGTGACGAGGGAGCAAATACCGGCTGTAATTGAATAAATTTAACGATCGCTTGTGGAAAATAAACAGCAGCAGCGACTGCAGGAACAACGTCGGCTGCTATATGGCTGTATGGCTATATTGCTGTATGGCTATATTGCTGTATGGCTATATGGCTAATGTCTAATGTCTTGTTGATGTATGATAGGCCAATGTCTTCAAATCCATCCTCGAAATCATTTCCAGGGAATTACAGGAAGGGATGCACTAGCAGAGGTGGGAAAGAGGGAACGGAACCGCCAAAAACAACAACAGCACAATTTAGATCTATTCATGCACATAACCCATACGTATAATTATACATACATTATAAAATAGTATACATTACTAAATACATGCATACATATAGATCTATATTTAACGAATAGTTTGCATGTTGATGCAGAGTGATCGGAGTGTCGATCTTAACTTTGTCAGAGGAAACTGATTAGTACTTGGTCCTTCCCGTGCAGGTCTGCACATGCATCGGACACCGCATCTAATCTAGTCCCCGGTGTTTGGAGGGAGGAGAAAGTCGTCCAGGTTTGTGGGTCGAAGGGAGCGCTTTGACTGCTTTATGAGGGGTAATAATGGAATAGTATAATACGCGTTCACTGTTGAAGGTTGAGCCAGGGTGAGAATTGCCAGGGGTTGGAGGGGGTTTAAACCCCAGTCATTCTTAGAACCCCATAGTAAAGTCTGTTTTTCACATCCCAATTCCAAGTGGATAATAGTCCAACCCCAACCTCCAAATGAAATGCCTTGCTTATCCTTGAGGAGAGCTGCTCAAAAGATTGGGTATCCCCATGGAGATATCCCATCCGACAACGTCACTGCTTAGTAAATAACTGGAATCAATGTTCTACGTCTTTCTACGTCTAAGTACTGAGGATCAGTTATATTCTAGCCTTAGAACAACACAAAACATTAACATATCTAATTTTCGACATGAGTAAAACAGTTGCGTTCTCGTATCGTACACAGCTAATGTACCCGAATAAACTACTGCCACCTAGCGAATGACGATCGCCATCTAGCGACTGTCACCAACATCAAAGCCAATGTCTCTTCTGATCGTCGTTGAGTTCCATTTGAGAATTGTTGACGATCTCTCAATCAACGTCTTTCATTTCAGACTGGAACGAGTCTAAAAGTCAGCGAAATGCAGAAGTAATCTTAGCAAATGTATTTAATGTAAAACTAAGAACAAAGCTCGTGGGTATAAGCAAAGATTTGAAACAGAGCAAAAAAATCCCCGCGAAATCTAAAATCGTCAAATGATTAGGCCCCAGGGTGAGAATTGCCGGGGGGGTTGGGGGGGTTCAACCCCCCAGTCTTTTTTAGAGCCTCATGTTAAAGTATGTTTTTCATACCCCAATTTTAAGTTTATCATAGGCCAACCCCCCAGTTATTTTTCCACAATTCTCATACTGTTAGGCCCTAGGCCTACTATGACAATGTCCTAAACACAAAACATCCATTTTACGAAACGACGATGTCCATTGTCTTTGACAAATTGATTTTAAATGAAGCATCAAACAATTGAGAAGAACCATTAGGTTTCCTGATACCTCTGACAAACGAACATACCTTATAGGCCTACAATAATTAGCGAAACGATAATTTATACACATCACACCAGATGGGCGCAATATAGGACCTAAATGAATGACTACATTACACCCATGTCACCTGATTTTCGAAGACCGCTATGCGTCGTTTCACGATGTTGTGCTGAATTTCCGGTTCCGTTTCGTCACTGTCCGCTTCTTCTTCCTTCTTCTTTCCGTTCGCAATCGATGACTGCTGCGTCACTTCCGGTCGCTTATCCGAAAGACCGGAAGTAGGTCCGAGCGGAAGTTCCGTTGATTCTCGAAAAGAACTGGAGACAAGAAGACGTTTTAGCAACACGACGATACATGTAGTTACGTTGTAGTAGACTATAATTATAAAGTTCGATGAAGTAACGTTCGAGTAAGAATTAAGAATATTCGTTACATGAATCTTTTGACCTCAATGTATATCACGATGATGATGATGATGACGATGATGACGATGATGATGACGATGATGATGATGACGATGATGATGATGATGATGATGACGATGATGACGATGATGATGACGATGATGATGATGACGATGATGATGATGATGATGATGATGATGATGATGATGACGATGATGATGATGACGATGATGATGATGATGATGATGACGATGATGACGATGATGATGACGATGATGATGATGACGATGATGATGATGATGATGATGATGATGATGACGACGATGATGATGATGATGATGATGATGATGACGATGATGACGATGACGATGATGAAGATGATGATGACGATGACGATGATGATGATAATAATTTATGATGATGATGATGATGATGATGACGACGACGATGATGACATCGATGCAGACTGCAGCAACATTGGCACTGAAAAGAAGCGCTATATAAATTTACGAAATGAATGAATGAATAGCTTCTCACCTGATCTAAACATCGTTATAGGCACTATATAAATGACGGACAGACAGGCAGAAGACAGACAGACAGACAGGCAGGCAGACAGAAAGACAGACAGACAGACAGGCAGACAAACAGACAAGCATGACAGACAAACAGACAGACAGACAGAAAGACAGACAGGCAGATAGTTACGCAGGCAGGCAGACAGAGAACTGTAAGAACAATAGATGATGATGATGACTATGTCTTTTGACCTTTGTGGTCGTTGATTCGTTTGTTTTTTCCGTTGTTGTCCTCCAGCAGATGTGGATGAGAAATCAATCGATGGAATGAAATGTTGGACTTGTGGAGCTGCGGCTGTGCTGGAAAGTGGTCTCGAACGAACGTAGTTGGTCCTCGGTTCGAGGCTTTTCGAGCGAGGCAACTTTGATGGGTCCATCTAAAGTTCATGATTAATAATAAAATGGTAATTAATAAAGTTAGTATAAGTGTCATCCTTTTCCACACAAGACAACTGCGTCTATAGTAGACCACGATGTGCATTTAAAGAATAATATCTTGCTCCCCGTTTGCTCTCGATTCGCTGCCAGTGCCCTGTGGCCCGTGTCTCGCTCTCTTTGTCTGTCTCATGGCCGGCCTCTCTCTTGAAGAGTCGTGATCTCCCCTATGTCCACTCTCTCTCTCTGTCTGTCTCTGTCTGTGTGTCTGTCTGTCTGTCTGTCTCTTTCTTCCTTTCTTGCCTTCTTGCTGCTTCCATCCTCTGTCTGTCTCTCTTCTCTAGTTATTGCTTCCAACTTCCAAGTGTCTCTTCTCCCTCTTTCCCATGTCTGTCTCTCTGTCCCCCAGCTGCATGCCCCATCTCTATCTCTCCCTGGTCAGTTTCTCTCACTTTGTCTCTATCTCTTCAGTGTGTAAATTTACCATCATCTAGATTCTAGTTAAGCCCAGTTTAATTTCCGTGGTTACATATAAACGTGTTCTGCATGTCAGACGTACATTATGTCGACTTGAAAACCGACTTCCGTGCGAGTCATGACCTGACGTCCGAAGGTTTTCTTCGTCCGCCATTTCCGATCCTGCGTCCTCGCTGTCTTCCGCCTGGTCAGCATCCAACGCATCGTCTGATCTTCTCGTTCCAGGAACCCCTCGCAACGCAGGAGCCCAGAACTGAGGGAACGCTGGTCCTCCGAAGTGGACCTTTGACGACGGAAGCTTATTCCTGGCTGCTGAGGTCAGACCGTCGTCAGTCGAATCGGAAAAATCCACAGCCATAGTGACGTCGTCTAGATCAGCTAGTAATAGCCCAATAGAAATAGCCCACAGATAGATCGCCAAATGAATTACAGTCAGTCTGAAGATAATGTCAGGTTGTCAAAGCATCAATGAATTAAGTTCACTGGCAATTGAGCAGAAGACCATGAGTGGCACATAGGCCTAATTTGGTCCAAAGTAATAAAATTATAAAACCTTACATTTAATTCTTTCGGTTCATAGAAGAACTTGCTAAACATAAGTGTTCTTGCGTGGTCCAACTTCGCCTTAAAGTGCAATTCTTTAGATCAGTAACTTAGATGGCCATGTCTGTATCGTCCTAAAACGCGTTATGCCGAGTGTCTTGATGCATGCATACTTACTTACATAGAATTGTTCAGCGAAGACTTCGATGGTTTAATCACGCGGAAAAAGAAAAACTAAGCGATCGAATCCCGCGCAATGGAATTATATCACATGCAAGATCCGAAACAAATAAAAACAATGGATAGCCAAGAAACATAGGCCTATTTATTTATCAAAAGCTGATTTATCAGACACTAATAATTTATTTAAAAAATTCTTATTTATCAAAAGAATCAGGCTAAACATAATTAAAGACATCACTGAATTTGTCAAAATGGTCGGAAAAAGTGGAGGTGACTTATTTGCCCCTCCACATCGTCACTAAATGGATGGCGTTAGGAACTGATGCGGATGATGATGGTGGTTGTGGTGATGATAATGATAATGAATCTGCATATAAAGACAGACCTAAAACTAGCGACATACATAGTGAACCGTATAAAAATATTAACAACACATTTCTCTAGTTTATTCCGAGAGAGCAAGAAGATGCCCTGTGTGGGAAGGCTATGTTTTGCTCATAAAAATGCCGAGTAATATAGAGACTGTGTACTTACAGCCTAAGTTGGCATCGATTTCAGTCCACAGAGGATTTCGATTCTGAAAGGTCTTCTCCTCGTCTCTGCTTCCTCCTCCTCTGCCAACTTTTGATGTTGAGGTCTGGACAGCTCTAAGGCTCCACGGACTTCCACTCTCATCGATAGTAGTGGCACCTACCTTGGCTGATGATGATGTGGCTGATGATGGCGTCTGGAGAGAAAGACAACATTTTTTAGTCCGAAATATGAATCGTATTATTTGAGTGCATAACAACATTGGTTAGGGTCCGGTTAGGCGTCGTGACTGTCGGTTAGGATTAGGGTTTCACTTGGTGTCCGATACTATAGTTTTGCCGAGGTATGTAAAATATTGACATGGAAAAAAATACAATAACAAACACCGAACCCAGAATCTGACAATCGTAATCGTAATCTCGAGATTTCTACAGCGCACACAAAAGCGAAGTCACGGGAACCAGCTTATTCACAGGCGCAAGGGAAGACCTGGTTACATGCTGCTGCGGCATAGACGATATCTTTTTCTTCTCAGAACATCTGAGTGTCTATTTTTCCACTATGTTCTAAAATGTTCAATATATAACCTTGGAGTCATGAATTTCAAGTTTTTAAGTTTCCAACATTCTAAATGACTGGTAAGATCACACAGTCCAGCATTCGCATTGGTAGTATCAATCTTTTATTCGCCAAACTACTGTTGCATAGCAACAGGACAAAAGAAGTAAACAAAGAAAAATACAACATCCCAAAGACAGTAGACCTGTCTGTATTATACAATTTAAAAAGCACCACAGTCCAAGTTACCTTAATACAGTTCTTCTCTGATTATTTTCTTTATCAACATAGGCCTATATATCATC
The DNA here is from genome assembly GCA_945859605.1 of Lumbricus rubellus. Lineage (NCBI taxonomy): Eukaryota > Metazoa > Annelida > Clitellata > Crassiclitellata > Lumbricidae > Lumbricus > Lumbricus rubellus. The sequence goes on along the minus strand of OX243815.1, from coordinate 30,426,807 downwards.
ACAGCTGTTTTTCATTAAAGTCGACTTGCAACAATATATAGTATATACATATATGTTGTATATATGATATTATATCCATATAATTCGTTGGGAGAGAGGATAGTGGATGGTGACTTGATAATGAATGACTCCAGGAAACTATGGCCAATTCCGGGACAATTCGATGCTCATCCATCGAGGCTATAGAAACATTAACTCATGCCCTGACTAATATTGCTATGGCTTGGATCAAAGCTGAGTGTCGGACTCTAAAACTATTGTCAGTGGTTGATCCGTGCATGCTTAGAAATCCATCAGTTTGTCTGATTTGTTGCTTGAAATCATTCCGAAATAAACTCAGAACGCATCCATTTCAGTTTTAATAGCCTCCGTATACCTGGCTTCTCGTTTCTCTCACTTATCGGAGTTGCTAGTCAGTGTGACTTTAACTATCGCTTTGCTTGAAACAACTATCAATGTACTTTATGCAATGAAATAAAGACGCCACAGAAGTCAGTAGATTAGATTTGATTAGATCAGAACACAATGAAATGAGCCATAAAGTGAGTTTTGTATGAACCTGAAAATGAGCTGACTGTATGTGGCGTGTAGAGGAATCGAACGAATCTGCTGCTGTTGTTGTGGAGAAGACGCCTTCGTCCGTCCCAGATTCTCCGGCAGAGGGACCCCAGGAGATACGGGTGTCGCCCAGAACCCCTGATCCACCACCTACTCCTTGACCTTGACCTTGACGGCCGCTGGATGCAGCACGCAGATGGACGCTGTTCGGTTGGATCGTTGACATGAACTCTTTGTGGACGACCGGATGTCTCGACTCGAGCATCGTCATCGCTCTCTTGAACTCTGCACCAGAAAAGGTATAGTATCTGCATGCATGGCATAGCACAATATTGTATAGCATTACATAGCACCACATGGTACAATATAGTACAGACTGGTAGGCCTCATGATAAGATAGGACATATGATACGAACTATAGGAGCTGCATGGTCTACTGTATTCTTATAAGGAATATTCTTTTAGTAAGAGAACACCTACCTTCCTGAGACTGCATGAGGTAAACAACGTCATCTGCAAAAACATAAACCAGAAAAAGTTATTATGTATACATGTAGATCATAATTCTAGCTATGAAACTTCAAGCTGCCTGGTTGTCCGTCGTTTAGATAAGGAACAACAATTAAGGTGCTTGAGTATAAGTATAATAACTGAACAGAGGTTATTTCATTTGTACTTTAGGACAATATGATCTAATGGTGGCAATTTTCATATATTTTTTCAGTATGGAGATAAGACGATAATATTTTCCGGTATTTAGGTAGGATATAACATTTTCAGAATATAGAGCGGAATAAGCATAGTATTAGAGTGAAGGTAAACCATACTATTGAAACTGCTGCTAAGTATGTTATATAGTCGACGTGTAAGTAATTTGAACTGAGCTGAGATTGACCGATGCATTCTACTCACCCGAAGTTAGTTTGCTGAGTGCAAACGTCTGCGACATTCGAACTTGCACTGACTTGCTGTTCGTTCGTAGTTCGTCTGCACAGCGAACGTTCAATTTCACCTGTTATAACATTTGATGGGCAATGTTAAAGTTTGTTTCCTCCATAGAACCTGTCTAATTTGAGTGTCACGACTGTAAGATATATATAGGCCTGCTTGTTTGGAAACTGAAAGTATTCGTACCTTATTTCATTTTTTCTTATCATTTTATACGTTTATCCTATAGTAACTGAGTCTAAGTTATAAAATGCTCCACTGTAATGTAGAACATTTGTTCATGTAGTATGAAGTCTAATTTTGTCATGAAACATTGTTTTTGAGACAGCACTGGATGTGAATCTTTCAAAAGTTGCCATTAAGTTAAGCAATAGTTTTCCTTTGTAAAGAATGCTTTGCGTTTCTTCAAAGCTGATCTAATCCGATCAACTGGATGGATGGATCCGATTTGACCAGGGTCTATGACAACAAAGGTCGTTACCCTGGACAGAAATTTGCTCGGCATATTACAGCACGTATGAGCAAGGTACTTGACCAGTTATCAACTACAGTTTGTAACGGATATTTATATGTTTCTCTGTTTCAATCTCTAATGATATGTAGGTCTCTAGCTGTTGCTTACCTTGGCTTCCAGCTCCTTTATTTTCTGACGCATCTGACGATCGTCCTGTTCCAGGCGTTCCACCTGACTTTTCCAGCACTTCTCGCTCGTCTCCAGCTTTCCACGTGTCTCGTACAACCACGTCTCCATCACTGAATTCTTATCCGTCGTTGTTGCCACTCGTTCTTTCAGCTCCGTGATCGTTCCATTCAGAGACTCAATTCTTTCCAGGCATCGTTCCTTGTCCCGTTTCTGGTCTAATATTTCCTGCAAGAGACTGGAATTCTCTTCATCCACCTTCTCCAGCTTCTCACACAGCTCCCTTTTCGTCTGCTCCAGCTCCGTCTCCTTCCTATGCGACGATTCCACAATATGCTCCAAAGTCGTCAGTCGCTTTCGAAGGCCTCCCTCCCTATCATCGGCATCGCAAAGTGCCTGCTTTCTCGTTGATGCCGCATCCTCCATCTCTTCGATTTGTCCTTGCAACCTATTGATGCTCTTCTTGAGTAGATCCTTTTCCTCGAGGAACTCCTTCATCCGTCTCTTTAACTCCATTTCCTTCTCATTCAGCGCTTCCGTGACGCTATCTAACTTCGATTTCCTGTCTCGTTCGGATTTCTGTAGCGCCTGAACCTGTTCCTTCAAGAAGGCGTCGCTGGCTTTGAATTTCCTCAAAGCGCTTTCGACGTCTTCGCATCGTTCGGTCATTTCTCGCAGTTCCTTCTTCAGCATCTTCTTCTGCTCCTCCGCTTCCTCCAACCTCTCTTTAGCATCGGTCAGTTTCGTCTTTAGTTCTGACTCTGAGACCACACGATTTTTTATCTCACCATCCATTGTTCGTTCCATTGTCTGCAATTTCCTTATCGTGTCTTCCATTGTCTCAACCTTCCGGTTCCATTCAGCAGCATCCGACTTGAGCTTTGACGTCTCCGTTTCTCCAGCGTGGATGATCTCGTAGGCAGAGTCCAACTTCCGCTTGTATTCGATCTCGGACAGTTGCCTTCTGGACAGCTCTTCCTTCAACGCATCTTCCGAGCTTCTTAGCTTCTTCAACATCTTTTCCATTTCGACCATCCTAGAACTCATCGTCTTCAGTCGTGTCGTTAGTTCAGACTCGTTGCTTTCGATTCCAGACAATTTGACCTTGAGACTCGCTTCCGAAAGTTGCTTCTCACGATTCTTGACGCTCAGGTCGTGGATGACGCCCTTGTCATGACGACAACTCTCGTGAAGTTGCTCCCTGTCGACTTCCAATTCTTCCACCTGGAAAATAAAAGAGGCAAGAGAGTAAAACCTGGTTCCATTTTAGACATGAATCGACCCTAATGTTCAATTGTTCATGCTAAACAGATCAGCGCCATAGAAATATATCTGTCGAAAATCAGTTAATTAAAATTCATAGTTCTCAAGGTTCTATGAATGAATTATCTCAAGTTATTGTAGTATTCAAATTTAAATGTTTGGCAGCTTTACAAGGCGTCCATCACGTCCTTCAAGCTAATTTTCAAGCGCCATCCGGCGAATGAACGGGTGAGTTGATCGATCTTTAAAGTCTTATGGCCAAAGTCTTCCAATATCTAAGAAAAGATACACAAGAATCTGTTGGACGTACAAACAACTCTGTTTCGGCTGAGATATTTTGGTCTCTTTTACATAAATTCATTTGTAAACGACCAAACTCAATACTTCTAGTCATCATTCATCACCTGCTGTTTGAGATGTGCTTCCGATCTTTCCAATTCTTCGATCTTCATCTTTAGAACAGTCACTTCTGGTAAATCCACTGCAGCCATCAAGGAATTGGAGTAGAAGGATCGCCACTGGAGCCTCTGCCTCACATCCGACTCGTTTCTTAGAAAAATGAAAATGGCAACTACACAATTCTAATTATTAATGTTGTTGTTTTCAGTTATACTATGTTACTGATGGTATCCTGACAAAGAAAAGAGATTCTTATTCATACTTGATGACGGTCCTAACCTAAAAAACATAACACCAGCCACGATTAACGTGTGCCTTTGAAATTTCAATTTTCCAGTTTTGGGTGATTCTACTGGGAACCTAACTTTCCGTTTTTTATTTTCTGTTACCTGTCAACGCAACTAATCGTTAACCTAGAAGCCAGAGTAACAAACGTTTGAAAAACATTCCGAGTTGAATAGCTGGACATACATCGAAAGTAGATATTACTAAGTCTTAGAACTATTGGTTTTTTATTGATGTTTCTCTTCTTATAACCTTTCTAGACCGCGTAGTTTTTCAAGAAGTCCATCCGAATAGTCTTTCTCCAGATGTCCATAGTAGCGGATCCGTGTGGAGTCCAGAAGTTCCGGAAGTCTAATCAGATGCTGCATAAGACGATAATAACCGTCACCGTTTCTTTCATCTGGAATAAATCCGTCATTCTAATACCTCAATTTCAAATGAGATGAACAAATTATTAAAATGTATTCCTTATGCAGAGTGTGTAACTAGGGAAGTCTCTTTTTGACTGGGGTCAGAATTAAAGTATTTAGATATTCGAAGTTGAGGAGAGTTTTATATACAGCTAGACTTGCCTTAACTGCTCTGATACCATTGTTAACGTGCCGGAAACACACTATTTCGCTGTCTCAAAATTTACTTTCTTTTATCTGTGTCTTTCGCACTGGGAGCGCATCTAATTGGTGTGCATTGTGAGAGGCGCTCTATAAATCTAGAGATACAATAAGTAACATCACCAGATATCATGCAACTAACTGAGATCATTGGTTACGTTTTAAGCGGAAGTATAATAGGATTGAATTAGATCGGAAAACATGACTGCTGGTGAACTGATGCGATTGAGAAAATGATACAGCTTGTCGTTATTCCAATTAATTATTCTTCTAACAAAGAATTACATATACCATAGAAATTGAAATAATATAAACACCTACAGTCATTGTTACGGAAACATCTAAAGTCATCGTTTACTGGCCTGTTGCCTCTGGACAGAAAGCGAATGGCTTTGACTTCCAGCTGTTTCGGATCTTTTCCTTAAGCTCATCTTCCAGCATTTGCAGGTCTTCAATTCGTCGGCTGAGTCTCTTCTCTGATGATTCCAGCTCCAGAACTGCATCTTGGAGGCGTTGAGCCGTGACGAGTGACTGAGGCTCCTGCGAATGGTGAGGATCACAGGCGGACAACCTCAGACGAAGCCTAGATGGACAGACGATGCGAAATTTTTATCCTTATCTTTATCTACCTCGTCTCTATCTTTATATATATATATCTCTCTCTCTCTCTGATGATGTGTACCCTGCCCGTAGGCAGGTCCATTGTTTTTTTTACGCCTCTGGGTTTGAGATGAATGAGGTAAGGTTTTCAGTTGCCTTTCTCACAGACAATTATGGCTGAGCAACTTGTCCAAGGTGCTACGCAGTGGCTTGAGGCGGATTCAGATACTTCAAACATGCGATCCTCCGGTTACAAACGCGTCCCACATTAACATTACGACCGTCTAAAGGACACGGCCGGAATCTTAAACACCTTAGCGTGGCACTCATTTTAAGGAACAGCGGTTGTAGAGGATGAATTCGATCAATTTGGTGAATAAGGAACAGTGGCCGCTATTAAAAGTGCACGTGTGCATTTTGTATTTGAATTTCATTGCGTCAACGATTCAGTCGATAGACGTGTTGGTGACACTAGTCTTGACAGTATATTATTCTACCTAGATTCCCGTTTCTTTGCAGTCAGAAGACCGTCTTCCAGTTCTTGTATTTCTTTCTTGTAGTCGGCTTCCTGGTCCTGGAATGCTACGACGGCGTCCTGCAACTGCGACCTAAAGAAGCAAGACACTCGCCTGTCAGTCTTTTCTGAATGAATTTATCTGCATGCTGCATGCATAGGAATCCGAAGGTTTTTATTTCCTTCAATTTGTCTATGTGATACATGATTGAGATATATCCAATCACCTGAATTTAATAACCTAAGTTCAATCATTTATAGCTAAATATAAACATTTATTGCCAACTACACCGTGAGTAAAAAAAACTAAGCCAAATTGTTTTTCATATATCTCTAATGCCTGATAACATATCACGCTAAACGTTTCCAAATATTTAGAGAATTGGACCAAGAATATGATTCCAACATTTCATGAGATAAAGTTGAACAAATAAAAAGATATGAATATTTAAACTTCATATGCCGAAATTTCAGTTTACAATCAATTTTCTGTCAGATATTTTTGAGGAGACTTTCGCTTCAAGACAGTTTTCAGGAAGTCAAGAAATGACCTCGAAACCAAGACGGAGACCAAGACAGAGACTAAGACGGAAACCGAGACGGAGACCAAGACTGAGATAAAGACATAAAAAAATTTAAGCCTGTCTTGAGAGTCTCGAGATTTAAAACAAAACAGTAATCAGATAGACAAAGTCATGCAACCCTGGTTATAGGCTACCTGAGGTAGGACTCTTTCTTTTTCAATTCGAGAGCCGTCATCTTCCACATCAACTCACACTTGGCCCAATCGGGCAACGTGGTTGCAAGTGTGAGGTCCTGTAGATACAAACAATTTGAATAGCAACACGATGACACTCATCGATACTTACTTAATTGACAGTCACCTACTTACAACTGACTGAGAAACTAGAAGAGAAGACGCAGAACCGAAATTACTACTATAGACCTAGCGTTCATTAACATCGTTATTAATATTGCTACAGTTATTCTCATAGAATAATAAAATCAGATGGGAAATGTTTTGATAAATAACATTACAGGCTCTGCAGGCTAACTATGAACAGACAATTCTTCAGTTGGGCGCGATCATAGCCTAAAAGGTCATCAAACGGCTGATACATACGTACATACGTACATACATACATACATACATACATACATACATACATACATACATACATACATACATACATACATACATACATACATACATACATACATACATACATACATACATACATACATACATATACATGTGGGGCGCGGTGGTCTAGTGGTGGCGTCGTTGCCTTGGAGCCGGAAGGTCCGAGGTTCGAATCCACCTCCCCGCGTAAGGACCTTGGGCAAGTCCTTCACTTACAATTGCTCAGCGCTTCGGCGTGAAACTCCGATGCAGTGTCCGCTCTGCATCGGGAGCGCCTCTGAGTGAGCTCTAGAGAGAGCTTGAAGGGGCGATATAACAAGTGCACATACATACATACATACATACATACATACATACATACATACATACATACATACATACATACATACATACATACATGCATGCATGCATGCATACATACATACATACATACATACATACATACATACATACATACATACATACATACATACATACATACATACATACATACATACATACATACATACATACATACATACACGCATGCATGCATGCATGCATGCATACATACATACATACATACATACATACATACATACATACATACATACATACATACATACATACATACATACATACATACATACATACATACATACATACATACATACATACATACATACATACACACACACACGCACATACATACAAATACTATGCAATCATAAAGTGTATAACATAACCTTTGCTCTGATTGTTGGCACAAGAGTGTCTGCTTCCATGGTGATTGCAGCCACATCAACTGCTTCCCTGAACGACGTCAGACTCTGCATCAGTTCCTGGATCTTTGTCCTCTGCAGGACGTCCCTCCGCTCCAGCTGATAGATCTTCGACAGCAATTCCACCTTCGTCATCTTGTCCAGCTGGTGAACCTTTCCAGACGGAGTGTGATGATAGATGAAGGATCCACCTTTGTTGGACATGGAAGGCTTATGAGTGGGACTGTTTTCATCCGATCCACCGAATCGCGAATTCAGGTTCTCCTGAAGATCGCTCAGATCGGTGACGTAGATGTGGCATTCTGATGACGTCGGCTGTTCGTGAGCTCTCTTCAGCGATTCCTTAAGAGCGGTGTTGAGCGACTCGAGGTCCTTCGCCTTCTGCTGAAGCCTCGATTCGCTGCCCTCCAACGTGGAGACGCGCTCCTTCAGCTGGACTTCATCCTCTCTGAGGATCCTCATCCTTAACCTCAGATCAGACTCCTCACGTTCGGAATGGCTTTTCGACGCCTCAACAACGGACAGCTTGGCGCTCATTAACGCTGTCGATTTCTCAAGGTCTTGTATCTTCGTGGAGAAACTCTTCTCCGCATCGAGCCACATCTTCTTCGTCTCATCAAGAACTTTCTTTTCTCGCATCGCTTCCGACTTGGCTTCGTCAAGCGCTGCTTCAAAGGTCTTCACCTTCTCTTCGCATATCTCAAGATCCCGTTTACGATCTTCGAGTTCCTTCCTGAGGGTCCTTTCTTTCGTGAACTGGTCATTGAGTCGATCCAGAAGGTCTTCCTCGGTGCCCATCAGAGCGTTCAGTTGATCCCTGCGAGTCTCACATTCCTTCTTCATGTCCTCCTCTCTCTCCGTAAACATCTTCTGTCTGGCGTCCATCCGACGCGTTGTGCTCTCCAGCGCTTCCTTCAAACTGGTGCACTCGTCTTCCAGTTCAGCAATCTTTCTATCGAGACGAACCTTTTCATTAAGAAGCTTTTCTTCTTCCACCTTCCTCTTCTTCTTCATTTCTTCCATATCCTGCGTCTTCGATGCGTTTCTTTGCTCCAATGTGTCAATCTGGGTCGAAAGTCTCTCCTTCTCCAGCTCCGAGTGGTACTTGGATTCGTGAAGAGAGCTGCAGAGGCGTTCTTTTTCCGCAAGACGTCCACGAAGTTCGCTCTGAATCAACTCCAGCTCGGAAATCCTCTTTCCCAGTTCGTCCTTCTCAGCAGATTCCTTTTCCAGCTTTTCTTGTAGAATCTGCACGGAACTGCTCAGCTCTTTCTCGACATTTCTCAACTCCGTAACGGTCTTTTCAGTGTTCAACAATTTCTCCAGTTGCTTCTTGAGGTTGTTTTCCGTCTCGTCCAATTCACCTCTCAGCTTCTCTTCGACGTTTTCTAGCTCCACGATTCGACCCTTCAACTTGGTCTGTTCCAGCAGCTGTTCCCTCAACTGGAATTCCGCCCTTTCCAGATCCTCAAGCCTCTGAATCGATTCCTTATACTGAACCAGTTCCGTCCTCAGTTCGGAGTTGATCTCTTCCAGCTTGACGATCCTCATGGAATGCTCGTGGACCCTTGACGACTCCTTCCTTGACGACTTTCCAGGTTGTTCGATCGACAGCGGTTGACAGAGGACAGCGGTATCTACGCTGCTCATCCTTTCCTCAGAAGTCACGCTCAGTCGATCCAGATGTTGCTCAGATTTTGTGGCCGAATGCTCCGATGGAAATTCGCGATTAGGACCTACATCAATCAAAAGTATTTAGACAATGACAACTTTAAAACGATATAAAACAATGACAAATTTAAATCGATCTGTGATAATGATGGCTTTAAATTAATCTATAAAAATTAATTTAGGCCTATGTGGCTTTAAATTAATCTATAATAACAATGGCTTTAAATCAATCTATAATAATGATGGCTTTAAATCAATCTATTTATAATGATGGCTTTAAATCGATCTATAATAATGATAGCTTTAAATCGATCTATGATAATGCCATGTTTCCATTACCAGCCGACTTCTTTCCAACGAGAAAATTCTCCAATTCGTCCAGCTTGTTCTTCATCACTTCTTCGTTTGTCGCAGCCTCTTGGATGCGATCCTTGACATAGTTCTCCGACGAATGCAGTCGATCCACTATGTCGTGCAGAGAGGTACTGACATCGCGGAATGAAGCACCGGAAGCGACGGTGGTTCTCGGCATTCCATCGCTGCTGTCAGCTGCATGTTCTCTGAGAGCGTCTTCGATCTGGAGCAGTTCCGCGATCGCTTCCTCCATCTTCGTCTTATTGTTTTCCATCGATTCCACCTGACGCTGGAGCTCAAGAATTCTGGAGCTGCTGTCTTTCTCGTCTTCTGCCAATCGGTTCCAGGAGCTTCGATCCACTTGTTGAGTCTCGCGAAGTGCTTGAGTCAGATCTTGTACTCTTCTCAGACGACTCAAATCCGCAGTTGATGCTTCAGATGCAACGGCATTAGTTCGGATTTGGTCGGATTTCTGTCCAACGGTTATGGAATCGTTTGTAGATTTCTCTGCTGACATCTGCTTGATAGTTGTTCTGTTGACTTCTGAGATGTCTTCAAACGAACTGATTTCAGATTTCCATTCCGAAAGTTGTTCTTCGCAGTCAGAGATGTCAGTTGAATCGTCCTGAGCAAAGTTTGTCGCGTTTTGAGTCGATCCCTGTGAGAATTTCTTCTCAGAAGTCGCATCTGCTGCAGTTAAATCCGGTGAAGCTGTTTCCTCAGCCGAGTAATCACTGTCGTCACTGTCGTGAGATGTAATCCAACTGCTAGACTCGTTCCTTTGCTTTTCTTCCGATTGATAAAATTCTATTTGGTATTGAAGATTTGCATTGGTTCCAGTCAGAAAGAAAACTTGCTGAATGAAACAACATTTTGAAGATCAGTGAATTTAAATTATTTCTTTTTATGAATCTTAGCATGCGAGTTTTGAATGACATCTGAAGATTGTAAATGACATGGCATGACGGGAATATATGCTGGAATAGACTTGTCATTGACTTTTGAACTTGTAAATATTTTCTATTTGCAGCTTTTTGTATGCGACTCAGAGTCTACAGCATATTAAATTAATTAAGGTCTATAATAGATTCCAATAATTTACACTGGGTTATAATTAATTGGCCTAATTTGAGCATAAATTCTACAAACTGACCCAACATCATCATTATCATTATTAAATGATTGTCTGTGCGAAGTTAAACTTTGGCGTCCATTTCTCATCATCTAGTTCCGCCGGCTCGGCTCAAATACTTGGATCCTACTAAACAAGCTGTAGGCCTACACAGAGTTTGGCTCATGCATGATGCTATCTAGATCATAATACTAACCGATTCTGCCTCAAGCAGTAGATTCTTCTTCTCATTGAGTTCCCGAATCTTTTCGACGTGCAGCAGACGAATCTGACAAGAACGAAAAAATCAGTGACAACTTCGAGAGGTAATGGAAGCAAAATCAAACAGATCAACGATTTGAAATCAATGACAAACGTCCCATATCGCGATGGCGGCGTCATACCTGCACCTGCGATAATTATTCTCCTCTGCTGATCGATTTTCTTTGCGAGAATTTGAGCCGAGAAGTCATCCATAATTGAAAGGCTGCTGGGTTTCAGATCGATGATGTAGCTCCACCACCAACGCCGCCGACAGGAAATCGCAAATGGCTCAGCACCTAATCGATACGTTTATTACGCTACGCCTCACTGCGTGTTTGCTCTAAAGAATGGCTAGCAACTGGACCATTGAGGAGCCAGGGCAATATCAATACTCAATAGTCACGCATTGATGGTGATCAGATTCATGGTAATAGGAAAAACTCCTTCGCCTTCGTTGAACCATGGCCAATCTATTTTCAGATGAAATAAGGTCAGCCAATAAATTTTCATATAAAAATCATGTCGTAGATTCATTTTAACCAGTTATTTACTTGTCTATAAAATCACTGTGGAAATAGACATTCAAAAATAAATTCCGATTTCAGTGGGTTTAAACAAATAAATTCGTGACTTGATATACACATTTCAAACGTCATTACTATACTACTATATAATAAAACTACTATTATATGCTGCTACAATTAAGTGAAATCGAGGCTAAACGTGGAATATCAATGACAAATGAAGAATGACTGTAAAGTAGGCTACTCACGCTCCAGGGGAGGAGGGGGGTGTAAGAAAGTGTGACAGTTTGTGACAGGGGGAGGGGGGTCAGGCCATGTGTGACGTCACATGCTTATTTTTTATTTCTAATTTTTTAAATATTTTTTAGTAGAATTGAATAGCTTTAAAAAAATTCAATTTTTTTTGAAACATTTGAATTAGTTTTATGTCAAAATAGCATAAAATGCGTATCCCTGAATGTGTTGTTCACGATTCCTCTCGCTTGGAGCGCTAGTAATGCTGTTGCGAAGCCTTAATTTAGGCCATATGTATAGCCTTGTGGTGTTAATTTTTTTTAAATTTCGAAAGTGTGACGTACTTTAGGGGGGGTCCGAGATTTGTGACAGTTAGTGACAGGGGAGGGGGGTCAAAAATGGTCAAAAATAGCGTGACGTACTTTATGGACGGCCCCTGATGGAATAATTGTGTCATGTTGTAAAATCTCTGACTACCGCACTTGTGGAGTAAGTACATGTAGTTAGAGCGCAGGAACAGCATCCATAGTGCCATGGTTCAAAATTCCTTGAAACGGCCGTGTCAAAAATTGACCTGTATTAATTTTCAAGTTCTGGCGACCTGTACACTAGAGAACAAAGGAGAATTGGAGGATGGAAGATTAGGTAAGTCGGGCTAAGAAGTCATGACATTGCATTTCACTGTATAGTGTATAATACCATACGTTACGGTTTATTGACCTTGCCTGAAGTATATACATGGGCGCCCACACATAGGGGCAAGAGGGGGCACTTGCCCCTCCCTGGAAAATTGATTTTTCCTATTTTCAAACTACTATTTTTTGGTTTTTAACAAATTTCTTCGCACTAAAGCACAAATGTTACTAACAACAGGCCTACACAAAGTAAAACTGAAAAATTTACCTTTTCAGAAATTTTCAGAAAACTCTGTGAAACAGTACTAGTGTTTTTATTATTCTGTTTTGAATTTTCCAGCTCTTGCTAAACAATTTAGGCCTAACCGTAACCATTGTGTTTTGCCCCCTCCTGCAAATATTTATGCGGGCGCCCATGAGTATAGACCCTATTGCATATAAAATTAAACTGTTTTGAACGCACGACTGCAGAAGAGTTCAATAGTAGAATTTGACCTCCTCGTTAGTTTCCTCCAGTTCTATGATCTGGAATTCCTGCGTTTCGATGACTTCAGCTTGGTCCCGAATCCTCTCCATCAAATCTCTCTCCCGTTCGATGACGACGGACAACTGGTGAAAAAAATTGAAATTGCACTGGCGATACATTTGTCATTAATGTTATAATGCGATGTTGCACAAGCATTCAAAAACTAATCAGCGTTCTAAAGAAGACATAGGCCTATCTTACTGCCTCACAAGGATGCCACCTGTATATATGGGCCTACTATAAAATTAGCTCGTCCACGGGTTTCCATCAAGTAATTTCGGCCACTACGATGCATATCATTGTTTGGGCTAACCATTTCACGGTTTTTACCACAGTTTTAAGCTAATAATTATTATTTATTTAAAGGACGTGAATCAATTTTATAAATATATAGCAGACTTATGGCCTAATTTTTCACATCTGAATAATCTAATACGCGGATCGCAAATCCGAAGGCAACTTTTGAATTGCAATCAAGCAAATATATTTAAGGGCTATCCAAAACGCTCTGCGATTAGGGGTTCAAATGCCGACTGTACTAGAGATTTGATAGAGGTTATAATGTTAATGCAAACTCCTTGGTTAATGACAAAGTAAAATTAATATGTAATGGCTGAATGATCGCCTGCTCGGGTCTGTCTGATGCTGGACTGGTTGTGTTGCGAGGGGTTCAAAGTTAGGATTACTCATTTGCATGCGCTTTAACTGGAGGGGGGAGACTCTGGTGGACTTTGGAACTTTTAGTCTGCATCCTGAGAGTAAGAAATTTCCTAAATGGCAGAGTCAGATCAATTCACGCGGTCTATTGGCCCATGCAGGCACAGTATATCGGTTACGGCTGCAAAAGCAGGCATTTTGCTGCACTTGGCCTGGAAGACGTGGAAGGCTTTTGAGGAAGAGCCAGAGAATTGCCATTTTCAGTTCCTTGTATAAGTATCTGCACTCCAGTCAAACATTAGACAACCATCTTTTAAAAATGTAAATATAGGCCTACATTCGTGTACCGCCTCGACTATTATGAAGATATTATGATCACGAAAGCTATACGCACATGTCATACACGCATCATACGGTTCATACCAGTGCTTAGACCTATACTCTGTGCAGAATAAAGAGCTGCTGCCTCATGAAGCACGAAGATAATGGTATTTCTACTCATTGTATGTAGACAATGAACTTGACCAGCATAGACCGTCTGAAGTATCGAAGGAAGACATAATATTATGACAGCAGATCGAGAATTCTACAACTCCATTTATTTGCAATTGCACAAAACTAATATGCGCGAAATGAGTAGATAATATTATGCTTACAATGTGAAACGTAAACAGAAATGCTTACATCAAATAGTATATATTTCCACATAATATTATCACAGGAGTTGGATATATGAATTATATATTATATAAATAAATAATATATATATAGTTATATACCCGAGACTTCCTTCATCTGACTTTGGAAACCATAATTGCGACGTTAATTGGCGTTAGATTACAATGTCGACCATATCTACATTGAATATTTCTACACGTCGATGTTTCGCATAAGCAGACCAATAACGTAACGTCGTAACTGAACGAAATGGACGAGCACCCGTAGTGCAGCGCATTACAAAGCGCACTCACCGAAAATGAGTTTGGCCATTTGCAACAGCTAGATCATTATATTATCAACAATAATTATTGTGAGACAATCGGATTATACCTGAAAGGGACTGAAGTCCCGCTAATCTTGGCACTCAGGTGTGTATTCCTTGTCAGCAGAAGAACTACGGATGAGTTTAACTCATATATTAATGTCAGAAATAGGAAGTTACTAGCTTCACTAATGATGCTCGGTTAAGATAACTTTGCGTCTTAACCAATTGTGCCAAGCCAATGAGTCATATAATGGAGTATGCAATTAAGCATCTAATAAAGATTATTACTTGGAAACCAACTGGATATAGATAATTCTACCTATAATTATTTTACCGTGGTCTGAATCTTGTAATTTATTGCTTTTCGTCTGCCATTATTGAAGAAATTAATACATTTTATCGACCAGGCTTCGAATTGTAGCTTCCGCAATTACACAATACACAATCATTAATTAATATAATACAATAATATATGATTATAGTAGGCCTATAATCAAGCTATTTAGACCTATTAATTACACTGAAAAAAAGTGATTTTGCTTCCTGAACACTTTCAGGTGTTTCTTGTGCAGTTTTTGCTGCTGATCACGAAAATCACCTTGAAATTGTCCCATCACGTAACGTTTTTGAGAAATCTTCAAATTTTCTATTTATTTCCATTTTCAGCAGTTGTAATAAACTTCGTGTAACTGAGGTATGTCCAGGCAAGCACTTAGGACAGTTTACACAAACGTTTGTCTTGCATAATAAATAAACTTGGTTCTGCATATGCATTATTGCAGGGAAGAATCTGCCTGCAAAAATTTTAAGCACAATTAAAGCCGATTATCAGCATAGGTATACATGCATATCCCACTATGGAAGTTGACATCAGCTTGTTTGTAGTTTGATGTCTCGTTTCCAAAGTTTAGTTTTGTCTATATGCATGCAAATGCATAAAAATTAACCAGCTTATTTTCAGATGAGCTTTAAACTATAATATATAGGGTTACACGAAAGTTCGTTCACCGTTTTCAAAATGCGTTATCTCAGTAATGGCTTCATATTTCTCTATAATATTTTGCCAGTGTATACACATCAGTCAAATGAAAGATACTGGTACAAATTTTATTATGATCCTGTCCGTTTTCGTCATTACTTATAAGAAAATGCAAAGACGACCAGTTTTTGCGCCATTTCCTTGTGACATTATTATGTCTTTCCAAAGGCTGCTCAGGTCAATGTAGGGCTGTAGGCCTATCTGATGAATAGATGGTGCGCAAGTAGGCCTGATGCCGTAGCTTTAAATTAAAATAAACGTTTGCTTTGGTTACGAGTCTCTATTCCAGCGAATCTTT
>OX243815.1:30288286-30405786 GCA_945859605.1 Lumbricus rubellus | reverse complement strand
TTAGTCTATGGTAACTTAAAATTACGATATAGACTCTATATCGTAATTTTAAGTTACGACGAATTACGTAACGACTCAGCCTGGAGCCAATGACGGACTTCGTCTCTTGCTGTGGGTCAACCAGTCTGATTGCTTCCTTACCATGTCTCCAGCTGTTGGATTCAAGGTAGGCCTACTATGCCTAGCAATTTTTCAATTTACAATGAATCTCTGTACTTTCCTCGTTGCATCAGGGGTTATTTTAAGAAAATTTCTCAACTGCACATAATTATCAGAATAGCATACTACATCGGGTAAACTGGTCATTACTGAGACAGTGAGACTAAGGCTTTTTTAACGTGCACTCGTGCAGTTCTACACAAAATGTGCAGATCTACATGTAAATGGACTTGTGCAGTTTTTGTTAACCTAACAAACATAGATCAATTAACATTAATTCAAGCAAAATATTTATTTATTTTGCATATATAAACATCGTCCAGGTCTCTGCTCCGTACAATCTGGAGCGTCACACTGTACAGAGCAGAGACCTGGACGATGAGAAAGGAGGATGTCAAACGAATAGAAGCGTTCGAGATGTGGATATGGAGAAGGATGGAAAGGGTCAGCTGGACAGAACATAAATCAAATGAAGAAGTACTGAAGAAGGTGGAAGAAGAAAGATCCTTGATGAATACAATTCGAACAAGGCAGAAGAACTGGATAGGACATGTACTGAGAGGCAACTCTTTGCAAAGAGACATTGTGGAGGGCAAAATGGAGGGGAAGAGGGGAAGAGGAAGACCTAGGGAAAAGTTCTTGGATTGGATGATGGAGGATGGATATGGAAAACTCAAAGAAAAAGCACAACATCGAGAAGAGTGGCGTCGTTGGGCATCTGGACCTGCCGAGAGGCAGCTTACCTAAAGAAGAAGATATAAACTGAACTTATAGGCCTACATTAAACCTTTGTAAAATTAGTTGTATGTATGTAACATGCTGCGTTCTGCCAGCCTAAAGTGTTGATTAAACGAAAAATGAATGATTAAGTTGTAAAAGCATTTTTGTGCATTTAAAAACAATTATTTTGAAAGTTCATTGTCTTCCGATTTGGAATTATATGCAATTTTAAAAAGACATTGAGAGAAGCCTATAGTCGACCTATTGCACGTTTTGAGACTGAAATTTGCAGCTATAAACTTTGAAACCAGCCTAACCAAAATCAATACTTTATTTTGCAACAATGCTTACAGTAAAAAAAACTGAGTGGAGGAGTTTGATGGGTCCATCTTAGTTTCGTTCGCAAATTGTCGCCAAGACCGTAGCTAGGGGATGTTTTAAGTGTTTGACCAACCCCCCCCCCCCTAATGGAAAACGTAAAAAATAATATAATGCATTTACTAGCACATGATGTAAAAACTATGAAGTAAAACTACGAAAACATCATCCGAAATGGAAAATGTAAAAAATAATAGAATATTATTCACTTGCACATAATGAAAAAAGCATGAAATTAGGCGAAAGATACTAAGAAAGCCATTTCCGATGGTCTTCTGAAATTTTGACGACTAAAAAAGGTGTCTTAAGAAATTTTGACAACTAGAAAAAGGTGTCTTTAGAAATTTTGACACCTAAAAAAGGTGTCTTTAGACATTTTGACGACTAAACAAAGGTGTCTTAAGAAATTTTGACCCCTAAAAAGTGTCTTCCGATATTTTTACGACTAAAATAAGGTGTCTTCAGAAATTTTGACGACTAAACAAATGTGTCTACAGAAATTTTGACAACTAAGAAAGGTGTTTTAAGAAATTTTGACGATTAAGAAAGGTGTCTACAGAAATTTTGACACCTTCAAAAAGGTGTCCTCAGAAACTCTGACACCTAAAAAAAACGCATTCCGATATTTTGACGACTAAAATAAGGTATCTTCAGAAATTTTGACGACTAAACAAAAGTGTCTTCAGAAATTTATAGACAACTAAAAAAGATGTCTTCAGAAATTTTGACACCTAAAAAAACGCATTCCGATATTTTGACGACTAAAATAAGGTGTCTTCAGAAATTTTGACGACTAGACAAAAGTGTCTTTAGAAATTTTGACAACTAAAAAAAGGTGTCTTCAGAAATTTAGACAACTAAAAAAGTTATCTTCAGAAATTTTGACACCTAAAAAAACGCATTCCGATATTTTGACGACTAAAATAAGGTGTCTTCAGAAATTCTGACGACTAAACAAATGTGTAGGCCTATTTAGAAATATTTTGACGACTAAGCAAAGGTGTCTTCAGACATTTTGACGACTAAAAAAGGTGTTTTCAGAACTTTTGACGACTAAAAAAGTCGTCAGAAATTCTCCGCCGATTAACCCACCTCCCCTCCAAATCAAATCCTGGCTACGGCCTTGGAGGCTGGGGAAGTTGTGCAGTTCTAAAAATTCCTTTAAAAAAGCACTGCCACCAAGGCTTGTTTTGCGTGGAATAGCTGAATTGGGGAAATTTTGATACGGTGTAAGATTGTTTGCGATCCTTCATGTTTATATGCTTTCACGTCTATTGTTTAAAGTGATTGAAGTTGTAAACACAAAAGCAGAGAAGCCCTGCGCTCCGCCTGACTTTCGTTTTTAACTCATTATTTTGTTACAAACTGGAAATCTTGCATTTGATTTCGTTTCGCTAAGCGTTATTTGCTAAGAGGTGACTCACTGCAGAAAGAAATAATTGAAGGAAGATTGGAGGGAAAGAGGTGCACAGGAAGGCCTAGACAAAAACTGCTATAGACGGGATGTTGGAAGAGGGATACAGAGAACTGAAGGACATGGCACAACAGCGGGAAACGTGGAGACATTGGACGTTTGGACCTGCCGCTTGGCAGAGAACGTAAAGAAGAAGCGTTATTTGGCTTGCATCAGACAGCTTGTTTGAGTACCGTATGCCATGTCTTTATCTCTAGACTTGTTTTGTTGTATTTTATGCCAATAGAGTTGTCAGTAGAAATTTAAAGTTAAATTCACGGCAAAAATGTCTTATAATCTTGTTTTTTACAATTAGTTTAATTAAAATATATTAGCTGCTTACATTGTTTATGCGATTGTGTGTAAAAAAGTAACTGCACAAAACCTGATTTTCAACTGCACAAATTCGTTTTCCAACTACACACTTTGTGTCCAGCTGCACGTTAAAATAACCCCTGCGTTGCATTGCAAAGCAATATCTAATTATCGCTTTCATTGTGTCCTTCTAATGTGATTACCGGTAGGTTATAATTATGTGACTGAAGTTTGTTACGTTTTGAACAGCCAGATTTTTCGCATTTCAGTTCAGGTGAAACCGAATGAAAAATAGAAATGTATAATTTAAGGACACGTTGCAGAAACATATCGCTTAAGATTTATTTTTTTGTGTAATAGGCCTACGTCGACTTCTTTCATACAAATCTTGGCGAAGTCAGCGATGATTATGGCGGAAAGTATCCGGACCAAATGAGTATCTCTCTTTTAAGGGCCCGTGTCGCGTGACAGAGTCTCCTCTAAAAGTCTTCCCCGATTTTCAGCCGGGGAGACTCTGTTTCGGGGTGGAGACTTTGTATCGGGGAAGAATTTCGTATACGGACGTTTCGTCTACGGACGATTCGTCATGGACGGTTCGTCACACGGACGATTCGTCCACCCGTGGTAGATTACAATACTACTGACGAAAAGAATTCTTGTTTTATGGAAGTCGGATTAATGAAAATAAGTGTTCTTTAAATATTATGATGTAAAATAAATATTAAGTATTAAAAGCATAGGCCATAGGCCATACATCCGTTTCGTGGCGGTGCACATGGTATCCATGTGCCATTAATTTGAACAAAGAGTCAATCCCACCTCCATTTACGCAAAAATTCTTTTCATCGTTCCAACTTTCTTTTCAGCATCAACTATTTCTCAATCAATCCAATTTCTGTTAAAACAGTATTTATTTATACATAACAATATTTAGGTAAAACGATTCTCATCAGTTCGACTTCCTTGTAACAAGAATCTTTTCAGTCAGTTCATAAGCTTATCTAATCCAACACGGGTGGACGAATCGTCCACAGACGAATCGTCCGCTTGACGAATCATCCGTGTGACGAAACGTCCACTGACGAATCGTCCATAGACGAATCGTCCGCTTGACGAATCGTGCGTGTGACGAATCGTCCAATGACGAATCGTCCATGGACGAATCGTCCAGCTGACGCATCATCCATGACGAACCGTCCATGACGAATCGTCCGTAGACGAAACGTCCGCAAACCGAAGAATTTATATCATAACTCTTTTTCTGGTTTATGAAACCAAATGACGTAAGACATTAATTAGTTAACGGTAGGCTACACCAGACGGCGGTTCACATCTTGCCTTCCCTGATAATATCAGGGAAGGCAAGATGTGATCCGCCACATATTATGTGGTCGAAACCAGAAGTAGGGTAGGGTGGGGCAAAACGCCTAGTGTGGGGAAGACGCCCCCGCTGAATATCTTTGCAGTTGGCGACTTTTGGTGGGATTTGATAACTGCCCATGACAGCAGACGCCATTAAGAATTATAAGAAGTTAAAACGTGACCAATTTCTTGTTTCGGTGGAAGACAGGAAATAAAAGTTTGTTTTTCGTGTCTGTTTTCTAATTCTCGTATGCAGTTCATTCAGCTGTAATTAAATTCATGTTTAAGGGATCGGCATGAGCCTTATGTCATTATTTAGCTAAATAAATGCACAACAGAAATATAGCTTAAAGTTATCAATTCAGTTTAATAAAAACCGACAAAATCAATAATAGCAGACAACCATGGATGGGGCAAAAGGCCTCATACGCTGCGGGGCAAAAGGCCTCATACGCGGCTGGGCAAAACGCCGCCCGGGGCGTTTTCCCCCAATACAGATGGAAACGCCAATTTCATCAATAAATTCGGTTAGTTTCATATAATTTTTTATGTTACAAAATATATAGGCCTATTCATATGATTGTCCTTGCTTTGTGCAATATTGTGTAGGCTAAAAGAATGTTTCTATGGTATATAATTAAATTTGAAGACGGTGCGCAAATACATGCGGAAAACACAGCGTGCAGCCTATGGTTCAACTTGCCTTGCTGCGGCTCAAGTCACGCCACAAGTCTGTTTTTCCTCCAAAATATGAACAGCTACTCCTCCAGCACATCTTAGAAATGGAGAAGGCATTCTTTGGCTTGACCACGTCAGATGTACGCCATTGGGCTTCTTGCCCCAAGAAGCCCTTTTACACTAGTTGAATGAAAATTCAGTTTTTCTCGAATTGGACTAACATTAAGTAAAATCAACATTTCTACTGAATAGTGCATATAATGCAGCTACTTGTCACCAATTTCGGTTGTATTCAGATTGCGCAACTTTACTGTGGGTGATGTCAAACGTTAAAGGGGGCGTCCTGCCCCACCCTACCCTAGCCTACATCACAGTGTGTCGCATGAAAATGATGTTTCGTTGGTTTCTAAATGATTTGTCGCAAAGAACTGGAGGGTCGCGAATTCTCACAACATGCATCCGTCGATTTTTGGCATTACACCGATTTGCTTACTTTTGCGGTTAAATTAGCGGGAGCAGACTGTTAGAATCCGTATACGGCGTATAGCACTCTATTCCATTTAATCGCAATCTTGTTTGGCCACGATGTTTGCCTTATATGCCCACAATCCCCATATGCATGCATGTATCCAACATTCCAACATGATTTTCATCTGTAGGAGCATCATCAAATCAATCAAATCAAATCAAAATCAGTTTATTCTGAGAAAGAACAACAGACAAACAAACAAACAAATAACCAAGGTAAACAGCAAAGTAAAATAGTAAGCTTACACAAGAATAAAATCAATGTTCATAGGACATGACATGACATACGGTAGACCTACTCAATAAAAAAATCTCCCACCAGGAAAATTGCAATATCTCCGCAGCCAATCGAGATTGAAAATCTCAATAATGAATCTGTATTACTTCAGAAGTTAGAGCTGTGCAAAAAGAGTTTTTCATTTTTTCGAATTTCCGCAGAATCACGTTCCAATACATGCGATTTCTTTAAGATTTTTTGCAAATTACAGCAAACAAAGTGATGATGATGTCATATGACCTCACTACGGGCTATAAATAAGCTGTTTATGAAGCAAGCTATTAGTATTTGGTGATATTTTATATATCAAGGTCTCAATTTGTGAATCCCATACTGAACGTCATGGACAAAGTTTCTGCGGAAGATAAAATGGGAATTCAAACGTTGCGTGAGCAGAGATTGGGACATCGTGCGACATGGCAAAATTCCCAATGAAAAGTGGAGCCTGAGCACAATGACGTATTTATGTAATGAAGGTCATGTGTCGGAAGAGAGGCAGGAAGTGGTCGTTTGGTCTGATGGAAAAAGTGCGATATTCATGAAGTTCACTTGGTAGTCGAAGGTGTCAAGTTTGCAAAGCACATCATGGTTTCAGCACCAGCTACATGTATGCTGGCGTGTGTTACGGCTGCAAGGAAAGACTGCAACTTCATCCCATTCAGTAAGTTAAATGTCGAACTTATCGTTGAACTCTGTTACCCAGACTCATTGAACACCGAAGGTATGTTCAAACATCTGGTTTTATTTTCCAGAAGGACGTTGCGCCTGCTTGCTCGCACGGCGAGGTTGATTATGATGCGCTACTATATTGCCTTCAACTGCAGTAAATTTATTGGCAAAGATGAATGACCAACAAACTCGCCAGACCTTAACCATCTTGATTATCACGTCTGGAGAGCTCTGCTGGAACGCTGCAACACATTTAATCCCAAGTTGGAGAACATTGGCTAGCTGAAGGAAGTCTTGCTGCTAATGTGGGATCAGTCGCCGCAGGACTCGATACACAAGCCCATACTGAACTTCACAAAGAGTATTCGAGGTCGTAATAAAGCAGGAATTGGACACTCCCATTATACTCTAAGATAAACTGTAAAACAGAATTCCGAGGTCGTAATGAAAGTGACATTATTTGGCATGGAAATCTACAAATGACGTTCATTTTTCCGCGGATATTTGAAAAAAACGGAATTGAAAGTTAAAACAGTTGTAACTTTTGCAAACATGAAAGTCTCAAGTGAAACTTTCAGGGAATGTTGGAAATTCATTCCCCTACAAATTGGGAAATTTTCGCAGAAATTGCGAAGTTATCGTATTTTATCCGGTGGGACATTTTTTGAGCCACCCTGTATACCACGTTAGCGACAGTGGCGGTTCGGGGGCTTAGCCCCTAAACATGGTTCATGTAATGCAGCCAAGTTTAGGGGCTAAATGCAACAAGAAGATAAGATGAGAATATTCTTTAATAGACCAATTGCTATCCGCATTTTGGTGCGCAACATGGTACACATGGATCTAATCATTTCTATATCCAATCACATAACAGATAGGTTATATCAACAAACTACACGCGACAAGAAATTGTGTCCTTGTTCCCGACGGTCAAATATCTCAGTGGTCCTTGCAATAATTGTAAGTTAGGCTACCGTCGCTGTTTAGCGCGACTGCATATCCTGTGCATTTAGCAGTTTTTTGTCCCAATTCACTTCATGGCAATGCTACAGGCTTACTTTGCTAGCATTCTGCCTCGACTGTTTTTTTTCAACTTTCAAATCAGTTTATTCTGAGAATGAACAACAGACAAACAAACAAATAACCAAGGTAGACAGCAGAGGAAAATAGTACACATGAATAAAAATTGATGTTCATTGGACATCTTGATTATATAAACGGTGAACACTCAGAAAGGGTCATCCAGAAAGGGACAGGTACCGCTAACCTGGATAACCCCTGAACGTAAAATGTAAATCAAGATGGTGAGGTTAGAGATAAAAACAGAAAATAGAATTTAAAAAAAATACAAGTGAAGAAATCAATGTGGCATAAGCTCACACAATATCACAAAAAACCTTTGGCAACAAGCCAAACATGCCACATGCCAAACCTATAGGCCTATTGTCGGCGCTTGCAATAGGCCCTCTATTAGCGGGGCTGAAAGTGAGCCGGGTCTGTCAGGGTCTGCAACCCGACATTTATTTTCGTGACCTGCTGGTGCCGAGTTTCTGCCGAGTCGCGTGTTTTGGGCAATGGCTAAAAAAACTGGTCGTCAGATACCAAAAAAATATGTAAAAATGGCAAGATTTTTATTAAAGTTTGGGCAAATGACTAAGAAAAAGGTCGTCAGAAAAATGTTCGGCTCAAAGGCATTCATTCGTCCTCCAGAGTCAGATCAGTCAACTTTTCAAAACCACTTTCAGCCCTGAATATTAGCAGCCACCAAAAAAATGTAGTTGCCTCCTTGGAATGGAGTAGGGCTTGCTTAGGACCTGTAGCATCCGGACATAAAATCCTGGCGCCGTCACATGTCAGCGAACACGCCGATTAAACTTTTACTGCTAGCCTACCCAATGCTGTGACATTCGATAATAGGCTAATGGTAAAATGATATTAAAAGAACACTGAATTTTGAGAATCTAGTACCGACTGATGACGCGAATGTGTCATCTCTGCAGAGCAAGGGCGGATACAGAAACTTTGAAAAAATTGATGACCCCCTTTTTTTTTTTTTAGTCGTCCGGCCAAATGTTTAGGAAAATCATACCATTTCATCAGTAAATATACCAAATTTAAAGCTTCCTGAAACCCAATGGGGGGGGGCCACGATACATGGGCGTTTCTAAATGGGGGGCCATGGCCGGATTGGCCCCCTGGATCCGCCCCTGCTGCATAGTGTAAGAATAATATTATAGAGCCGCTCACGAAGTCAGGTCATACCAATTTTCAATACAACTGCAGGTTACTCCGACGTTTCTGGGTCTCCTTTCAAAGCGCGGTGGTGTGGTGGTGGCGTCGGTGCCTTGGAGCCGGAGTGTTCCAGATTCGAATCCACCTAAAATCGACGCGTAGGGACCTTGAGCAAGTTCTTCGTTCGCAATTGCTCAGGAGCCACTCTGAGTAGAAAGATTGAAGGACGCTGTGGAAAATGATAAGCAAATCAAATAGCCTAGATAAAAGAAATAAATCAGAATATAGCAAGCTGCTATTTTACAGGTTGTTCTACATGATCCTTATGACGATCCTTTTGTACCGGACCTTGGATTCAGAGTTGGAACGGGCGTTTCAACAGCCGTCTCCTTTTCACTTAGAAACGTAGGTTATACGCCATGAGCAGGATGCATGGGTCAAGTTGTGTTATTTATATAGTAATTACTAATTACATTGTTTTAAAATAATTACGTGTTCATGATATAGAATATTTAGGTTCTTATGGAGGACCCCGGTTGGTCAAGACTATTTTTCTGTACATTTTTTGCATTTATTTCCATAATTTCCTTATTTTTAAGATTTTGTTGACGAATGCATCTGAAATGATTGATTCCGAAGAGATGCCAGAAGATCTTTGCTAGATGCATTCTTGAAATAAACGAATGAATGATAGAATGAATGGATGAATTGAGGGATGGATGAACAGTGTTTAATCTAGTCCCATCCTCTGGGGGAAATTCAGATTTCTGAAGGGGACAATCGAGCGTCCAAAGGACGCTCGTGAGGCGCGCAGCGCCGAGACCGAGAGGAGAGGGGTATGGACAGGGCGCCGAGGGGATGTACCCATAGGCGACGAGTTGACCCGAAGAGTGTGAGTATTCAAAGAGTGAGACAAATACGCGCGTGAGCGATGGAAAAATTTGGGACCCTTTTTTGATAGGAGAGTTATTGAAATTACCTCTGTTTATAGACGGAGACTTAGTCCTGGTTTTAGGGGACGAATTCGCGGCCCAAGGACGATCGCCGAGGCGCTCAGCGCCGAGCAGGGTAGGGGTTTAGAGGAGGGGATGTGATATTAATCTCAATTTTCGAATTTGTTTATTGCCACACTGCGATGGTAGCATCTTAGGCTGTCATTGTGACGAAATTGATCATCATAGTCGTGGTATACATACTTGAGAAGCATCCTCGCCATTGCTTAAAAAACTTCACACTGAAATAATGATATTTTAAGATGTTATCTGATCAAAATTTTCTTATTATTGCTTAAAGACATGATTTAAAGACTTCAATAGGCCTAAATGTTCTTCCCAAATGTTTTAAAAATGTTGATCACTCTTTGGATCAACATGTACTTTTCGGGGAATCCACACGGAAGAAAAGTACTGAGCATGTAGCCTACAATAAATATATATATTTATATATACCACCGCGCCCCACAAAATATTGTGGGGCGCGGTGGTCTAGTGGTGTCGTTGCCTTGGAGCCGGAAGGTCCGAGGTTCGAATCCACCTCGCCGCGTAAGGACCTTGGGCAAGTCCTTCACTTACAATTGCTCAGCGCTTCGGCGTGAAACTCCGATGCAGTGTCCGCTCTGCATCGGGAGCGCCTCTGAGTAGAGAGAGCTTGAAGGGGCGATATAACAAGTGCACATACGAAAAAATAAAAGGAATCAATGTAGGCCCTAATTAAAATCGTCGCCGTCGTCCGTAATAAAAAAAAATGACGGAAGCGGATCGAATAAGCAGGATTTCGGTGTTTCTTCGTATTCGCTGATCGGCTGAAGTCCAATGGAGGCTATAATATTATGCCTATACCGCACGGGGTGAAACTGGAGTGGGCCTAATGGTAAGGTTGACTAACTGAGATTTAAATAAATTTATAACAGACGAAATGATTTTTATAGATAAACAATGCCAGCAGAGAAATAATCTCCTAAAAAGCACATCTTGCTGGCTGATTTCTGGTGGTGCCCATGCATAGGCACTCACGGGCCTCGCAGAGTCGGTGCCCATGGATGTAGTTATAGTTTTGGTAGGAGTATAGTATTATTGTTATTCGCACTGTAGAGAATTATTATGAGTAGTCGCTGTTTCATTGTTAGTTAAGTCTAGTTAAGTTATATATATCCTATGAAAACATTCATGAATATTAATTGGTAAAGGGGTCATAATAATATAAGCTACTAGCTTTTTTGCTCCAATTGTACTGTACTGCAATGTTCATGATAGTATAATGAGTTTAAAAATGTGCAATAAGTCAACGTTATGAATTATGAATTATTTACCCCTCCCCATCATGGTGTGCCAACATTTAAACACACGACACATAATCACGCGACACTAAACACAGACACTTAAACACACGACAGATAAACACGCCGCACTATAACTCACCTTAAACACTTTAAATGAAGACAAAAACATATGAAAACGAGATCAATCAATCAGAATTTATATAGCGCCCCTTCAAGGTACCTACTCAGAGGCCCTCCCGGCTGAGATCAAGCGAAAAACAGTCTTCAGCAGTTTGTGAAATTGAGAACAGGTTGGGAGGTGTCGAATAGTCAAGGGAAGTATATTCCAGGTTGTTGGACCAACCACAGAGAACGAACGCCAATGCAGAGGTGTTCGTTCTCTGTGGTTGGTCCAACAAGCTGGAATGGACTTCCCTTGACTATGCAACACCTCCAAGCTGTTCTCAATTTCACAAACTGTTGAAGACTTTTTTCTCTTGATCTCGGCCGAAAGCGCCTCTGAGTAGGTACCTTGAAGACCCTGAAGGGCGCTATATAAATTCTGATTGATTTATCTCGTTTTCATATGCCATTGTCTTCATTTATAGTGTTTAAGGTGAGTTTTAGTGCTGCGTGTTTATCTGTCGTGTGCTTATGTGTCCGTGTGTTTATCTGTCGTGTGTTTATCTGTCCGTGTGTTTATCTGTCGTGTGTTTAAGTGTCTGTGTTTAAGTGTCGCGTGATTATATGTCGTGTGTTTAAATGTCATGGAACTCCCCATCAGAAACTTTTTGAATTTCCACATTGTAATGACAGCATTTTAAGGTGCCATCTTAACAAAACAAAAACTGTACTTTTTCAGATCCTCATCAGAAACTTTTTGAATTTCCACATTGCAACGGCAGAATTTTAAGGTGTCATCTTAACAAAATAGCTGTACTTTGTCAGTGCATATATGAGTGGCACAAGACTTGAATAAATATACGCAATACTTTAAAATATTATTGTGGGAGTTTCCACACTGTAATGGTGCCTTTTGAAGATGCCATTTTAGCAAAATAACTCCATTATTTCAGTAGTGATAAAAGTGTCTTAGGATTTCAATCTAATATATATATATATAATATATACTAGCTGAACCCGGCCACGCGTTGCTGTGGCTGAAAAGAGCATCCAACCACCCGTCCCTACCTCCATTCGACCTCCCCTTCCCCTCACCATCCCCCTTCCCCGCCCACTCCCCCTCCCCCTCTTCCTTCCCTCCCCTCCTTCCCTCCCTCCTCCTCCCGTCCCCCCACTTTCCCTCCCCTCTCCTTTCCTCCCGCTCTCCTGCCCTCCCCCTTCTCCTCCTCTTCCCACCCCTCCCCGTCCAATCCCCTCAACTCCCCTCTACCTCCTCCCGTCCCTTTCCCATTCCTTTCCCTTCCACCTCCTCTGCACCCTACCCTCCTCCCCTTTCCAGTCCCGATCCCTCCGTCACTTCCTCTGCCTCCCTGCATCCCTCCCTCGTCCATCCCTCCCCTCCGCTCCATCGCCTCCCTCATCGTCCCGCTCCCTCCCCCTCCTTTTCTCCCTCACGCCGTGTCTCCCCGACATCGACGCGAAAAGGCGAACGCAACAGGGCCGCTATTGAATGTGTTGAATATCTTTATGGGCCTAAATAAAAATGTAACTGCGTACGCACGATTCTTTCGGACCAAGGATCTCTGAAATTTAAAAATTGCCGTTCGTATAGGCGCGGGTTTGCATTTATCTTTTTTGCTAAAATCTTGAAAAAAACCACTTTCACTTCGATTCGACCGATTCCGAGTTCAAATTCAACCCGTCAATAATTATGCATGCCTTGACCCAATTCGGGCGCGTTTCAAAACGGTGGTTCCGCAAGACTTGTGTAGCGCATTTTAAACTCGAAATCGGTCGAATCGAAGTGAAACTGGTTTTTTTGTTGTAAAAGATTTTAGCAAAAAAGCATTATGCAAACCCACGCCTATTGAATCGGAACGTTTTGCTGCAATTTTGAAAAGAATCGGTCCAGGACTTACCAAGATCCTTGAGGAGAAAGATTCGTGCGAACGCAGTTGCATTTTTATTTATATAGATTATATAATTTTAATTACAATAAAAAATACCTTTATGTATCGAGTTCAGCAGCTCAATTCTGCTGTTGCTGGGTTATTCTAATGAATAACTGCAGACGTGAATATAATAGTATATATAAGTATATATAATATGTATAATATAAGACTATTTATGAGCTATATGAGTGGGCGCCGTTGATGGCTGCCAGTTTTGTTTTTGTCTTGTATTTATTTTTATGTGTCGTTTTTGGTGCGCTTGTAAACCAGAGTGCGTTTTTGCAGCTGGTACATTAAAGAATATACTTACTTACTTATTTTATAAGCTGACTTTTCAGCACTATAATCAGCTTATCCCTTTTTCCCAATAAGGTCCTGAATTTCTGACCAAGATACACTTTCCGAAATCATATTTAATGGTACGCATCAACCAAGAACTAATAAACTACCGAGCCACATGCAGTAATGATGCTGTTTTACTCGGTGTTCAAATTATAGAACCAAAACATTTTTAAATTTGACAGTTTAAAATTCGAAGGATAGCACTGGAGAGAAGCCATTCAGTTGTAAAAAAGTATTTGTTCATATATTAACAGTAAGTAGTTACACTGGTGACCGGACAAAATGGTAGCGGACAAAATGGTACGGACAAAATGGTATGGACAAAATGGTACGGACAAAATGACACGGACAAATTCGTAAGGACAAAATAGTATGGGACAAAATGGTACTATGACAAAATGGTACGGACAAAATGGTATGAACAAAATGGTAGCGGTTAAAATGGTATGGACAAACTAGTATGGACA
Organism: Lumbricus rubellus; assembly: GCA_945859605.1. Lineage (NCBI taxonomy): Eukaryota > Metazoa > Annelida > Clitellata > Crassiclitellata > Lumbricidae > Lumbricus > Lumbricus rubellus. Next base: position 30,391,874 of record OX243815.1, on the reverse strand, counting down.
AAATGGCACGGAGAAAATGGTATGGACAAAATGGTACTTGGAGATAAAGATTCTTAGACTTAAATAATTTCATACATTTAAACAAAATCTGTGTTGAGGCCCTTCAAACAACCCAACTCATTAACTATTCTCTTTCCATCTATATCTCTCTCTGTCTCTCTTCCTTCCTATCTCTCTCCCTTATATATAATATATATATGTACTCTAGTTAGGCAGTGTCAGTTTGGGATTGCCTCTGACTACTTGTAAGAGCAGGTCGCATCGGGGTAGTGGGATTCACAGATCTACAGTAGGCAGGCCCTAACAGAAATAAAGAAGATGTAGAACATTCCAACGAACTTTGGTAGGTCACAGGAAAAAAAATTCCGATCAAATATTTCATTTACCGCGACCTATAGGCTATAATGGTAGGGTAGCGTCAGCACAGTTTTTGCGGTCGTTATAGGCCTATGTCATAAGCTATATTTCATACACCAAAATGAGAACAATGTCGAACAATTCAATCCCATTTTATCCGTGCCACTTTCTCCATACATTGTGTCTGATATCATTTTCTCTAAGTACCATTTTGTCCATACCATTTTGTCCGTGCCATTTTGTCCAAGTACCATTTTATCCGCTACCATTTTGTCCAAACCATTTTGTCCGTGCCGTTTTGTCCGTACCATTTTGTCAGTGCCATTTTGTCCCAATACCATTTTGTCCATACCATTTTGTCCGTACCATGTTGTCCGCTACCATTTTGTCCTAGAACCGTTACACTCATTTTAGCAGAATTGTGTCATATAATTTTATTACAATTGTAAATAATTACTATAATCATATTCTAGTAAATAATGTCACGGTATATTATTATAACAGTTCATGTAATGCGATGAAGTAAACAGCAACTGCAAAACTATTATCATGTTGTCAAGTTTTTGTGTAGGGATGTCATATCGGTTTTTAGTTTAGGCAAAAAATATAGTGTCTATACAAATATAAACAGTAAGTTATTCTCATTGCAACATGATAGCATCATATATTATAGTAGTAAATAATGTCAATATACATGTATATATAGCCTAATCATGTAATAGTAAATAATATCACGGTATATTATAGCACTTCATGTAAAACAATGATGAAAACAGAACTAAAAACCAATACCATTTTGTCAAAATTTTCTGGGGTTGAAATGTCAATCCTGTGAGAACCTTCCCCCCACCAGAGACGTCTATATTAAACACTGAAGAATGAATTAATGAATAAAATGACAATTCCAGACAGCTAATATAATGAAATTCAATTTCTATTTAGTTTATTTTCATATATATGGTTATTCGATATGTGTAGCTATCCATGTTGCCTTCGCCGTATGGTGACTGTCGTGATGGAACATACTACACGTATCAGAAGTGCATGATGCAGTGCCTAGATGATGCTATATTTTCCGTTTGTCAATGTCGATTCTATGGACTCGGCGGTACGCAGAAAGTTTGTACATTTAAGTGAATAATGGCCTTCTGGTGGCTCAAGTGATTGAGTGAACCGGGTATATGTGCGTGTGTGTACACCGTGTGCGTATGTATATACTATAAAGGCCTAATGTGTGTGAGTGAGTGAGCGAGCGAGCGAGTGAGTGAGTGAGTGAGCGAGCGAGCGAGTGAGTGAGTGAGTGAGTGAGTGAGTGTGTGTGTGTGTGTGTGTGTGTGTGTGTGTGTGTGTGTGTGTGTGTGTGTGTGTGTGTGTGTGTGTGTGTGTGTGTGTGACGGGTTAGCTATGAATCACTATTTGCGTAACGTTGATTATAACAGATTTGGTTGTAACATGTGTTATTCCTGAGGCGATGCCGTTTTGTCGAAACACTTTGAAATAGAGGAACATATTGATTTGACGCTTAGAAATAATTGCCTTTCATGAAGGCAACAAGTCACAATTCAAAGAGTTTGTTTTGTAATTTGTATTTGAACATTTATAAAGCACCGCTAGTAGGGTGAACCGTTACCAGGCACTCCAATTGCGCAAGGTCCCGCGAGAAGAAACAGGTTTTGAGAAGAGACAATGCAGAGGAGAGAGAAAGCGCATTCCGAAGAGAAGGGCTAATGGAAGCAAATGATTGAGACTGAGCCATAGCAGTTCTAGACCGAGGAACAGAGAGGTCAAGTCTGTTGGATGAACGAAGTGGACAGTGGGAGGAAACTGACTGAGGATGAAGCATAGCATCATATACATGTAGCCTGTAGGCTCCTAGAATCTAGATATTGCATCTTATATCTGTTGCAACACCACTTCCTGTACATAAATTTCAATCGCCCTGCTATCTGTAATCATCACTTTGGTTTTTCCTTTGATAAATATCAATCCATATTTTCCCCTGCGTCCACCATCCTCTTTATCAGTTCTTGAAGCTCCTCCGATGATGTGGCAACCAACACAATGCATATCTGAGATTTGACACCCTTCTTCCCCCTTATATTGTTCCGGAGCCTCTCGCACTGCCATTTCCGCCACCAAGTTAAATGACAGGGGAATAGAACACATCCCTGTCTTACCCCCTTCTGCCAATTTTAAGCCACTCTGATAGTACATCTGCTATTCTCACTGCTGCTCTCTGTCCTTGCAGTATCTAGGAGCCCAAATAACTGTTGATGGAAGATGCGAGGAGGATTTAAGGGCAAGACTGGGAATGGCGAAGGGAATATTGTCAGGCATGTGTACGGTATGGAAGAACAAGAGGCATCACCATACCAACTAAACTGCGACTGTTGAGGACACTAGTATGGCTATTAGCAACATAATTTTGGAGCGGAGTCGTGGACATAAAGGAAGAGTGAAGTGAGAAGAATAAAAAGTTTTGAAACGACGTCGTATACACAAGAATATCAAGAATGCCTTGGACGGCTAAGAGAAGGAATGCGGAGGTGCTACAGGAGGTGGGTGGCGAACGGCTGTGGGGAGAGGTGGTGGGGAGGAAGTTAAGTTACTTTGGTCACATCATGAGGAAGAAAACTGTCTGGGAAAGAATACAGCACTGGAGAAACGGAGAGAAAGAGGAAACACGGAAGTGACAGAAGACCACGTAGGATGTGGGTTGACGATGTGAGAGAGTGGACCGGGATGACGATGGAGGTATGGAGCAGGCGATTCGAGCAGCGCAACAGAGATCTTCTTGGAGACAGATCTTCCTTTGTGCCGCCAAAGTTCGGACTTACGAACAAGACACCGACGACGACGGTGTTTGATTGTCAAGAGGCGTTGTTGAAGCAGTCTTTCAGCAGAACAGTCATCTTGTTTTATATTTTCATCGTTTCAATTTCTTTTTATTCTTTACTAGCTGTACCCGGCCACACGTTGCTGTGGCTGAAAAGAGCGTCCAACCATCAATCCCTACCTAAATTCTCCCTCCTTCTCCCCCCACTCCTCTCCCTCCCTCACCTTCAAACAACATGAATCAACTTTTATGACCTCACGCAACATCAACTTACAATACAGCTGGAAAGCTTAAAAAATAGACTTCTTATTGGACATAATGGTCGCAATGGCACGAGTAAAGTAAGTGTTAGGTGAAATTTATACCAATATTCATTTTTTCCAATTATTTACAGGAAATAAGCGAAATGCATGCTCTCTTGAACAGTACTTTATGTGCGTGAACATGGCCATGGCAAGGTGGATTTCTTCCGGTGCATTTCGCAAATGCGATTGTCCTCTTCAGTGCCATATACCCACCTATCCGTACTCAATCTCTACAAGTCCTCTGTCAGAACATTTCCTGAATTACATGTCGCAAAAGGCTCAGTTCAAGGGACGGAACTTGACGATGTCTAAGCTGGGCAAGGAACTCGTCTTTCTCGATATTTTCTACTCCCAACTGAACTACATCGACATCGAAACTACTCCAGCCTACGATTTCCTTACACTGGTTTGCGACATTGGCGGCGCATTGGGACTAATCCTTGGAGGAACATTAGGCCTACTTACCATTATTGAAGTTTTCCAGTGCTTTGTCGAACTATTGAATGAACTTGTTACTGCTGCAAGATTCGCTAAGATGCAACGCCGTTAAACGATTGATTCTTAAACTTAATTCACCATATGCTCAATAATTCACCATATGCTCAATAATTCACCCTATGATCAATAATTCAATAATTCACGCCTCTGAGGAGTTCTCTTGAAGTGGCGCTATATAAATGTTCGATTACAATTACAATTACAATTACAATTAAAGCACACTATAGATGCAAGTTTCATTCATAAAACACACTAGATGCAAGTCTCATTCATAAAGCACGCTAGATGCAAGTCTTGTTCATTTTTGAACGCACTTTGCACAGCTCAATTTTCGAACCCTTGCACATTTTATTAAACCGTTTGATATTCAACGTCGTGGAACTTTAGAAGAATAAGTATGTATAATATGCACATTAGCTTTGTATTATAGCCTACCGTATGTAGACTATGTTTGTATGCTGTTTGTATTAGTAGCAGTCGATATGTTTCAGCACAGGTTTTTCTCTTGTCATTATGAGCTCTTTTTATTCTTTGAAATAAAACGACTTTCTAAATTACGATTGGTTCCATGTCAACTTGATACTGATATTTTGTACAAGACAGTTCTGCTTTGGGACAATTGAATGCTTTTAATGTGGAATAATCCATTTCATCTACACAGATTTCGAATCATCTGAAAATCAGTTGGTTTACAGCCGTTTATTCAACTTAAAAACCATCTGCTAATGGCTCTATTTTCCGTTTCTCATTTGCCATAATTAATGAGCATAGGGTGAATTATTGATCATAGGGTGAATTATTGAGCATATGGTGAATTATTGAGCATATGGTGAATTATTGAGCATGGGTTAATTATTGAGCATAGGGTGAATTATTGAGCATAGGGTGAATTAATGATCACAGGGTGAATTATTGAGCATAAATTATAGGAATTATTGAGCATGGGGTTAATTATTGAGCATAGGGTGAATTATTGAGCACAGGGTGAATTAATGAGCATGGGTTGAATTATTGAGCATATGGTGAATTAATGATCACAGGGTGAATTATTGAGCATAAATTATAGGAATTATTGAGCATGGGGTTAATTAATGAGCATGGGTTGAATTATTGAGCATATGGTGAATTATTGAGCATATGGTTAATTATTGAGAATAGAATGAATTAATGAGCATAGGGTGAATTAATGGGCATAGGTGGCTTTCTAGACAAAACATGTGAGATGTAGTGTTTGAGGGATCCAGAACTCCTCCAAACTTCTTAATAAATCAGTTTAACCAAAACTAACAGCAATTGTTATTGACATGAGCGGATACAGAAATTTTCGAAGGGTGCACTCTTGGGGCAGGGACAAAATTTTGTCTTTGGTCGCCGAAAAATCAGATGACCTTTTAGAAGTCGTTTTGACAAATCTTGGGCAAAAGATACCATTTCCCAGATAAACTACACCATTTCCCCCCCAAAACAACAGGTGACAACCTTTATGGACATACGGTACTTTTTCCCTTTTACTCTCTGTCACCTTTCCCATTGACCCTGTGCGAACCTCATGGGGGAGAGGGGCCTACGGAACTGATGGGGAAGGGGCACGTCCACTTTCCACGCCAGAATAGCTGGTGAGAAATAAATAGAGTTCTAAATGAGGGTGACGTAGCATAAAATTTATTTGCCCGTCAAACTGCTAATGTAAGCAAGTCAGTGTAATGCAAGAAACACGGGTGTATGCTGTGAGAATTCGCGACACAACAATTTTTTCCGACACACCAGCGTGTCGCCAGTATTACGCGACACATGCACCGCCGGTCTATGGGCGATACACTTGTGTGTCTCGCTCATAGACGTTGGATTGATGAAAATAATTCTTTTCTTAAGCTATACATAGAAGTTGGATTGATGAAAATAATTATTTTCTTAAGCTATACATAGAAGTTGGATTGATGAAAGTAATTCTTTGCATGCGTCAATAGAAGTTAGACTGATGACGGTTATCATGAGCATTAGTAGGCCTATATACTATGTGCTACCTATACATTTACCAACTAATGGCATTGAAAAGATGTTAATAAATTATTAACGTAAACGACGGTTTAACCATCAATATCAAACCAGATAATGTTCTAAGAAAGACCAGTACTAGATAAATCAGGCTCATAATTATTTACCTCATCTTCCAATCTTGAGACCTTCTCCATCAGAATGGCCGACGTCCTTTCCAGCTCCAGCCGTTCCGTCATCAACAACTTTAGCATCATCGTCTCCTCTTCATCTTCTTCATCTTCAACTAATCTTGTAATCCACCAACTCATGTCAATGTCAGCTGAGAAGCAAGGACATGAAGTTAGATGTCCTCTGACTGTAAAGAAATCAATAATTATTCAGTAAAGTTTTTAGGTTTTTTTTTATTTGCATGCAGTCATAATTTACTTCGAACCCACTTTGTCAGATCGATTAGAATCATTAGATGATCAATGATCCGGCACTCAAGCAGTTCAAAGCCGACACTTAGTCTAGGCGACTTCAGACACATATATAATTATGCCGATATATATATACAGGGTGCGCAAAAAAGACCCCCCCCCCTAAGATTTTTGCCCATATCTTGACCAAAAGTAAGAATTTAGATATTAAATTTTACAGTCTTAAAGACAATTTATATTTACACCAGATGGCCAGATTTAATTAAAATATTTCAAACAGAACAAAGTTATACCGCTTTTTTTGACGATTCAAAAACCCGATGCAACAAAAAGGAACAAAAAATCAGCTCAATTATTCTGGCCAATATCTTGGCCAGAAGTAAGAATATCAAAATGAAATTTCACACGCTTAAAGACAATTTATATCCACACATGATGACCAGATTTCATCAAAATATTTCAAACACAACAAAGGTTATATCACTTTTAGTGAGGCTACCCCCCCCCTTTTTTTGAGTTTCAAAGACGTAACGCAGCAAAAAGTAGCAAAAACACGATTTTATTAAGTCTCATCTCATATAATTATTATCAAATAGCCTTCATATTGCTAGATGATGATAATTATTACTATTTTAAAAAGAAACAGGGTGCCAGCGTAGCTGCACGTTACTGAGAAGTCACTTAGCACGATGACAATCAAGTTGATAAATAAGGAATCTGTCAGATTAATCAACAGGTCCATCAAGAACTTTGCACAGAGACTCAAAAGAAGTGTTGGCACTGGGGATGGGCACATTGAACACAAGTTGTGAAGCACTACCAAGTTCATTTGACAACAGTTATTTGAGATGAGACATAATAAAATTGTGTGTTTGTTACTTTTGTTGCGTTTCGCCTTTGAATCGTCAAAAAACGGTGGGTGGTCTCCCTAAAAGTGGCATAACTTTTGTTCTGTTTGAAATATTGTGATTAAATCTGGCCACCATGTGTAGATATGAATTGTCTATAAGACTGTGAAATTCAATTTCTAAATTCTTACTTCTAATCAAGATAATGGCAATAAACCTAGTTTTGTTGCGTTTCGTTTTTGAAACGCCAAAAAACGGTGGGTGACCTCCCTAAACGTGGCGTGACTTTCGTTCCGTTTGAAATATTTTGATGAAATCTGGCCATCATATGTAAATATGAATTGTCTATAAGCCTGTAAAATTTCATTTGAAAATTCTTACTTTTGGCCAAGATATTGGCAAAAACCCTGGGGGGTCTTTTTTTGACGCACCCTGTACAAACATGCAAACAGACACATACTTATAGCCTATAATATAGCAGACATAGCCTACATGCATAGACACATAAACGCAGGCATACATGTGCATTTATGCATACATTCATATGCATGTATGAACACTTGTCAACGTCATCGTCATCATCTTTGTCAACATCATCATCGTCGTCGTCGTCATCATCATCATCATCATTGCCATCACCATTATCATCATCATCATTATCGTTATCGTCAACGTCATCGTCGTCGTAGTAGTTGTGTCATCATCATCGTCATCATCATCATCATCGTCGTCGTCGTCGTCGTCATTGTCGTCATCGGCATCATCATCATCAACAGCAGCAGCAGCATAAAACACAGATCGTGGTCTCACCGTCTTCTAAGGAGGTCTAAGTCAGTGACTTATTTGAGAATAGTCGGAGTTTGTTGAAGAGACAAACCTCTGGATAACCTTTGCTTTACATCTGCTATCAATACCTCGAACCAAATTCATCTAACGACTCAATAATTGAATATTTGCTTCTATGATTGTTATGCTGTACTTCTTTTCGGATCGTTGTTTCTCGATTGCTGTAACGCTCTTCTTCGTCGGCGTAAACTTGGAACAAACTCAGTACACCGTGTTCAAATAAAGCGCTCATCAATTCAGCACTTAGGCTATTTGCTACACTTCTGCATTCAAACTAAGTGGCTCGATGCTTATTGCTGACTGTAATTACTTATCGTATGTGACAAGGATATTCATTATTCAAATTATCTTAATGCACATGGCAATCTGAAAATGTATAATAAATAATTATTCGTCTAACCTGATTGGACCATTTTATGACAGTAGCTGCTGTAACGAGCTGATCTTATCGTACAATGGACTCGCCTGATAAAAAAACCCACCGAATTCATAAGCCTCACGTCCGGCGCAAAAAATTCCGGTCACGTATCTAACAGGTATACGAGCAATAAGCATAGCTGATTAATTTGCGCAGGTAGACGATGATGAGGGGTTCATGACTAGCATCATCATCTACGATCGTTGCTCGATTGAAAATGTCTACGGGTCTGCGTGCTTCCAGAGCCCGACTGCATCTGCATGTCGACATCCGTATGTTTCAGTGCATTGTTTCATTTCATTGTGCTTGTCTGACCGAGTTGCATTCCATCTATCTATCTGGCATTGTCATTCTGTGTTTGTATTTTTGTTATCTGTATGCCATCTGTATGTCAGTGCTTTGGTTTGTATGTTTGCTTGTATGTGCACTTGTTATAGCGCCCCCTCGAGCTCTCTCTACTCAGAGGCGCTATACCGAATGCAGCGCGGACACTGCATCTGAGTTTCACGCCGAAGCACTGAGCAATTGTAAGTGAAGGACTTGACCAAGGTCTCTACGCAGCGCCTTGAGGTGGATTCGAACCTCGAACCTTCCGGCTTCAAGGCGACGTCGCCACCACTATGCCACCGCGCCCCAACGTCTGACCAGCTATAGACCAGTTCACTGTGGCTCGTACTATGTCTTCGTTTGTTCGTTTGTCTGTCTCTTAGTCTCTTTCTCTTTCGCTCGCTTTCTCTCTGCATCTGCCCCTCTCTCCCTCTCTCGCATGTGTATTCCTTGTCAGCAGAAGAACTACGGATGAGTTTAACTCATATTATATTAATGTCAGAAATAGGAAGTTACTAGCTTCACTAATTATGCTCAATTAAGATAACTTTGCCTCTTAACCAATTGTGCCAAGCCAATGAGTCATATAATAGAGTATGCAATTAAGCATCTAATAAAGATTATTATTTGGGAACCAACTGGATGTAGATAATTCTACCTACAATATTATTGTTTTACCGTGGTCTGAATGTTGTAATTTATTGCTTTTCCTCTGCCACAGCGAAGGAAGAGATGAATGCAATTTATCGACCAGGCTTCAAATTGTAACTTCCGCAATTAGCCTTCATAATCAAGTTGTCTACCGTGTCTAACCCTATTAATTAATTATAATTATCGGTTCCTTTTATTCTATCTTTATTGGGCAGTTCTTCCCACTCTACCTATAACTGCACTTGTTCAATGAGGTCGTCTTCTCATGTACGTATGTTTGGATGTATGTATGCACGCACATTGTATGTATATGATGCATGCATATATTAACTATGTATTGTATGTAAGCTAAGTATGTAGGCATATATATGTACATGTATGCATGAATGTATATACAGGGTGCGCCAAAAAAGTAATCCCCTACGATTTTTGGCCCAAATCCTGGGCAACATACAAATTTTTAAATGAAACTTTACAGTCTTAAAGAAAATTCATATTTTCGTACAATGTTTCAAATTTAAAAAAAAGAGTAACAAAACGTGATTTTATTAAGCCTCGTCTCAAATAACTGTTGTCAAATGAACTTGGTAGTGCTTCACGACTTGTGTTCAATGTGCCCACCATCAGTGACAAAACTTCTTTTGAGTCTCTTTGCAAAGTTCTTGATGGACCTGTTGATTAATCTGAGAGATTCCTTATTTACCAATTTGATTGTCATCTCTCAGTGACGTGCAGCTACGCTGGTACCCTGTTTCTTTTTTAAATAGTAATAATAGTGATCATCTGGCAATATCAAGGCTCTCTGATAACAATTATTTGAGATGAGCTTTCATAAAATCGTGTGTTTGCTACTTTTTGCTGCGTTACGTCTTTGAATCGTCAAAAAACGGTGGGTGGCCTCCCTAAAAGTGGCATAACTTTTATTCTGTTTGAAATATTTTGATGAAATCTGGCCATCATGGGTGGTAGATATGAATTGTCTTTAAGCGTGTAAAATTTCATTTCGAAATTTTTGCTTCCGGCCAAGATATTGGCCAGAATATTTAAATTGGTTTTTTGCTACTTTTTGTTGCGTCGCGTTTTTGAACCGTCAAAAAACGGTGGGTGGCCTCACTGAAAGTGATGTAACTTTTGTTCAGTTTGAAATATTTTGTTGAAATTTGAAACATTGTACGCATATATGAATTGCCTTTAAGACTGTAAAGTTTCATTTAGAAATTCGTATGTTTGGCCAGGATATGGGCTAAAAACCGTAGGGAATTACTTTTTTTGGCGCACCCTGTATGTCGTATGTGTGCATGTATGTATGCATGTATGTACGTATGCAGGTAAGTAAGTAAATATGCATGTATGTATGTAAAGTATGTATGTATGTATGTATGCATGTATGTATGACACAGTATGTATGTATGTATGCAAGTACGTAGGTATGTATGTATGTATGTATGTATGTATGTATGTATGTATGTATGTATGTATGTATGTATGTATGTATGTATGTATGTATGTATGTATGTATGTATGTATGTATGTATGTATGTGTATGTGGGTAAGTATGTATGTTTGTATGTATGTATGTGTGTGCAAAACTGTATGTATGTATGTATGTATGTATGTATGTATGTATGTATGTATGTATATAAGTGTATGTAGGTATGTATGCATATTATGTGCATGAATGGATAGCATGCATTCACGTCTGCATTTGTGAGTTTATGAACGCGTATAAGACTTACATGAAAGCCTTTATGGCTATAGCGGTGTATAAGACTGTACAATGTAGGCTACACAGGTATGTCTGCATGCATGTGTGACTACCAATAAACCAATAACTTGCCCAGTGTTTGCCATGACTTTTGAAAGACCTTTGAAAACTGAATTAGTCCATTTATCATAAACTTACTTTGAATCGTTTGAAGGGTCGATTCACAGAGGAGACCTTTGGGGCGTCCTTTCAAACGGGCATCTGTCGTGAAGAGGATCTCGATGGAAATTACATAAAGCTTTAATTGTAAGGGGTTAAGGAGGGGGGATAATAAGGGAGCAGACGCAAGCCAAGCGCGGCATCGATGACAACTTAAGAGCTATTGATTTCCTGTTTCCTTGTTTTGAATTCGGCAGAGAGGCGGGATCTGATCATCTGAGGCTAACCACGAGAGACGTCGGACAACTGTGGCCTGCGCCATTTCCTTGTGGCTTGATGTCTTTCCACTGGCTGCGCAGGTCAATGTAGGGCTGTAGGCCTATCTGATGAAAAGATGGTATGCAAGTAGGCCTAAAGCCGTAGTTTTAAATTAAAACAAACGTTTACTCTGGTAAGTCTGGTTACGAGCCTCTATTCCAGCGAATCTTTCGCTTGACGTTGTAGCTCCCTAGTCACCAAACTGTTGCGTCTATTGGACAACTGAACTATTTTTGGCGGATTCTACTCGTTGAATATTCGTGAAAATACAATACAGGTACGAACGATATTGCAATCGTAATCGTGATCTTCAGACTTCTAAAGCGCCACTCGAAAGCCAAGAGCACGGTACCGGTTCATTCAATTGCGTTTCGTTGAATCAGAGTTTTTTTCGTTCAGAATGAAAGTCTAAAGTCAAAGGTCTGGGTCTGTAAAGTAAAGGCTTAATTGTGGTCGTAACCGCTGCCTTAGACATGAGAGACGCAATATTATATCTTCTATTAACGACAATATAGGACCTAAATCTTCTTCTCTCTTCCATCAGGCGTGGGCCGACGATGGGGCTTTAACTATAGAATACTCCAAAGAGTTCTGTTTTGGCTCTTCCCACAGCATCTCTCATGTCCATGTCCTGCGCTCCTAGGTTCTCTTTCACACTGTCCATCTAAGGATCTAAATAGTTGAAGTTAATAACGGAATAGGCCAACCACGAATTTCAGTGAGTTAAATGGTTCAAACTGTGTGACATCTGTTGGGTTTAATTACGGCTACTTGTAATAATAATTTTAACGATAGTAGTAGGCCTACATAATCATTAAACAATGAAGTCTGAATGAGTCTTTTATAAAATAGTGATAATTTCCAATATTAACCAATGGTTTTTCTAGACCAATAACACCTACTCTCTTAGACTACCTCTGCCAGGTACAAAATTGCAAACAATTATTGGTCTCAATATACCTTTGACACACAGTTAAAGCATGTTCTTAACTCAATCTGTATAGATAAACAGAAAATGAGCCACCCATACACGATCGAATATATGATGGAAGGTGAAATGGCTCCAAATGACATCGACGTACGTGTCAAAAGAGAGGAAGACAATCAACGGAAGTCATTGGAAAACAAAGGAAATCAGATCAATTCAAGATGTAGCGTAAGTAGTTGTGAGAGTCAGTCGACGATGATAATCGGTGGATGCCAGACCGATCCAGATGGAAAAGATCTGGAAGCCATGGAAGAGATAAAAGAGGAGATGAATATAACCATCACAGATAATGAAAGAGTTGGTTTCTTCAAAATCCTTGGAATGGCCATGAGACGCAGGATGAAAATCTTTGCAGGAGAAGCATCCATTGCGGGTTTAACTTACTTGGTCAAACTATCGAACAACAAAGTTGGTTCCGTCATCCGTAAGGTTGTATGGACGATGCTTCTGCTCTTCGGAACAGGTTTCATGGTTTACCAGATCTACGACCGCATTACCTATTACCAGACATATCCAACCATCGTCGACTATCGAGTGGCTTACAACCGCTCTCTACGCTTTCCTACGGTGACCATCTGTTCCGAGTTTCTTTTGAGCGCGAAAAACCTCTTGTCTTTGGGTAAGTAAATCAGTCCAATAATTATCATCATCATCATCATCATCATCATCATCATCATCATCATCATCATCATCATCATCATCATCATCATCATCATCATCATCATCGTCATCATCATCATCATCATCGTTATCAGTGTTTAATCTAGACATGTCTGGGGGGAAGTTCCCCCCCCCCTCCAAGGACTGACATTTCCCCCCCCCCCCCAGAAAAATTTGACAAAATGATATTAGGTTTTTTTACTGTTTTCATCATTGTTTTACATGAAGCGTTATAATATATCGTGATATTATTTACTATTATAATTTATGATTATAACATTATTTACTAATATAATAATATAATATATGATACTATCATGTTGCAATGAGTAGGCTATAACTTACTGTATATATTAGTATAAACACTATTTTTGCCTAACTAAAAACAGAGATGACAACCCTCCAGAAAAATTTGGCAAAATTATAATAGTTTTTAGCTGTTGCTTACATCATCGCAATACGTTGCTTACATCATCGCAATACATTAACTGTCACAATATAATATACCGCAATATTATTTACTATTATATGGTTATAGTAATTATTTCTATTAGGCCTACACAATCCTGCTAAAATGAGTGTTAAGATGACACCTTAAAATGCTGCCATTGCAATGTGGAAATTAAAAAAGTTTCTGATAAGGCACTGAACAAATACAGGTATTTTATTAAGATGACACCTTAAAATGCTGGTATTGAAATGTGGAAATTCAAAAAGTTTCTGATGAGGCTCTCAAAAAAATACAGGTATACTTTGTTAAGATGACACCTTAAAAGGCTGCCATTGCAATGTGGAAATTCAAAAATTTTCTGATGATGCTCTGAACAAGTACAGGTATTTTGTTAAAATGACACCATAAAATGCTGTCATTGCAATGTGGAAATTCAAAAATTTTCTGATGATGCTCTGAACAAGTACAGGCATTTTGTTAACATGACACCTTAAAATGCTACCATTGCAATGTGGAAATTCAAAACGTTTCTGATGAGGCTTTGAAAAAGTGCAGGTAATTTGTTAGGATGACACCTTAAAATGCTGCCATTGCAATGTGGAGATTCAAAAAGTTTCTGATGAGGTTCTGAAAAAGTACAGGTATTTTGTTAAGATGACACCTTAAAATGCTACTATTGCTATGTGGAAATTCAAAACGTTTCTGATGAGGCTTTGAAAAAGTGCAGGTAATTTGTTAAAATGACACCTTAAAATGCTGCCATTGCAATGTGGAGATTCAAAAAGTTTCTGATGAGGTTCTGAAAAAGTACAGGTATTTTGTTAAGATGACACCTTAAAATGCTACCATTGCAATGTAAAAATTAAAAAAGTTTCTGATGGGGAGGAGGCACATCCCCCTCCCATACCCCTCCCCTTACGGGTCTCGGCGCTACGCGTTTCACGAGCGTTGGACGCTCGATTGTCTCTCCCCAGAATCCTCAATTTCCCTTCCCAGCGGAGGGGGACTAGATTAAACACTGATCGTTATTAGTTGTTGTTGTTGCATAAGTTGTATTAGAAGCAGTTGTAGGTGCAGTTGCGGCAGCAGTAATAGCAGTAGTAGGCCTATTTAAAGCAGTAATAGTGGTAATAAAATTCATAACAGGGCAATTCCACCGTCACTGACGTAACATTCAGACAGAAATGTTGCATCGTTTTTAATTCTAGCAGACTATCATATCACTGCTTTGCCAAAACATTTATGCCAAATTATTTAACTATATAAGCCTTCTTAAAAGACAAAAAATATTTGGCAGGAAATATTTATGGGTATTTTTTAAAACAGTTTTTGAGTGTCGTCACTGACGTAACGCATTTTGGACACCAAAATTATTGTAATTCATGTACGCATCAAAATCTTCTGAAATACCGCTGCAAAAATTTTATTAATGTTTTTAAAATTATTATTATAGGTTGTGGCATACATAGAAAGTTAAAATTTTTATCCAACAGTAATATTTGTCATAATTTCAATGGTGCCTAAATGTCACTGACATAGCATTGAAATGTCACTGACGTAACTCTTCTGAAAAGACAAACATTAATTGCGGTAAATTTACTAATTATGGTTCACAAGTATGCAGAAATGCTTTAAAAATTATCCAGTGTTGATGGAGACTGCAATGTGTTCACTGAGAGTGAAGAAGCCCCTACTGTTTACCATTATCGGCTTCATATTCCCAAATGCCTTTGCATTTCCACAAGTTAGCACTACGAGATAGCAGCTCATGGACTGACTGAATCGGCAGCTCGATTGAGATCTGGTAGTGCATAAGGCAACTTTTTCAAATCAGCCTGACATCTTCATAGATACTTGTAGCAACATACATTATGATCTTTTACACTCACTGACACAACATGTTGTGGACTCAAAGAAGCAAATTTTCATGTTCCAATCATTGACTGCAGACTTTTGATCTTGAACGCATTCCTCCATGAGTGTCATCATCAATGTTTTATTTTAAACACTATCACATGTGCCATTCATCTTCACAAATATTGCATAGTTCTTCTTTCCCAGCAGCTCATGTGAAACAATATCAATTTCTGTCCATTATAATCTACATCATTATGTACCTTTTTTAAACATCTGCAATGCTATGCCAAAGTTTGTTGTTAAGAAGTTCATGAGAGCAACTTTCTTTGGAGTACTTTTAAAAGATTATTAGGCCTATCTTGGATCAAATAACTGCTTTTTCTTTATATAACTGAGCAGATAAGAAACTCTTGAAGTTGCTGCCTGATCTGATTCAGTTGGAGGGACGACATTTTAAACGTCTGACAAAGGTCGTGCATTGTATATTTTGCAGATTTCTTTCTGTTTTTGTCCCACTAGTTGCCATTATTGTTACTACTCAGCATTCTTCTGCATGATGGCCAGCTTACTCTGGCTACTTCTTCGTGTGGCACATTTGTGTGGCACATTCATGTTGGCTCAGTTCCAGTTTTGTGATGTGTCTCACCCTGTGTGCAAAAGCAAATGACGAGTTTGGTTTACTGTGATCATGAGAAATTGATGATGATGAGAAGGATGATTATGATGATGATGATGATAATAATGATGATGATGATGATGATGATGATTATAATGAGGGCCTACTTCAAATCGAAGCTAGGATGACAGTTGCTGGGTTTAGAAGTACATTTGTACTATTATATACCGACTTTAAACAAGTTTCTTGCTGTCACTGATATATATTGTTACGTTCGTGGCAACATGACAGTTACGTCAGTGACCCTATTTCATAAATTTCTTAAATTGAAACAAATCTTCAACTTCACAGCTGTATTCCTAACATATTTCAATTAAAGGTTTTAAATTTCCAGAATTTTTGCTTTGCTACATTTTGTTATAAAAAAATTATGCTGAAAATTCTTAATATTTGTCACTGACGTAACATTGAAAAGTACACCCCAAACTTCTGAAGCCAAAAAAATTAACGGTTATCAATTGTTCAAAGTTTTACTTGAAAATGCTTACCAAGTGAATCTTCCATCCAACTGATGTAGCTTGTTTGATAAAATCAACCAATTGCTGCCGTTATTTACAAAACAAACCTTTTAATATTTCTGTAATAGAATTGCGCAGAACAGGTCGACATCAAAATATGTAAGCTGGCTGACGGTCATCTCACCAAAGATTAATGATTTCAATTATTATTTTGAACACTATGGTCCCTTAGCTTTAAAATGACACCTTTAAATCAACAAAATTCCAAAAATATTTTTTTGACTTTTATGTCCGATTTCCCGTGGAATTGCCCAACAATATAATGTTTATCGAAACCCCTATCACGATCCTTTTGTTTCTACATCCTGGCATGTTTTCGCGTGATTGTAATGATTTAAGTTTTTCATAGTTTGCCTTATAAGGATATACTATATCAAAAATATATTTCACTTTCTTCATTATTCTTGTCTTGTCGTCAACCATCCTCGATCCAAGGGTTGGTCGATTAATGAACAAGTTTTCTCCATCTCCTCCTGTCTCTAAGACTTGTCTCCATCAAAGTCCGATCAAAAGATGTTCGCATCCATTCTCCGATGTTCACAACCCATTCCATCCTCGGCCTCCCTCGTGCTCTTTCTCCCGGTACATTTTCCTGTATGATCTCTTTCTCCAGACAATCTCCAGTTTTTCTCAAAAGGTCAGGTGGGCAAAGTTAATAAGTCTTTATAAGACGCTCTATACATAATAGCATTCAGTTTCAAGTATTGTTGTAAAATTTTCAGGTCCGGCAGTGAAGAGTATTGCTACAAATCGTTTTGAGCCTATCTTGTTCGCTGGATTAGAAAAATATGAAAAGAGAACACTAAACTTTCCAGAAGGAGAGTTTGATTGGCCGTTCTTCTACGAGGCTGTAACCGTAAAAGTGGAAGATTGGATGCTCGAAGTAAGACTATGGATCACATCACTAAAAACACATAAGCTATAATTAATTATTAATTAATTATAGTATACTTTTTAGCCCTTTTATTTAATCATTATTTGATATGATCGGATTATTTATTTATTCTACAAGGAACTCATCAAATTACAGACGCATCTTTGCTCGCACAAATTCCCGTCTTTTCTGTATTAGAGCCACTGGTCCTTCAATCTGGAATAAAATCCCTCAAGAAGTTAGGCAATCTCCATCATTATCATTGTTTAAGAAAAAGTTTCGCTCTCACCTTGTCAATAAAAGCAACATTGTGTTATGATGTAACATAATGTTGGTCTATGTAAGCCACTCACACACACACACACACACACACACACACACACACACACACACACACACACACACACACACACACACACACACACACACACACACACACACACACACACACACACACACACACACACACACATGTCTTGCACTTATTGATTCTTTATTTTTTATTTGTCTTATGTAGTTAAGAGTTTACATTGTCTGATTTAGTTAAGATACCAGAAGTAGGCTAGTTGTAATCATTCACTTCTTGTTAACAGCAATTGTCGGCCGTTTCATCTTTCCGTTTCACATGTACGTAGGTGTCCCTATTAGCGGGGTCAGTGATCCCTTCAGGGCCCATCCTTGTGGCCATTCTCACTTGAATATGTGATTTGTAACTGCATAATTGTAAAATGATTGTTTGGTTACAAAAATAAAATGATTGATTGATTGATTGATTTATTATGCATCACCAACAAAGAAACCATTCGTTCTGTTTGAATTTATTGTAGGATGTAAACATGTAGGTGGTTTTTAATAAAAGTTTAGATTGTGCCTAACTAAGTTGATTTGATTGAAACCAATCAACAATTCGGTGAGTCTCAGAATGAACAGTTTGGAATAAGCTGTCAATAGATTTATCAAAATGAAATAAATTAGAATCATCCGCAAATTTAAAAAATATACATTGAGAGCGACATTTTAGTCACGGTAGTCCTAAATCATAAATATAAATAACGCATATAAGACAGAATCAAGATTATATAGCTCGGAATAATTAATTATATTATTAGCCAACAGTTGTTAACAAGAAACTGCTTGACTATTGCGATGTTAAAGATAGTTAACAAACCACTGTAATTATTATATTCCTCTAATAGTCTAATTTTATATGAATGAAACTTTTCTTGTCAAAATAGCATGATTTACGGAATCAAAGGCTTTAGCTCCATCAATGAAAATTCCAAAAGAGTATTCATTATTTTCAACTGCATTATATATTTTGTCTTGTATGCTCACCAGGGGCATGTATTGTAGGTAGAATGTCCCTGCTGGAGCCCATGCTGAAACTGTAATAGTAGCCTGCACTCTCTTTTGATGAAAGGCTATAGGCGTCTGTAGGCCTTCATTAACTCTGTAAAATTAATATTATAGCGAAGATTGTAAATATAGAAATCGGTCTGTAGTTAAAAACGTCATCCTCGTAGGCTATTTATGGGTATTCGTTACTTATACCATCTATACCCAACATAGTATCGTTCCGCCTTTGCTTCCTTCTCCTTCAAATTGTGTCAGATTCGGTGTGCTGGTTTTCATTCTCTCATGCAAAGTTACAGGGCCATTTTGGTCAGAGAAAAGTTACCTGAATGACTAAAATTAGATCAATGTTTTTCATGTATATGAGTGTTGTTTGTTATCAACAATATTTCAGTGCACGTTCGGGAATCAACCTTGCCATTCAAGTGACGCCATTAGACAGATACCGACTGCTACTGGATATTGCTTGTCATTTAACCCAGGTAAGCACGCAGCGGTCCTCAGTGAACCTATATTATAAACAATGTGTTAGTCTCTAAAATCATGGGTGCCCGCAGAAATCTTTGCAGGAGGGGGCAAAACGCAACGATCACGGTCAATTTTCTTAACAAGAGCTTGAAAAAGCGAAGCAGAAAATTAAGAACACGGTTATTTTTAACAGAGGATTCACAATGTATCAATTTCTCATTTTCACTTTTTCGTGTAGGCCCTATCGTTATTAGCATTAGCGCTTTAATGCGAAGAAATTTGTTGAACCGCCAAAAGTAGTAGTTAAAATAATAGGAAATCGATTTCCTAGAGGCAAGTGCCCCCTCTTGCTTCTATATGGAGGCACCCATGTCTAAGATGGAGACGAAACTCATCAAAAGAGTTTTCACTGGTTTCTAGACCAAACATAGCAACCTTTGGATTTGTATTTTATTAGGCTACTCTTCTCCTGTTCGTGTGATATCTTGTTCAAAAACGACCACCCTGTAGTGTAGGCCTATGTAATATGACCGTAAACTGGAAAAATATGAAAAGAGAACAATAAACATTCCAGAAGGAGAGTCGTGTTACAAAATAATGATCATTGAATAATGATGCCAACCGTAATTCATCAATCTGCAGTTTTTCTTAATTTTTCTTACAACCGGAAGCTGCTGATCATCATCACAACTTGGCGTGGCACCTCTTTAAGGCAAACTCCTCATAAGTAGGCCTATCCCAGATGGAATTTTGATCAAGTCTTGAATCAGTTGAATGCGTTCGACAGCAGAAGGTTTGTTACTTATATATAATGCAAATCTTTTAAAATTTAAACCCAGTGCTTTAAAGTGAAGTCCTCTTGGCACTAAAAAAATAATTTCTTAATGTGCAGATTCACTTAGGCCTACATCATGTCCCCATAAAACTTACTGACATTCATGTTTATATTCCATGCTTTCTTAAGCAATAGTGATATTGTAAATGCGTAAATCTAAGATTTCTAAGAGAGTGGCTGGGCTTGCAAATTATTAGCTATAGATCATATCGTAATTTTAAGTTACGGCGAATTACGTAACGACTCAGCCTGGAGCCAATAACGGACTTCGTCTCGTGCTGTGGGTCAACCAGTCTGATTGCTTCGCGACAATGTCTCCAGCTGTTGGATTCAAGGTAGGCCTACTATGCCTAGCAATGTTTCCATGAATCTGTGTACATACATGCTACTTTCTTAGTTGCATTGCAAAGCAATATTAATGCATCGCTTTCATTGTGTCCTTCAATTGTGATTTCGTGTTACTAAAGCTGGTTATGTAGTGAATAACCAGATTTTCCGCATTTCATTTCGGGTGAAACTCAAGTGAAAAATAGAAATGTACAATTTCAAGGGTCGACTTGTTCCAGAAACATGTCGCTCAAGATTGATTTTTCGTTTGATATGTCGACTTCTTTCATACTAATCATCATCATCATCATCATCATCATCATCATCATCATCATCATCATCATCATCATCATCATCATCATCATCATCATCATCATCATCATCATCATCATCATCATCATCATCATCATCATCATCATCATCATCATCATCATCATCATCATCATCATCATCATCATCATCATCATATATAGGCTACAATAATAGTTACTGGGTAGCTAATTGGCTATGAGCCTATGAAAGTTCGGATTATCGATCTTTCAGAGATATCCCAGGATTCATTAAGTCAAAGCCAAGGATTTCTTAGGGCAAATCCCAGGATTCTCTGGGGCAAATCCCAGAATTCCTATAGGTAACTCATATGGCAAAGGATAGGCGGCACAACACTTCGCATTAAGACGCAAATTTCTCAGCAATGATAACAGAATTGTTTAAAACCAGCTTGAGGATTTTGAGTTGAGTGACATACAAAACTATCAACTTAACTATGTTGTGTGGACACCGACCAGATTTCTTGAAATTAGCCTTTAGATTTGACGAATTTAACATGGTGTAGCAGATAAACAAGTACACGATATCCATACCGGAAGTCGCGGCTGATTCGCCAGCGGCCATAGACCAAAAGCCGAACTTAATAAATATCAATGATCCGGACCAATAATATTGAGTGTCTCTCTTTTAAAGGCTGGTGTCTCGTGACAGAGTCTACCCCTAAAAGTCTCGAAACAGATTCTCCCCGTCGGATCTAGTGGCGTCGGTGCTTGGAGCCGGAGTGTTCCAGGGTCGAATACATCCCAAATCGCCGCGTAGAGACCTTGACTCCTTGAGCAAATCCTTCACTCGCAATTGCTCGGGCGCTTCGGCGTGAAACTCCGATGCAGTGTCCGGGCTGTTGTATTTATTTATTTATTTATTTATTGAGAATTTGATTTAGCGCTCCTTCAAGGTTACTACTCAGGAGCGCTCCCAGTCCAACCTCGGTCGAATAAGACAATTTTGAGAAGAGAAAGAAATGAAGTAGAAGTAGAAAGGTTAATAGGTATTTGACGAAGGAAACAGGGAGCTCATTCCAGGTCGCAGGGCCAGACACGGAGAAAGCACGGCGCTGCCTGATTGCAGTCCGTGAGCGTGGAACAATAAGTTCCGCTTGCGCAGCTGAGCGGAGAGAGCAGCGGCGTTGAACATGCATGGTCGAGCAACAGAGCTCCTGCGAGTAGGCTATAATGGAGCCAAACCCTCAAAGCAGCGCCGGACCAAGACGGAAATTTTGTACGTAATGCGCTGTGGGTAAGGGAGCCAGTGGAGTACATCCCGCATGTACTCGGAGACTCGGCCAAATTTGGGGATGTGGCCTATGAGGCGGGCAGCAGTGCGCAGGACTCTATTTAGGGGCCCCACCCGAGAGGCTGGAAGTCCACCGTATATGGAACTGCAGTAGTCCAAGCGTGAAACTACAAATGCATGAACAAGTGTTGAGGTTGCGCTAGGAGTCAAAGAGCGGAAAATGACCTTGAGCTGCCGAAGCTGGTAGTAACAGCTGCGACACAGAAGGTTAATGTGCCGCGTAAATGTGAAATCCTGGTCAAGGATGACTCCCAAATTCCGGACAGAAGTGGAAAAAGTGAAATGTGGATATTTCAAGGAGAGGGAATCTAAATCAATTTTGGAAAGCTGCTGGGGCGTTCCAAGCCAGATAAGCTGAGTCTTATTAGGGTTAAGGCGCAGGCGGTTTGAGGACATCCAGGACTGCAGGGTTACTATAGTCTGGCTTATTGTTCCAACCGCTGCGTCAGCATGAGCCGCCAGACAGTGGACATAAGCTTGCAGGTCGTCAGCATAAGATTGGCTGTGGACATCCATAGCTGTCAGCAGGATCTTTTGTAGGGAGCTCCTCCGAGTAGGGAGCTTGACGGTGCGCTATAGAAAATGATAAATAAATCAAATAGATTAAATAAATAACGCAGAATATAGCAAGGTGCTCTTTTGCAGATTGTTCTACATGATCCTTACGACGAGCCCTTCGTACCGGACCTTGGATTCAGAGTTGGAACGGGCGTTTCAACAGCCGTCTCATTTTCACTCAGAAACGTAGGTTAATCGCCATGAGCAAGATGCATGGGTCAATTGGTATTATTTATATAGTAATTACTAATTACATTGTTTTATATAATTACAATGTAGGCTACGTGCTCATGAAGCAGAATATTTAGGTTCTAATGGAGGACCTCGATTGGTCAAGACTATTTCTCTGCACATTTTCTGCATTTCTTTTCTCATTTTTAAAACTGTTTAAAGATTCTGTTGACGAATGCATCGGAAATGATTGTTTCCGAAGAGGTGTCAGAAGATCTATGCTAGATGAATTCTTGAAATTAACGAATCAATGATAGAATGAATGAATGAATTGAGGGATGGATGAATGAATGAATGAAATGACAATTCCCGCGATAGCTATTTTAATAATATTCAATTTCTATTTCGTATTTTTCATATAATAATATGGTTATTCGATATTTGTAGCTATCCATGTTGCCTTCGCCGTACGGTGATTGTTGTGATGGGACAAACTACACGTATCAGAAGTGCATTACGCAGTGCGGGGATGATGCTATGTTATCACTTTGTAAATGTCGATTGTATGGGCTCAGCGGTACGCAGAATTCTTTACATTTGAGTCTATAGGCCTACTTGTGGCTCAAGTGATTCGGTGAACCGGTATGTGTGCATATGTGTACATTGTTACATATGTGCGTGTGTACGCGTATGTTCCAGTGGTTCCCAACCTTTTTTGACGTTAGGGCCACCTTTTCTTAGTTGAAGCAAAGACATAAACTGTTTTTTCGACATATTGGCAAAAACGATATTATTTTGCTGATAAGATGAATTGTAACTACTTGAAATTGTTGCAAATAATGTCTAGCCTACTGCTTCACCTTCAAACAACATGATTCAACTTCTATGACCTCACGCAACATCAACTAAAAATACAGCTGGGAAGCCTAAAAAGAGACTTTCTATTGGACATAATGCATGTGGCAATAGCAAAAGTAAAGTAGAGTCTTAAGGTGAAATTTATATCAATATTCATTGTTTGCAATTATTTGCAGGGAATAGGCGAAATGCATGCTCTCTTGACCAGTACTATTTTTGCGTGAGAATGGCCTTGGGATCGTGGGTTTCGTCCGGCGCATATCGCACTTGTGATTGTCCTCTTCAGTGCCATATACCCACCTATCCGTACTCAATCTCCACAAGTCCTCTGTCAGAGCATTTCCTGAATTACATGTCGCAGAAGACTCAGTTCAAGGGACGGAATTTGACGATGTCTAAGCTGGGCAAGGAGCTCGTCTTTCTGGATATTTTCTACTCTCAGCTGAACTACATTGAGATCCAAACTACTCCAGCCTACGATTTCCTTACACTGGTTTGCGACATTGGCGGCGCACTGGGACTAATCCTTGGAGGAACATTACTTACCATTGTCGAAGTTTCTCAGTGCTTTGTCGAACTATTGAATGAACTTGTTACAGCTGCAAGATTCGCTAGGATGCAACGCCGTTGAACGGTTGATTCATAAAGCACACTACGTGCAAGTTTCATTCATAAAGCACACTAGATGCAAGTTTCATTCATAAAGCACGCTAGATGCAAGTCTCATTCATTTTTGAACGCACTTTGCACAGCTCAATTTGCGAACACTTCCACATTAAATTTTTTTAAACCGTTTGATATTCAACGTCGTGGAACTTTAGAAGAATAAGTCTGTATAGAGTGCACTTTAGCTTTGTATTATAGCGGCTATAGCCTACTATGTAGACTATTAATTTTTTTGTATGCTGCTTGACATTAGTGTTTGTATTAGTAGCAGTCGATATGCTTCAGCACAGGTTTTTTCATTTGTCATTATGAGCTCTCTTTATTCTTTGAAATAAAACGACTTTCTAAATTATGAGTGGTTCCATGTCAACGTGATGCTGATATTTTATACAAGACAGTTCTGCTTTGCGATGGGACAAATGAATGCTTTTAATGTGGAATAATCAATTTCATCTTCACAGATTTCCAATCATCTGAAAATCAGTTGGTTTTTCGCCGTTTATTCAACTTAAAACCATCTGCTAATGGCTCTATTTTCTGTTTCTCATTTGCCATAATTAATGAGCATAGAGTGAATTATTGAGCAATGGGTGAATTAATGAGCATAGAGTGAATTATTGAGCAATGGGTGAATTATTGAGCATAGGGTGAATTAATGAGCATAGGGTGAATTTTTGAGCATATATCTGGTGAATTATTGAGCATGGGGTCAATTATTGAGCATAGGGTGAATTAATGAGCACAGGGTACTTTCTAGACAAAACATGTGAGATGTAATGATTGAAAGATCCAGAACTCCTCCAAACGTCTTAATAAATCAGTTTAACAAAAACTAACAAGAGCTGTTATTGACATGAGCGGATACAGAAATTTTCGAAGGGTGGGGGGCCAAATTTTCACTCTAGGGGCAGGGACAAAATTTTGTCTTTGGTCGCCGAAAAATCAGATGACCATTTAAAAGTCATTTTGACCAATCTTGGGCAAAAGATACCATTTCCCAAAAAAATGGTACCATTTTCCACCAAAACAACAGGTGACAACCTTTATGGACATACGGTCCTTTTTCGTCACCTTTCCCATTGACCCTGTGCAAACCTCATAAGGGGGGGGGCTGCGGAACTGATGGGGAAGGGGCACGTCCGCTTTCCACGCCAGAATAGCTGGTGAGAAATAAATAAATTTCTAAATGAGGTCCATGGCTGGATTTGCCCCTGTATCCGCCCCTGGTTATTGACACTTCCATTCTTAGACTTAGACATTTGTTAGAAAAAAGTGGATTGCTCACCCATCTTATCTCTTTGCAGTGATAATGAGGCTGACGTAGCATACAATTGATTTGCACGCTAAACTGCTAAACTAAGCAAGTAAGTGTAAAGCAAGAACCACGGGTGTATGCTGTGAGAATTCGCGACACACCAATTTTTCGCGACACGCCAGTAGCCTATTACGCGACACATCGCCGGTCTATATGGGCGACACACTAGTGAGTCGCGACACACCGGTCGAGACTTCTGATGTCATAGAAGTTGGATTTATGAAAGTTATTCTTTGCGTCAATAGAAGTTAGACTGATGACAGTTATCATGAACATCAGTACACTATATGCTACCTACAAATTTATCAAAGGATGGTATTGAAAAGATGTTAATAAAATAGTTATTGTCGTAAACGACGGTTTAACGATCAACATCAAACCAGATAACATTCTAATTATAGGCTATTCGAAGGACTTCATTTATCTATTCCATTTGATCTCAATCGGGAGCATCCACAATGTTTGCCTTATAAGCCCACATGCACTGCCTATGTAGGCCAGCATGACATAGACTACAGACTACTGTATAACAGTAAGTCTATAAGACGTCAGCGAGCGCACCGATTAAAATTTTATCCAATGCTGTAACCTTCGAAAATAATGTGGGAAATTACTATGAAGAAATTTTTTGCGATTCTAAAATTGATGACGCGGAGAGGTTGTTTGCGTATTCAGAGAGTGGCAATCTACAATATAAGGAAGGTGCACAAGGTCCAGGGACCCAGAAGTCCCAATGGCCCGTTTTTTAACTAAAAAATTACTGTAGGCCTGCGCATTCCAGTTTCCGCTACAATTATTCGACGTTTTGAAGGGCGTTTATTAATAGTTTCGGTATAGTCATCAGCTACCTGGTACCTTTATCCCATGTTTTCTGTTTTATCTTGAGCTATCAGAGCTAGTGGACAATTTATGCCTTTTAATTTAAACTATAAAACTCATATAACTCATGTATGGTTATTTTCATTCGTTATTCTTAGTTGTAGGCCTATGTAGGGCGCAGGCCCTATACGTGTTGTACTCACAAAACCAGTGAATCCTCATCTAACTATGATCCAAGGAATATCCAGGAACACAAATTTCATTAGGCCTAACTGATAGGACAGACAATTAATGAAGAGTCATAAAACGACTTAGAATCGTAAACTTAGATTAGTAAAATTGTGAATGTTAGAATAATTAGAAAATAAAGAGCATTTATTAAAATTTGTAGAAATTTCAAATATAGGCCTAAAGGTCTAAAGATTTAGGCCTAATTAAATTTTTAATGATATTCACATGACAATTGCATGGCGTGTCGCGAAATTTGGTTGCAAGTTTAGGTGTGTCGCGCACGAAAAAAGGTTGAGAACCCCTGTTCTAAGAAAGACCAGTAGCCGTAGCCCTACTAGATAAATCAGGCTCATAATTATTTACCTCATCTTCCAATCTTGAGATCTTCTCCATCATCATGGCCGACGTTCTTTCCAGCTCCAATCGTTCCTTCATCAGCAACTTTAGCATCATCGTCTCCTCTTCATCTTCTTCATCCTCAACTTATCTTGTAATCCACCAACTCATTTCAATGTCAGCTGAGAAGCAAGGACATGAAGTTAGATGCTCTCTGAATGTAAAGAAATCAATAATTATTCTTTAAAGTTTGAACGTTTTTTTATTGGCAGGCAGTCGTAATTTACTTTGAACCCACTTAGTCAGATCGATCAGATGATCAATGATCCGGCACTCAAGCAGTTCAAAGCCGACACTAGGCGACTTCAGACATATATATAATAATGCATACATATATATATATAAGTATGCATACATATACAGGGTGGGCCATAAAAAAAGTAACCCCTTAAGGTTTTTGCCCATATCTTGACCAGAAGTAAGAATTTCGAAAT
The DNA here is from genome assembly GCA_945859605.1 of Lumbricus rubellus. Lineage (NCBI taxonomy): Eukaryota > Metazoa > Annelida > Clitellata > Crassiclitellata > Lumbricidae > Lumbricus > Lumbricus rubellus. The sequence continues at coordinate 30,364,111 of OX243815.1, read as the reverse complement.
GAAATTTTACAGGCTTAAAGACAATTCATATTTACACATGATGGCCAGATTTCGTCAAAATATTTCAAACAGAACAAAAGTTATATCACTTTTAGTGAGGCCATCCCTCTTTTTTTCACGATTCAAAAACGAAACGCAAACAATAGGTTTTTTGCTAATATCATGGCCAGAAGTAAGAATTTCAAAATGAAATTTTACATGCTTAAAGACAATTCATATTTACACATGGTGGCCAGATTTCATCAAAATATTTCAAACGCAACAAAAGTTATATCATGTCTAGTGAGGCCACCTACTGTTTTTTGACGATTCAAAAACCAAAAGCAACAAAAAGTAACAAAAACACGATTTTATTAAGTCTCATCTCAAATAACTGTTGTCAAATGAACTTGATAGTGCTTCACAACTTGTGTTCAATGTGCCCACCACCAGTGCCAAAACTTCTTTTGAGTCTCTTTGCAAAGTTCTTGATGGACCTGTTGATTAATCTGACAGATTCCTTATTTACCAATTTCATTGTCATCTTGCTAACTGCTAAGTGACTTCTCAGTGACGAGCAGCTACGCTGGTACCCTGCTTCCTTTTTAAATAGTAATAATAATGATCATCTGGCAATATCAAGTCTATTTGATAACAAATATTTGATATGAGACTTAATAAAATCATTTTTTGCTACTTTTTGTTGCGTTACCCTACTGAATCGTCAAAAAACGGTGGTGGCCTCATTGAATGTGATATAACTTTTGTTCTGTTCGACATATTTTGATGCAATGTAGCCATCATGTGTAGATATGAATTGTCTTTAAACCTGTAAAAGTTCAGTTCGATATTCTTACTTCTGACCAAGTTATTGGCGAGAATAATTAAATCGGTTTTTTGCAACTTTTGTTGCGTCGCGTTTTTGAGTCGTCAAAAAACGGTGGGAGGAGGCCTCACTGAAAGTGATATAACTTTTGGTCTTTTTGAAATATTTTGATAAAATCTGGCCATCATGTTTAAATATGAATTGTCTTAAGCCTGTAAAATTTCATTTCGAAATTATTACTTCTGGCCAAGATATGGGAGTTGGGAGTTACTTTTTTTGGCCCACCATGTATATATACAAACATGCAAACAGACACAGACTTATAGCCTAACAATATTATAGCAGACCATAGCCTACATGCATAGATACATAAACGCAGGCATACATGTGTATTTATGTATACATTCATATGCATGTATGAACACTTGTCATTGTCATCGTAATCATCTTTGTCATCATCATCATCATCATCATCATCAGCATCATCATCAGCATCATCATCATCATCATCATCATCATCATCATCATCATCATCATCATCATCATCATCATCGTCATCATCATCATCATCATCATCATCATCATCATCAGCATCATCATCATCATCATCATCATCATCATCATCATCATCATCATCATTGCCATCACCATTATCATCATCATCATTATCGTTATCGTCAACGTCATCGTCGTCGTAGTAGTTGTGTCGTCGTCGTCATCATCATCATCATCATCATCGTCGTCGTCGTCGTCGTCGTCATTGTCGTCATCGGCATCATCATCATCAACAGCAGCAGCAGCATAAAACACAGATCGTGGTCTCACCGTCTTCTAAGGAGGTCTAAGTCAGTGACTTACTTGAGGATAGTCGGAGTTTGTTGAAGAGACAAGCCTCTGGATAACCTTTGCCCTACATTCTGTCATCAATACCTCGAACCAAATTCATCTGACGACTCGAGAATTGAATATTTGCTTCCATGATTGTTATGCTGTACTTCTTTTCGGATCGTTGTTTCTCGATTGCTGTAACGCTCTTCCTCGTCGGCGTCAACTTGGACCAAACTCAGTATACCGTGTTCAAATAAAGCGCTCATGAATTCAGCACTTAGGCTATTTGCTGTACGTCTGCATTCAAACTGAGTTGCACGATGCTTATTGCTGACTGTAATCGCTTATCGTGTATGGCAAAGATAATCATTATTCAAATTATCTTAATGCACACGGAAATTAAGATATTGTTCAATTCGTCTAACCTGATTTGACCATTCTAACAGTAGCTGCTGTAACGAGCTGATCTTATCGTACAATGGACTCGCCTGATAAAAAAAACCCGCCACCGAATTCATAAGTCTCACGTCTGGCGCAAAACATTCCGGTCACGTGTCTAACAGGTATGAGATAATGAGCAATAAGCATATTTGATCAATTTGCGCAGGTAGACCAGGATTCTATCATGAACATTGCATCGTTGATCGATTGAAAATGTTTACGGGTCTGCGTGCTTCCAGAGCCCGACTGCATCTGCATGTCGACATTCGTATGTTTCAGTGTTTCATTTCATAGTGCTTGTCTAACCGACTTGCATTCTATCTATCTGACATTATCATTCAGTGTTTGTATCTTTGTTATCTGTATGCCATCTGTATGTCAGTGCTTTTTGGTTTGTATGTTTGTTTGTATGTGCACTTGTTATAGCGCCCCTTCGAGATCTCTCTACTCAGAGGCGCTATACCGAATGCAGCGCGGACACTGCATCAGAGTTTCACGCCGAAGCGCTGAGCAACTGCGAGTGAAGGACTTACCCAGGGTCCCTACGCAGCGCCTTGAGGTGGATTCGAACCTCGAACCTTCCGGCTTCAAGGCGACGTCGCCACCACTATGCCACCGCGCCCCAACGTCTGCTATAGACCAGTGCACTGTGACTCGTACTATGTCTTCGTTTGTTCGTTTGTCTCTCTTAGTCTCTTTCCCTTTCTCTCGCTGTCTCTCTGCATCTGCCCCTCTCTCCCTCTCTCCCTCTCTCGCATGTGTATTCCTTGTCAGCAGAAGAACTACGGATGAGTTTAATTCTTGTATTGATGTCTGAAATAGGAAGTTACTAGCTACACCAATAATTCTAATGCTTAACTAATATAACTTTGCCTCTTAACTAATTGTGCAGTGACAATCAGTCATGTATTATAGTGTATGCAATTACATTGTAAGTAGGCTATCTAATAAAGATTATAAGGCCTATTCGAGAACCAACGGCATATAGATAATTGCCAACAATTATTTTACCGTGGTCTGAATGTTGTTATTTATTGCTTGTCGTCTGCCAGAGCGATTGAAGAGATAAATGCATTTCATCGACCAGGCTTCAAATTGTAGCTTCCGCAATTACATAATCAAGCTGTCTACTCTACAGTGTCTAACCCTATAATTAAGTATAATTATCGGTCTCTTTTATTCTATCTTTATTGGGCAGTTCTTCCCACTCTACCTATAACTGCACTTGTTCAATGAGGTCGTCTTCTCATGCACGTATGTTTGCATGTATGTATGCATGTAGCCCACATTGTATGCATATAACGCATGCATTATATTAAGTATGTAAGTATGCATATATGTACATGTACATGTATACATGAATGTATTTATGTCGTAGGCCTATATATGTAGGTCTACGTATGCATGTCTGTATGTATGTATACAGGTAAGTAAGTAAGTAAGTATGTATATATGCACAGTATGTATGTATGTATGTATGTATGTATGTATGTATGTATGTATGTAAGTATGAATGTATGTATGACATTGTATGTATGTATGCATGCATGTATGTGAAGTATGTATGTGTGTACGTTAAGTATGTATGTATGTATGTATGTATGTATGTATGTATGTATGTATGTATGTATGTATGTATGTATGTATGTATGTATGTATGTATGTATGTATGTATGTATGTATGTATATGTGTATGTGTGTATGTATGCATGTATTATGTAAGTAAGTAAGTATGTATGTGTGTATTTATGCATGTATGCATGTATGTTGAGTATGTATGTATGTGTGTATGTATGTATGTGTGAATGTATGTATGTATGTATTAGTATGTAAGTATGTATGTATGTATGTATGTATGTTTGTATGTATGTATTTATGTATGTATGCATGTATTTATGTAAGCTTATGTATTATGCAGGTATGTATGCATACATGTGCATGAATGGATAGCATGCAGATGGTTCCCGGACAATTCGTTGTCGGACAATTCGAAACCGGACAATTCGGACTGGACAATTCGGGCCGAACTATTCTTAGCAGCCAAAATTCGTGATTGGAATCACCTAAAACAGGGGTGTCAAAGAGATTTCTGGTCCGCCGACGATTTTTTTCTGGCCCGCAGAGCCTTCCCTAAAGATCAAAAAATTATTCAAAATGTTGTCAAAATTTTATTGCAAGCGAAAAGTGGACATTGAATCAAGATCTTTTCGCAATAATATTATTTGGGCTTTTCTCGGAATTGGCTGACCAAGCCTTTAGCTCCCTCTCAGATCACTATCCAATTTTGCTCAGCAGCTTCGACCCCCTGGTCCGCCACTTGTTAGAAAATGTCCACACTGGCCCGCCACTAAAAAAGGTTGGACACCCCAGACATAAAATGTATTACTGTCCAAACTAATAATAGGCTTAATCTGACACCTGACTAGCGGGCATAAAAACCATGGGCCAATAGCCCTAGATAGGCATGAAAATTACATTGATCTAAATAAACTGCCATTAAGTTGATAATTAATTTACTGCATTTGGCTACTAATTTCAGAGTTATTGAAACAATTTTAGGAGATTAGACAACATTTTCTTGGTGCCATGTAAATATTTTAAACAAAATGATAAATAAAAGTTTCATCCCCGAAAGCGTCACTTAGAAGTGCAAGATTTTTATATGCACTCGGAATTGTCCATATCGTCCGTCGAATTGTCCGGTTCCGAATTGTCCGGCGACGAATTGCCCAAACACCCATGCATACACGTGCGCATTTGTAAGTTTATGAACGCGTATAAGACTTATTGATGAGGGGGCTGTATGGAGAAGTAAATAATACACGGTACGATGTCGGGAGCAAGAGCAGGGGGAAGACCGAGGATGGGATGAATCGCTAATGTCATCACGTGGATGGAACTATCATTTGAGCAGATACTGAATGTGTAAGAGGACAGGAGAAAGTGGCGAAGGCGTGATCATGAAGCGACCAACCCTCGAATCGAGGAAGGTTGAAGACAAGACAAGACATAAGACTTATGCCTTTAGGTCTATCTCTATTTGTAAGACTGCCGACTACGTGCATGTACATGTATGTCTGCATGCATGTATTTATGACTACCAATAGTTTATCCGGTGCTTGTCAGTCAAGACTTTGAAAGCCCTTTGAAAATATGAATTGGTCCATTTAACATAAACTTACTTGAACTCATGTCCGTTTGAATGGTCCATTCGCAATGGAGACTGTTGGGGCGTCACGTCCTTCCAATTCAAACGGGCATCTGTCGTGAAGAGGGTCTCGATGGGAAAATACATCAAGATTTATAAGGAGGTGGATAAGGAGGGGGAGATAATAAGTGGAGCAGACGCTTGTAAAGAGATGCATCGATGACAACTTAAGAGCTATTGATTTCCTCTTTCCTTGTTTGAAATCGGCAGAGACGGGATCTGAGGCTAACCACGAGAGAAGTCGATCAACTGCGAACTGCGCCATTTCCTTGTGACCTTATTATGTCTTTCCAAAGGCTGCTCAGGTCAATGTAGGGCTGATGAATAGATGGTGTGCAAGTAGGCCTAAAGCAGTGGTTTTAAAATAAAACAAACGCTTGCTCTGGTTACGAACCTCTATTCCAGCGAATATTTCGATTGACGTTGTAGCTCTCTAGTCTCTAGTCACCAAACATTTGCGGTCCAATGGACAACTAAGCATTTTGGGCAGATTCTACTCGGAGAATTTTCGGGAAAACACAATACAGGTAGGCCTACGAACTACAGTGCAATCGTAATCGTAATCTTCAGACTTCTAAAGCGCCACTCGAAAGCCAAGCGCAGCGTAGCGGTTCATTCAATTTCGTTTCGTTGTTTCAGAGTTTTTTCGTTCAGAATAAAAGTCTAAAGTCAAAGGTCTGAGTCTGTAAAGGCTTTGATGTGGTCGTAACCTTTGCCTGACGATGGGGCTTCAACTAGACTACTCCAAATAGTTCTGTCTCTAAGTTTTTCCACAGCATCTCTCATGTCCATGCCCTGCGCTCCTATGTTCTTTTTCACACTGTAAAGCCAAAGATCTAAATAGGTTAAGTAAATAACGGAAAAGACCACGCCAACGACGAATTTCAGTGAGTTAAATGGCTCAAACTGTGTGACATCTGTTGGGCTTAGTTACGGCTATTAATTTTGCTATAGTAATTTTTGCTTTTCATGGTACTGTGTACGTTTGAAATAAGAGGATGGAAAAACAATTATGAGCGGCATTAGTAAAACCAATAGAAGAATTAAGCAAACAGTTCCAACCATAAATTATGTGATGACTTACAAATGCCGCTTAAATGTATTTGTAAGTCACCCATGCACAATAATATCATGTAGGCCTATTTTAGCCTAAGTCTTTCCATATCGTTTCGCGCTTTCGTATCCACAGATATTTGGTAATTGAGGATCACAGAATTCATGATAAAATTATATCCGTCCGTAAACGTGGTCGCCCATGTAGGCCTAATATGTTTTTAATATGTTCGTGAGGCGCGGTGGTGTAGGCTAGTGGGTATGTTCGTCGCCTTGCAGCCGAAGGGTTCCATGTTCGAATCCACCTCAAGTCGCCGCGTAGAGACCTTGGGCAAGTCAAGTCCTTCACGTGCAATTGCTCTGTGCATTGGCGTGAAACTCTGATGCAGTGTACACTCTGTAGTCGGGAGCGCCTCTGAGTAGCGAGCTTGAAGGGGCGCTATAACAATACTTTGTGCACAAACAAACAAACACACACACAAACAAACATATATCTGCAATCAACTATACGTTCTAACCTTGTCTAGTGATCGAATTTTCTGAACATTGTTCTGCTTGGGCGACGACCAGTTTTTGATGTGATTGTCGCACAATTCCCATCTTTTGATATCCTACTCCCTAAATATACAAAGGAATCCACTTGTTGTAGCCTTCCCGTGCCCACCACCGTTTTGAGCACCTCCTCAGCAGTCGTCATAACTTTCGTCTTATAGTCCAGGCGGTACACAAAAGTGAACTGCACTTTTTGAACACGGGTTGCCGCTTGGCACAGTTGTAGCTGGGACCTAAGAGAACATTTTAAGAAGGGGAGGCAGTCGAAATTTCCCTTAGAATTCAAGATGGCGGCCTTTTTCAAAATGGCGTCCTGAGGCTAAGAAATTCTTATAAATCATCGTATCCTCTCGAGTATGGTGTCGTTTCTATATATTTCGGACTCAAGTAACATGAATCTGAGGTCAAAATCAACATTAGACATCAAAATTAAGCCAAAACAAGTGTTTTTACATATAAAAACAGCAAAATTGCCATTAAAAATCAACAAATAGTTCTTCATTACCATTGCATGTTTTCCAATTTTCTTGTGGCATATTTCCTCATAAATCTGTATGGTTTATCACAGTTTTGATTATTATGCATCGGAACCATTGGGAATTGTCCTTAGAATTCAAAATGGCGGCTTCTTAAAAATGGCGTCCTGCGTCAAAGACATCCATGCAAATTGTCAAGGCATGTCGCCTTTAGTGCCGTTTGCATATATGAATTTTTACTCGAGGAACACCAATCTAAAGTCAAAATCATCATAGGACATCAATACAAAGCCAATATGGTCAATGTTTTGCAAAACAGCAAAACTGTTTTTATGAAAACAAATATTTCATTGGTTTTCGTTGCTTTTCTTCAGTTTTCGTGGCATCCTTCCTAATTAATCTGGGTGGTTCTTGCGACTATGATGATGACGACAGAGACGACGTCATCATCCAATTCGTCTCCCTTGGCAACAGCGTCCGGTCCTGCGCCGTTATGGATGAGTGATTCATTGATGACAAGATAGAAGAAGGTTTGAGCCTGACGAATAGTTGGACCGTGATCACGGACCGTGACCTCCACGAACAACGTCAGATCGGTTGATTTAGACATGCGTGTGGTGGTAATGGTGGTGGTGGTGGTGGCGGCAGTGTTGATGGAGATGACACCTGGTATCTGGTCGATCTGAAGGATTGTGCGGTGGCGGTGGTAAGCGGCGTCTACAAGATGCTGAGAGATGTAACAGGAGCATCAGCATCTCTTGCAATTATTGTCATCAGTCGACCATGACGATCCTTCCTCCTCCAGATCTTTCTCCGTCATGCATGATGACCACTGTCTTCGTTGTCTTTAATTTCGGACAGATAACCTGGGGTAATTGTCATTCATGTCGATCACGTGAAACGTCACAATCACCGATGACGTCACTTTCGGCAGCGACCATGAACCACCCTGCGAGCATGGGCCATAACCCAGTAAACCGACATATATTCAGGGTCGAGCGATTCGTCCTTGTAGATGAATCCGGTTGTGGCATTGTTGCTAAACGTAGCAGAATCGTTGAAACCATTGTTCCTCTCTGAGTCCTGGCTTCAGATGCAATAGACGACGCATGCGTACTCAATCGTATCCGCATAAGTTGCTATGATGCATCATATCTGCGTTCCGATTGGCTGGTTTTCCAGGACACCGAAGATGTAGCCGAACTCAGTGAACCGTGTAATCTCGTCGTCAATGTCCTTTGATGGTCAATAAAAGCAGTGCTGATGACGTCAAGGATGGCGTTCCAAGGTCGTGAGATGAGCGATGAAGGTTCCATCCTCAGAAAACTCGGCCACTCCAGACACTGTAAAGTCATTGACCATCACAATTGGTCCATTGTCATTGACGTCGGTGACGTGTATGATGACGCTGGCTTCGTCAGACAATCAGACGTCATGACTTGAGTCAACGGCAAGCATCTGCAATTGATGGAGAGATGCGGATTCAAAGTTAAGCCTCCTAAGCAGCTCAATTGTCTCCGTTTCGTTATTTATGCGAAAGAGATCGAACGTCCTTGAGAGCCTTGTGCTGGCACTGAGGTAGAACCGAACGAATCCATTCAATCCAAGGTCACGGTTCGTGGCCTTGACCTTGCAGATAGGATTCTGCCAAAAGCTCCTCTGAAACGGATACTTCGAAGGTCGGTTGGTCGAACTTCGTTGAATTGATGTTGTAGTCGACTACGACCGCTCAAATGTCGAGCTGTCCGAATCAATTATCCGGTTGACGGGTTAAACGGACAGACGTGTTCACTGAACGGTGACGGGGTCTTTCTTTTGAACCCAATCAACTACGACCAGTACATCGTCACAGCCAAGGTCAGTCTAGATCGGTCGATTACACCCAAGGTCAACGTATCCATCTTGGTCTTTGACCTTGGGACGCCATCCCTGACGTCATCAGCACTGCTTTGTTGGCCATAAAAGGACATTGACGACGAGATTTCAAGGTTAATTGATTACTGGTCTGTAGTACCTTGCTCATAAGTGCTGTAATATGCCGAGCAAATTTCTGTCCAGAGTAACGGCCTCTGTTGTCATAGACACTGGTTAAATCGGATCTATCTATCCATTCCAAGGTTCACTGAGTTCAACTACAACTTCGGTGTCCTTCAGATCGACCAGATACCAGGTGTCATCTCCTGATCTCCATCAACACTGCCGCCACCACCACCACCATTACCACCACATGCATGTCTAAATAAACCGATCTGACGTTGTTCGTGGAGGCCACGGTCCATGATCACGGTCCAACTATTCGTCAGGTGCGAACCTTCTTCTATCTCGTCATCAACGAATCACTCATCCATAACGGCGCAGGACCGGACGCTGTTGCCAAGGGAGACGAATTGGATGATGACGTCGTCTCTGTCGTCATCATCATAGTCGCAAGAACCACCCAGATTAATTAGGAAGGATGCCACGAAAACTGAAGAAAAGCAACGAAAACCAATGAAATATTTGTTTTCATAAAAACAGTTTTGCTGTTTTGCAAAACATTGACCATATTGGCTTTGTATTGATGTCCTATGATGATTTTGACTTTAGATTGGTGTTCCTCGAGTAAAAATTCATATATGCAAACGGCACTAAAGGCGACATGCCTTGACAATTTGCATGGATGTCTTTGACGCAGGACGCCATTTTTAAGAAGCCGCCATTTTGAATTCTAAGGACAATTCCCAATGGTTCCGATGCATAATAATCAAAACTGTGATAAACCATACAGATTTATGAGGAAATATGCCACAAGAAAATTGGAAAACATGCAATGGTAATGAAGAACTATTTGTTGATTTTTAATGGCAATTTTGCTGTTTTTATATGTAAAAACACTTGTTTTGGCTTAATTTTGATGTCTAATGTTGATTTTGACCTCAGATTCATGTTACTTGAGTCCGAAATATATAGAAACGACACCATACTCGAGAGGATACGATGATTTATAAGAATTTCTTAGCCTCAGGACGCCATTTTGAAAAAGGCCGCCATCTTGAATTCTAAGGGAAATTTCGACTGCCTCCCCTTCTTAAAATGTTCTCTTAGGTCCCAGCTACAACTGTGCCAAGCGGCAACCCGTGTTCAAAAAGTGCAGTTTACTAACCAGAATCAGGTTTGTACCGCTTAGACAATTAGTTACGTTGGCATTCCATATTCTTCTGCAGCACTTGCGACTTGATGTATCACGAGTTCTTGTAGTTCTACTGGTCACAACACCAGAAGAACTATTGTAACGTCCTATGAGGCCGCTACAATTTATCGTCCCGTTAGGCCGCTTAGCGTACTTACTTGCTAATTGATTTTACCAGTTATCGCGGGTCTATTTTTAGTTCATCACATAGAGGGTATATTTTTGCGATGGTCGTCATGACGACGTGAGGGACCTACTGTAAGAGGCTTCTGTCGAATCTTCTAGATCTTCTTGTGGTAGCCAATCGGGTAGTTTTGTCCGACCTATCAGAGGCCGAGGTTCGCGTCCCACGTGACCGCCGCAACCGCCGAAAAGCGCAGTTGACTGGAGGTTTTCATCGGGGTAAGAGGTCGGCTGGTGAAGACAAGAAATTCTGCATATTTTGGGTCTAAAAATGCTGAATGTGTGGCTGATTGCCTGATTTCATGAATAAGAATATACCGTTGACTAAGCGACTGGTTTTGGGACAGTTTGCAGCCGATTCTGTGTGAATCTTTATTGTCATATATTCCAATATTCGGACAAGAAATCTTCCGATCTTCTTTTCATATTTGAATGCGAGTGTTGGCCAAATTGCACGGAAATTTCCAGGGAAGTATTAACTAATCTAATTGCTCCATAACAGAATCCGAAACCAAGTGTAGTTAATTAAATAGAAATTATTGTTCACTGATAATCAGAATTGAAACTTAAGTCGATATTGAATATCGGTTGAAAGCTACCGTCTGAATTGTGATTCATTATATCTGACTGTTAATTATAAAACGCGATTACTAGAATTAAGGTTGTGCACGCCTGTAGATTATTTACGGAGATTCTGCTGACTTTGAAGACCTATTGCATAGTTATTGAAGAACAATATCTAGGCCCGATCACAGATGTTAATTGTCAGCAACGCTTGTACATTATACTCAGTGGAATTGTTTAATTAAAATAAATTAAATCTGACGTTAATAAATAACTGAATAATGGAAACTCCTAATAGGTCTGAGGATCACTCTGATGAAGAATTAGAGGAATGCATAACTGAAGGGGAGAAGAGAAGGGAAGGGTGGACCACATCTGGGGATCGGGGATTTACACAATCTGTTGAAGGGGATTTGAACCCAGACGGTCTTCAATTAGAGGAAGCCGTCGTCCTCAGACCGAGGACCGCAGACATATGTCGCCACTCGACCGAAGCCATTCCTGGTACCAATGAGAGACATCCCCGTCCTGAGGTGGAAGACCCAACCCTAATCTATAACTTTACCACAAGTAAAGCGTTGACTGCCATGGATCTTACCTACTTAGATGGACCTGTAGAGCTACCTGACGACAGAGAACCCCTTCAACAGTGCGGCGCCTCATTTGAATTTCCAGGGCGGGCACCTATCACTTGGGAGGCTGAAAAGCAATACCAAGGGTGGGACCCCCGGTCACGTGGTTTTCTTACGAGGGGGCAGCAGGCCGTTACAATTGATACCAGACTAAGTGGGGTAAAAGTAAGCTCAGGTACACTTGGTCCTAGACTAAGTGAGGTTTTGGAACTAGGTTCAAATACAGCTAACGCTCGTGTCCAACTTAGTCAAGATACATTGGCCAGAAAAGAACCCGAAATGGTTAGGAATGAAACTGTCTATCATAGAGATTTAAACACGATTTATGAAAGCTTTGACTATGAGTCGTATATGTGCAAGAAACAAAACCGGTTAAATAATGATATAACCGAACAATTGAAATGCAATAGTGAAGACTCAGAAGTAACTGATATGCGGCCTTTACATCGATTTGTGCTCGATTCAAATGCGATAGCTATAGGGCAAGACTGTTTGAAAACATGTACTAACTCTGGAATGTTAGTTGTAGATAAATCAAATGGGGATTTGTCGTTCACACGAGAGTACGACTGGGGTCCACGAGATGCACATCCTCGTCCCATGTCATCTGCAACTCCAGGGGCTGCCACCTTCCCATACTCGTACCAATTCATGAACACTGAAACTGGAGACCTTCGACGATCGAATGAATTTCCTCCACGAATCATCTCTTCGAAGAATGTGGGTATGCACGACGCCCAGGTACGTGAAATGAAACCTGAATCAGAAAAGATCGCGTTCGCTTCTGCTTCGATTCCTCGTATGCCCACCCTGACGACATTTTCGAGTCGGCCGATAATGTCAACGATGTCTTCGTCGCTAAAAACTCAGGTTACCCAGAGCTACGAATACTTACCTCGTGAGACAGTACAGCCCATCTTCGTGCCCTACTACGGTCCAGCCTCGTACGATGAACGGGTTGCCCTGGCGAAACAATTAATGCAGTGGCCAACAATGAAACCGATTGTCGCGGGTGGTCTCAACGATGAACTGCCTAATCCGTTCATACTCGGGAGCGGTGTTGCTTCTGAAAAACCGCCCACAATCGTCAGCTCTTGCGCTCGAGAGTTGTCGCCGAAAAAGGACACTGCCGAACCGTCTCGATCTGAACCAACTGCTCGTGAAAGGAAAGAACCTGCTGGGAAACTACCAACTGAATATTCAAACTTCCCAGATAGAAGAATGACATCGTCAATGAAGCTGGACCGATACAACGGTAAGACCTCAGTAGAAGTGTTCCTTAAGAAGTTCGAAGTATGTTCGAAAAGTAACCGTTGGACTGAAGAGGAGAAACTGGCCCAACTGACGTGCGCGCTAGTAGAACCGGTAGACCAACTTCTGCATGAATTCGACTCGGAAGCCATCACCACCTGCACCGATCTAGTCGACCGTCTACGACTACGATACGGAAGTTCGGACCAGGCAGCCTTGTACCAAACCAAACTGAATACTCGCCGTCAGAAATCGGGTGAAGATCTCGGTCAGCTGGTACAAGACATCCGAAAGCTTATGATCTTAGCTTTCCCAGGACCGTCGTCCGCGCACAGTGAGACAATAGCTATTCGAGCTTTTCTTGACGCTCTGTTAGACAAAGACTTAGCTTTGAAGGTACGAGAACGGGAACCGACCACGTTAGACAGTGACTACAAAATCGCTCTCCGGTTGGAAGGCTACCGCCGCGCTGATGAAGATACCGCCGGGTTCCACGACCGTCAACCGGGTCGCATCAAGACAGTGAGAGAAGTAGACATCAACCTCGACGAAAAATTCAACCAGATGCAAGAGACGCTGACTCGACAGATGAAAGAAATGTTCCAGAACCAGTTGAGTGCTATTTCAACTGAGGGTCAGTTTCGACAATGGCAGCCGCAACGTTCGTCACCACCCTGGAGAGGAACAGGAACCAACAATCAGCCGTGGAACCGAAATAGAGACAATAACTTTCCACGGGTGAAACGGGACAATCGTCGCTGCTATGAATGCAATCAACCGGGACATTTGGCTCGCGTTTGTCCAGAACGTCCCCAGAGGTCGCCACCGGATGAAGAAGTCGAAGAAACCGCCGGGAATCGAGAAGGTAATGTCAGACACGTCCAAGGTAGAAATGATGCCTACCTCTCTGTGAAACTGAATGGCAAATCTCTTCTAGCCTTGCTTGACTCTGGCTGCGAAATGACATTATGTCCGGCTTCGCTAGTAGATCCTAAAGATGTGCAGAATTCTGAACAGTCCTTGTTAGCTGCTAACGGGTCTGCTATTCGCGTTGTGGGAGAGACAATACTGAAACTGCAAATCGGCGATCACGAATTCAAGATTCCCTGTCTAGTCACAGAACAGGTCTCTGAACTGATCCTTGGACTTTCGTGGATGAAGGACGAAAATGTACTTTGGCATGTCGGTCGCAACTGGATTCTGGCGGGAAGTCACCGATTCGACGTTCATTGCAAGCCACGTGTGAGACAGTGTCGCAGAATAGTAGCTTCTCGTGACCATGGAAGAAAGGAAGAAATCCATGTCGTGCAACCGAATTCGAAAACTTCTGAGAAGCCATGGACCCGCCAGCCGGAAGCTGCAGGAACCGGAACTCCACGCCTGAAGGAAATTTCCGACTTGTCGAATCTACTCCCTCTACAGGTGGTAGCCCGGAATCCTTCTAACGAGGATGTGCATCCTTCTCCCGGCTTCGCAAATCCTCTCTCCGTTGGTGTACATCTTCCGTCTGTTCTTGCCAACTTCTCTTCGGAAGATGTGCATCTTCCCTACGTCCTCGCCGCCTATCGAGCAAGTGAAAGTGAAAGCACCGGATTCACACCTAACCGGCTGTTCCTGTCAAGAGAGTTGTGCATGCCGATTGATTTAGTTTTAGGAGATGTCCAAGTTGCAAATGCTTTGTCTAGTACCGATGATTTTGTTGTGAATCAAATTGAGAATGTGCAAAGTAACTTTGAAATTGCTCGAAGATTTATGCAGCGTCATGTCACTAACAGAAATTTCCGGTATGATATGAGAGTGAAGCCCGCTAGGTTTCCCATAGGGTCATGGGTTTGGTACTTCTATCCACGGAGACGCCCTGGGATTAAGGATAAGTGGAATAAACTTTACACTGGACCCTATAAGGTAATTGAACAGCTGAGTCCGGTCCTTTTTAAGATTCAGAAATCCGCACGCTCGCAAGCCAAATTGGTTTACATTGACAAACTTAAATTGTTTGTGGGGGACCCTCCAGGAGAGTGGAATGAGATAGAAGACCTAGATCCGGCAGGTCCTTTAGACTTGGAGACCCTGAATGGATTGAATAATCCTGAAGTTGAGGAATTAATGTCCGATGCGAGACCTCGCAGGAACATTGTTCGCCCCGTAAGATATAGGTAACGTATAGCTAGTGTAAGATAATATCGCGTAATGGCGATCGGTTTAGGCTTTGGCGAGAAGCCTGATTTGAGTTCCTTCGGATGAAAACAAATACATGTGAATTTTTGTTTCTAGACTTGATCTAGGTTAGATCATGGGGGTAGGTAAGAATTGTTTACTTGTAGTTTTACTTGCATTGTTTTCTTTGTTGCCACGAAGAAGGGCAAGAATGCTGTGCTTGTTTGTAGTATAGAAGATGTGATTGCATAATCATGATTAATTGTATAATCTATGATGAGATTATTGGCTATTTTGAATTCTATATGGTTAGTGAAGGCAGGTTCGGATGTAGAATAGTGGGTTGTAATTGTCCAGACAGCGTTACGGGTCTATTCTATTATATTCCGTCCTGTAAGGTGGACGTAGAAAGTCTATTGCATAAGTCAGGGAGAAATCCGTACTAGCTTCTTGGGTATGTTTCCCTGAATAGTAAATCCTTTGTTTGCTAGTTCCGGAAGGTCTGCTCTGTTATGCTCCGTCTTGTAAGGTAGACGTCGACAGACTATTACATAGGTCAAGGAGAAATCCGTCCTAGTGTGGCTTGGGTATGCTTCGCTAAGCAGTAAAGCCTTTGCTTAATAGTTCAGGCCAAGTGTAACGTGTAACGTGAGTAATGAAGTATTGACTGCCCATCGCTGATAGCGATTGTATGCTGAACTAAGGAACAGAGTTTTCCCAGAAATCTCTTTGGTTATCGGTGAGGATAGAATTAAAAGCAATACAGTCTTCTTTTATTGGTAATGTGCATCTGATTCATAGCATTGGTAACCTGTTAAATTGCAATCTTATGTGCTGATTTGTTAGCATAATAGTATTGTAAGGTTTGGTGCCGGAGCAGGGAATATGTGTTTGGAAGACATTTTATTAATCCTAGTAAGTGGCTCCGTGCAAGTGATGGATTAGGAATGATGAGTATAATTTGTGTGAACTGTAAATTTGTTTCAGCACAGAGATTCTTTGTGATAACCTTAAATTGCTGATGTCAGTCTCGTGATGGTTATAAGTTTAGACTTGGCAATTCTTTTTTTGGGCATGAACCCTTTTTCACCTAAGAGTACCGGGGTTGTCGGTACAATGTGTATCAATTGAGGATCTTGTTCTTACGTAGTACCGTAGTAAATTAGTTAAGGTTGCTTAATTATATTGTTTCGTTTCGGATCCTGTTCTGGAAATTTTCCATTAAGGTGGAAAATTGGATTAAGTGGGGGGGGTGTGTAACGTCCTATGAGGCCGCTACAATTTATCGTCCCGTTAGGCCGCTTAGCGTACTTACTTGCTAATTGATTTTACCAGTTATCGCGGGTCTATTTTTAGTTCATCACATAGAGGGTATATTTTTGCGATGGTCGTCATGACGACGTGAGGGACCTACTGTAAGAGGCTTCTGTCGAATCTTCTAGATCTTCTTGTGGTAGCCAATCGGGTAGTTTTGTCCGACCTATCAGAGGCCGAGGTTCGCGTCCCACGTGACCGCCGCAACCGCCGAAAAGCGCAGTTGACTGGAGGTTTTCATCGGGGTAAGAGGTCGGCTGGTGAAGACAAGAAATTCTGCATATTTTGGGTCTAAAAATGCTGAATGTGTGGCTGATTGCCTGATTTCATGAATAAGAATATACCGTTGACTAAGCGACTGGTTTTGGGACAGTTTGCAGCCGATTCTGTGTGAATCTTTATTGTCATATATTCCAATATTCGGACAAGAAATCTTCCGATCTTCTTTTCATATTTGAATGCGAGTGTTGGCCAAATTGCACGGAAATTTCCAGGGAAGTATTAACTAATCTAATTGCTCCATAACAGAATCCGAAACCAAGTGTAGTTAATTAAATAGAAATTATTGTTCACTGATAATCAGAATTGAAACTTAAGTCGATATTGAATATCGGTTGAAAGCTACCGTCTGAATTGTGATTCATTATATCTGACTGTTAATTATAAAACGCGATTACTAGAATTAAGGTTGTGCACGCCTGTAGATTATTTACGGAGATTCTGCTGACTTTGAAGACCTATTGCATAGTTATTGAAGAACAATATCTAGGCCCGATCACAGATGTTAATTGTCAGCAACGCTTGTACATTATACTCAGTGGAATTGTTTAATTAAAATAAATTAAATCTGACGTTAATAAATAACTGAATAATGGAAACTCCTAATAGGTCTGAGGATCACTCTGATGAAGAATTAGAGGAATGCATAACTGAAGGGGAGAAGAGAAGGGAAGGGTGGACCACATCTGGGGATCGGGGATTTACACAATCTGTTGAAGGGGATTTGAACCCAGACGGTCTTCAATTAGAGGAAGCCGTCGTCCTCAGACCGAGGACCGCAGACATATGTCGCCACTCGACCGAAGCCATTCCTGGTACCAATGAGAGACATCCCCGTCCTGAGGTGGAAGACCCAACCCTAATCTATAACTTTACCACAAGTAAAGCGTTGACTGCCATGGATCTTACCTACTTAGATGGACCTGTAGAGCTACCTGACGACAGAGAACCCCTTCAACAGTGCGGCGCCTCATTTGAATTTCCAGGGCGGGCACCTATCACTTGGGAGGCTGAAAAGCAATACCAAGGGTGGGACCCCCGGTCACGTGGTTTTCTTACGAGGGGGCAGCAGGCCGTTACACTATAAGAACTCGTTAAACAAGTCGCGAGTGCTGCAGAAGAATATGGAATGTCATTCAACGTAACTAAGACGAAAGTTATGACGACTACTGAGGAGGTGCTCGAAAAGGTGGTGGGCACGGGAAGACTAGAACAAGTTGGTTCCTTTGTATATTTAGGGAGTATATCAAAAGATGGGAATTGTGTGAATGAAGCTAAATCAAGACTAGCCATGGGGATGACCGTCATGACCAAATTGACGAAGATTTGGAAAAATAAATAAATCAGCATCGTCACCAAAATTGCGTTGATGAAGGCTTTAGTGTGGCCAGTAGCGACGTATGGATGCGAAGCATGGACTCTGAAAAAGGATGAAGAAAAGCGAATTCAAGCATTTGAGAACAAGTGTATCAGAAAGCTGCTGAGAATTCCATGACTAAAATGATGACCAATGAACAGGTGTATGTGTCAGCGGGAGCCAGAAGAGAACTATTGGCCCACACCAAAATTCGGAAACTTCGATATTTTGGTCATATCAAGAGACAGCAAAACGGTACCGGTAGCATCGATAGCAGCATCATGACGGTTTTGTGGAGGGGAACCGAGGACGAGGGAGGCCGAGGATATCTTGGATCGACAACGTCCTGAACTGGACATGTAGGACTTGTAGGCTCTGACTTAAAGAGCGCGACAAGGAACAGAAGAATGGGCATTAAAGGTCCATTCACGTAGCCAACCGTCGCGATGCGACGATGGCGACATGACATGACATGTCGCCTTGATGTGCCTTATTCATTTGCTAATTGACGATAGTAGGACCTAATCATTAAATAATTAAATCTGAATGAGTCTTTTATAAAATAGCGTACACTGAGTGTGATAGTTTATAATATTAACCAATGGTTCTTCCTAGACCAATAACACCTGTCACCTACTCTCTAAGTCTAAGACTACCTCTGCCATGGTACAAAATTACATGTAGTCTCAATATACCTTTGACACACAGTTAAAGCATGATCTTAACTCAATCTGTAGATAACGTGAAAATGAGCCATCCATACACGATCGAATATATGATGGAAGGTGAAATGGCTCCAGCTGACATCGACGTATGTGTCGAAAGAGAGGAAGACAATCAACGAAAGTCATTGGAAAACAATGGAAAGCAGATCAATTCAAGACGTAATGTAAGTAGTTGTGAGAGTCAGTCGACGATAATGATCGGTGAATCACAGACCGATGCAGATGGAGAAGATCTGAAAGCCATGGAGCAGATAAAAGAGGAGATGAATATAACCATCACAGATAGTGAAAGAGTGGGTTTCTTCAAAATTCTTGGAATGGCCATGAGACGCAGGATGAAAATCTTTGCAGAAGAAGCATCCATTGCGGGTTTGACTTACTTGGTCAAACCATCGAACAACAAAGTTGGTTCCGTCATCCGTAAGGTTGTATGGACGACGCTGCTACTTTTTGGAACAGGTTTCATGGTTTACCAGATCTACGACCGTATTACCTATTACCAGACATATCCAACCACCGTCGACTATCGAGTGGCTTACAACCGCTCTCTACGCTTTCCTACGGTGACCATCTGTCCAGAGTTTGTTTTCAGCGCAAAAAACCTATTGTCTTTGGGTAAGTAAATCAGTCCTATAATTATTTGTTTATACCCCAAGGTATTTAGGATCCCTCAGGGACTTAAATATTAAATAAGAACAGAATAAAAACATCTGGAACGGCAACTAATCGTCGTTGAGCTCCTGCGCTGGAAAGGCGCCGCGGAATGCAACCGCATTGAATCGCTGGATCATTATTATTATTATTATTATTATTATTATTATTATTATTATTATTATTATTATTATTATTATTATTATTATTATTATTATTATTATTATTATTATTATAAGCATGCATCAGGGGTATAGTGTAAAAAGCGTGGTGAAAATTTCCGCTTAAAGCGTAAGTTTTTGTATAGTGTAAACATAAGAAGACACCTTTCATTTGACCTATCTTAAAAAATAGTAGCACTGTTGCGTTGTACTTAGGACTCGGTAGATGGCTTCTCTGTCGGCCAATGAAGAGCCCTGGACAATATTTGAACGTTTGGGTATCGTAGGTAATTTCTGACTGTGATTTAAAATTTTCCCTATTATTATTTGGTTTTTAGAAAAACCCACTTATAGTGTAATCCACTTTTAAAATCTCTTAAAAATAGAAGATGGACTTATGTTCGTATGTCGTATATCTGAGAATGGTTTTTAGGTTTTCTTCTATGAATTAAACGTATATGTTGTCAATTTATCACGCTATTCATCTCAAACTGTTGACTTGTAAAAACATAACTATTTTTGAAAACAAAAAGACCCTTTATAACGTAGTCCACTCTGAGCATCTGAAAACTGGAAAACTAGGACTTATGTTCGTATATCGCAATTCTGATAAGTGTTTTACTTTTTTCTTCTATGAATTGAACCTATTTTGGGGCATTTTACTGTGATATTCATCTCAAACTGCTGATTTTTGTGACTATAAATTTGTTTCGGCCGAAAACATAATAATTTCTGTCTTTCTGTACGTTACTCCGACACACCCAGCCTTGGCGCGCATGCGCCAAGCGCATAGTAACTCGCATAGTCCGCCATATTAGTTTATAATACAATTCCCAGGTTTATCGTTTTATCGTGGTAAGTAACTGTTATAAACTATCATATTTTAGCAATCAGTTATTCAGAAATTTTTATTCATTTGCGACTGAAAACGTGGCTTGAAACGGTAATGACTAGCCGATCCTTTACCCTGTTGTTGATGTCCCGTGGTAATGGCTCGCCGCTATGGCTGTTGGGTTTAACAGCAATGGTTTCAACGGAAACTATGTAGATGTAGGCTTCGGTTTTCACTAATTGTTGGATTCTTTAGCGAATGCAGTTCGCACCAAGCCATGCCACCGCGGCGGGACCCTCGGCAAGGATTGTTGGATTTAAACGAGGTTAAACACATCTTTGATCGTTGTTTGGTCTAGCGTATCGCGTTTTGACAATGCGTTTTTGCAGTACACGGCCATTTTACTTTCCAGTCTCTCCTTTAGGCTTTAGGTTTGCATTATAATGATGCCAATGGCCTGTATCCATTGTTTTTAAAGTGTATACATAGATATCGTTCTGTGTTAGATTTGGATAACATAATCTGACATTTTCTTGTGACATACATTAGGATATTTGCCCAGGTGCATAGCCAGGAAAGGAAACCATTTTGTCGGGTTTAGTTTCGGGGTGTTTCCATTGGATATGGTCGTATATTTGAAAATATTTGGTTTTGATGACTGTTATTATTTTGGACGCTGAACCCGTGAAACCACCTCAAATATGCCCATTAGTGCACTTAATGTTGACATTGCCTATTTCAAATCTGTCAGGACATGGCAGATGATGTGGCTGTCTTATCGTAAGGGCTGGATGTACTGAAAGAGAACTGTGATTATTTTGAAAGATGGCCACTCTGATCTACTTGACTATGTATAACTGCATCCAGGTATAGTTGCATCATGCAAAAGTAAATATGCATATGAAGCTAGATGAGCTGGTAGAGATCTGAGGTTTGCATCCAGTACACATAGACAGGGTTTTAAGTGGGTGAGAAACTGAGAACGCGTCTGAACGGTGTTCTCACTGCTCTCGAAATTCTTGGCCTGCACTCCCACTGCTCAGCATGATAGAACCCTGAAAGCATGTGCGTTCCAATAAACTCTTAATCAGCGTTCCCACTGCTCGTGCATTCAGTGTTCCCACTACTCGTGCAAACCACTTTAACCACTGCACATATTAATAGACAAACATGGAATACGACCGGTGTCTTTTTCTAACATGTGCTTTCTTCGTGGTCGTCGCAGGAAGGATTTGAGGAAAAGTTGTATCTGAATTGAATTGATAACAGCGTTCATCCATGAGTATAAGCGTGCATGGGTGGGCTATTGAAATACAAGGATGCATGGATTTCGCATCTTATTTACGTGCAGTTGACCAAATTTGTATTGTGATTTCACGTCTTACTACATAGTCACTGGTGTAATTGAAGAATATCTCTTCCGCCATTTGCTCACTCATGTTGTTGTTGTTGGTAGATATCTTATATGTCGCTGTTTGATGACAGCTCAGCTTTTGATTCCTTCCTGCAGGACTGTTCCATCTCTATGATCCATGGGTCCACATTTGCTGACCCGTATCTCGGAATTTAATTGACCCAAAAATATTTTTTCTTGGGTTTTTTAATGTTTTGCACGGCACAACAAGTGGGCTAAATTTAATTTAAATCAGAGTCTCTGCATCATAATAAATGCCATGATTAGCCACTGTTTCAGAATTTCAGGAGCCCCCCTCACATTTGGCCTTATAACTCTTGATACATGCGCGACATTGTTGTATAATTCACATGGTCTTCCGGTTCCATTTATATATAATTTTTGCTTGTCATAATTTGTCTAAGGTGCAACCTGAAATGGCCAGCAGAAGTAGACAGATGCTGGAGATGTCACTAGGCTCTGGCACCCTGAGTACTTCAACATCTGCGTCGTCAGAGGTCATCCATGCTGGCACCCTGAGTACTTCAACATCTGCGTCGTCAGAGGTCATCCATGCTGGCACCACGAGTACTTCAACATCTGCATCGTCAGAGGTCATCCACGCTGGCACCACGAGTACTTCAACATCTGCGTCGTCAGAGGTCATCCATGCTGGCACCCTGAGTACTTCAAAATTTGCGTCGTCAGAGGTCATCCATGCTGGCACCCTGAGTACTTCAACATCTGCGTCGTCAGAGGTCATCCATGCTGGCACCCTGAGTAGTTTGGAGAGTCAACGTGGCCCGCTCCTCTTGCCAAGTCTCACTGGCAAGAAAGTAAGACTCTTGTTAGCCTCTTCGGGACTGTCATATATTACGGGCGTAGGGAGGGCAAGTGGTCACCATTTTTTAATAAATTGGATGCTCCTGAATTTTATTTCTGATTTAAAAAATTGTTATCTCTTTTTTTTCTTGATGTTTTTCTGATTTGTTTTATTCCTCATTTTTTGGGATTCTTTTTATTTTGTATTTCTGATTTGTTTTATTTGTTTTATTTCTGATATTTTCTTCTGATTTTTATAATTCTTTAACTTTTTTATTCTTTATTCATTCATTATTTCCATTTTTGTTATACTTTATTTTGATTATATTATGCTTTAAAGCTGTTGTTTATTTGTTATTAGTTATTTGTTTTCACTTAAATTTCTTTGGTTGTACTTTGCTGAGAACTGTGTCACATGTGAGCGTTGACTGAGATGTCAATTGTGTACTAGGGGCCAGGATAATATAAGCTGCATGCTTTTCCCAGGCTTCCTGTTGCCTAGTGATTGTCTGTCTCCACTGTACTTATGTTTTACTTTCCTTCTGGTGCAATAAATAAAATGAAATAATTACAAAAATTCTATTTGTGTTTTAATAATTCCTGCTCCTTTTTTAATCTTATTTTTTCTCTGATTTTTTTATTCCTGATTCTGATTTCTGATTTTCTATTCGTAGGAATCGTCTTTTGCTGCCATTCCGGAGCAGCAGAGCTGGGCGTCTGGTGACGATGGTCAGCACCATCTACCCAGACTCTTTGTTCCCGTTCAGTCGAACAAACGACTGAAGACATTTGTCAACACAACAAAACAAGACTCACAGTCAGTATCAGACAACCGTTCAACTCATTCATCTGTGAACTGCATTCAGTGCACATCTCTTTATGGTGGTCATTATCGTGGTTGAGGTTGTGATGATGTTGGTGTTGGTAATGCTGATGATGGTGAAGGTAGGGCTAGTGGTAATGAAGGTAATTATTAATGGTCAATGGTTCTCTGAAGGTAATAGTGATGAAGATGAAGGTAATGGTTCTGAGGATGAAGGTAATGGTGACGAAGATGAAGGTAATGGTGTTGCAGATGATTGATGAATGATGGTACTGATGATGATGATGGTGTGACATTGAGAGCATGATTTGAGCCTCCACCTTTTACCGTTCAACCTAATTTTGCCTTTTGACTTTGTTTTGGCTGATTGACTGTAAATAAGCTAGTGCCCGTGACTTCGCTTCTGTAGAATACATAGAAGCTACGAGCTTACGATTAAGATTGTATAGTATTGTACGGATTGTTTGTTGTCTAAGTTAGATAATACTAGTTATCTTCATACTGAAAGGAGAGGAACGTGATTTTCACATCTTCTTTGTCTTTTGTGTTTAGTTCTCTGGACAGTCACCGCAGCACGACGAGCACCCCAGCCACCTTCCGACACCATTCGCCAACCGTCGAAGACTTAATTCTATACAGTGAAGATAGGATGGCGATGAACAATGCCACACGCAGCATCGCTCGATTGGCAGCCAAGCACAGAGGAGGAGGAGGAGGAGGAGGAGGAGGAGGAGGAGGTGGAGGAGGAGGAGGAGGAGGAGGAGGAGGAGGGGGAGGGAAAGCAATTGCAACGAGGGCTAGACACTCCGACACCCATCAAGCTCTGTTTAGGTACAGGCTATTGTTGTTCTTTTATTACTATCATTATTATTATTATTATATTATTATTTTATTAATTTATTATTATTTTGTATCAGGTGGCTGCTGTTTTTATGTTTTGACATATTACCGTTTCCTTATTCCCGTGCAAGAGGTC
Organism: Lumbricus rubellus; assembly: GCA_945859605.1. Taxonomy (NCBI): domain Eukaryota; kingdom Metazoa; phylum Annelida; class Clitellata; order Crassiclitellata; family Lumbricidae; genus Lumbricus; species Lumbricus rubellus. The sequence goes on along the minus strand of OX243815.1, from coordinate 30,339,459 downwards.
TTTTTTCCTGACTGTCTGCATAACTGCCTAAATTACATGTCGCAGTTACATGCCACAACACTTGGCAGAACATACATGTATTATAACCTACAGTAATCAAGAATTACACTTTACTGAGTGTTTTTTAATGGAATGACGCATTACCCACTAAATTTGACCATCATAATTATTATTATTATCAGTGGATCTCAGACCTTGGCAGAACATGCATGTATTATAACCTACACTACAGTAATCAAGAATTACACTTTACTTGGTGTTTTTTAATGGAATGACGCATTACCCACTAAATTTGACCATTATAATTATTATTATTATCAGTGGATCTCAGACCTTGGCAGAACATGCATGTATTATAACCTACACTACAGTAATCAAGAATTACACTTTACTTGGTGTTTTTTAATGGAATGACGCATTACCCACTAAATTTGACCATTATAATTATTATTATTATCAGTGGATCTCAGACCTTGGCAGAACATGCATGTATTATAACCTACACTACAGTAATCAAGAATTACACTTTACTTGGTGTTTTTTAATGGAATGACGCATTACCCACTAAATTTGACCATCATAATTATTATTATTATCAGTGGATCTCAGACCTTGGCAGAACATGCATGTATTATAACCTACACTACAGTAATCAAGAATTACACTTTACTTGGTGTTTTTTAATGGAATGACGCATTACCCACTAAATTTGACCATTATAATTATTATTATTATCAGTGGATCTCAGACCTTGGCAGAACATGCATGTATTATAACCTACACTACAGTAATCAAGAATTACACTTTACTTGGTGTTTTTTAATGGAATGACGCATTATCCCCAAATTTTGACAATTATAATAATTATTATAATTATCAGTGGATCTCTGCATGTATTATAACCTAGACTACACTAATCAAGAATTACACTTTACTGGGTGTTTTTTAATGGAATGACGCATTACCCACTAAATTTGACCATTATAATAATTATTATTATTATCATTGGATCTCTGCATGTATTATAACCTAGACTACACTAATCAAGAATTACACTTTTCTGGGTGTTTTTTAATGGAATGACGCATTATCTCCAAATTTTGACCATTATAATAATTATTATTATTAGCAGTGGATCTCAGACCTTGGCAGAACATGCATGTATTATAACCTACACTACAGTAATCAAGAATTACACTTTACTTGGTGTTTTTTAATGGAATGACGCATTACCCACTAAATTTGACCATCATAATTATTATTATTATCAGTGGATCTCAGACCTTGGCAGAACATGCATGTTATTTTGACCATTATAATAATTATTATTATTAGCAGTGGATCTCAGACCTTGGCAGAACATGACGCATTACCCACTAAATTTGACCATTATAATAATTATTATTATTATCATTGGATCTCTGCATGTATTATAACCTAGACTACACTAATCAAGAATTACACTTTTCTGGGTGTTTTTTAATGGAATGACGCATTATCTCCAAATTTTGACCATTATAATAATTATTATTATTAGCAGTGGATCTCAGACCTTGGCAGAACATGCATGTATTATAACCTACACTACAGTAATCAAGAATTACACTTTACTTGGTGTTTTTTAATGGAATGACGCATTACCCACTAAATTTGACCATTATAATTATTATTATTTTCAGTGGATCTCAGACCTTGGCAGAACATGCATGTATTATAACATGTAGCCTATATATATATTTCTTTTAAAGCTATCTGTTTGTGTATACATGTATATATCTTGCTATACTTATACAGACCTATATCGATTTCTTTACATGTAGATTTTTTATATATATATTTCTTTCTCCTTTTTTATATAATATAACTGTCATAAATTCGTTTTCAGCGAGAAGACTCCAAAGAAACGAGCAAGATGGACGCCAACAGAGACAGAAGTGGTTCGTGCTTACTTCCGTGACTTCCTCAACAGAGAAAACGGCCTCCCTCGTGAGTGTGTCAAGACTTATTTATTAACATTCTAGAACATATTTCTTCATTATCATTGTATGTCATCGACAGGATCGAATTAGGATAGCCCTTTAACAGTAGTATTTAACTTTGTGGATCAAGAATTATACTTTACTGGGTATTTTTTAATGGAATGACGCATTACCCCTAATTTTGACCATTATAATAATTATTATTATTAGCAGTGGATCTCTGCATGTTTTATAACCTAGACTACACTAATCAAGAATTACACTTTACTGGGTATTTTTAATGGAATGACGTATTACCCACTAAATTTGACCATTATAATTATTATTATCAGTGGATCTCTGCATGTATTATAACCTAGACTACACTAATCAAGAATTACACTTTTCTGGGTGTTTTTTAATGGAATGACACATTATCCCCAAATTTTGACCATTATAATAATTATTATTATTATCAGTGGATCTCTGCATGTATTATAACCTACACTACACTAATCAAGAATTGCATTTACATTGTTTATATATTTGACTTTTTTTTCAATGTATTTCCAGAAAAGAAAGCCATTCTTCAATTCAAGGCTCTACATCCAGAAATAGAGTACCAATGGGAGACGATTCGAACAAAGGTCTTCAATGAACAGCTTTCCTTCAGAAAGAAAAAGAAACATTGCCTCGAACTCCTGCATTGAGATTTTGTTTCATGTGTGGATTATGGCGGCCTGAAAAATTTTCTGCATTATTTTTAATCGCACACCCTCTGGTTTTGTGAGATTTGACATAAAGACCAATCAGTAAATTTTTTAGGTCGATCTAATAAGAGGAAGTGCTATCCCAGAGCCATCTAAGACATGCATGGGAGTGTATTCAGCAAAAATATCTGTTTTATCTAAAGATTCATAAACATTTTCGTATCCAACAGATACTGTTCAAATTTAAATCAAGCTCTGTGCTTAAACAGCTTTCTGTAAAATAAAACTTAGAGCAATAAGTCTTTTTAGAATAAAAAAAATTGGAAAAACCATGTTTCTGACTTATTTACCATGCTTGCCCTCGAACTTGATTGTCAACCCATATGTGGCTAGCGTCAGTTTAAACTGACACACAGAAAGTGGCGGTTTCTTGGTTATTAAGTTGCATTTTCTGCTCTTAACCATTTTTAGTTGCCATTCTGAGACCTGTGTGATTATCTATGCGGATTTATTTCAGTTGTTTTCAGCTGGAATACTTAGCAAAAAATATTTTTCTTGATAAACCAAAATATTTAAATATGCATTGTTCAAAAACGAATAAATAAATAATGTCGAACCAAATTTTAATAATATGGCAATGCAACTTAATCACAAGCATCCTAAAGGTAGTTATGGTGACTATTTCAAAAAAAATTTCAATACTGAAAAATACAAGAATTTTCATACGGACAGTTTAAACTGACGCTAGCCACACAAGGGGTGGGGTTTTTCCTCAGTCATATCCACTTTATCCTTCATTGTGGCTTCCAGCCGTGTTTGTGTAACGAATGTGTAAACGTACTTTTATGTCAGATTGTGAAGCTGCATGCATGTATGTATGTATTTATGTATGTATGTATGTATGTATGTATGTGTGTATGTATGTATGTATATATGTATGCATAAACATACTTTATGTCAGATTGTGAAGTTTTATGCATGCTTGCAAGCATGCTTGCATGTATGCATGCATGCATGCATCGTGAGGGTCGGTTAGGATTAGTGATAGGGTTAGTACAGTCATTCATTAACATAGGGACCCTTATGGGGGAAATGTCCTAGGTCGGGGGGGGGGAGGAATTCCGGGGGGTGTAAATATCAGTTTTGTTATAGGTATGGGTTAGTTTACAATGTCATTGAAGTAGTTTGAGCTTATAGGCACTATACTAACATTTCACAAAGTGGTCTATAAGTTTTAGATGTATAAAACGCTTTGTTTTCTTTCTGTATTAATGGTTTATGTACATGTACCCTCCTGTGGCTAGCGTCAGTTTAAAGTTTAAACTGACGGTTATATTTGTGCCTACAACTGCCTACCACTGCAATATTTTAAAAAATCTGGGTGATTACGATGGTTTTTGGTATAGACAAACACGAAAATGTGAAAGAAACCATTAATTTCTGTCATGGGTTGATATGGGTTAATTTGAGGAATATTATTATTATTATCATGTATAGTCTAATAAAAAACATTGTATTATGTAATTACACTTTTCTACATGTTTTGTTGTAGTAACAGATTACCTGCTTAATTTGAGCACTGTTATTATTATTATTATTATCATGTATAGTGTAATCCAAAAAACCATGGTATTACGTAATTACACTATATCCTGCTCTAGGAGTTAAAATTTGAAAAGTGTAATGCCGTTTTTGTTATGTTTTTCAAAATAAATATATTTGAAAAAACAATTTATGTTGTTTTTGTGAAAAAAATCAAGCAATTGTTTTTGGTTCTCTGCAATCACTTCATTACATTATTGACTGTGTTATAGCAATAGTAAGAAAAGTACACTTTTCAGGGTTTTTTAATGTACTTACGCTTTACCCCCTTGTTAGCATTCTTATTATTATTATTATTATTATTATTATTATTATTATTATTATTATTATTATTATTATTATTATTATCATCATTATTACCGTCATGCTATTGTTATATGTCATGCTATTGTTATATTATTATTATTATTATTATTATTATTTTTTTTTTTTTTTTTTTTTTTTGGAGTTGGAGCCATTTCACCTTCCATTATTATTATCATTATTATTATTATTATTATTATTATTATTATTATTATTATTATTATTATTATTATTATTATTATTATTATTATTATTATAACTATAATGTACATGTAAGTTTTAGTTTTCGATGAAGATTTCAAAGATCAATTTCAGTTTTCTTATGGCTGCCGGACCGTGGCCCCGGGCAATCCAGATAAGGTGCCCTGGTAGACAACTGCGTTGAAGCGTTGGATTGTAATTGAGATCTTCTGGAACAGATATCCTGTTTAGCGCAAATCTCCAGAGATCCTCGACAGCCGACGACCGATCTCCGCCACAAAGGCGAGACCCTCGTTGTTGATGGGACCCAAAGTTTCCACGGCTAACGGGACACAGCACCCTTGAAGGTCCAAATATTTAGTAAGCTTCCTTGTGGCGGCTTTCTCCGCCGCTCTCCCTGCTTCGGTCGCGTTTTCGAGAACATACGAGGCAGCTACCGTGTCCACCACGGTCGCGTCCCAAATTAACGCTCGCCCGTTACTCCATGGGATTGGGGTCTGGCCGTCCGGTCTTTCCCCGTCAGTCCTGGCGAGGCCCGACGGCTGAGTCACGGCTCCTTGATTGCAGGAGTTCCAGCTCTGCTAAGACTTCGGTAGACTAGGTCGTTGATGGTGCTGTGTCTTGCCTGTCTACCGAATCCAAGGGAGCATGAAAGCCCATGTGAGCCCCTAGCTGAAACAGGGACGCCCCAAACACACGTGTGCGGCTCACAGATGGCCGCACCCAGACGGAGGCCTACCGCAACTCTCACAGCCTCGTCGCTCAGTCTGAGATCGAACGCGGTCAGCGGAAGGGCGTGAAGCCAGTCCGAGGCGTGTGGTGCCATTGAGGCCTTTAGTCGTGCCTGATCGTAAGGGTCTTGCAGCTTAGACTCGATGGATAGCACGGTCGTAAGCAACAGCGGATTGTCCAGTAGTGACTGCTTGTGACCTGGATATTCCGTTGGATCTCCCGTCTCACTAATCCTCATCCACTCGGACCGCGCGGAATCGGATGATTCGTCGTCAATGATCCAGGCCGTTCCCAAGATGAGGGACTGGATGGAGAGGGTGCCAGCGGCAGAAGCCAAAAAGGCTGGAAGTGCCAACGAAGACACCCTCCTAACTCCCAGTCCCCCTAATCTGATTGGAAGGGAGGCCTGCATCCATTGGACGTCGGTCAGCGAAATGTTTAATATCCTTTCAAGCTCTGAGCAGCTCGTCGTAATCGTGCAGTCGAGGGTGATCGTGGCAAGGGGTGCATCTAAGTAAATGGATCAGCCTTGGTGAGCCCAGGGAGCATCTCAGGATCAAGAGGGCGTCCTGCTTGGCGACGAGTTGCAATCTGTTGATCGAGGTCCTGAGGTCGGTCACGCATCTGTCAAGAGACGATAGAAGGGCCTCCGACGGCATGAGCGGAGCACCAAGAAGCATGGCCGTCGTGGGATCGACTCTGGCGAAATGTTGCATAGCGCCTCGATTGGTGTTGTTGAAGTCGAAGTCGGTCGCGATGATCTCACATTTTGTACGGTTGAGCGTGAGGCCTAGACGCGAGCATCCTTCCTCAATCGAATCCACGTCAGCCTCCACTATCTCTGGGTCCCCGCCAAGCGTGAGGTCGTCGAGGTATCCAAAAGCCAAGGGCGACACCAAGCGGGTTAGAATTGAATGGATCGGCAGGCAGAAAAGAAGAGGTCCCAAGGGATCGCCCTGTTGTGAACCTTCTTGCGATAGTATATTAAACTTGCCGAATTGTAGAGATGTCGCCTCGGCGTAGGCAAGGTGGCAGTATACGGCCAATTCAGGGATGATTTCATCAACCGACGCCAACATGGAATCACGGTGCAGGCTGTTGAAAGCATTTGAGATGTCAAGCTTGACCAATATTGACTGTGGGCCCATGTTTTTCAAAAATCGTCTGGCGGCATGGGACGCAGCCTCGCAGCCTCCTGGTACACCAACCCCAAGTTGTTTAGGGGTTAGGTACGGCGTAACACGCGGGATGGCAAACGCGTTGGCGCATTTAGATGCGAGTCTACGCCAGACATACCCAATGGCTATAGGTCTTAGGCCGCCACATTTCTTGCGAAGCGCAAAAAGCGTTCCTCCAAATAAGATGCAACGAAACTCTTGAGGGCAGGTGCCAGCCAGAAGTAGATTGATGAACGCAGTCATCGCCCTCAGTAGCCCAGGACCTGAATCCGGATCGCTCAAGAGCTCCGCAACGTGTTGAGGACGCAGGCCATCAGGACCGCCCGACGAGCCCATGGGAAAAGAACGTATTGATGTTCGAATCTCCAGCTTAGTCGCCTGGAACGGTGCGCTTCATGACGAGCAGACGATAGCTGGACGATCAGGTGGTGGTGCTGGGTGCTTTTTCTGCAGAACTTCAAAAAAAGATTAAAGATTAAGGCCGTTATTATTATTATTATTATTATTATTATTATTATTATTATTATTATTATTATTATTATTATTATTATTATTATTTTTTTTTTTTTACCCGAGGTATCTATAATCCCTCAGGTGTCAGATATTAATAAGCAATTTTAACTCTGGAGTGGCCATACGAGTCAAGATCAGGGAGAACAAAAGTGCTGTGAAATGCAACGGCATTGAAGCGCTGAATAATAAATTATTATTATTATTACTAGCTGTACCCAGCCACGCGTTGCTGTGGCAGAAAAGACCTCCCCTCCCCCCCCTCCCACTCCCCCTCCTCCTCCCCCTCCCGCTGCCCCCTCCTCTCCCCCTCCGCTCCTTTCCTCCCTCACACCGTCCTTTACTGACAGCGGATAGAGCCCAAGAATGTTCCGTTGTCGTAATGTAATTATTTATCGACTCGCTTATGACGTCACGGGACGCAACCTCATTGATGTTTCGTCACTGTGTTTCGGATGAAGACGATTCAAGCGTGTGGTTTGGTTGAATTGCAAATGGCGGACGAACGTATTGCAAAGTTCACTTTTTGTGGAAAAGATTGCGTTTTTTCGTGGAAAAGAAATCTAAAGACACGGTGCTATTGGAATGGAAGGTTTTGGTAAATTTTCACAACAATCACTGCGTAACTTTCGGCGTGATTGTAACATGAACTATTGGAAAGTTTCATTTTTATTTATATAGATTATTATTATTATTATTATTATTATTATTATTATTATTATTATTATTATTATTGTTATTATTATTGTTATGATCATCATATTCATTATCATTATTGTTATTAGTTGTTGTTGTTGTTGTTGTTGTTGTTGTTGTAGATGTTGTATTAGCAGCAAGTGTAGGTGCAGTTGCTGCAGCAGTAATAGTAGGCCTATTTAGTGCAGTAATAGCAGTAATAGTGGTAATACGTTTGAATTTATTACAATACATAATGTTTATCGAAACCCTTTTAAGATCCTTTTGATTCTACATCCTGCTAAAGGCATGTTATCGCGTGTTTGTAATGATTTACCCAAGAGAATTAAGATCTTCATAGTTTGCCTTATAAGGATATATACTATATCAAAATTAAATTTCACTTTCTTTATAAGTCTTGTCTTGTCGTCAACCATCCTCGATTCGAGGGTTTGTCGCTTCATTAACAAGTTTTTTCCATCTCCTCCTGTCTCTTGGCTCCATCAAAGTTCGATCGAAAGATGTTCGCATCCATTCTCCGATGTTCACAACCCATCCCATTCTCGGCCTCCCTCGTGCTCTTGCTCCCGGTACATTTCCATGTATGATCTCTTTTTCCAAACAATCTCCAGTTTTTCTCAACAGGTAAGGTGGCCAAAGTTCATAAGTTAGAGTCTTCATAAGACTCTCTATGCATAATAAATAGCGCTCAGTTTAAAGTATTGTTGTAAAAATTTTCAGGGTCGGCAGTAAAGAGTTTTGCTACAAATCGTTTACCGCCTATCTTGTCCTCTGGATTAGAAAATGAAAAGAGCACACTAAACTTTCCAAAAGGGGATTTTGATTGGCCGTTCCTCTACGAGGTCGTAACCATAAAAGTGGAAGATTGGGTGCTCGAAGTAAGACTATGGATCACATCACTCATAGGCGTACGAGGCGGGGGCGCAGGGGGACAAATGCCCCCCCCCCCCAAATTCGGGCAAGTTTGGTGGTTTTTTCGGGCAAAACAAAACAAAAAAAGGTTGTCAACTTTTGGGCAAGTCAGGTTTTTCGGGCAAACACAGACCCGAACGACTAAAAAAAGGTCGTCAACTTTTTAACGGATGTATTTTTCGGGCAGAAGTTCAATCTTTGCCCTTCACTGCTGAAATCTCCCGTACGCCTATGACATCACTAGATATACATAAGCTATAATTATAGTATCCTTTTTCGCCCTTTTATTTAATCGTTATTGGATATATGATTGGATTATTTATTTATTATACACCACCAACAAAGGAACCATTCGTCCGGTAACCGTACCTGTACAGGATGTAGGTGGTTTTTATCCAAGTTTTGATTGGGCCTAACTAAGTTGATTTGATCGAAACCACTCAGCAATTTAGAAGCAGAGGAAGACAACCAAAGATTTGGATGGACAACGTCAGAGAGGATCTGAAGAAGAACAAAGGATCTCACCTGAAATAGACAAGTCTGGAGAAGTCATGTGAGAGCCTCATCGTCGTCGCATGACTGACGGAAGAGAGAGAATCAGAAATTCGGTGAGTCTCTGAATGAACAGTTTGGAATAAGCTGTCAATAGATCTATCAAAAGGAAATAAATTAGAATCATCCGCAAAATTAATAACCAGTATTTAATGTAGTCCCTCTCCCAATAACCAGTGTTTTATCTAGTTTCTTCTATGTGAATCAAGGATTCTGGGGATAAGCGAGCATACAACGGAAAAGGGCAGGGACTTCAGGAGGGAATGTGCCCATATCAGAAATTTTCTAATTTCCACACTGCAATGGCAGCATTTTCAGCTGTCATCTAAAGCAAAATTGCTATACTATAATTCAGTGCTGATAAGAGTGGTCTAAACTTCAATGAATACACTCACAATTTAAAAAAAAATATTATTGGGAGTACCACGTTTATTATGGTACCATTTTAAGATGTCAACTCAGCAAAATAACTCTACAGGGTGGCTCAAAAAATGTACCACCGGATAAAATGCGATATCTTCGCAACCGATTGACCTTTTTCTCCAAAAATTTCCCAATTTGCAGGGAAATGAATTTCCAACAATCTCTAAAAGTTTCATTTGTAAAATTTCATGTTTGCAAAAGTTACAGCTGTTCAAACTTTAAATTCCGTTTTTTCGAATTTCCGCGTAAAAATTAACGCCACTTGCTGATTTCCATGTCAAAATTAATGATATCACTTTTCACTACGACCTCAGAATTTTGTTTTGCAGTTTATTGTAAGGTATAATGAGAGTGTCCACTCCCTGCCTTAGCACAAGCTCAACTTCTTTTTGTGAAGCTCAGCATGGCCTTGTTGGTCGGGTCCTGCGGCAACTGTTCCCACATTAGCAGAAGGACTTCCTTCAGCCAGTAAATGTTCTCCAACTTGGGATGAAATGTCTTGAAACGTTCCAGCATAGCTCCCCAGACGTGATAAGCAAGAGGGCTAAGGTCTGGCAAGGTTGTCAGTCACCTTTGCCAATAAATTTACTGCAGTTGATGGCAAACATAAGGCAGCGTCATCATAATCAGCCTTGCCGTGGTAGCAAGCAGGCGCACCGTTATGCTGGAAAATGAAACCAGATGTTAGAGCAAACCTGGTCTTCAATGAGTCTGGGTAAAAGAGTTCAGCAATGAGTTTGACATTTAGCCTACTGGATGGGTTTAGGCCTAAATGAAGTCTTTTCTTGCAGCCGTAACACACGACAGCATAGCTGATGCTGAAACCATGATGTGCTTTGCAAACTTAACCCCTTCGAATGCCAAGCGAATTTCCTGAACATCGCGCTTTTCCCACGTCAGACCAAACGACAACTTCCTGCCTCTCTTCCAACATCTGACCCCCGTTACATAAACACGTTTGCAGATAGCCTTCACTGTGCTCAGGCTCCACTTTTCACTGGGTCTTTTGCTATGACCGCGCGATGTCCCAGTTTCTGTTCACGCAACGTCCGAGTTCCCATTTTATCATCTGCAGAAACTTTGCCCATGACGTTCAGTAACGGATTCACAAACTGATACCTTAATACACAAAATATGACCAAATACTAACAGTTTACGTCTTACACAGCTTCTTTACAGCTCTTAGTGAGGTCGTAGGACATCATCATCATTTTTTATGATGTAATTTGCAAAAATCTTAATAAATAACATTGTATTGGAGCTTGATTCTCCGGATATTTGAAAAAAACAAAATTTTAAGTTTGAACAGCTGTAACTTTTGCAAACATGAAAATTTTCAAGTGAAACTTTCAGGGATTGTAGGAAATTTATTCCCCTGAAAATTGGAAAATTTTCAGAGAAAAATGTCAGTCGGTTGCGAAGTTATCGCATTTTATCCGGTGGTACATTTTATTTTGAGCCACCCTGTATTACTTCAGTGCTGATAAAAATGAGTGATTTCAGATTTCAAGCTCTGATCGCCACTCTTATCCAACTAGAAAATTAACTGTTTATGACCTTCCCTACGCACATAGGGCCTACTAACACTCGTCTATTCTCTATACAATGTACTGGCTCCAGATGTTGGAACTATCTTCCTACATATCTTCATTTCCAACCTAACACTAGATTATTTAAGCATAAATTTCGCCTATATATACTTAAAACACCTCCTGATATTCAATAGTTATGGTTTTTTTGCTCAGTGGTTTCGCCAAGCCCTTAGTTAAGCCCTTAGTTAAGCCCTTAGTTAAGTCATTAGTTAAGAGTTGTTTTTCTTATTGATTTAGAGCTGCATTGTATTCTATTTGTCAGTTGCAGATTAATTATTTTCTCAACCTAATTATCTTTGTATTCAGGACTGCATTTGAAAGTCATGTCGTGTGCTATTATGTTTAAAAAAATATATTTTAGCCTACATGATTAATGGGTGTCCTATTAGCGGGATTGTCCAATCTTTTTGGGTTTCCCCTTCTCAACCATTATGTTAAAGCATGATGTTCACTGCCATAATTGTATAATGTTTGCTTGGTTCAGGAGAAAAAATTATTTTTAAAATCGGTTTAAAACTTCAGAGTGTTGCCTCGCAATTACTAATGTCTCTCCTATCGCCCTAAATATCCGCCCATAACAGTAAGTTATGCACATTATAATATCATATGATAGTATCATAATTAAATTATAATAATAAATAATAAATTTAATTATATCGGAAATGCGATCATGGTATTATTGGCAGTTCATGTAATACAATACAAAAAGCAATAACTAAAAACTATCATTTTGTCAAATTTTCTGGGGAAGTTTTTATTTCTGAGCACTTTCTCCGCTGGAAATGTCTATATCAGATCAAACAAAGCTGAATAACTATATATCATTATAATACTAATTTGAAGGAAACAATTTTTAACTAGACCTTAACGGTACCATCATGCAGTTATCTTGTAACATATTATCAATAAATTGTCGAGACACTGCAATTTAATGGCATAGGCATATCACTAACGCTTTAAATTCATCACTAGGCAAATTCTCGAGACCCCGACAAACTCGGGTAGATGAGCTAAACACTGAAATCTAGTGCTTTATGAACCATGAATTTGACTAAGATTACAATTCAGAAGAATGAAGAAACTTGCTTGATTGTGTAATCTGAAAGGCTGAAAGAGCGAAAGGACCCTACCCCCACCCCACCTCTCAAAAACTCATCGGATTGGGAAAATTTGTTTGGGTCACCTTTTTAGCCCTGGGGGTGCTCAAGCACCCCCAGCACCCCCCTAGTTGCGCCACTGGTGACAGCGTGAAAAATTAGTCGTAGGCTATATAGATAAGAATAATTAATTTTATTATTAGCCAACAATTCTTAACAGAAGCTTTAGCCTTTGATTCCGAAAATCAAGACATTTTGACACAAAAGGTTTCATTCATATAAAATTAGACTATTACAAGAATACAATAATTACAGTGGTTTGTTAACTATTTTTAACATCGAAATAATCAAGTAGTTTCTGTTAAGAATTATTGTTGGCTACTAATATAATTCATTATTCCGATCTATATAGCCTACGACTAATATTATTGTTGACGCTTTCACTCGAGATCTAATCTCGATTCTCTCTTATATGCGTTTTTTAATTGATGATTCAGGTCTACCGAACCTAAGGTGTCGCCCTCAATGTATTTTTTAAATTTGCGGATGATTCTAATTTATTTTATTTTGATAGATCTATTGACAGCTTATTCCAAACTGTTCATTCAGAGACTCACCGAATTTCTGATTGGTTTCGATCAAATCAACTTAGTTAGGCCCAATCTAAACTTGGATAAAAACCACCTACATCCTATGTTTAGCTCCATCAATGAAGATTCCAATGGAGTATTCATTATTTTCAACTGCATTATATATTTTGTCATCTATGCTCATCAGGGTAGGTAGAATGTCCCTGCTGAAACCCATGCTGAAACTGTAATAGTGCACTCTCTTTTGATGAAAGGCTATAGGCGTCTGTAGGCCTTCATTAACTCTGTAAAATTAATATTATAGCGAAGATTGTAAATATAGAAATCGGTCTGTAGTTAAAAACATCACCATTCTGTCTTTTAATAGGCTATGTAATAGTATGTATGGATATTTCTTACTTATACCCTCTATAGTCTATACCCAACATAGTATCGGTCAGCCTTTGCTTCCTTCTCCTTCAAATTGTGTCGGATTCGGTGTGCTTTCTTTCATTCTCTCATGCAAAGTTATGGCACCATGGTATGAGAAATGTTATCTGGATTACTAAAATTAGATCAATGTTTTTACATGTATGTGAGCGTTGTTTGTTATCCACAATATTTCAGTGCACGTTCGGGAATCAACCTTGCCATTCAAGTGATGCCATTAGACAGATACCGTCTGCTACTGGATATTGCTTGTCATTTAATCCAGGTAGGCACGCAGCGGTTCTCAGTGAACCTATAAAAACGATGTGTCAGTTAGTGTATAAGATCATGGGCGCCCGCAGAAAATTTTGCAAGAGGGGGCAAAACGCAACGGTCATGGTCAATTTTTTTAACAAGAGCTTGAAAAAGCGAGAAAAAAAATTAAGAACACGGTTATTTTTAACAGAGGCTTCACAATGTATACCATTGTCTCATGTTCACTTTTTTGTGCATCGTCAGTAGCATTAGCGCTTTAGTGCGAAGAAATTTGTTGAAGCCCAAAAAGTAGTAGGCTAGCTAAAAAATAGGAATTCAATTTCCTAGGGGCAAGTGCCCCCTCTTGCCTCTATATGTGGGCACCCATGTCTAAGATGGAGACGAAATTCATCTTTAAAAAAATTTCATTGGTTCCTAGACCAAAAAAAACAACTTTCGAATTTTTAAAAATTGCTCTTCTCTTGTTGTTGTGATATCTTGTTCAAAAACGACCACCCTGTAGAGTACGCCTATGTCTTATGGCCGTAAACTTGGTCACAAAAGGTCATTAAATAATGGCGTCAACCGCAATTCGTCAAACCGCTGTTTTTCTTAATTTTTCCTACAACCCGAAGCTGCTGATCAATATCACAACATGGCGTGGCACCTCTTTAGGGCAAACTCCTCATAACATAAGTAAGCCAATCCCAGATGGAATTTAGATCAAGTCTTGAATCAGTTGAATGCTTCAGACATCAGCAGGTTTGTTACTGGTATATAATGCAAATCTTTTAAAATTTAAACCCAGTGCTTTAAAGTGAAGTAGGACTAGGCCTACTCATGGCGCTAGAAATAATTTCCTTTATGTGCAAATTCATTATAGGCCTACATTGTGTCGGCATAAAACTTACTGACATTCATGTTTATATTTCATGCTTTCTTAAGCAATAATAGGCTAATATTGTATATGCGCATATCTAAGATTTCTAAGAGAGTGGCTGGGCCTGCAAATTATTAGCTATAGATCATATCGTAATTTTAAGTTACGGCGAATTACGTAACGACTCAGCCTGGAGCCAATAACGGACTTCGTCTCGTGCTGTGGGTCAACCAGTCTGATTGCCTCATGACCATGACTCCAGCTGTTGGATTCAAGGTAGGCCTACTATGCCTAATAATTTTTCAATTTTCAATGAATCTCATGTACTTTCCTAGTTGCATTGCAAAGCAATAATTATTAATGCATCGCTTGGTATACATTAAAAGTTACTGGATTGCTAATTGGCTATGAAAGTTCAGATCATCGCTCACTCAGGGATATCCCCGGATTCATTAAGGCAAAGCCAAGGATTTCTTAGGGAAAATCCCAGAATTCTCTGTTGCAAATCCCAGGATTCTCTGGCCCTCTGCGGAAAATTCCAGAATCCCTAGAGGTAACTCATAGCAAAGGATATGCAGGCCCGCCGACAGAAATTCCGAACCCCTGGGCAGGGAAGTCACGGGCCCTAAACTGTCATTTTAATGAATAAAAGTAACCCGTGAACAATGAACAAACTAAATTTGTTAAGCTATTTTTCTCTTCATCCTGTAACTGTGTTGCGGCTTGTCAACCTGATTTCTGATTAAACGAATATACATGTACATGTATATATATAGGCCTATTAGACTTTTTATAGCAAATTTTAATATAAAAAACAAATAGAAATAGCAAAAGTGCGGGTGCGGATGTACAATAATGCATACATTTACGATTCCAATAAGTTCTTAAAATGTTAAGAATTTAGTTTTCAAAAAAAATTATCATATGGTGGTCTAATCAAAAAGCAACCCTTTCCGTATTTGACTTCAGCAAAAACGTTTATGATATCCTGGCAACCATTTTGTGATTTTTGTCTGGAAACCTTTAAAATGCACTTCGGAAATGCTCTTTTTTTATCGCCTGGTAAATTGTCCGGATGTCTTGGAGGACCGTTTCTTATGTTATAGCCTAGTAATTCTATACGGTCTCAATCGTTTGTGTAGACAAGGGCCCTCTGGAGGCAGTGCCAACATAAAAACCAATCATTTTACAGTTTATATAATTTCAGGATTTTCCTAAGTCTAATTTACAATGTCATCTTCTGGAATTATGATGCCACACCACAAATATCATTCTCATCCATGATCTATTCGGCTATGATCATCATAGTCTTACGCGACTTGACTATACCGTACTGTAACTCGGTACTTTATGGTCTCCCTAAATGCACACTTTTTCCTCTAACTAGAATACTTCATCAAGCTGCAAGACTGTGTCTTGGACTCTCTTACCGAGACCACATCACACCAGCTCTTCGCTCTTTACACTGGCTTCCTGTATGTGAGCGCATTCGCTTCAAGCTGGCACTCCTCAAGTAGGCCTACAAAGCATGCACTGATCACCTGCCATCCTACTTATCTTCTATGGTCACATCTTGTAACTCTGTTAAAGGTCGCTCTTCTCTTCGACCAGCATCTGCTGGAAAGTATGTACCGTAGTTCCTGATACGCATCTTGTTTTTGGCCGGCGTTCTTTCACATTTGCTGGTCCCTTCATCTGGAACTCTCTGCCTCCTTATGTTCGTAACTCCCCCAGTGAGACTGTCTTTCGCTCTAAACTGAAAACTTTCCTCTTTGAGTCTGCCTTTAGATAGTTTTAATTTCCACCGAACTTCAATGTGCATGCACTTCTGAGCTTTGTAAGGAGGGCATTATCAAATTTCAGTTGTATTGTATTGTATTGTATGAACTTTTAATTCATTCGAATCAACCGTTGTAAGAGTGATTTACGGGCTCTGATTTGTCTTCTTTTGAAATCAGACAACGTATAATAATTAGCAGAAGAGCGTTTTGAGACAGAAGTGAGCGTGTTCTTTGGAAAAAACCTGATTAGGCCTAGTTTTAAGGTATTGGACATGCAGTTGCTTGAAAGTTGAAGCTTAAACAGTTGTAGCCTACGTGTGTGACAGTAATATTAGGCTATTATTCAAAACGGCACAACTCCTAAGCTTTCTATAATAGGCTAAGTCACATAAGTGATTATAGGTTGGGCCCGCCACACGTAATCAACATACAAATTTTTTATAACCAGTGTAGCCGGGCCCCCTCCGGGCCCCTAAAAGTCGCCGGGCCCCTGGACAGAGCACCCCCTGCCCCTCCTCTCGGCGGGCCTGAGGATAGGCGGCATTAAGACACAAATTTCTCAGCAATGATAACAGAATTGTTTAAAACCAGCTTGGGGATTTTGAGTTAGATGACATACAAAACTAACTATCAACTTAACTATGTTTTGCGGCCACGGACCAGATTTTTTAAAATTAGCCTTTAAAGTTGACGAATTTAACATGGTTTTACCTATAAACAAGTACACGCTGCTCATACCGAAAGTCGCGGCTCATTCGCCAGCGGCCATAGACCAAAAGCCGAAGCTTTAGCTATCCAGTAAACTTAATACATATCAATGATCCGGACCAATAATATTGAGTGTCTCTCTTTTAAAGTGTTGCGTGACAGAGTCTTTTCCAGGAGACTTTTTCGAAACAGATTATCCCCGGCGGATCTGGGGTCGTCGGTGCCTTGGAGCCGGAGTGTTCCAGGTTCGAATCCACCTCAAATCGCCGCGTATGGACCTTGACTCCTTGAGCACATCCTTCACTCGCAATTGCTCGGGCGCTTCGGCGTGAAACTCCGATGCAGTGTCCGGGCTGTTGTAGGGAGCTCCTTTGAGTAGGGAGCTTGACGGGGCGCTATAGAAAATGATAAATAAATCAAGTTGATAAAAGAAAAAATAAATAAAGCAGAATATAGCAAGCTGCTCTTTTGCAGATTGTTCTACATGATCCTTACGACGAGCCTTTTGTACCGGACCTTGGATTCAGAGTTGGAACGGGCGTTTCAACAGCCGTATCCTTTTCACTTAGAAACGTCGGTTAGCCTATACGCCATGAGCAAGATGCATGAGGGAATTTGTATTATTTATATAGTAATTACATTGTTTACATTTATATAGTAATTACATTTATATAGTAACTATAGCGTACCCGGCCACGCGTTGCTGTGGCTGAAAAGAGCATTCAACCATCTTTCCCTACCTCCCCTCCCCCTCGCCCTCACCCTCCCCTCTCCCTTCCCCTCCCCTCTCCCTCCCATCCCCCTCCCCTACCCCCTTCCCCTCCTACCCCCTTCCCCTCCCCCTCGCCTCCCCCTCCCCCTCCGCCCTAAAACGCTTCAGTAAAAAGGCCGCAATGGAATGTGTTGAAATGCGCTACATAAACGGAACACACTGAACCACCATTTGAAACGCGCCCGAATTAGAAGGCAAGGCCTAAAACTCTTCAGCAAGAAGGCCGCAATGGAATGTGTTGAAATGCGCTACATAAACGGAACACATTTGAACAACCGTTTGAAACGCGCCCGAATTGAAAGGCAAGGCTTATCGACGGGCGTATGTGTTGAAAACGGTAGAATTTGCAAAGTTGCTTGTTTTGCTTAAAAGATTGCGCTTTTCCCCAAATTGCATTCTGCAAACCCGGCCGTGTTGGAACTAAACGTTTTGGTGAAGTTTCGAAAGCAATCAATGAAGAAAGTTCGGAGATCTTTGAAGCCGAGCCAAACGCGGTTACATTTTTATTTATATAGTAATTAGGCTACATTGTTTTATATAATTACCTGTTCATGAGGTAGAATATATAGGTTCTTATGGAGGACCTCGGTTGGTCGAGACTATTTTTCTGCACATTTTTTGCATTTCTTTTCCTATTTTTAAAGCTGTTTGAACTTTGAAGATTCTGATCTTTGCTAGACGAATTCGTGAAATGAACGAATTAATGACTGAATGAATGGATGAATTGAGGAATGGATGAATGAATGAAACGACAATTCCCGACAGCTATTATAATAATATTCAATTTCTATTTCGTATTTTTCATATATACGGTTATTCGATATTTGTAGCTATCCATGTTGCCTTCGCCGTATGGTGACTGTCGTGATGGGACAAGCTACACGTATCAGAAGTGCATTACGCAGTGCGCGGATGATGATATGTTTTCACTTTGTAAATGTCGATTCTATGGGCTTAGCGGTACGCAAAATGTTTTACATTTGAGTCTATAGGCCTACTTTTGGCTCAAGTGATTCGGTTAACCGGTATGTGTGCGTGTGTGTACATTGTTACATATGTGCGTGCGTAGGCTACATGTATACACCAGTGCTTCCCAACCTTTTTTGACGTTAGGGCCACATTTTCTAAGTTGGACGTCACGCGGGCCACTTTTTCTTAGTTGGAGCAAAACGGTTTACTATCAAAACCGCGCACACAAAACCGCGCACACAAAACCGCGCACCCTCAGAACCGCGCACGATCATTACCGCGCTTGTTTGTTCAAATTCGAAATTGATCGTGCGCGGTTCTGAGAGTGCGCGGTTTTGTGAATCGCGGTTTTGTGTGCGCGGCTTTGTGTGCGCGGTTTTGTGTGCGCGGTTTTGACCGGATACCGAGCAAAACCAGTAGAATGAGTAGATTAACTGCTGTTTTCGACAAATTGGCAAAGACGATATTATTATGTTGATAAGATGAAGTGTAACTACTTGAAATTGTTGCAAATAATGTCTGCTGCTTCACCTTCAAACAACATGATTCAACTTCTATGACCTCACGCAACATCAACTTGCAATACAGCTGGGAAGCTCAAAAAGAGACTTTCTATTGGACATAATGCATGTGGCAATAGCAAAAGTAAAGTAGAGTCTTAAGGTGAAATTTATATCAATATTCATTGTTTGCAATTATTTGCAGGAAATAAGCGAAATCCATGCTCTCTTGACCAGTACTATTTTTGCGTGAGAATGGCCATGACATCATGGGTTTCTTCCGGCGCATATCACGCATGTGATTGTCCTCTTCAGTGCCATATATCCACCTATCCGTACTCGATCTCTACAAGTCCTCTGTCAGAACATTTCCTGAATTACATGTCGCAAAAGACTCAGCTCAAGGGACGAAATCTGACGATGTCTAAGCTGGGCAAGGAACTCATCTACCTGGATATCTTTTACTCTGACTTGAACTACATCGACATCCAAACAACTCCAGCTTACGATTTCCTTACACTGGTTTGCGACATTGGCGGCGCATTGGGACTAATCCTTGGAGGAACATTACTTACCATTGTTGAAGTTTCCCAGTTCTTTGTCGAACTATTACACGAACTTATTACTGCTGCAAGATTCGCTAGGATGCAACGCCGTTGAACGGTTGATTCCTAAGGCACTATATATATATATATATATATATATATGCATAGATGTAGATGCAAGTCTCATTCATACATAGAACGATGGAGTTGATCAGTTTAGTGTTTATAAAAGATAAACGAGCGCACGATTAATTGATTATCCTACATAATTTTTGAACGCACTCTGCACAGCTCAATAAAATAATTTGCGAAAACACATTGTACGTTCGGAATTAATACATTGATGTCTCTAAATGAGCTGGATAAAGTATTCTCTTATAATTTTAAAATGTAATTAGGCCTATATAAAATTATTTAAGGCGTATTTTCGAACACTTGCACATTTAATAAACCGTTTGATATTCAACGTCGTGGAACTTTAGAAGAATAAGCCTCTATAATGTGCACATTAGCTTTGTATTAGGCCCTATAGCCTACTGCGTAGACTATTTTTGTATGCTGTTTGTATTAGTGACAGTTGATATGTTTCAGCACAGTTTTTGTTTTCTTTTGTCATTATGAGCTCTTTCTATTCTTTGAAATAAAACGACTTTCTAAATTATGATTGGTTCCATCCATGTCAACTTGATACCGATATTTTGTACAAGACAGTTAGGCTTTGGGACAATTTAATGCTTTTAATTGAATAGTCCATTTCATCTTCACAGATTTCGAATCATCTGTAAATCTGTTGTTTTTTCGCCGTTTAATCAACTTAAAACCATCTGCAAATGGTTCTATTTTCCGTTGTCATTTGTCATAATTAATTAGCAAAGGGTGAATTATTGAACATGGGGGAAATATTGAACATAGAGTGAATTATTGAGCATAGGATGAATTATTGAGCACAGTGTGCATTATTGAGCATGGAGTGAATTATTGAGCATGAAGTGAATTATTGAACATAGGGTGGCTTTTTAGACAAAACATTTGAGATATAGTGTTTGAGGGATTCAGAACTCCTCCAAATTTCTTAAAAAATCAGTTTAACCAAAACTGACAACAACTGTTATTGACATGAGCGGATACAGAAATTTTCGAAGGGGGGACCCAAAATTTTCACTCTTGGGGCAGGGACAAAATTTAGTCTTTGGTCGCCGAAAAACACGATGAGCTTTTTAAAGTCGTTTTGAGTCTTTTGACAAAATTTTGGGCAAAAGATACCATTTCCCAGAAAAACTATACCATTTTCCCCCGAAAAAATTGGTGACAACCTTTATGGACATACGGTACTTTTTCCCTTTTACTCTCTGTCACCTTTCCCATTGACCCTGTGCGAACCTCATGGGGGGGGGGGGGGGGTCAGAAACTGATGGGTAAGGGGCACGTCCACTTTCCACGCCAGAATAGCTGGTGAGAAATAAATAAATTTCTAAATGAGGGCCATGTCCGGATTTGCCTCTGGATCCGCTCCTGGTTATTGACACTTCCATTTTTAGACTTAGACAATAATAGACATTTGTTAGAAAAAAGTGGATTGGTCACCCATCTGATCTCTTTGCAGTACGTGATAATGAGTCTGGCGTAGCATAAAATTGATTTTCCCGCTAAACTCCTGAAGTAAGCAAGTCAGTGTAATGCAAGAACCACGGGTGTATGCTGTGAGAATTCGCGACACACCAGTGACACGCCAATTTTCGCGACACACCGCCGGTCTATGGGCGATACGCTGGTGTGTCCCGACACATCAGTTGAGAACCTCGGACATAGAAGTTGAATTTGATGAAAATATTAATTTTCTTAGGCTGCATAGAAGTTGGATTGATGAAAGTAATTCTTTGCGTCAATAGAAGTTAGACTGATGAGAGTTATCATGATTAACATTAGTATGTACTATAATTATGTACTCTCTCTGATTCGCTCTAACGACTCTCTTGTTTCTGATTAATTTTTTCGCCATGGTTGGTTCTTCCATTTGGAATGATCTTGCTTTCTCACTATAAGCTTTATAAGGGTTAAACTGCAGACTAGTTTTCCTTATCAACTTTGCGCTCTTTCCTTCGGCCTACAGCGACCTTTCCTTCGGCCTCGGCTGAACTACGGCAATATATAAATCGTCTTATTATTTTATTATTATTATTAGGCCTACTATTATTATTATTATTATTATTATTATTATTATTATTATTATTATTATTATTATTATTATTAAGTCCTCTCATTCGCAAAAGACATATCTTGTACCGGGGTTTCTGCGCTGAGATCGTCTCTTAATTGTCATTATGTGATAGGCATAATAGTCTGTATAAATCTACAGATACAATAAGCTTACTATAAATTATGATTTCAGCGATTTGTGACAAAAATATTCAATAAGAGCGCGTCTCCCGCAGAATGGAAGATGACCTGCCTTGATACCACTCCATGTATGCAGAATTGCAGATGACATCTAGCGAATGAAAATAAAACAAACTGGAATAGTGTCTCTTATGAAGACTCCTCTTGGAAGTTGGAACTTTACCACCTTGCTATGTATTGTATATACGCCAATTCACTGTCATCAGACAAAGGACTCTGATCAGAAAATTTATAAGGAAAGTGGACAGTGGACACTGCGCTGGTAATTGAATCTATTCTATTTATAGAATTATTTATGGAATGTCAATCATGTACTCCGAAGCCTGTTTCCACCAATAAGGCCGTACGCTCTGCGTTCGCGACCTCATGACTTTGAACTGCCTAGAAAAGATGACTTTAATTTCATCTCTCGAGTTCTTTTTAAGACTGTTCGCACTGTTAACTCTAGGAACCAGAAATCTGTCTTTCGCAGGCTTCCAACATGAATTCTGCAGACACTGTTATTTTAGTCCATTTCATATCTTGTATTTTCTTTATAATGTAATAAGTTGCGGTCTGTCAACTTAATTTTTTCTTGAATAAACGAAGTATATATATCAGAAGATAAAGTGCCTCTCTATGTCAGTTACTGTAGTTAAAGTGGTTTGATTGAGCATGCGATGGAAACGCCGAATGAGTGAGCATTGGGAACGCTGAAGAAGAGTCTTGTTAGAACGGATGTGTGTTCCAAGGGTTCCCACGTGTTCCCACCCACTTTAAGCTCTGCCCATTGTACAACCTAATCAGGTGCGCTCTCAGTGCGAACTGCGAAGAACCCTAAAAAGTCTTAATACAACTAGCAGAAACAGTAGTAGGCTATCCCAGATCAAATTCGAGCACTGGTTATAGCAGGATGGTCATACCACAGCAAAGGGTCAGCAGAGGCGATGGGATGATTCTGGGCCGTGGCAGTCCGAGTGACCTAGAGTTACTGAAGAAATGCTCTCGAATTATACTCAAATGCATGTTCATTGTTCACGTACCAATAAAACATCCCCAAATGCACGTAAAATATGCATGAAACTGAGCAGTGAGCATGTATGAATATGCGTATGTATGCATGTATGTAATACTATGTATGACATGTATGTATGCATGTATGTATGTATGTATGTTGCATGTATGTATGTTTGCATGTATGCATGCATGTATAGGTCTATGTATTTATGTGTATGAATGCTGGTATGTATGTATGTATGTATGTATGTATGTATGTATGTATGTATGTATGTATGTATGTATGTATGTATGTA
Source organism: Lumbricus rubellus (assembly GCA_945859605.1). Taxonomy (NCBI): domain Eukaryota; kingdom Metazoa; phylum Annelida; class Clitellata; order Crassiclitellata; family Lumbricidae; genus Lumbricus; species Lumbricus rubellus. The sequence goes on along the minus strand of OX243815.1, from coordinate 30,315,896 downwards.
TGTATGTATGTATGTATGTATGTATGTATGTATGTATGTATGTATGTATGTATGTATGTATGTATGTATGTATGTATGTATGTAATATGTATGTATGTATGTATGTATGTATGTACTATGTAATAGTACTATGTATATTTTTGACCGGACCTGGGTCGGGAGCTGGTATGTTGGTATGTAATAATGTATGTATGTCGGGCAAATGTATACATCAACGTATGCCACTCTATTCGATTATTACTTTTTTCATTTCTTCCGTCTATCTGTGTAATTATTGGAATTTGATATAGCGACAAAATGGGACAAATGTATCTATTTAGGCCTATCTATCCATATGCAGCTAATTGTTAGCCTCGTTAGCTACACCGGTAAGCGCGAACGGCATTCGTCTGTTGGTTGCAACGGACTGCGGTTCAAGCCCCGGGCTGGGAGTTGACATTCAGAGATTTCGATTAACTCGGGCTATCACGTGTGGGACGCAGGGGTGCAAGCTCCTGCGGAGCGACCCTGCATGGGCAAGTTGCTTACCCCTCATTGTCTGTGGGGAAGGCAACGGGAAACCACCTCACTCATCTCATCCCCAGGGGCGTAAAGCCAATGAACCTGCCTACGGGCAAAGCACCATCATCATCATGCACCTAATTAAGTGCAACCCTTATAAAAGGCACTTCACGCATCTGCTGAGCTGCATACGTGATAAGAACGGATAATAACAAAATGATTTTATCGATCTCACAGACGATGATAGCAGCGAAGACCAAAATGTGATCACATTGAGCCTGATATCTGCATTTAAGCTTTATTAGACAGCTAAAACGTGCCTGATCGAAGCCAATCTCATATTAATGGGCACCGCGTGAAAGGGAACGATAAATCGAAGGTCTAACGGACCATGGCCTTCCGTCCTTCCCTCCGTGCTTCCGTCCGTCCGTCCCGGGGATCCCTCTCCACCCATGCCTTCCCTTCCTCCGTCCGTCCGTCCGTCCGTCCCTGTCTTCCCTCTGGTCAGCTGCACCGCTGTTGAAAATCAATCGATACAGGAACGCGGATCAATTATTCAAGTTTTTGCCTCACTCAGGGTCGTTGTGCATCGTCGATACGTAGAAAAACATAGATACACAAAGACACATAGATGCACGCCGTAAGTGAGACGGTCTTAATGGGCGTGGCCTAATGTGGAGCAGTGGGCGTGGCATGGAGCTGGACATGCGCCATGAAGCAGAGAGCGAGTCCCAGCAACCGAACGTTACCACGGTCAGTGGAAGAGAAGTCGTCGTTTGGAAGAGAAGGAGGAGGCAAGGGAAGAAGAAACACTCGGTGAAGAAACCCGACATCCATCGGGTAAGATCTGGAATTGATCTGTGCTATTGATAATATAGAAACATGGATAACCAATTATTGTAAAAGTGATGATGACAATGATAATAAATAATATACATAATAAAAAAATAGAAAGAATAAACGATATTAGCAATAATAATATCAATGATGACGATCTCTTACTACTACTACTGCTACTGCTATTACTGCTACTACTACTGCTACCACTACTACTGCTTATGCTACTGCTACTACTGCTACTACCACCCTGCTACTATTAATATTACTGCAACTGCTACTACTACTACAACCTCCACCACCACCACTACTACTTCTACTATATATACTGCTACAACAACTACCACTACTACCACTACTACTACTACTACTACTACTACTACTACTACTACTACTACTACTACTACTACTACTACTACTACTACTACTACTACTACTACTACTACTACTACTACTACTACTACTACTACTACTACTACTACTACTACTACTACTACTACTACTACTACTACTACTACTACTACTACTACTATGACTGTTGCTGCTGCTGCTACTATTGCTTTTACTGAAATTACTACTGCTACTCCTGCTGATGCTATTACCATTACTGCAACTACTACTGCTGCTACTGCCTCTACTACTAATATTGCTACGACTACTACTGCTTCCCTTACTGATTTTTTGCAACTGCTACTTCTGCTATTCCTGCTGCCTATGCTACCACCACTGCTGCTAATAATAATGATTGGAATAACAATGACTATAATGAAAATACTTATGGAACAAAGGTCGCCAATCCTCCATCGCCTGCCTGGAACATAATATAACGCGAATAAACTTGCAATAACCGGAGCAGCGTCCGTAACTGCTATGAATGAAAACACAATAATTGTTGATGCAACTGCAACATTCTTCGGTCTAATGCTCTATCGATGTGACATAAAAAAACGCATACAATGCGGACAACCAGCGCTAAGTGGAACGGCTACAGCTTCTGTTTGTAGTAGGCCCATTACCAATTCGGCCGCTGCAGTATGGCATACATGCAAATTGTTTTGATTCTACTATTCAGACTCTGCAAGAGTGCCTACGTGGGGCTCAATCGTGACCAAAATGTGAGGCATGGTTGTGTAGAGGCATGCTCGGTGCCTTGGAGCCGGAAGGTTGCGGGCTTGAATCCGCCTCAAGCCGCCGCTTAGAGACCCTGAGCAAGTCCTTTACTCACAATTGCTCATGTGCTTCGGCATGAAACTCCGTTCAGTGTCCGCGCTGCTCTAGTAGTCGGGATCGCCTCTGTGTAGTAATCTTGAAGGGGCGCAATAACAAGCGCTCAAAAGATTAAATTGAAATATTGGATCCGTACGGGAGTCTACATGGATGTGAATCCCATCAAACGCCCATAGAAATTCTGGAGAGATAAGCAAATCCACGATTTAAATATTTTGGCTCCAACCCCCTTACATGGGCATATACGCGGTTATAGCAGCGACGAAACAACAGGACAAATGCCCTGGTAAAATGTCTTTACCTTGGTCGTTTTTCTATCACAAGGCTGCCAGGATTTTTGCCCGGTCGAGAATTTATCGGCGAAATAAAACGCCCGATGTAATACTTGTTACTTTATTACTGCCCTGGATATGCCCTGGTTACAGAGAATGCCTGACACCGATTCCGGCGGTTAGATGGAATCTGGTATTCAATTCGTTTCAAAGAACTTGTCCAGCATAATATTATACCCTGAGTCTTGCTCCTCCTGATTCAACCAGGTTCACAAATACAATTTGCATTGTATGTAACGACGCTATATAGAAAACGATGGAATAGATAGAATATTAAACTAGATGGGGAGAGGTCTATTAGTAGTAGTTGCTACTTTGTGTCTTCATGGGTCTTCCAATAGATTGCAATTTCTGAATACAGCTTCGTTTGAATATTACTGTTCATTTGCATTGTATGTAACGACGCTATATAGAAAACGATGGAATAGATAGAATAGTAAACTAGATGGGGAGAGGTCTATTAGTAGTAGTTGCTACTTTGTTAATATTAAGGCTATTAACGAAAGCGATATGAGCAGTTCACAGAGACTATACTTGACAGACAGATCTATTTGATAGACTCGAATAGATCAACTATAGGCAGACACTATAGGCAGAGATAATTATTGTGTATAGTAGACCTATAATAGATAACGGTAAACAGAACGACAGGTAGGTTTATAAGTAGAAGGCATTTATAAGTAAGCAGGCAAATGGATTAAAGTAGTGAACAAAGCATTATTCACAGAGTAGCAAGGTGAGGAGGAAGCAAAAGGCCGATCTATACTGCATGACATTTTTCTCACAATAGCAGATAACCATGAACAGTATATATATACACAGATAACACGGATGGCTGCCGATGGCACAGATAACACAGATAGGCACAGATAACACAGATAACACAGATAGCACAGATAACACACGTACATTTGTATAGTGGATGATTGATTCAATTATTCAAGTAGGCTATTGTATCGTCTAAACTTTCTAAAGGATCAGATTGAATAGAAGAGAATGCGATGTGATGCTTCGGAGCATGGAAACGGATCGTCGAAATGAAATTATGGGGGCAACAATAATTTGCCCTCATTCAACTCAACTCAACGATAATGTTATATCGTCGGGAAAATCTATTTGCCGACGATTCCATCGTCTCAATCGTCGCCAAACGAGCAGCACAAGACATCGACACAGCGCTCAAGAAAATAGGCTACAACACTTTCGGCGTCAGGGTTGTGGGGGTGGTGGGGATGGGTTTTTTTTGCTCCCAAACGCCATTCGTTAGCATGGCTTTGATGGCGCGTCAAAATGCTAACTTCGCCACTGGTTGTACTCTTCGAGTGCCAGTCCCAAGCCTGGATAAATGAGGGGGCGACAGTAATCATCTCTGAAATGGCAGTGTCGTTAAACAGCATAAGAAACGTCTAAACGCATTTCTTTGTCGAGCGAAATTTCGTCTGTTTACGGTATAAGCTTAGGCTTAGTGCGAGAAACACCATGCATCCCAGAGGAAGGACGGGCGAACAGAAGGAGGACGATGAGGAGAGAAGGGTTTATGGTAGGAGGAGCTGACATCAGTAGCTATTGATCTGCTACAGCGATGTATGTAGGCCTATGTATACGGACAAGCGCTGGAGTATCGATTGATGACGATCGATCCGCCGCGTCACTGAAAATCCCACGTCTGGCTGCAGAATTAGCCATAGACTGGCTGCAGAATTAGCCATAGACTGGCTGCAGAATAAGCCATAGTATGACTGCAGAATTAGCCATAGTATGACTGCAGAATTAGCCATAGACTGGCTGCAGAATTAGCCATCGACTAGCTGCAGAATTAGCCATAGACTGTTAGGAGTGTCTATAGAGGGGAACCAGCTGCGACGGCTTAGCTACCACAAAGCCGATCGCCGTCATTTGAATCCCATTTCGGCTTCGAGGTCTTAACGTTGCTGAACGGATTTCATTCGCATTGAACGGTGGCTTGTTATACAGTGGCTGCATGCATGGACTGTTGCCAATTTCAAACAGCTTATACTTCGCACAACGAATTTGACGATTTGTGCTTTGCGAAATGTGCCATTGATTTAATTTCTAACCCAAACCTGCAAACAGAGGTATCACCTTATAATGGACAAAGCGGGCTTTGTAGGCCTATACAAGTTACAGCCCAAACATATATATGGGTAGTCACACAGAATCATGCCGCTTTTGCACCTTTTGTTTTGATCTGGACACACTTCGCAGTTTGGAAGTGCTGGGCAGAATTACTACGTAGTCAAATCTATCGATATCACAACGAGATCTGTCTTGCCTAAACGATCCATTGCATTCTGACCAGTAAAAGTTTATATATTTGAACGAACGGAGGTTATCGGGGTTTAAAAACGACATTCCAGCATGTGTGCTTTGGTCAAAGCTTAGAAAGGTTTAGGCTACTTTTTCCCAGTCGTCAAACATAGGCTAACCAATATCGTTCAGCCGCTATCAACCATTTTAATTCAGGGACAATAATTCATATAAAGGTAATTTATGACATATATTGGAATTTTCATCGCCTATAAAGGCTATAATGGATGGCGTTTTAATATGAAATTATATGAATGATGGATGGAGTTGTCGAGCTTACCAACGTCATCAAAAAGGGCTTTGCAAGGCGCAGGCTACAGCCTACCGCTGAAAAATTCCACCATATACTGACGTTTAAAGACTAGTTTACTCTATCTTTAAACACTGTGGGCTGTCGTGTGTAAAATGCGAACTCCAGGCCTGAAGTAGCCTATATCAGGTCAACATTGTGGAAGATAGGCTGGGGTAGGCCTACATAATGGTTTTTCACGGTTTAATTAGTATGTAAAACCGATCCAAATTGTTTTCAAATGTCAATATTATATTTATTTATTTACTGAGAATTTGATATAGCGCTCCTTCAAGGTTACTACTCAGGAGCGCTCCCAGTCCAACCCCGGTCGAATAAGACAGTTTTGAGAAGAGAAAGAAATGAAGTAGAAGTAGAAAGGCTAATAGGTATTTGACGAAGGATAACAGGGAGCTCATTCCAGGTCGCAGGGCCAGCCACGGAGAAAGCACGGCGCTGCCTGATTGCAGTCCGAGGGCGTGGAACAATAAGTTCCGCTTGCGCAGCTGAGCGGAGAGAGCAGCGGAACATCTGCAGAGATCAGCATAATTTATAGCTTCTTTAAAACCCTGTTAAGTTACGCAGAAGTTCAACATCGAAAGACAGTTGAACGAAATATGTTTGCATCAAGAAATCGGAAATTTCCAGGGTCCTGACAACAACAACAACAACAACAACAACAACAACAACAACAACAGCAACAACAACACAACGCTGCTGATCGTTATCGATCCTTTGAGACTTTGACTGTCATTCAGCCACAACATTCGCACGCGCAATGATCTTGATATCATCCAAAGCAAAGAAAATTTCTTCACGATTTTTGTTTTCATTCGTTCGAGCACTGTTTGGGGGTTGGAGGATTGCCAGAGCAGGGGGGATAGTGCACGGTGGTCAATGGTCATGCGTCCGTTTTGCATCAAACTTTAGCTGGACTGTCCTCGTCTCATCTGCAATCACTGTATGACAGTGTATGGAGCCTGGATGGCAGCAGCACATAACTCAATTCTAACCCTTTAACCTCAGACGATTCAACCTCTAAGCAGATATTGGTTTTCTATAAACTCGGTCTGTTTAATATAGAATGCACAATGGCGCGTGGGACAAGGTCAATGTCTCCTCCGGCGAGCTGCGTCTCAATATTTCCGGAAATATCGTATACAAAAGTCTGGGAATATTGCTCTCGCGTAATGTTCGCAGCACTGGTCATCTGCTTGCCTTCGAAAGGTTCCTCCCTTCCAACCAATCTCGCGATAATGTGCCGCACAGTCTGCGGCCAAATAAATATCCTGACGCGCGATTTGTTTGTTTCGCCATTAGCAGAAGTCCGACATCTTGATTGATCGCGGGATTTCCGTTCCTAGAATAGCTAACGATAGAAGCCAGAACCTGCGTCCGTCGAATGTTTATACAAGGAACGAATTCTGTGCAAATTAATGATAAAATCGAATATTTTTTCCATTGCTGCGTTATTGGTATTGTCATATGAGCATAGCAGTGCAGTTTGTTTAGGAACTTTTGTTCGCACTGCATCATATTCTACATTGGCTCATTATGCAAATCCCAGATGTAGAAAAGATGGAAACGTAATTTTTTTAAACGGGAAAACGTCGTTTTATTCTAAAAAATAAAAAACTGAAAGGCTACAAAAACATAGGCCTACGGAAAATTATTTTACTTTTTACACTGTAGGCCTATTTTAAATTTAAAAACTTCGTGTATGCAATTTGGTCTTAATCGACAAATAGCACAACTTCCTTAGTAGGCCAAAAATTATTTAGGCCTATAAGTGACATTTATCTACAGCAGTTACTGGTAGTCTATTTCTTATTATTACTTCGGTTTAGTAAGAAATTGAGAAAATTAAAGGTATTGAAACCTTCTCAAATTTAAATTGTAAACATAAAGCCGCATAGGTTCATGCTGATCTACATAATGCAGCTAAAATCTAATCAGAAGAAAAGACCGCAGGTGTGTAGTAAATTATATGTTGTAGGCTACTTAAAGTTGTTACTTATTTAGGCTTAAATAGTTTATTAGAAAATAATGCTTATAAATTTCGTTTTTTGTAGAGACCTACTAGTCTACATGTATTTCTTAAATGATGACGAACAATTAAATAATGACATCAGTTCGTTGAATCCTTGAAAGCACGGTGAAAACTCAAAGAATATCAGACAAAAATAAGGAAAAATAATATTTGTATGTATGTACTATGTATGTACTATCTATGTATGTATGTATGTATGTATGTATGTATGTATGTATGTATGTATGTATGTATGTATGTATGTATGTATGTATGTATGTATGTATGTATGTATGTATGTATGTATGTATGTATGTATGTATGTATGTATGTATGTATGTATGTATGTATGTATGTATGTATGTATGTATGTATGTATGTATGTATGTATGCATGTATTTATGTACATGTATGTATGTATTATGTATTATGTATGTATATGTAGGTAGGTAGGTAGGTAGTTAGGTAGGTATCTACATGTATGTATCCATCCATCCATACACACATGAATAAATGTAAGGATGAATGAATGGACGGGCGCATGAACGTATGGATAAATGGATGGATGGATGGGTGGATGAACAAATGGAAGGATAGATAGATATTATATAGGATGCGATGGGATGGGTGGATGAATGGACGAACGATTGGATTAATGGGATGGATAGATGGATGGATAGATGGATGGTTGGATGGATGGAACTCTATTTGACCGAAGTCACGTGAGAAATCGATTCGGTCAAATGGAGTCGACTTCGCTGAAACAAGAGGAACAGAAGGGTCATTAATTCGTCCTTTTGTTGCATTCCTTCAGTCAATTATTTACCACCTATCTCCTCCACCAGTCGTTGGTTGGTGGTGGAACTGGTGGTGCTGGTGGTGGTGGTGACCTTGGTTGTGGTGACCTTCCTTCGTGGAGAACGTTATGCACTGGAACAGATACTTTGTAGGATGACGAGCGCATAGCAGAAGAAGAACCGGAGACAGATACAGATACAGATACATACAGGCAGACACGCAGGCAAACAGGGACATAGAGAGAGTGAGTAGACAGCGAACAAGGGAAGGAGAGAGGTAGACACTAATAAAGAGACCAGAGTGAGAGAGTGGATTACAGACGGAGTTGAATAGCACGCGGAAGGACAAACACAGATACATGCGGTGATACACAAAAGGACAAAGACAGAGACGAACACAGGCAGACTTAGCACAGACTGGCAGATGATGACCTTTGCTAATCACACTGCAGGCTTCGCCAGGATGACCTTGACCGTCGATCACGTGTTGTCAGTCATAAGCCGGACATAGCCGTTGTCACGTGACCGCTCCATTTCCTAGAGCATGATGGAAAAACTGGTGCAGCGCTCGATACGATAGCCCATAATAACAACAGCCGCAAAGGAGGCAAAGGCGTGACAGGCATACAGAGTAACACACCGCCTGGAATTGCTTTCGTGATGGGATCGAGAAATTTCGGACCCGATATTAATTGGCGTATTAATGTATTAATGGGTATATTATGTCTTTGACTTTATAACACTTTGCAATGTCTTTAGTAAGGATGAATTATATTCAGTCATGCTAAATGATATTTTGTCAAATTGTCATGCTAAACGATGAACCTGCTAAATGAAAGTTTGTCACGTTAAATGATGGCTGGACAGGCTAAATAATAGTAATGCTACATGACGGTTTGATGGACGTTTTATATACAGAGTAAAACATCGTACAGTTTGTAAGTATGGGGTTCCATCTTGTAGCAGCTTTGAATATTCGCTTCATAAAATGAACATTTAGATTCCAAAATCAGATTTTACATTTCGTGTGGGGCAAATGCAAACAGAATCAGATTCTGTGCCATCGATTAAAATTGTGGCAGCAGATCTAATATCACTGCCACTGACAGATATAATTACGATTCAATATAAGATCGTCTTCCAGCCATGGTCTCGAAAATATCAACTTGGTATTTACCCAAAAAATATCTCTACGATTTATGCTTGAGCCACTCTCTACAGTGTCTGTTCGTCCTTGCACTGTATACCGACCGTTTGACCTTTTTTCATCGTGTTTGGCGGCCTTGACTCGAAACCGGTCACTTGTTGTGATCATTATATATACGTCCTTTCACATGGATCGTCCTTCCTACGGGTTAAGTTCGTAATTTAAATATATATATATATATACACATATATGCATATATGACATGTATATATATATATATGTATATACAGGGGTTTCTGTTCTGAAAGCGCCGTTGAATAGTCTTTGCTGCCATAGGCGCTCTATACATTTTCACATACGATATGATTTAAGACATGACATTGAAAATTGCATAGCAATGACAAGATTATATACGTTATATGCACACACAAACACGCACGCACACACGCTGTATAATATATATTATATCGTTAATGACAATTAGGACAGCTGCACACATGCAGCAAATATCAATAACAGTGGTTCAACAAACAAGGCAGACAAAAGTCTGGCCAAATAAATAACACAACAAACCGATATGGAAGTGATAGCATAACATAAATAAATGACACAGCAGGTTACAATAAAACGACTGAAAGCAATCAGAACATGTGCTTTTCAGGACACAGCTTTCATGTATGTAGGCTATAGTATGTACCATTGTCCCTAAGTCTAAAACTAGCGACAGCGCGGGTGTAGCAATGGCATTAAAAGAATGTCGGAGTATAACGACAGTGGCCGGTGATCCACTTTTTAAGGCGTCCACCGTTGAGTAATAACATTTCGGGAACACAATTTAACTGATGCCGTTTTCATGCCACGCACACAACAACAATATAAGAAATCGAAGCAACGACGACCGCCAGGTTCCTTTGACTCGATTACGAAGAGAATAGCAGACGACACCACAGACCAGACATTAAGCACCAGCCACCGAATGAGAATGCTGTGCAGTGAAACATGAAGCAGAGAATTATATTGAGTGTAGCGGTCAGTCTAAATTGAGTGCAGCCAAGTGCAAAGGCGTTAAAACGCTAAAACGCAATGAGCTTACATAAATCTCGAAATGCATAGGGGATGCATAGGGGATGGATGGGGTGAGGTTGGGGGGAGGGGTCGGACCCTGCTTTAGAGAAGGGGTGGTTTGGAGGAGGGGGTTTCTTGCGTTCACTGACCGGAAGTGGGATAAGGCTATCTGCAGAGGAGAGCGCCCCCAGCGGGGAAAATACTGACGGGTTCCGGGCTATGGTCGACCGGAAGCGAATCTCGGCAAAGTGTTTTGGGAAGTCGACTGGAATTCTGGGAGCGTTTGGTTATCGGCGGCGAAGACTGCGATGTGGAAGGGATGGAAGAAGTAGGAGGAGGAGGAGAAGGAAAAGTAGGTGGAGGAATAGAAGGAAAAAGAGGAAGAGGAGGAGGGAATAGGAGTAGTAGAAGGAGGAAAAGGAGGAGGAGGAGGAGGAAGAAGAGGAAGAGGAGGAAGAGGAGGAGTAAGAATAGGAAGAGAAGTAGAAAGAGGAAAGGAGGAGGAGGAGAAAGAGGAGGAGGAGGAGGAAGAGGAGGAAGAGGAGGAGTAAAAATAGGAGGAGGAGGAGTAGGAATAGGAGGAGAAGGAATAGGAGGAGGAGAAAATAAGGTGAAATAGAGGAAAGGGAAGATGAGATGGAGGAGGTGGGGATGAGTAGGGGGAGGAGGAAGAGTGTATGGAGAGGGGTTGTCAGCGCTTCAGCAAACTCAGATGACGAAGCGATTCTGCTTGAGCGAACAGCCTTAGGAGGCAAAAGCGTATCGGCCAGAAGAGAAAGAAAGAAAGAGAAAAAAGACAGAAGAACGTAAAAAAGATATTCTGGGTAAGAAAAAAAGGAATGGAAGCATGTACGCACACTACGCACAAACACACACACACATATGCATACATATATAAAAGGATCTTAACGATATACATACATGCTGAGTGCTGACATACATACATACATACATACATACATACATACATACATACATACATACATACATACATACATACATACATACATACATACATACATACATACATACATACATACATACATACATACATACATACATACATACATACATACATACATACATACATACATACATACATACATACATACAAACATGCATACATACATACATACATACATACATACATACATACATACATACATACATACATACATACATACATACATACATAAATGCACAAATGCTTATGGGACTTTTATCTACGCTCATTCACAATGTACATACTTGTATATTAATGTGGTATAATGATGTGGTGCCATGCTGAAGTGCCATACAAGAATGCGCTGTTTGCATCGCTGGCAAAAATGGATAAAATAAATAGCAACATAGACAGAGAGACGGAGAGAGAGACATAGAGACAGAGAGTGACAGAGACGGAGAGAGACATAGAGACAGAACGTGACAGAGACAGACGATGTGTGACACACTGATACAGCTCTATGTGATTGGTTAGCCTATAATATCGAAGTGCATCAGTAACGGCCGCTTTAGTGCGCTCTTGAACTGTGTGGGCATATAATATAAACAAAGCAAATGGATTGCTAGACATTTTGTTTGTTGTCGTTCATCTATAATAGATTACCGTTGTCTAGATGCACCGCAGACGACGACCACAGACACAACAACAGTAGACAACTACAATGGTGGATGAGGAGGAACCCAGATATTGCTTTCGCTGCAAGCCGTGCATGCATCGAGGTCAATATTAGACGTTGACAGTCGATGGGTCTATGTAAAGGCAGCTTGTCGATAGTACTCTACTGCGCCGGATGTCTACGGATCCTGAATCTTCCCCTGGGGAATAATTCGACCTCAGTGGGGGGGGGGGGGAGGGGTGGCATTGGGGACTTCCCTTTATGTCATAATCGATGAACCGATGACGTTTCGATGATCAGACCATGCACCGCACGAGGCCGCGCAGTCCTTTCGCTCGCTCTCTCTCTTGTTCGGTTGAGGAATGTGCAGCGAGGCTGCGGACTGTTAGGGAACCAGCGGAGAAAGCTACGTCCAGGCTGTTGACTATGTCAGTAATGCTACAGATGATGACGATGATGATGACGACGACGACGACGACGACGACGATGACGATGATGATGGTGGTGGTGGTGGTGTTGGTGGTGGTGGTGGTGGTGGTGGTGGTGGTGGTGGTGGTGGTGGTGGTGGTGGTGGTGGTGGTGGTGGTGGTGGTGGTGGTGGTGGTGGTGGTGGTGGTGGTGGTGGTGGTGGTGGTGGTGGTGGTGGTGGTGGAGACACGGGTGCATGAAAGAGAAATAAAAGCGCAGAAAACGGAGTGGAAGACGGGCATGGATTAAAGCAAAATGAAGGATGCAAAATACATAGCTTTCTATCACAAAATTATGGCTGGAAAACAAACTTTAGTACCTTGAGTACGGTATCGATAAATATGACAGAGAATCAGCTTTTGTCACAAACGATATGGAAAAGAGAGAGAAGTTGAGTACTTAATACAACCCAACAAGCCATAAATATCGCTTGCCACAATCACAGGACTATATAATGAAGCAAGATTTTGATGTTCTTTGTTGCGCTTAGGGACTTACTTTGTACGGTATCGTACAGATAAGGCTGTAGCCGCTGCACAGTATATATGCCTGGACTTGTGGTTTAAGAAAGGCATGCCATGCATCAGGCGGAAGTGGTTGAACAACTACAACTAGGCCTATATAAATAAAACTTGGAATTGGCTATTATAGCTGAAAGCAGTGCTTAAAGAAGTTAAAGTGCATAAAAAGAAGTGAATGGACGCTTCTTAATTTTCCAGGCCGTGCTGGGCAAATTAAGTGGCAGGACGGCGTTCGTATACTTGAGAATTGTAGGCCATGACCGAGTAGTTTGGTCACTGTCATCTCTCCTCCAAATCTTAATAGTTCTGCGACAACATAATTCGTAGTGCCTTTCGTGAATCCGACTTCATTATTGCACGCCTGATTTCTTCCTTCAACGGTAATAGTTTCCCTTTCTTGAATGTATAGTTGCTCGCAGTATTCTCTCCATATCTGATTTACCTTCTCTGGTTCAACAAATATCTCGCCTGTGGCATCTTTAATGGCCGTTGTACGATGGACGAATGAACCAGTGAGCCACTTCACTGTTTGGAAGACTGGTCTGCTGTTGCCTTTTTCGCATTTTCTTCTAATTCACTACACAGTTTGTCTAGCTCTTCCTGCTTATAGTCTTTTCTGTACTTCGCTTGTATTCCGTGGGTGATTTTGTTTCGGCATCGCATTTCTTATCTAGGCTATCCACTTCAAAGTGTCTTTTGAGATCCAATTCTTGTGCTTATGATGCTCTTTACGTATTGTCGCCTTTGCAGCGCCCAACGTAGCTTTCTTCAGTTATCGCCATATTCTGGTGCTCTCGGTTCGTCTATTCCTTACAGTTCTTTAAACCTGTTCATCATCAGTCCTTTGCGTGCAGTTCTGCACATCGGGCAATGCAGCTCCTCCATTCCTCCCTGTCTACCGCCAGTTGAATCACCTCGTCCCATGTCATGTCCATGCATTTCAGATCTCCCTTGATGGTTTCTGTCCAGTTTTTCCTTGGTCTGCCTCTTCCGCGCTTTCCCTCCGGAGTCCAGTTCATCACTTGTTTTGCTATCCTGGCTTCATCCATGCGTATCACATGACCCATCCATTTTAATCTTCTCTTTCCGATGGTGTTCTCCATGGTCTCCTGACCAGCTATTTCCCTTATGGTGGTGTTTTTTACTTTGTCTCGCCAAGAGACGTGCAGGATTTTTCTGAGCCACCTGTGGTGCGCCGCCTCTAATCTTTTCCTGTTTGTCACCGTCATTGGCCACGTTTCCGCTCCACACAGTAGTGTACTCATGACCACTGCCTCGTACAGTCGGATTTTGACTTTTACACTGCATCCACTTGTTTTCCAGATCTTCTCCAATCTTCCAAATGTTGCGCTTGCTTTCCCAACTCGCTTTTTGATGTGGCAGCCTGTTCGCTCCTCTCACTCCGTCTCTCCTGTGTGTAGAATGAGTTTGCTGCATTGTTTCTGTTGCTCGATTTGTTTTACCCGGGTGGGTCGCAGGCCCACCGCGGAACCCTCCTCCTTTATCCTGGCTTGGGACAGGCACAGGTTTCCTCGAAAGGCAACCTGTGGCGGACTTCCAATTGATATTGTTGCTCAACCTGATAATTTTTTAACTTCTCAAGATCCAAGAGTAACGGTTTGCTCATTCGCTTCTTTTTAAATCTTAGTTTCATTGACAAGTGTATGGTTAGTCCCAAACGTACCATTGCAACTGACATCAACCTAATCGAAATGACGGCGTCGTTAAATAAATGTTCCAGAAACCATTGCAACTGCCGCGTCACATAATGTTTAGCAATGACCAACATAAAGGCTTGCACAACAATAATAATTTAGTGCAGTTGCTATAGGTATACGAGTGGACAACTGGACGTAAATCAAATGGACGGCTTGGTCAGTCGATCTGGTCAGTCCAACCATCAACTACAGCTAAAGTCGTAGCTTATATACACGGGCGCATTACTCATTTTCTGTTGCCAGACGATGCATAGCATATAAATTGCAACGCGCAGTTCCAGGTAGCCTACAGGGCCTACATCTATATAAATAAAAATGAAACTTTCCAATAGTTCTTCACGCAATCACGCCGAAACTCACGCACCGATTGTTGTGAAAATTTACCAAAACCTTCCATTCTAATAGCACCGTGTCATAGGATTTCTTTTTCACGAAAAAACGCAATCTTTTCCACAAAAAGTGAACTTTGCAATACGTTCGACCGCCATTTGCAAACTCAACCAAACCACGCGCTTGCAAAATTTCAGAATTGTCTTCACCCGTAAAACACAGTGACGATACATCAATGAGGTTGCGTCCCGTGACGTCATAAGCGAGTCGAATATTACGAAAGCGGCCTTATAACATTCTTGGGCTATATCCGCTGTCAGTAAAGGACGGTGTGAGGGAGGGGGACGGAGGGGGAGGGGAAGGGGAGGGGAGGGGGACGGGAGGGGAGGGGAAGGGGGAGGGGAGGGGAGGGGGAGGGGAGGGGGAGGGGAGGGGGAGGGGAAGGGGGAGGGGGAGGTCTTTTCTGCCACAGCAACGCGTGGCTGGGTACAGCTAGTACATTAATAAATAAATATATAATCTGGGAAGAACATAGGACGTTGGTCTATTATATGCAGCAAAAAAATCAGACAGCAGCAGTGTCTGCATGCGACTGTATACGGTGCG
Source organism: Lumbricus rubellus (assembly GCA_945859605.1). Taxonomy (NCBI): domain Eukaryota; kingdom Metazoa; phylum Annelida; class Clitellata; order Crassiclitellata; family Lumbricidae; genus Lumbricus; species Lumbricus rubellus. The sequence goes on along the minus strand of OX243815.1, from coordinate 30,300,082 downwards.
CTGTGGGAAAATGGTTTCTATCTCGTTACATGATTTTATAGGCTATATCCTGAGACCCAGAACAAACTTTATAACAAACGTTTTCAGCAGTTGTTCTAGCGACATCTGCCAGCACAACTTTTATGCCCCAAAATTTACTGTTGCAATATTGTTGCTCAACTGACGGTTTTATTTGTTTCTGCTGTTCAATGCCGTCAAAAAATTGGCAAGTTACCTAAACTAATAAATCCACTATTAATAGGTTACAAGTATAGTAGGCTTGTGAGATACTTCTGGCATTTGAGGGTCTAATTACTCTTAGCCTAAGCTTCGTTCTAATGGCGCCTTAAAAGGCTTAGCAGCATAGTCCCATGGGTATGTAACCATTATTGCACATTCATAATTATAACTTTTCTTTAACAAAACTCTTCAGAGGTGCTGGCAACCTGATAACATGAGACCAAGATCAAAGGGAATAGTTTTCAGTCACTGACAAAGTAAAGGGAGAAAGGGTAAAAGGAAGCTGACATGCGGTGTTTTCGATGGCAGTGTGTGTCAGCGTGAAACGATCCAATTGCGAGCATTCAGATGTCTTTAATCAATCCATCGATATTGATTCAATAAAGGTTTTCATCAATCTGTCAGTCAATACGCACGCCAGCCTAAAGCTACAAAGTGGTGTACTGCAGAAAGGAAACAGTGATAGAAATAGCAAACAAGAAGGCAGAACAGTCTTAAGCAAATAGCAGTCAGATTGACAAAATGAGAAAAAAGAAGCGCAGAGTAAATATACATTCTCAAGACGAGAGAGAGCAGAACTGATTCATTGAAAAAGTCTTGCTCCAGATGAGACAGCAGTAAAGAATTACAGGACAAAGAAGCAGCACTGCAGGGAGCTACTACTGGACAGTGGACACGCATAGTCAGAGGCAAATCGAGGCTGCTTGAAACAGAAAGACAAGTGGACACAGACGCAGACAGACAGGTGGAGAGACGGAGAGACAGGTGGAGAGACGGAAAGACATGGGGGAAAGCTGAGAAGAGTTATGAAAGTTCAAGCGGAGCGTGAAGCATCGTCGTCGTCGTCATCATCGTCGTCGTCGTCGTCGTCGTCGTCGTCGTCGTCATCGTCATCATCGTCGTCGTCGTCGTCGTTGTCGTCGTCGTCGTTGTCGTCGTCGTCGTCGTTGTGTATTGATTGTGTCGGCTGAACATGTGTGAAGTCTTGTGCAAACTTGTCAAGAGGACGCACTGTCTCGATCCGTCGCAAAGCAGATTCTTCGTCGGCGGCGGGTATACATGTAGAGCGGCGGCGGGTATAGAGCGGCGGCGACGGGGCAGAGGCGGAAGCGGAAGCGGGAGGCATGGGGAGACATGGGGAGACATGGGGAGACATGAAGGAGACATGGGGGAGACATTGGGGGAGACAAGAGGGAGACATGGGGGAGACATGGGGAGACCGGACTGGCATGTGTCGCCCCTAGCGGCGGCGATGGTGAAAGCGTTCCTAGCAACGCACGTCCGATAATCTTTCGACGTCGATGGATGATCCGAGATTTTTCTTCGTCGTTGTTCGGCGAATGTATACTATAGAAGCGAAAGACAAATATGGAAGGACGGAATTCAGAGCACGAAGAGGAAGTGGAAGAGGAGGAGGTGGAGAGGGAGGATGAGAAGTCTTCTGGACGGAGTCAGTGGATCAAAGTCAGGATGGATGGATGGATGGATGGAGGGTCGTCGTGACTTTAAAAATGGCGCTGGAAAAGAAGAGGAAGTAGTGAGGAAGGAAGAGTGGATGGATAGATGAACCCGTTGGTTTCATCCATGGGATTTGAGATCTATGACTGTTGATGTGTTGGTGGATAGATTGGTCAAGAATCTGAATGGTCAATAATGAATATACAGGGTGGGTCAAAAAGGGTAATCTCGTACCTTTGTTTTGGCTTTAAGCAAGAACTTTAAAGTCAAATTTTACAGGAATAGGCCTAACGGTAATTCGTATTTAAGAGCAACAGCTAAATTTCACCAAAACCTTCAAACAGAACAAAAGTCTTATTACTTTTAGTGAGTCCACCCACTTTTTAGACGATCAAAAAATATACCGCTACAAAAAAGTGATAAAAAACCGGTATTACTAAGTTATATCTAAAATAATTGTTATCCAATGAACTTGATCTTATCACATAATTATTATTATTATTATTATTATTATTATTATTATTATTATTATTATTATTATTATTATTATTATTATTATTATTATTATTATTATTTAGAAAATAAACATGTACCAGCGTATAGCGGCGCGTCACTGTAACATCATTTTAGCAAGTTGGTGAATAAAGGATTTTTCAGATTAATAATTTTGAGATTGAAACAGAAAAAATTAAATGAAACAAAAATTAAATGTCCACGGTGTCAATGGCAGACAAAAATGTCTTTTCAGAAACCTCATGAGCGAGGTCTTGAAGCTAAGACTATAATCACCGATTATATTTGATAAACAGTGAGGGCGGTTAAATTAAGAGTTAAATTGGGAGCTATAAGAAATAATAATTATGCCATTGATGGAAGGAGATCGGTTATTGTTGTCCTGGCTTCATTTAGATTTTAGAAAAACCAATGGCCCAAAATCTCCGGATTTGAACCCCATAAAATAAACTGTGAAATGTAGGGCATTGTAGAGGACAAAGATATTTTTCTGCAATCAAATCTTACTTAAAAGTAAGCATCGCAGAAGGACATAGTATTTTTGCAGTAACTAAACTGAGGCATAATTATAATTATTGTAATTGCAGTGTAGGCTAAGTGTGTGGTGCAGACAATTTAAGTGCTACCTGGGCTAGCTCGCGAGACATCAGTGCATGCATTGCGAATCAAGACGACTGATCGTCCGTGTGCGTGATATTGAATAGATGTCTAGGAATACGTTAACATGAATAGTCTATCTGTCTCTGTTTCTAGTCTCTGTCTATCTATCTGTCTGTCTGTCTCTATCCGTTTGCATGTCTGTGTGTGTCTTTGTGTGTCTGTGTCTGTGTGTTTGTGTGCGTCTGTGTCTGTGTGGTGTGTCTGTGTGTGTGTCTGTGCGTGTCTGTGTGTGTGCGTGTCTGTCTGTCTGTCTGTCTGTTTGTCTCTATCCGTTTTCATGTCTGTGTGTGTCTGTGCCTGTGTGTCTGTGTGCGTCTGTGTGTGTCTGTGTGAGTCTGTGTGGTGTGTCTGTGTGTCTATGTGTGCGTGTCTGTCTGTTTGTCTGTCTGTTTGACTGTCTCTGTGTGTGTCTGTATGCCAGTATGTCTGTCTGTCTGTCTGTCTGTCTCTCTGTGCACGCGTGTTGCCGATGCATTTCCAGAAGTCATCTGCATGGAATCCATGGAATGATGGAACTGCATCCTGGTGGCGAAAATGAATGCAAATCATGTCTTTGAGATTCGCTCCTACAGACGATTTCTCTTCTCTCCATCAGATCACTTTGGCATGAATTTATAAGCGATCCCCGTCGACCGAATACGTCACACACAGGGCGTTGCTATGGCCGACCAGCCCAACACATGACCAGCACATGAATTACAACAGACCACTTACATCCGGTTTGTGTGTGTGGGTGGGTGTGGGCGATATATAGGCATAGGCACTAAACCATGATTATAAAAGTATGGTCGTAGGACATGAATATGCATGAGATACAGTTGCTGCTGATGTTGAACGTTTCTATGCAATGAGTACCGAAGCAGCAGCAGCAGCAGCAGCGGCGGCAGCAGCAGCAGCAGCCATACGACGATGTAATGTTTGTGCTTATATAAATTCAGTCCACGGGGAGTCGTACTTATTCCGTCGCCTCTCCTTCATTCCGGGTGGCCGCCCCGCCGTCGGTCAGCATATCTACATGGAAGCAATTTTGTAGGGAATTATGCAGGCCCGATCGGGGATTGAGACGGGGAAGCCACGGACGGGGGGGCAGAGGCAGGGAGCGAGGCAGGGAGTGGGAGACGGACCGAGGGCCTGGTTGGTTGGTTGGCCGGCGGCGGCGGTGGCTCGACCGACAGACCGACCGACGGACCGAACAGGCCGACCATAAAAATCCTGATGGCAGATATCTGTAGCAGATTGATAAGGTCTCGCCGGCGCTTTACATTTAGAGCGTGTCTTCATGTTCTCCCTGAACATTCCTGTCTCAATTCCTCATTCATTCCCTTTCTACTTCCATCCCTGCTCTGCCCCCCGTCCTCCTTCTCCCTCCTCTCCCATACATCCTCCGCTATACCGCCCTGTGACGACGGTCCCAATCCAGACCCCCCAGTCACTTGATGGACGCGATGGTGTCTATCGTGCACGACTAAAACAAGTGTGGCCTGAGCGATAACGAACAGATGATGACTGGCATTCAATCAAACACTACAGCAGAAAGGCGTTTATGTCTGACTGTCTGTCAGATACAGACAGAATCAAATGTGTGGGCCCTGTGGGGGATGTATGCGTATGCTTCAACGCCATGGAAATGATGCGTTTCTGGTTTGTCTAGTGACTCTAGTCGCATCAGTGTCTGGTGATTGTTAGCCACTGTCCCTCTGCGGAGGTCACGTGTCCAACGGGCGGACGTCGGCGATCGCTTAAACTGACTTTAAAGCGCGACACCGATTTGGTCTGAAAGAGACGCTGGAGGGAGGGAGGGAGCAAGGGAGGGTCAGAGGGAGGAGTTGTGGAGGGAGGGGCTGTGGAGGGAGGGGCTGTGGAGGGAGGGAAGGTCATGGATGTCGTTCAGATCAGACGTTCTGCCACCGCAGGGAAAAGCGGAAATAGCGGGGCATTGTGGTTGGTCCATGCCATATATATATATGTATATATATATAACATATATTATATATATGTATGGCATGAACCTACCATTGAATATATATATATATATATGATCTATATGGCATGAACCTATCATCGAATATATATATATATATATATATATATTCGACGATAGAGATAGAGACCAACAGACAGAAAGAGATATAAGAGGGGAGACGACGCATTGGTCTCGACCTATCCCTGTTAGGTCAGCAGTTGGAAGGGCAAATATATACACGGTGCTGTATTCGTACATTGATCTGTGCGTATGTGTGTCTATGTATGCCAGTCTGTGTGTATGTATGCCAGTGTGTGTGTATGTATGCCAGTGTGTGCGTTTGTATGCGTATGTATACCAGTGTGTGTGTATGTATGCCAGTGTGTGTGTATGTATGCCAGTGTGTGTGTATGTATGTCAGTGTGTGCGTGGGTTCCGCGATTTGTTCTGCTACGAATCCCCTTCTACTAATTCGTTGAATCGATTTTTCGGGGACCATGTTCGTCGTCGTCGTCGTCGTCGTCGTAGTCCCGCACTAAATCTTGTCGTTTGCCTACTCCTCCCCATACCCCTCCTCCTCCTCCTCCTCCACCTCCTCCTCCTCCTCCACCTCCTCCTCCTCCTCCTCCTCCTCCTCCTCCTCCTCCTCCTCCTCCTCCTCGCTCCGTACGTGCCCCGATCTACGCAACGCACTGAACGACGACGACGAAGCATGGCCGTCTAATAGAGGGAGTCAGACGGCAACGACCCAGCAGCGGCGGCAGCAGAGTCAGTCGTTGGCGGCAGATCATCCGAGAAGGAGGGAAAGGAAGGACTGCATGGGGGGAGGAGGAGGATTTAGGACGGACAGTGGGATAAGGGGAATGGCCGTCGTAATGGTTCGTCTAATCCCGGCATGCAGGGTTTTGCAGCCGAGGAGGAGGAGGAGGAGGAGGAGGAGGAGCAGAGTGAGTATAAGTCATGGAATGACGATGCTTCGAAAGAGTCGTAGCGATCGGCGCTGTAATTGAGTTTGCTCAAACTGCTCTTCTGGGGTCGGACGGGGGAGGAGGAGGAGGAGGAGGAGGAGGAGGAGGAGGAGGAGGAAGTGGAGGAGGAGCCGGGAACAATCGGCAGATGGACAATGCGCTGCTCACTTTCAAATTCACGATTTTACACACACACACACGCATTGTGGGACGCGGTGGTGTAGTGGCGGTGTAGTGGTGTAGTGGTGGCGTCGTTGCCTTGGAGCCGGAAGGTTCGAGGTTCGAATCCACCTCGCCGCGTAAGGACCTTGGGCAAGTCGTTCACTCACAATTGCTCGGCGCTTCGGCGTGAAACTTCGACGCAGTGTCCGGTCTGCATTCGGGAGCGCCTCTGAGAAGAAAGAGAGAGCTTGAAGGGGCGCTAGAACAAGTACACACACAAACAAATATATATACATAGGCCTATATATAGTTTACTTCGTCATCGCCGTCGTCATCGTTGCTATACTGAGACAGGCAGATAATTATAGACAGCGAACAGGATAAGCAGGAATGTTGGGAGAAGGCCTACACTCACAATCATCCATTCCCTCATCCACCACTCTTCAACCTGCACCACCACTCACCATGGAAGTCACATTGACCATGCACGCATGCCGTTCTTTCCGCTTTTCCTCCTTTCTTTCTCTCCATCTTCTCTTCTTCTGTTTCCATTCTGTTTTCACTGTGTTCCCCGATTTCCTAATTCACTCCCACCCCCCCCCCCTCTCCCCACACACATGTTCCTTCCCAGGCTCGTCTTTCGCGATAGGAACCCGCGCCTCCAAAGCCATGTTGACCTAACACGCTCGAATTACTGTTCGATCCCCTTAGCGTCGTCGTCGTCGCCATGCCAACCATCTCCCTCCACTCGCTAGATGGCCGTTGAATATATATATATATATATATATATATATATATATATATATATATATAACAGTAGTTGGCGGTTGGCAGATGTCGCTAAACTCAGTCGTTTTTTATGAATATTGATAAAGATCTCATGGTATACTCAGCGGTCATCTCCGATTGCCCTCGTCCTTGTCCAACGTTCATGCATCCATGCACTCGAACGACATCCATTCTCAACCGAATGCCCCATCCTTCATTGTATTCTCATCCCCATGCACCCACGACTCATCGGATTCCCTCCTCGATTCTTCACCATCTGTCATAATTATTTCGTGGACAGCATTCCATTTTGTAGCTTTTTGCTGAAGCCCCCAATGCCCCCATGTTTCCTTATCATGTGCATTCCGTATAGTCATACACGAGGAATGTTTTTCTCCCAACAGATATGAGTTATTTCAACGCTAAGCAATGTACGCTATCACGCCCAAACTATTTCAGACAATATTATTTATGTGATTCTCGCATGATAAGAGTTGCCGTCAGAGGCTCAGTCTCGCTTTTGGCAAGGGCTCAGAATTTCGTCGTTGGCTTAGATTCCGGGCGGCATCTTTCCAATTGCTAGGGTCGGGATGACATAGACGAAGTTAATGCCCAAATATTTCATGTGATTCATCATTAATATTCATGATCTATTGAGCAGACCATGTTTTGTTTATATCGGAGAATATCGTTTCTTTCCGCACATTAGAATTTGTTAAACAAAAGTTATTTTCATTAAATCGTCGAAACCATGGCCTGCAAATCTATTTTGACAATCGTCCGAGATGCACTAGTACTACCATTATTTTCCAGCAACTGTTTGCAAGAATTAAACGAAAAGCTGTCGAGCGATGACCACGCTACTAGATGTTTATGCATTAGCCTCCCCGACCATAATCATGAATATTAATGATGAGTCACATGAAATATTTGCGCATTAATTTCGTATATGTCATCCCGACCCTAGCAATTGGAAAGATGCGGCCGGGCGACGATGATCGTGAGAAGAAAATTTATTTACTTATTAAGCTGACTTATACATATACAGCGCCTCTTCAAGACTATCCCGATCGAGCCACGGAATGACTAAGTAGGCTACTGATCGTATGGCTGCATGGTATTATGTCATAAGGGTGAATGCTTGAACTGCCAAGTAGTGGCCGGTGGACTTGTTTCTCTGGTCAAAAGAAACTAGCATTTCCTCGAAACCAAGTTATAAACGAACAGGTCTATAGCTCCATTTATACTTTGTTACAAACGCCGACGAAAGCGGCTGCAGGCCAACTCTAGGCTAAGTGCCGAGGTCGAAAAAGTGAAGTCGTAAATGCATCATGGCCATGTTTGGCAACGTCGTTCACGTACCCGACGTGAAGTGCCAAGTCAAGCAGGAAGAAGAAGAACTCTTCCAATTTATCACCGACGAAGTAGGTTTCCGGTCGGATTGAGCGCAGAGGAGAAGGAAGAGGAATTATTTAGATTTGCTTCCCGGAAACCACTGACTAATAAGCAGTAGACCTAATCCATCTAGAATGGAGAGCAATAATTGAGCCCTCGGGCACTCGTTCAGATTTGTACCAGGGTCAGATCGAGTGCTTGCCGAGTTGCTCTTTCGTCCGTTTTATGCCGTCGGCTGATCCTTCGCCCTCCCGCCGCAGCCGACGTCATTTTATCGGTCAATTATAATAGAGGAGCTTTGTCGGCCAAACGACGACGCGATCGCTCGACGGCATTCTACGGTTTACCGTATTTCCGGGAAATTTCGCCCCGCGCGTGCAACGTTTGGCTGCATCTTGATAACGCTATCTCGTGTGTGCCTCACTGTATTGCGTGCAGCAGCACCGCGTTGGCATATGACACCACGGCGCGGACGATAGAGAGGTCTAATGATGATTTAGTGAATCCTGAGATCTATAATAGCGCGTGTCATCTCGCTATTCTTGCAATTATTTTCGGATCTCTATTCCTGCTTAAGATAAGCCTGTTATTTATATAGCGCCATTATATCGCCTAATAATGCTCAAGACTGTCAAATTGCAATGCGCTCCTTTCATTCATTTATTTATTCATTTGTTTCTTCTGTTCATTCATTCACTAATCAACGCAATCGTTATCCAGCCAGTCAGCAATACATTCATTCAGTCAGTCATTCTGGTGGTGGTGGTGGTGGTGGTGGTGGTGGTGGTGGTGGTGGTGGTGGTGGTGATGGTGGTGGTGGTGGTGGCGGCGGCGGTGGCAGTGGTGGTGGTGGTGGTGGTGGTGGCGGTGGTGGTGGTAGTAGTCGCAGCAGGAGCAGCAGTGGTAGTACATGTAATTGACGTCAAAATGACCTTTTGACTGTAGGGAGGCATTCTACCCTGCACATAATAGTTCAAAGCGATCTAATAAGACATGACACTGTGAGTCGCAGGAGGGCGTATTGATGGTGATGCTCTTTCTGGCAACATATGCCCATAGGTGTTGGCGCCATCCCAGCGCAAATATTTTATTCCGTTCCACAACCTGCTACGTAGACTTTTTTATTTGGTTACACACCGTGGTAGTCACACTGTACGTGTTCGTGTGTGTGTGTGTGTGTGTGTGTGTGTGTGTGTGTGTTTGTGGGTGTGTGCATGTAGGTGGGTGTAGGTGTGTGTGTGGGTGGGTATTGGTGTGGGTGTGTGTCTGCGTGTGTGCACGTTTGTGCTTTACTGCGAGAGGATAGCAGAGGAGAGGAGAGGAGATGAGAGAATAGGAGAGGAGTGGAAAGGAGAGCAGAGGAGCGGAGAGAAAAGGAGAGGAAAGGGGAGAGGAGGGAAGGAAGAAAAGAAGAGAACAAGAGAGAAGAGCGGAGCAGAGCAAAGCAGAGGAGAAGATAGCAAATGAGAGGAGAGGATCGGACAGAAAAAGAGAGGAGAACAGACGAGAGGAGAGGAGCGGAGAAAAGACCAGGAGAGGAGAGGAGAAGAGAGGGAAGCAGAGTAGAGCAGCGTAGGTTAAGGCAGAAGAAGATAATGATAACAATGACGATTTCTATGGCGCCGTAACTCAGCCATGCCGTTACAAGGGCGCCTAAGATAAGATGGGGAAAGACGAGACGTAAGAAGAGAGCATAGGACAACAGAAAAGAATGCCGGCCCTGAGAGAATAGGCAAACACGGAGCATGATAGAAGAGGAGAGAGACGGAAAAGAGAGAGAGGAACACATGGTATAGGAGGACAGACTAACAGACGAGTGAGACGACATACTTTCGCAAACGAGCTTGGCTTTCATCGCTCAAACGACTTGTGAGGCTAAACGACAAAAACGCCAAACTCGTCTAAACTGCCCAACCCATTGCTTTTATATTAATTTAATCGTCACTAGAGGGCCGAAACGCGACCGCCAGAAGTTCAGCCAAACACGCCATGCATTCACGAGTAACACACACCAGCCACAAGGGCATGATGAGAGCACAAGATATGGGAGGAAAGCCACGAGAAGACAAAAAAGCAGGAGGCGGAGAGAGAGACAGTAAGACAGACATACAGATAGGCAGACAGAGACAGAGACAGAGAGAGGGGGAGAAAATTGTAAAGGATCTGTGCGTTGTTTGTGTCTGCCACTCGTTTCATCTCTAAAATAGTTTTTTTATAACAGGTTCAAGGTGCTTTCGGTTTTGTCATCTTCTTCTGCGCTCCGTATCAATGATATCATCAAAACCAAATGCACGTTGTATCTTCTGGAACCGATATCTACTTTATATTATCTAGCCATGCTGTTGCTGACAGCTATATGCAGGCCCGCCGACAAAAATTTCGGGCCCCCTGGGCAGGGAAGTCACGGGCCCTAAACTGTCATTAGACTTTTATATTGCAACTTTCAATATAAAAAACAAACAGAAATAGCAAAAGTGCGGGTGCGGATGTACGATAATGCATACATTTACGATTCCAATCAGTTCTTAAAATGTTAAGAATTTAGTTTTCAAATAAATAAAAAAAATTATGATAAGGTGGTCTAATCAAAAAGCAACCCTTTCCGGATTTAACTTCAGCAAAAGCGTTTATTGTATCCTGGTATCCATTTTGTGATTTTTGTCTGGGAGCCTTTAAAATGCACTTCGGAAATGCTCTTTTTTATCGCCTGGTAAATTTTCCGGATGTCTTGGACTCCAAGACTTGGAGGACCGTTTCTTATAGCTAGAAGCTTAGGAGTTATGCCTTTTTGGATAATAGCCTAATACTACTATCACACAAGTAGGCTACAACTCTTTAAGTTTCAACTTTCAAGCTGTCTGATCTCATAGTAATTCTATACGGTCTCAATCGTTTGTGTAGACAAGAGCCCTGGAGGCAGAGTGTCAACATAAAAGCAAACATTTTACAGTTTCTATAATTTCAGTATTTTCGTAAGTCTAATTTATAATGTAAACTTCTGGAATTATAATGCCACACCACAAATTTCATTCTCATCCATGATCCATTCGGCTATGATCACCATGAACTTTTAATTCACTCGAATTAACCGGTGTTAGAGTGATTTACGGGCTCTGATTTGTCTTCTTTTGAAATCAGACAACGTATAATAATTAGCAGAAGAGTGTTTTAAGACAGAAGTGAGCGTTTCATTTGGAAAAACCTGATTAGGCCTCGTTATAAGGTAATGGACATGCAGTTGCTTGAAATTTGAATCTTAAACAGTTGTAGCCTACTTGTGTCATAGTAATATTAGGCTATTATTCAAAACGGCATAAGCTTTCTATAGGCTAAGTCACATAAGTGATTATAGGTTGGGCCCGCCACTCGTAATAAACATATGCAAATTGTTATAACCAGTGTAGCCCGGGCCCCCTCCGGGCCCCTAAAAGTCGCCGGGCCCCTGGGCAGAGCACCCCCTGCCCCCCTCTCGGTGGGCCTGGTTATAGGCCTATGTGTATCGTCCTCGACTGATCCACATCAGTTCATTTAAGTTATTGCCTTTTCAGAAAAAATGTCTCTCTCCATGTTTCGTTTTCCTAATTTGTCCATTTAAGAGGGTTTTTTAGAATAAAAATTCTCACAGATAGTTGGAATGCTGTTGGAGAGGATTCAACGTTTTTAGCAAAAAATACTTAGTAATAAATTATA
>OX243815.1:30275786-30283286 GCA_945859605.1 Lumbricus rubellus | reverse complement strand
ACTTTTGCAGGAGTGACAGAACACAATGGCCATGGATAAACTTGGTAGCAAGAGCTTGAAAAATGCAAAGCTGGAAATTTAGAACATGCGTGTTGTGCTTCATTTGTATTTTTTAAAGACTTTTGTGCTTTAATGCGAACAAATCTCAAGGTAGTTATTTTAAATAAATGGGCATCAATTTTCCATCAATTTTTCCTCTTGGTCCCAAGTGCCGGGGTCCATGTCTCCATGGTCGAAGATCGAGGAGGAGGAGGCCTGAGGAGAAGACACGGAGACGGTCCATGAGGGAGGGAGGTGAGTGCATGGAGCTGTGGAGGAGATGAAGACGAGTTTATAGTCAAGATCTGGCAGAAGATCAGAACAGCATTTGCAGAGTAGGCCTAAACGTTTTCCGATAGAGAGTTGAAAGGTTTATGGGGCGAGCAACAGAAGAGGCGTAGGCCTATCGATTCAGAAAAGTCACTGTCCTCCGACTGGGGGAGGGGTGTAATTTACACTGAAGGACCGGAATGGACGAAGAGGTTATGCAGTAAAAACACGCTGAAAGGCTACATTGTGTGCTTTTGAGTAAGTAAAGCAGGGAACTTGGTACTTCATTGGAAAATTTCTAACTTGGTATACCTCGTTGGAAGATTTCTAGCGATTAACTCAAACGTATACAGGTCGTCGGAAATTTCGTGTCAAAGCTCATTAGAGTAAACATTGCTGAGTGTGCACTGTGCAGCTATGAAAATTCCTTTAAAAAACTCTCATATACGACCTGTAAGCAGTGGTTAAAGTGGTCTGGTTAAGCAGTGGAAAGGCAGAATGGGTGAGCAACTGGAACACCGAAGAAGAGCATGGTGAGTATCGGGTATATACATGTAGTGGGAACGCAAGCATATAAGTTCGAGAGCAGTGCACGGGAACGCGTTCCCAGTTCCCACCCACTTTAAACCCTGTCTGTATTGGCATAGAACGTGGTTATTGGAATTCGTAGCTTGTCTGCATGCACTTCATTGCACTTGATGCTGTTGTGTTCACTGTTCAGGGGCCTTTGTCTCACTTGGTGCTGTTGTGTTCACTGTTCAGGGGCCTTTGTCTCACTTGGTGCTGTTGTGTTCACTGTTCAGGGGCCTTTGTCTCACTTCATGCTGTTGTGTTCAGGTGCACTCGAAGACAAAGAAGAGAAGAAAGGAGAGAATGGCGAAGAGGAGGAGGATCCGGAGATTGTGGAAGCGAGGAGGGAGGCTGAGGAGAAGAGAAACGAAAAGTATCGGAAGATAGAAGAGGAGAGAGAGTCGATGAGGCAAGGCATCCGTGACAAGGTAAGACCATCGCCAATCAACCGTGATCTGTGACGTCGTGACGATTTTAGATCACTGTAGCCATCTATAGGATCTCTGGGGAGACTGGGGTCAAGCAAGAGAAACACCCATCATCGTCATCATCGTCGTCGTCAAGAACAACAACAACAGCATTGCCATCATCATCATCATCATCATCATCATCATCATCATCATCATCATCATCATCATCATCATCATCATCATCATCATCATCATCATCATCATCATCATCACCATCATCATCACCACCACCACCATCGTCACCACCATATTAGCCAGTGATTTAGCAAATCAGTAGGCCTAAGTCAGTTAAATCATTAAATGGCGAAATAGTTAGCGAGATATGAAGAGGGGGAGTAACTCAATGAAGTCAATCGATTCTTTATATATATATATACATATAAATTATATTATATTATTTACTCTTTTATAGGCATATAATATTATATTATATATATAGCGTCTTCAGAATCCTGCCAAAGCGAAGCATGCAATGGGTAATAACTAGGGCTGTCGTTCGATTAAAAATTTTAATCGAAATTAATCGCACGATTAATTTTTTTAATCGCAATTAACGGCAAATTAATCGCAGTACTTTTCCGTCAAATATTATTAACCCTACTATTTTCTAAGGACCCCGGAAGCATAGCATTTTAATGACTGAATGCATTCTTTCTACTGCAAACATAATCAATAACCTTTGGCTTGGGCCTATTAAATTTCTCCATTTAGCCTATTGAACAGTTTTGTATGACAAACAGAATTGAAACACTGATAAACTCAGTCAACTGCTCAAAATCCGTTAATTTTTCATTTGAACCACCTTTACTTAAAATGATATAGACCTAAATTTGAAAATTAGACAGCCGTTTTCTGACTATCGAAATTAATTATTTATTTAACCAATGTATAGGCAGACCAGTTTATTAATTAACATTGGTCGGTTCAAGGGATGCTGTTATTAATTAACAATAGTAGATCTACTATTGAACTTCATTATTTAGTCACAATTTTTCACAAGCGACGGTGGTTCTTGCCAAACCTCGTCTCAGTTGTCCTTCTGTAGACCTAAACATTTATCATTTGAAACCTGGATCCATTGTTCTTGCCATCTCATGGAGTTCAACCAACGTCTGACGGGGTGAGGAAACAACCTTAGTGGACGACATTGTTTTGTTTTCGCTGGAATATTTGCCAAATAATGTATCACGAGCTTCAAGTATGAGCCTTCAGTTTAAAACGAGTTTTTCTGCCTCTGATTGAATTTTAATTAGAACTTATTAACGCGTACGATTAATGCGTTAAAATTTTTAATCGCAAATTTTTTTAACGCGTTAATCGCACGCGTTAACGCGATTAAATCAACAGCCCTAGTAATAACCTACGTTGTACTTAGCGAATCAATAATTGGCAAACTTGCACAGGCCCATCTCTGCAAAAACTTCTTGCACGGCTTGGCTTGAATAATTATTACAGTGTGTGCAACCGAGAGTAGGATATACGTTGGCATATTTCATCTATATAGGCCTACTGTCACATGCACTGGTGGTTTCGTTTAGTACGGAATCCAGAAGAAAGAGGTTCCAAAAGAAGATCCAGGTCTTGAGGGAAGACTCGGACGGAAGAAGAAGACTCCGGAAGAGCTAGCAGCCGAAGCCAACGGAGAATCATTGGACCCCAACGCACAGAGTAAGCCACTTGCATTTGATAACATTTCAGAGTTCGTCCTCAATGACACCAATAACAATAGCGATGGCAACAACACTAGGAAAGCTACAAGATGAGAACGTTAGACCAAGTGAGCCGTCGATTTGTAATCACTAATCAATATCATGTGACAGTGACACACTAGAAAGGGCTACAATTATTTTAAGGTTTGCATTTTGTTACATAGGCAGGGCTGTAGACCTATACTAAAAAAATTGGAGGTGAGTAGGCCTTGGCCTAGCTGCCTAGACCTCTCTGCAGATCATTTTCCCGTAGGCTGCTACACACAAATATTTGCGAGGTGGGTACGCGCTGTATGCCCGCGTGCACCTTATGCTACAACCATGGTGATAGGAGTTGCAAGTTTGTCATCTTAATTATTAGCAAAAAGATTGAAAGCTATTATAATATTCTATTTATGAGATAACACATAAACAATGTATGAAAATCTTTAGCAGACATTAGACAAAAATAACAATCGTTAATTAATGTTAGAATGAAAATGGGCTTCGTTTTAAGAAGTCTTAATTAACATAGATCAAGACTAAATACATAATAACGACAGTCGCCTGTAATTATTTATTGTTGCTGCAGCTTCGATATTTCCCAAAAATCTGGATGATCTGTCGGCGAAAGTGAAGGATCTGCCAGGAAGTGTGATGACGTCAGTGTCAGGAGCGACTGAGAAGTGTTCTCTCCAGTAGACTAAGAGGAATGGAAGGCAAGTTTTAGTAAATAAACAATTCTCGCTATTACCAGCAATACCAATTATTTTGCATAAAATCTGTCACAGGCCCTATATGCTTAAGAATGAACCTTGATGTGTAATTATAGCCTAATAATCACTCTCGGTAGGCTATAATTGCACAGTAGGCCTATGAGCACAACATGAATGTGCGATTACGATGATTCATGATTCGTAGAAACATTTATTTTATAGCGAATACCGGTAGTGGAACAGTGTAGGCCTAGGCCCTATATTGCACTGAAAATATCTATGAAATAATGTAATTGCATCATAATCAAATTGCAATTATATAGACCTACACCAAAGCCTGATCTATCTGACATCGTTCACAGAAATCATTAGGCCTATAGGCTAGGTTAATTTGAGGTTTTCAGCAAAGGCCAATAGTTTGTGGAAAGTAAAAGTCCGTACAACAAGTTTCTTGACATCTTGAAATGCAGTCAACTGTTCTCATGTTTAGATCTCGACATGCAGAAGATATCGTTTTTAGGAAAGTGAATAAACAAAGCAGAGTCAAGAATAAGTCGGCATGCGAACGATAACCATGCAGGCGAGTCATATGCCTGAAACCTCACGACGTCTTTCGTTTAGGCCTATCTCTGGAGCTGTGGATTCCATGCATAATCATGCAGTTACGCAAAACAACTAAAATAACATGTTAGGATTGGCAATAATGCTTGATCTGGTTTAATGTCAAATATTTTCTTGTTTTTCAAGGGATATTTGGAATGACGCATCAAGACAGAGAATGACATCCTGGGGTTTTAACACTGACCATGAAGAAACGGAATATTCAGCCAGCGGACCATATGGACGTCAAGAACTGATTTTTTACTATAATCGTAGACTTTTTCGCTTTAACGGTGTAATTATAATTATTACGATAGCCTTCTAGGTTGTGCCGCATGCAATTTTAGATTATTCACCGGACATAATTATATAATTACTGGTATAGCCTACTGCTCGGCGTTTGTATATATAATACGCTGTCACGTTGCTTAGCAGATTGTTTTAATCAATTAGAATTATAAATTAGGCCTATTATATCAGGCAAGCAAACATGGCGTTATCTAGAGCGAATCAATTATTAAAATATAGTCAATCGAGGCGTCGCTTGGAACGCCACCAGCGCTAAGGTATCGTCATTAATCATGCAGTAAGGCTATCAGTGTGTTGAATTACAATAAGAAATGCCTTGTACCATGGTTTGAGTTAGATCGCGCTTTAATCGACGGTTATTTCTTAGAAGCAATTGAGTGCATCCCATTCTGTGCAGACTGGAGGGGAAGGTACCCTTAGATACCCGCGGAGCAACAGAGCTCTCCAGTGGTTAAAGTGGTTTGGGTGAGCACAGTGGCGGATCCAGAACTCTTCCGCGGGGGGTGGGCTAAAATGGGACAGGGGAAATTTTTCCCGAAATTTCGTTGTTGGTCGTCAAAAAATAGTGATCGGTCTTTGGTTGAGGGAAAAAAGTACTTTTCATCCGCCAAAAAGTTGATGACCTTTTTTTTTAGTCCTCCACTTGAAAACGGAATGGGGGGGGGGCACGTTCCATACGATTTTCCGAATAGGGGGGGGGGCAATATACCATTACACCCATATTCGTATTGTTAATTTCAGACCAAATGGGGGGGGGTCACCTCCCATGGCAGTTTTAAATGGGGGGCCATGGCCGGATTGCCCTCCTGGATCCGCCCCTGGGTGAGCAGTGGGAACGCCAACTATGAGCAGTGGGAACGCTTATGAAGTTTTATTTAGTAACGCCCATGTGTTAAGCCTTGGTTCCACGCATGGTGAGCAGTGGGAACGCAGGCCAAGAAATTCTAGAGCCCACTTTAAACCATGGAGCTCTCGCAGCTAGGTAGTCTGGGGCAAGACCATGCAAGGTGACATTTCCGAACCAGAGCATGCAGCGACCCATATTCATTGCTGCATTGTCCACAATAAGAATGAATTATAATATCGATCCCTCAACTTACCGGACATAATCCTAGTCCTGGCTGCGGTGGGGGTAGGGGGGAGGGCAAACGATCATGTTCATCAGGTAGGCCTAGGCCTAAACATAATTATTGAAGGATAAGACTGAGTCCACACGCATTCAATTCGACCCTCCTGCATGGCAAGGCTGACATGGTAACAGAGTCGGCATAAACTTGCAGGGGTGTCAAAGAGCTGGCCCGCGGGCCATTTGTGGCCCGCCGACGATTTTTTTCTGGCCCGCGGAGCCTTCCCTAAAGATTACAAAATTAGAGGATAAAAGTTCAATTTTTTTTATTTTACAGTCAGCGCCAAATACATGAAGGGTTTTTCTTACTGACGTCACTTGTGCTCAGACGCACAACTCTGTGTATAGGGGGCCTACTATAAGACTGTATCTAAGGTTTCTGGTTGGCTGTCTGTTAACAAAATTATGAAAGTTACGAAAGACATATTATTTTAAATATTCTGGGAATTGGCTGACCAAGCCAGGAGCTCTTTTTCATATCACTGCCCAATTTTGCTCACGATCTTTGACATCCTGGCCCTCCACTTGTTTGAATATGTTCACACTGGCCCGCCACTTGTTGGAAGATGTTCAAACTGGCCCGCCACTAAAAAAGGTTTGACACCTCTGGCATAAAGTAATCGTAATCGTAGTCTCGAGACTTCTAAAGCGCCCACAAAAGCGAAGTTGCGGGAACCAGTTTATTCATAGGCGCTTAATCGAAACAAAATCGATAGGCAGCTGGTCAAGTCCGGAGAGTCAGGCAGCTAGGCAAGGCAGACATAAAACGTGTAGCCTACATTAAGGCTATAGCCTAAAGCTTAGGTCTAATAAATATAATAGGCCTATTAGGGAAATTCTTTCAATCCTTTCATTTGCCAACAGTGGGTATAGAGCTGTGTATAGCCTAGGCCTAGCCTATAGGCTAATTATGCTTAGCCTATCGCGCATTCTTTCAGATCTATGATGACAACAATAATTATTATTTGACGTAGGCTAGATGGTTATATTATAAGAGCGACCTGAATGAAGAGTTTCAAATTAGGCCTAAAACATTAGGCTACCAAATTATAGCGCTCGATCGGCACATAACGTCGCTCTCTCGACCAGTCTTGACGAGCGACCGCGCATTCGCACGTAGCCTGCCCATTGTCGTCCGAACCATGAAGCTTTTTTACTAGGCCCTATCTCAACCGGGGACCGTAGACCGGTTTGGGTCCGCTATTCCGAGGGTCCAGTATTCCGAGGGTCCACTATTCCGAAGGTCCACTATTCCGAAGGTCCGCTATTCCGAAGGTCCACTATTCCGAAGATTGTACTGTTATACGCCTATTATGATAAAATTAATCAGTCAGGTTTGGGTCTATTATTCCGAAGGTCCACTATTCCAAACTCTAAACCTAACCCTAACTCACCGTAAACCTATAACCACCAAGGATACAGAACAAAATACAGCGGATAGGCCTATTTGGAATAGTGGACCCCCAGAATAGTGGGCCGTTACAGTAATCTCCGAACTTATGAAGCTCAGGGATTTTTAGTCAACGGAGTAATTTGAGAATGGGAGTGATAATTATGATTGTGCTTGGGTTTCCCGCCCTGATGACACCACGGGCTAGAAAGCTGTGGGTTAGTTACAGACGTTTGGGGTTTTTGGATTCCAGGTTGAGGAAAAGAGAATTGCAGTAGTCGTGCTTATTCATCAATCTTATATATTACAAGCTGTGCCCGGC
>OX243815.1:30164480-30275586 GCA_945859605.1 Lumbricus rubellus | reverse complement strand
AAAAAGTGTTAGTTTTTTTGCAACGAGGAGATGACGTCATCAATTTATGCGGAAGGGCTATTTTTAGCGAATTTTATGCAGTTCGCGATCGTTTTTCGTAAACAAACTTGTGAAAAATGGGGAAAATAGCAGACGTTCAGTTACGCTCGAAAGCTGCTATTCTTGATGAAGAAGGATATTCATATTTCGTCATAGGCGATAAATTAGGATGATCGAAATGTTGGGTAGCAAAATGGGTTGAAAGAAGCACAGGCGAGTTAGGCGATCATGCACGATGCGATGCGGTCGACTAAAGATTTTGACACAGGCTGCAGCTATTAAAATAATCAAAAAGGCGAAATACAGACGAGGACCTGGATTGAGACAGATAGAAAAATCTCTCAAAACAGGTGGACTTAAGGACAATAAAGAAACAATCAGAAATTACATGAAAGGGGAGTTAAAGCGGAGAAGTTGGAAACACAGAAAAGCGCCATTGCTAACAGACGCTCAGAGGAAAAAACGGTTGTTGTTCGCGAGCACATACATCTGCTGTTTCGCGAGCATGGCTGAACGAAAATATTCCTAACTGCATTCAAAACTGGTCTCCAAACTCTCCTGATCTCTCACCGATTGAAAATCTCTGGAGTGTATACTCTCAGGAAGTGTCTACAATGATCCTGAACCAAATACTCCTGCTCAGCTAAAACGTCGTTTGCGAAAACATGGAATTCGATATCGGTTGAAACTTTGCACAACCTCATCGAATCTTTACCCAGACAAATGAAAGCTGTTATAGCCAGCAAAGACAACACTATTGCCTATTAAATGGTACAATAATTATTGATTTTTGTTGTGTATATTTTTTGTAACAAGCTAGCAAAATCGTTCACGAACTTATTGGACACCCTGTATATGTGTATATATATGGCATGAACCTATCGTCGAATATATATATATATATATATATATATATATTCGACGATAGAGATAGAGACCAACAGACAGACAGAGATATAAGAGGGGAGACGATCGACGCATTGGTTTCGACCTATCCCTGTTAGACCAGCGAACCAGGTCAGCAGTTGGAAAAGCAAATATACAATGGTGTATTGGTGCATTGATCTGTGCGTATGCGTGTCTATGTATGCCAGTCTGTGTGTATGTATGCCAGTCTGTGTGTATGTATGCCAGTCTGTGTGTATGTATGCCAGTCTGTGTGTATGTATGCCAGTCTGTGTGTATGTATGCCAGTCTGTGTGTATGTATGCCAGTCTGTGTGTATGTATGCCAGTGTGTGTGTATGTATGCCAGTGTGTGTGTATGTATGCCAGTGTGTGTGTATGTATGCCAGTGTGTGCGTGGGTTTCGCGATTTGTTCTGTTACGAATCCCCTTCTACTAATTCGTTGAATCGATTTTTCGGGGACCATGTTCGTCGTTGTCGTCGTCGTCGTCGTAGTCCCGCACTAAATCTTGTCGTTTGCCTCCTCCTCCTCCTCCTCCTCCTCCTCCTCCTCCTCCTCCTCTTCCTCCTCCTCCTCCTCCTCCTCCTCAACCTCCTCCTCCTCCTCGCTCCGTACGTGCCCCGATCTACGCAACGCACTGAACGACGACGACGAAGCATGGCCGTCTAATAGAGGGAGTCAGACGGCAACGACCCTCTGCAGCGGCTGCAGCGGCGGAGTTAGTCGTTGGCGGCAGATCATCCGAAGAGGAGGGAAAGGGAGGACTGCATGGGGGAGGAGGAGGCGGATTTAGGACGGACAGTGGGATAAGGGGAATGGCCGCCGTAATGGTTCGTCTAATCCGGGCATGCAGGACTGCAGCCGAGGAGGAGGAGGACGAGGAGGTAGAGGAGGAGGAGGAGGAGGAGAAGGAGGAGCAGGTGGAGGAGGAGCAGAGTGAGTATAAGTCATGGAATGACGATGCCTGGAAAGAGTCGCAGCGATCGGCGCTGTAATTGAGTTTGCTCAAACTGCTCTTCTGGGGTCTAACGGAGGAGGAGGAGGGGGAAAGGAGGAGGAGGAGGAGGAGGAGGAGGAGGAGGAGGAGGAGGAGGAGGAGGAGGAGGAGGAGGAGGAGGAGGAGGAGGAGGAGGAGGAGGAGGAGGAGGAGGAGGAAGAGGAACCGGGAACAATCGGCAGATGGACAATGCGCTGCTCACTTTCAAATTCACGATTTTACACACACACACACACGCGTTGTGGGACGCGGTGGTGTAGTGGTGGTGTAGTAGCGGTGTAGTGGTGGCGTCGTTGCCTTGGAGCCGGAAGGTTCGAGGTTCGAATCCCCTTCGCCGCGTAAGGACCTTGGGCAAGTCGTTCACTCACAATTGCTCGGCGCTTCGGCGTGAAACTTCGACGCAGTGTCCGGTCTGCATTCGGGAGCGCCTCTGAGTAGAAAGAGAGAGCTTGAAGGGGCGCTATAACAAGTACACATACAAACAATCATATATACACATATACATATATATATATATATATATATATATATAGTTTACTTCGTCATCGCCGTCGTCATCGTTGCTATACTGAGACAGGCAGATAATTATAGACAGCGAATAGGATAAGCAGGAATGTTGGGAGAAGGCCTACACTCACCATCAGCTGTTCCCATTCCCTCATCCACCATTCTTCAACCTACACCACCACTCCCAGAATGCCACAGTGCACTGGCCACGCATGCCGTTCCTTCCGCTTTTCCTCATTCTTTCTCTCCATCTTCTCTTCTTCTGTTTCCATTCTGTTTTCACTGTGTTCCCCGATTTCCTAATTCACTCCCACCCCCTCCCCACACACATGTTCATTCCCAGGCTCGTCTTTCGCGATAGGAACCCGCGCCTCCAAAGCCATGTTGACCTAACACGCTCGAATTACTGTTCGATCCCCTTAGCGTCGTCGTCGTTGCCATGCCAACCGCCTCCCTCCACTCGCTAGATGGCCGTTGAATATATATATATATATACACATATATATATATACATGTATATATATATAACAGTATGTGGCGGTTGGCAGATGTCGCTAAACTCTGTCGTTTTTTATGAATATTGATAAAGATCTCATTGTATACTCAGCGGTCATCTCCGATTGCCCTCGTCCTTGTCCAACGTCCATGCATCCATGCACTCGAACGAACGACATCCATTCTCAACCGAATGCCCCGATCCTTCATCCACCCCCTCCCGATCCTTCATTGTATTCTCGTCCCCATGCACCCACGACTCATCGGATTCCCTCCTCGATTCTTCACCATCTGTCATAATTATTTCGTGGATAGCATTCCATTTTTTTAGCTTTCTGCTGAATCCCCATGCATGTTTCCTTATTATGTGCATTTTGTATTCATACAGCATAACACGAGGAATGTTTTTTCTCCCAACGGATATGAGTTATTTCAACACTTGCAATTAATTTACGTTGTCACGCCAAAACTAGTTCAGACAGTATTTATGTAATTCTCGCCTGATCAGAGTTGCCATCAGAGGCTCAGAGTCTCGCTTTTGGCAAGGGCTCAGAATTTCGTCGTTGGCTTAGATTCCGGGCGACGATGATCGTGAGCAGGAAATTTATTTACTTATTAAGGTGACTTATACATATACAGCGCCTCTTCAAGACTAGCTATTCAGAAGCGCTCCCGATTGAGCCACGGAATGACTATAAGTAGGCTACTGATCGAATGGCTGGGTATTATGTCATAAGGGTGAACGATTGAACTGCCAAGTAGTGGTCGGTGGACTAGTTTCTCTGGCCAAAAGAAACTACAATTTCCTCGAAACTAAGTTACAAACGAACTGGTCTATATATGCTAGTTCTATTAATTTTATGCCTTGTAACGGACAAACGCCGACGAAAGCGGCTGCAGGCCAAGTTCGCCAACTATAGGCTAAGTGCCGATGTAGAGAAGATGAAGTTGTAAATGCATCATGGCCATGTTTGGCAACGTCGTTCACGTACCCGACGTAGACAACGAAGAGTCAAGTGAAGCAGGAAGAAGAACTGTTCCAATTTATCACTGACGAAGTACGTTTCCGGTCGGATTGAGCGCAGAGAAGAAGGAAGAGGAATTATTTAGATTTGCTTCCCGGAAACCACTGACTAATAAGCAGTAGACCTAATCCATCTAGAATGGAGAGCAATAATTGAGCCCTCGGGCACTCGTTCAGATTTGTACCAGGGTCAGATCGAGTGCTTCCCGAGTTGCCCTTTCGTCCGTTTTATGCCGTCGGCTGATCCTTCGCCCGCCCGCCGCAGCCGACGTCATTTTATCGGTCAATTATAATAGAGGAGCTTTGTCGGCCAAACGACGACGCGATCGCTCTACGGCATTCTACGGTTTACCGTATTTCCGGGAAATTTCGCCCCGCGCGTGCAGCGTTTGGCTGCATCTTGATAACGCTATCTCGTGTGTGCCTCACTGTATTGCGTGCAGCAGCGCCGCGTTGGCATATGACACCACGAAGCGAACGATACAGAGGTCTAATGATGATTTAGTGAATCCTGAGATCTATAATAGCGCGTGTCATCTCGCTATTCTTGCAATTATTTTCGGATCTCTATTCCTGCTTAAGATAAGCCTGTTATTTATATAGCGCCATTATTATAGCCTAATAATGTTCAAGACTGTCAAATTGCAATGCGCTTCTTTCATTCATTTATTCATTCATTTGTTTCTTTAAATGTTCATTCATTCACTAATCCATGCAATCGCCATCCAGCAATACAGTCAGTCAGTCAGTCAGTCAGTCAGTCAGTCAGTCAGTCAGTCAGTCAGTCAGTCAGTCAGTCAGTCAGTCAGTCAGTCAGTCAGTCAGTCAGTCAGTCAGTCAGTCAGTCAGTCAGTCAGTCAGTCAGTCAGTCAGTCAGTCAGTCAGTCATTCAGTCATTCAGTCAGTCAGTCAGTCAGTCAAGTGTAGGCCAATCAATCAATCAATCAATCAATCAGAAAGTCTTTCAATTGTTTATTCAGTCAGTCAGTGAATAGATATATCTCTTTGTCTGCTTAAATCTGTTTGTCATTTTTTTCTGCTATTCAACTCAATATTGGGAAATTTTAATAATAATGATGATGATGATGATGATGATGATGATGATAATAATAATAATAATAATAATAATAATAATAATAATAATAATAATAATAATAATAATAATAATAATAATAATAATAATAAAATTTTAAAAAATTAAATTAAAAAGTAGGCTAATTAAATAATAATAATAATAATAATAATAATAATAATAGTAGTAGTAGTAGTAGTAGTAGTAGTAGTAGTAGTAGTAGTAGTAGTAGTAGTAGTAGTAGTAGTAGTAGTAGTAGTAGTAGTAGTAGTAGTAATGGTGGTGGTGGTAGTAGTAGTAGTAGTAGGCTAGTAGTAGTAGTAGTAGTAGTAGTGGTAGTGGTGGTGGTGGTGGTGGAGGTGGTGGTGGTGGTGGTGGTGGTGGTGGTGGTGGTGGTGGTGGTGGTGATGGTGGTGGTGATGGTGGTGGTGGTGGTGGTGGCGGCGGTGGCAGTGGTGGTGGTGGTGGTGGTGGTGGTGGTAGTAGTCGCAGCAGGAGAAGCAGTGGTAGTACATGTAATTGACGTCAAAATGACCTTTTGACTGTAGGGAGGCATTCTACCCTGCGCATACATATAGTTCAAAGCGATCTAATAAGACATGACACTGTCAGTCGCAGGAGGGCGCGAGCATCGGGCCATTCGCCAAAGGTAGTTAAATTCGGTGAACGGCTGTTCATAGTATTGATGGTGATGCTCTTTTTGGCAGCATATACCCATGGGTTTTGGCGCCATCCCAGCGCAAATATTTTATTCCGTTCCACAACCTGCTACGTAGACTTTTTTTATTTGGTTACACACCGTGGTAGTCGCACTGTACGTGTTCGTGTGTGTGTGTGTGTGTGTGTCTGTGTGTGTTTGTGGGTGTGTGCATGTAGGTGGGTGTAGGTGTGTGTGTGGGTATTGGTGTGGGTGTGTGTCTGCGTGTGTGCACGTTTGTGCTTTACTGCGAGAGGATAGCAGAGGAGAGGAGAGGAGATGAGATAATAGGAGAGGAGTGGAAAGGAGAGCAGAGGAGCGGAGAGAAAAGGAGAGGAAAGGGGAGAGGAGGGAAGAAAGAAAAGAAGAGAACAGGAGAGAAGAGCGGAGCAGAGCAAAGCAGAGGAGAAGATAGCAAATGAGAGGAGAGGATCGGACAGAAAAAGAGAGGAGAACAGACGAGAGGAGAGGAGCGGAGAAAAAACCAGGAGAGGAGAGGAGAGGAGAAGAGAGGGAAGCAGAGTAGAGCAGCGTAGGTTAAGGCAGAACAAGATAATAATAACAATGACGATTTCTATGGCGCCGTAACACCGCCATGCCGTTACAAGGGCGCCTGAGATAAGATGGGGAAAGACCAGACGTAAGAAGAGAGCCTGTGACAATAGAATAGAATGCCCGTCCGGAGAGAATAGGCAAACACAGAGCATGATAGAAGAGGAGAGAGACGGAGAAGAGAGAGGAACACATGGTATAGGAGGACAGACTAACAGACGACAGAGCAGGAGAGAAGTAGGCTATGCGCATATTTTTTTACAAACGAGACTTGGCTTTCATCGCTCAAACGACTTGTCAGGCTAAACGAAAAAAACGCCAAACTCGTCTAAACTGCCCAACCCATTGCTTTTATATTAATTTAATCGTCACCAGAGGGCCGAAACGCGACCGCCAGAAGTTCAGCCAAACACGCCATGCATTCACGAGTAACACACACCAGCCACAAGGGCATGATGAGAGCACAAGATATGGGAGGAAAGCCACGAGAAGACAAAAAAGCAGGAGGCGAAGAGAGAGACAGTAAGACAGACATACAGATAGGCAGACAGAGACAGAGACAGAGAGAGGGGAGGAGAAAATTGTAAAGGATCTGTGCGTTGTTTGTGTCTGCCACTCGTTTCATCTCTAAAATAGTTTTTCTATAACAGGTTCAAGGTGCTTTCGGTTTTGTCATCTTCTTCTGCGCTCCGTATCAATGATATCATCAAAACCAAATGCACGTTGTATCTTCTGGAACCGATATCTACTTTATATTATCCAGCCATGCTGTTGCTGACAGTTATATGCAGGCCCGCCGACAGAAATTCCGGGCCCCCTGGGCAGGGAAGTCACGGGCCCTAAACTGTCATTAGACTTTTATATTGCAACTTTCAATATAAAAAATAAACAGAAATAGCAAAAGTGCGGGTGCGGATGTACGATAATGCATACATTTAAGATTCCAATCAGTTCTTAAAATGTTAAGAATTTAGTTTTCAAATTTAAAAAAAAATTATGATAAGGTGGTCTAATCAAAAAGCAACCCTTTCCGGATTTAACTTCAGCAAAAGCGTTTATTGTATCCTGCAGGTATCCATTTTTTTATTTTTGTCTGGGAGCCTTTAAAATGCACTTCGGAAATGCTCTTTTTTATCGCCTGGTAAATTGTCCGGATGTCTTGGACTCCAAGACTTGGAGGACCGTTTCTTATGTCATAGCCTAGAAGCTTAGGAGTTATGCCGTTTTGAATAATAGCCTAATATTACTATCACACAAGTAGGCTACAACTCTTTAAGTTTCAACTTTCAAGCTGTCTGATCTCATAGTAATTCTATACGGTTTCAATCGTTTGTGTAGACAAGAGCCCTGGAGGCAGAGTGTCAACATAAAAGCAAACATTTTACAGTTTCTATAATTTCAGGATTTTTGTAAGTCTAATTTATAATGTCAACTTCTGGAATTATGATGCCACACCACAAATTTCATTCTCATCCATGATCTATTCGGCTATGATCACCATGAACTTTTAATTCACTCGAATTAACCGGTGTTAGAGTGATTTACGGGCTCTGATTTGTCTTCTTTTAAAATCAGACAACGTATAATAATTAGCAGAAGAGCGTTTTGAGACAGAAGTGAGCGTGTCATTTGGAAAAACCTGATTAGGCCTCGTTATAAGGTAATGGACATGCAGTTGCTTGAATGTTGAAGCTTAAACAGTAACTTGTAACCCACTTGTGTGATAGTAAATATTAGGCTATTATTCAAAACGGCATAAGCTTTCTATAGGCTTATAAGTCACATAAGTGATTATAGGTTGGGCCCGCCACTCGTAATAAACATATGCAAATTGTTATAACCAGTGTAGCCTGGGCCCCCTCCGGGCCCCTAAAAGTCGCCGGGCCCCTGGGCAGAAAATTACTTTAAGCTGAAAAACAAAAGCAGAGATTTCCCCACGCGGTTTCTTGAGTTTCTCAACTTGGGTGTGTGGTATCTTTGTAGGTATACGTCAACCGCGGATTAATCCTTAATTAGTCCGGCCTAAAGATGGTGTCCTTACTAACAGGAGGACTTCTCGGAAATCCACTTAGCGGTGAGTGTGAACATGTGCTCTTTCACTTTTAATTAATTAGATCTATATTCCCAGCAGTCGCATATGTTCAAAAATCAAGAGAGAACTCTAGCACACAACGATCGATACAGGCAAACATAGGTCAAATGCAGAGAACGTTAGGCTTATCGCAGTGCTTAATCTATAGACATCTCTGGGGGTGGGGAAGTTCCCCAAAGGACTGAGAATAAAGGCTGCACTGGTAAATTTTGAGGTGAGTACACGGTGACCGGGAGAAAAATCGACTTTTTTAGGGTCCGAAATTTCTGACGACCTTTTTCAGTCATCCGGCCGAAATTTTCAGAGAATGGAATGTTCACAATTTCCCGTCCGAAAAACCTGTTGACCTTTAGGCCTATACAATATAGGCCTACATGCAACATTCTCCCTCCAGAAATTCGACAGGTTCATAAAATTCTGTGATGTTTTGTCGTCAGTAGAAGACTCATGAGAGAGATCGAAGTAGGCTACAAAAAGTCAGCAGAATTTTTAAAGCGACAATTTATGGACTTTAGAGTAGTCTTGTCTGAAATTTTGACGAAAAGACTAAAAAGGTCATCAGTTTTTGGGGAAGTAAAACGTACGTTTGCGGAAGGAAATTTAGGTGAAAGACTAAAAATTGAGGTTGTCAAATATTTGCGGGTAAAAAAAAGAAAAGGTGACGTCGGTGTCCGTCTGAGCGGTTGTCGTCCGCCCAAAGCGGTCATTTTACGCCCCCTCGACCCTCCAGATACCTAAATTCCCCCCCCCCTCCAAGCAGGGAGACTAGATTAAACACTGGAAGACCAGCCTTTCATTAAACCCTTTAAGGCCCCCTCATCATGCGTTGAAGGACATTTGAATGACGCTTGCTTTGACTTCGACAAAACAGGAAATCAGCGTGTCGAGTTTATGTCGAGTTTTATATAGACTTATGTGTGTGTGTGCGTGTGTGTGTGTGTGTGTGTGTGCGCATGTGTGTGCGTGTGTGGATCGAACCCGAAATGTCAGAATTAATCGATTTCGAAGCGCTGGGCTCAACTCAGCGAATCAATAGCAACGCAGAAGCGAAAGCCAATCACGTGGATGCAATCAAGACAGTAAAGCCGTAAAAACGAGAATAGGGAATTGGTTATTTACACGAACAGTCCGAAACACAGATAGACAGATATACACTAAGCAGCGCAGATATACGGACATATCCATAGTATAACTCATTCATTCATTCATTCATTCACACGCTCGCTCAGTTGCTAGCTTACTTACTCACTCTCTCACTCACCCATGTGTGCGTATAATGACTTTACATAAATACAAACACATGCATACATACATACATACATACATACATACATACATACATACATACATACATACATACATACATACATACATACATACATACATACATACATACATACATACATACATACATACATACATACATACATACATACATACATACATACATACATACATACATACATACATACATACATAAATACATACATACATACAATTGTCATACATACATACATACATACATACATACATACATACATATATACATACATACATACATACATACATACATACACCACACTCACACATACATAGATACGTACGTATACATGCAAACATGTGTATAGGTTTATACGTATATAAAGACAGACGTAAATTGGCCAGCAGCTCCTCTTCCATCGGATGGATGACGGATTGAGCTGACGATGGAAAAGGAAGCGAGACGTGTTCCAGGATCATACCAGTTCCAATTTCCGATGGACATTTATTTCGACTGGCATTCGATCAGGATCCCGTTTGTCGACTGACAAGATAAAATTGGAATCCTCTATCATTCCTCCTCCTCCTCCTCCTCCTCCTCCTCCTCTTCCGCTGGGCTTTCCACGTCATTCCACTG
Source organism: Lumbricus rubellus (assembly GCA_945859605.1). Lineage (NCBI taxonomy): Eukaryota > Metazoa > Annelida > Clitellata > Crassiclitellata > Lumbricidae > Lumbricus > Lumbricus rubellus. Next base: position 30,265,307 of record OX243815.1, on the reverse strand, counting down.
GTCTACCTATTGAAATGCATCCTCACAATCATCTCACTCTCATTTGACGCCACGCTGCTTTTCCCTTTTTCCAAGTCTTCATCCCGTGGCCTTCGATGCATTTTTTCTCATTCTGCTCGTCCTTCTACTCCTCTCTCTCTCTCTCTAATCGTTCTTTTCTCTCTTCCCACTGCCAATCGGTTTCTTACTTTTCTCCCTCTGTAGGCTATAGCTCATTTTGTTTTGTGCGTTGCCTCTATATTTACTTCTATAAGTAATTTTTCTCGTTTTTCTTCCCTTAGCGACCTTTTTCTCGCCTCTTCCGTCTTCTCTCTGCCGCTGCCCTATAGCTTATGTTCGATTATCCTCTTCCTCCTTCTCCTCGTATTCCTTCTCCTCCTCCTGCTTCTCTATATCCTCCTTGATGGTGATGATTACTTCGCCGATCCGAGTCAGATGACTCCTCCTTCTCCTTCTCCTTCTCCTTTTTTCCCTTCTCCTTCTTTTTCTCCTCTCCTCTTTCTCCTTTCATTCTCGGAGATTATCCTCCCCCTCTTTCTCCCTCTCCTTCCTCTCTTTCTTCTTCTCCTCCCCTCTTTCTCCTTTTCCTATCCCTCATCCCATTTCTCCTTACCCTCACCCCTTTTCCCTTGTTCTTTTCCTATTTTTCCTCCCGTCCTGCTTCTCATCCTCCTACTTCTATTCACGTTTCTCTGACCGTGTCTCTCGTTCCATTTTCAGAAACTTTCTTCTTCTGCACAGCTACTCCTCCTTCTGCTTCTCTATAGTCTTTCCTCCCTCCCTCCCTCCCTCCCTCTCTTCCTTTATTTATATGTCTGTCTGTCAGTCTGTATATCTCTCCAAATTCATCTGACCACACCTCTTTTCTTCTTCTTCTTCTTCTTCTTCTTCTTCTTCTTCTTCTTCTTCTTCTTCTTCTTCCTCCTCCTCCTCCTCTTCCTCTTCATCTTCCTCGCAGAGGGTCCTTTTCCACTTCTTCATTTCTCTGGTTTCTGCTTCTGCTTCGCTATCAAGCAACGACGACGCACTTATCACCAGTCGTTGCATCTCTTCTCCTCCGAGCGAAGAAATCCCATTCCGATTCACGCATCATTTATTTGTTCTGGACTCGGATCGGCGACATCATCATTCATGCGAGGGTTATGAGCCGGACGATTGCTTGGTCAGTCAATCAATCCTCGCCCCTCTCCTGCTGCCCCACCACCACACCCCCACTAACCCCTCCACATCCAGCCGCGACTTGGCCTTTGGCCGATCGGACGAACCTTGGCAACATTCGCAAATCCTGAAAAATGTAGACGGCACGAACGCCAGTAGTCGTTCACAGCGATTATATCGCGCAGTAAAATGTGCGTGTATGTGCCTGGTGTCTGCATGTCTGTCTGTCTGCCTGTCTGTCTGTCTATCTGCCTATCTGCTTGTCTGTCTGCCTGCCTGTCTGTCTGCCTACCTGTATGTCTGTCTGTCTGCCTGTCTGTTTGCCTACCTGTCTGTATGTCTGCCTGTCTGTCTGCAAGCCTGTCTGTCTGCCTGCCTGTGTCTGTGTCCATCTGTTTGTTGGTCGATGTTTTGATGCTACCGATAAAACAGTGATGATTAAGGCATGCGTGTGAATAAGAGGGAAAGGTTAACAACGGTAAAGGTTAGTTATTTGGCATCGCGATTGATCACAGACCTCTCTCGATAGGCATCCATAGGTTGACCGATCAAGGGCCTGGTTCTGCTGACGAATGATCGCTTGGCGGACGCGAAAACATCAGTTCAAACGGTCGACCTTTCCACGAAGAATAGGAGCCTACACGACTGGACAGCAAACATGACGCACTGCATGGACGGTGAATGGAGAGCTAACCAGACTTCCCAATAATATATGTCAACGATGCAGGCTACTCCCTGCAATAAATTGCGATAAAATACATGTTACTATAGACTAGTCTCTCCTTATAAATTCCCACATTGCAATGGCAGCACTTTTTGGCTGCTATCTTACAAAATTTGTAGTCTATGGGTGGAGAATAAAACACAATGTAGTTATTTAAAATAAAATTTAAGGGAGCAACTCTTGGTCCCAAGTGCGGGGTACATGCCTCCATGGTCGAAGGTCAAGGAGGAGGAGGCCTGATGAGCAGACACGGAGACGGTCCGTCGGCCCATGAGGGAGGGAAGCCAGTGCACGGAGATGTGGAGGAGATGAAGACTAGTTTATAGTCATGATATGGCAGAAGATTGGAGCAGAATTTGCAGAGTAAACGTTTTCCAATAGACAGTTGAAATCTTTATGGAGCGAGCAACAGAAGCCTACTTATCGATTCAGAAAAGTCACTGTCCCCCGACTCGGGCGGGGACCGCCGGGGGTGTAACTTACAATGGACAGGAATTTACGTGTGCAGTAAAGAAACACGCTAAAAGGCTTAGGCCTACATTGTGTGCTTTTGAGTATAAGTAAAGCAGGGAACTTGGTACCTCGTTGGAAAATTTCTAGCGTATAACTAAAACGTAGGTCGTCGGAAATTTCGGGCCAAAGCGCACTAGAGTAGGCCCTAAACATAGCTGGGTGTGCACTGTGCAGTTATAAAAATTCCTTTTAAAAAACCCTGGTATAGCCTACGACCTGTAAGCAGTGGTTAAAGTGGTCTGGTTAAGCAGTGGAAAGGCCGAGTGGGTGAGCAACTGGAACACCGAAGAAGAGCATGGTGAGTACTGGGTATATAGTGGGAACGCAAGCAAATAAGTTCGAGAGCAGTGCACGGGAACGCGTTCCCAGTTCCCACCCACTTTAAACCCTGTCTGTATTGGCATAGAACGTGGTGATTATATTTTGGAATTCGTAACTTGGCTGCATGCACTTCATTGCACTTGATGCTGTTGTGTTCACTGTTCAGGGGCCTTTGTCTCACTTGGTGCTGTTGTGTTCACTGTTCAGGGGCCTTTGTCTCACTTGGTGCTGTTGTGTTCACTGTTCAGGGGCCTTTGTCTCACTTGATGCTGTTGTGTTCACTGTTCAGGGGCCTTTGTCTCACTTGATGCTGTTGTGTTCAGGGGCCCTCGAAGACAAAGAAGAGAAGAAAGGAGAGAATGGCGAAGAGGAGGAGGATCCGGAGATTGTGGAAGCGAGGAGGGAGGCTGAAGAGAAGAGAAACGAAAAGTATCGGAAGATAGAAGAGGAGAGAGAGTCGATGAGGCAAGGCATCCGCGACAAGGTAAGACCATCGCCAATCAACCGTGACCTGTGATGTGACGATTTTAGAAATTTAGATCACTCTGACCATCTAAGATCTCTGGGGTCAAGCAAGAGAAACACCCACACCCATCATCATCATCATCATCATCATCACCACCACTATCATCATCACCACCATATTAACCAGTGATTAAGTAAATCCGCAGGTAATTTAAATGGCGAAATATGAAGAGAGGGAGCAACTCAATGAGGTCAATCGATTCCTTATTATATATATATAAATTATATATTATATATATATATAGAGAGAGCGTCTTCAGAATCCTGCCAAAGCGAAGCATGCAATGGGTAAAACATTGTAGGCCTACTTATATATGGCGAATCAATAATTGGCATAGGCTACTTGCACAAGCCCAACTCTGCAAAAACTTCTTGCAGGGCTTGGCTTGAATAATCTTTTGGCGGAAGCGGAGGTGAAAATTATCTCCAATGGCATCAATCTAGCTATGAAGTAAGGACTATGATCTGCGAAATTCCTCTGTCTACTTGCGACCTCTATCATGTGATCCAACTCTATTTCGCGTATTTTTTATTCCCGTGATTGTAAATTCAACTTCCATTCTGCGTATTTCATTATTCTTCCATAACATTAGGGTTGTACAGCCAACTCTATTTTTGCGTATTTTTATATTAAAGGCAATAATAGTGATGATGATGACGACGACGATGACAATGATGATGATGATGATGATGATGATGATGATGACGACGACGACGACGACGACGATGACGATGACGATGATGATGATGATGATGATGATGATGATGATGATGATGACGACGACGACGACGACGACGACGACGATGCACAATGAGTGACAATGGTCTTTGTATCAAGTGCATGAGCAGATGGCTCATCGATAGTTCGATACCCATAGCATAGGCCTACATTACATTTGCATCGCACTTCAATGATACATTTCTAATTAATTATTGCAGTGTACTAGTGTAGGCTACCGAGAGTACGTTGTCATATTATTTAATTTACTGTCACATGCACTGGTTTCGTTTAGTACGGAATCCAGAAGAAAGAGGTTCCTAAAGAAGACCCAGGTCTTGAGGGAAGACTCGGTCGAAAGAAGAAGACTCCGGAGGAACTAGCAGCCGAAGCCAACGGAGAATCATTGGACCCCAACGCACAGAGTAAGTCATTTGCATTTGATAACATTTCAGAGGCCCTCAATAATTATCCCAATAACAATAGCGATGGCAACAACGCATGCAGGTACAACATGTGAAAGTTAAACCAAGTACACCGTCGATTTGTAATCAATATCATGTGACAGTGACATGTGCACACTAGAAAAAAACTACAATTATTTTAAGGTTTGCATTTTTTTTATATAGGCAGGAATGTAGACCTACTATAAAAAAAATTGGAGGTGAGTAGTCATAGGCCTAGCTGCCTAGACCTGTCTGCAGATCATTTTCCCGTATACTATACACGCAAATTGGACCAAGAATATGATTCCAAAATTTCAAGAGATAAAGTTGAACGGATAAAAAGATGTGAATCTTTCAACTTCATATGCCGAAATTTCAGTTGAAGTTGAACGATTCATATCTTTTTATCCGTTCAATTTTATCTCATGAAATCTGGAATCATATTCGTCGTCCAATTCTCTAAATATTTGGAAAATGTTAGCTTGATATGTCATCAGGTATTAGAGATATATGCAAAACAATTTGGCTTACTTTTTTAACCACGGTGTACAGGGTGGGCCATAAAAAAAGACCCCCCTAGGTTTTTGCCAATATTTTGGCCAGAAGTAAGAATTTTGAAATGAAATTTTGCAGTCTTAAAGGCAATTCATATTTACACATGATGGCCAGATTTCATCTAAATATTTCAAACAGAACAAAAGTTATATCACTTTTAGTGAGGGCACCCCCCGTTTTTTGATGATTCAAAAACGAAACGCGAAAAAATTAGGTTTTTTGCCAATATCTTGGTCAGAAGTAAGAATTTCGAAATGAATTTTACAGGCTTAAAGACGATTCATATTTACACATGAACGCCAAATATCATCAAAATATTTCCAACACAACCAAAGTTATACCACTTTTAGTGAGACCACCCATCGTTTTTGACGATTCAATAACGAAACGCAACAGAAAGTAACAAAACACGATTTTATTAAGTCTCGTCTCAAATAACTGTTGTCAAATGAACTTGGCAGTGCTTCACAACTTGTGTTCAATGTGCCCACCACCAGTGCCAAAACTTCTTTTGAGTATCTTTGCAAAGTTCTTGATGAACCCCTGATTAATCTGACAGATTCCTTATTTACCAATTTGATTGTCATCTTGCTAAGTGACTTCTCAGTGACGTGCAGCTACGCTGGTACCCTGTTTCTGTTTTAAATAGTAATAATAATGATCATCTGGCATATGAAGGCTATTTGATAACAATTATCTGAGATGAGACTTAATAAAATCGTGTTTTTGATACTTTTGCTGCGTTACGTCTTTGAAATGTCAAAAAATGGGGGGGGGGTGGCCTCACTAAAAGTGATATAACTTTTGTTCTGTTCGAAATATTTTGATGAAATCTGGCCATCATGTGTGGATATGAATTGTCTTTAAGCCTGTAAAATTTCATTTTGATATTCTTACTTCTGGCCAAGATATTGGCCAGAATATTTGAATTGATTTTTTGTTACTTTTTGTTGCGTCGGGTTTTTGAATCGTCAAAAAACGGTGGGTGGCTTCACTAAAAGTGGTGTAACTCTTATTCTGTTTGAAATAGTTTAATGAAATTTGGCCATCTGGTGTAAATATGAATTGTCTACAAGACTGCAAAATTTCATTTCAAAATTCTTTCTTTTGGTCAAGATATTGGCAAAAATCTTAGGGGGGGTCTTTTTTTGGCCCACCCTGTATATTGCGAGGTGGGTACGCACTGCATGTCCACGCGCAACCTATGTTACAACCATGGTGATAGGAGTTGCAAGTTTGTCGTCTTAGCCTATTATCAAAAAGGTAGAAAGCTCTTATTATATTCTATTTGTGAGATAACATATAAACAATGTATGAAAATCTTTAACAGATATTAAACCAAAATATTAGTCGTTAATTAATGTTAGAATGAAAAGGGTTTCTCTTGAAGAAAGTCTTACATCGATCACAACTAAACACATAATAAAAACAGTCGCCTGTATTAATTGTTGCTGCAGCTTCGATATTTCCCAAAAATCTGGATGATCTGTCGGCAAAAGTGAAAGATCTGCCAGGAAGCGTGATGACGTCCGTGTCAGGAGCGACTGAGAAATGTTCTCTCCAGTAGACTAAGATGAATGGAAGGCAAGTTTTAGTAAATAAACAATTCTCGCTAATACAAGCAATACTAATTATTATGCATAATCTGTCATATATCGGTATGCTTTAGAATGAACCTTCATGATTGTGCAATATTTATAGCCTAATAATCACTCTCGGTATAATTCCACAGTATAGGCATTATTGGTTAGTCTATGAGCACAACATTAACATGCCATCACGCTGATTCATGATTCGTAGAAACATTTATAGCGAATAGTGGAACAGTGTAAATGGCACAGAAAATATCTATGAAATAACGTAATTACATCTAGGCCTAATCAAATTGCAATTAGCCTAAAATAGGCCTACACCAAAGCCTGATCTGTCTGACATCGTTCACAGAAATTATTAGGCTAGGTTAATTTGAGGTTGTCAGCAAAGGCCAATACTGTTTGAGGAAAGTAAAAGTCCGTACAAATGTTCGTGACATCTTGATATGCAGTCAACTGTTCTAATGTTTAGGTCTCGACATGCAGAAGATATCGTTTTCTGGAAAATGAATAAACAAAGCAACAGAGTCATAAGTCGGCATGCGAACGATAACCATTAACCATGCAGTAGTGCAATAGGGCATAGGCTATGCCTGAAACCTCACGGCGTTTTTAGTTTCATAGGCCTACTCATAGGCCTATCTCTGCAGCTCGATGCATAATCAGTTACTCAAAACAACTAAAATAACATGTTAGGATTGGCAATAGTGCTTGATCTGGTTTAATGTCAAATATTTTCATATTTTTCAAGGGATATATGGAATGGCGCATCAAGACAGAGAATGGCATCCTGGGATTTTTAACACTGATCATGAAGAAACGGAATATTCAGCCAGCGGACCATATGGACGTCAAGGAACTGATTTTTTTACTATAATCGTAGACTTTTTCGCTTTAACGGTGTAATTATAATTATTACGATAGCCTTCTAGGTTGTGCCGCATGCAATTTTAGATTATTCACCGGACATAATTATATAATTACTGGTATACAGTATACTGCTCGGTGTTTGTATATATAATACGCTGTCACGTTGCTTAGCAGATTGTTTTAATCAATTAGAATTATAAATTAGGCCTATATCAGGCAAGCAAACATGGCGTTATCTAGAGCGAATCAATTATTAAAATATAGTCAATCGAGGCGCCGTTTGGGACGCCACCAGCGTTATAAGGTATCGGCATTAATCATGCAGTAAGGCTATCAGTGTGTTGAATTACAATAAGAAATGCCTTGTATCATGGTTTGAGTTAGATCAGTGGTTCTTAACCTTTTCAAGAGAGCCGAACCCCAAGAGAAATTCATGACCACTCACCGAACCCCTGAAGTTTGAATTTTTTTAACTAATGGGAACAAAAGGAAATAAAAAGTTGTAGGGCCTACCAAATGTGATACAATATTAATACATTCAATACGCTTACATGAACTACTAACAGTTACTAACTGTACCAACACTACCAATTGCATCGGAATGTGTTTTTTTGTAACTAAATAAAAGTCGAAAAATACAAATTAAATTGCAAATGATTTTTCCCTTACATTTACTGACCCTGAATAGTGAATAATTATGTATAAATTGTATATATTCTAGAAGACCCCTGCCGAACCCCTGGCCCTGGCTCTTCGAACCCCAAGGGTTCGGTCGAACACTGGTTAAGAAACACTGAGTTAGATCGACGGTTATTTCTTAGAAGCAATTGAGTGCATCCCATCCTGTGCAGAATGGAGGGGGAAGGTACCCTTAAATATACCCGCGGAGCAACAGAGCTCTCCAGTGGTGGTTAAAGTGGTTTGGGTGAGCACAGTGGCGGACCCAGAACTCTTCCGCGGGGGGGGGGGGGGGGGGGGGCAAAAGGGGACAGGGGAAATTTTTCACGAAATTTCGTTGTTGGTTGTCAAACAATTAGTGATCGGTCTTTGGTTGAGGGAAAAAAGTACTTTTCATCCGCCAAAAAGTTGATGACTTTTTTTATTCCTCCACTTGAAAACAAAATGGGGGGGACCACGTCCCATACGATTTTCCGAATAGGGGGGGGGGGGCAATATACCATTACACCCATATTCGTATTGTTAATTTCAGACCAAATGGGGAGACGTCCCATGGCAGTTTTAAATGGGGGGCATGGCCGGATTGGCCCCCCCTGGATCCGCCCCTGGGTGAGCAGCGGGAACGCCAACTATGAGCAGTGGGAACGCTGATGCAGTTTTATTTAGTAACGCCCATGTGTTAAGCCTTGGTTCCAGGCATGGTGAGCCGTGGGAACGCAGGCCAAGAAATTCGAGAGCCCACTTTCATGGGCGGAGTTTGGTTTCCGTTCTTGGAGGGGCTAATGCCTTCTTAGGGGAGCTAAGCGGCTAAGCCCAGAAAAAGATATCATTTTCATGGTTAAAAAAAAGCTGAATGTGGGCCTTCTGGAGGGGGGGGCTTAGCTCCCCCTAGCCCCTGATAAACTCCGCCCATGTCCACTTTAAACCATGGAGCTCTCGCAGCTATAGGTAGTCTGGGGCAAGACCATGCAAGCTAGGTGACATTTCCGAACCAGAGCATGCAGCGACCCATATTCAATGAGCAGCTGTAGTGGGAAACAAGCGCCTAAGAAAGATCGACTATATTAAAGTGGTTGAACTGTCCAATCCCCGGAAATTCTCATTATGCATAGGCCTATACGCGTAGAAATTGGGTACGGCAACGTATAATAGGGCTCTACATTTATAGCCGAAAGCTTAGGTCTAATAATAGGCCTATTAAATTTAGGACAATTCTTTCAATCCTTTCATCTGCCAACAGTGGTGTAGGGTGAATAGCCTATAATAATTAGCCTAATAAGCCTATGAGGCCGTCCATAAAGTATGTCACGCTCGAGGGGGGTTTTAAGAAAGTGTGGCAGTTTGTGACAGGTTGGGTCAGGCCATGTGTGACGTCACACATTTATTTATTTATTTATTTATTTACTTATAATTCTTTTTATATTTTTTGTAGAATTTAATAGATCAAAAAAATTCACACATTTTGTGAAACATTTGAATTAGTTTTATGTCAAAATAGCATGAAATGCGTATCCCTTAATGTGTTGTTCGCGATTCCTCTCGCTAGGAGCGCTGGTAATGCTTCTGCGAAGCCTTGTTTTAGACCCTAATAATGTATAGCCTTTCGGTGTTAATGTTTAAAAAATTTCTAAAGTGTGACGTACTTTAGGGGGGGGTCCGAGATTTGTGACAGTTTGTGACAGGGTGGTCAAAAATAGCGTGACGTACTTTATGGACGGCCCCTATGCTTAGCCTATCGCATTCTTTCAGATGATGACAACAATAATTATTATTAGCCGTAGGCTAGACGGTTAAGTGCAACCTGAATAAAGAGTTTCAAATTAGCCTAAGACAGTAGGCCTACCAAATTATAGCGTCCGACACAATGTCATAACGTCGCTCTCTCGGTCAGTCATGACGAGTGATCGTTCATTGTCGTCAGAACTATGAAGCTTTTTGCTAAGCTTTCTTAACCACAATAACCTGCAGGCGCCGTAGGCCAACAGTTACTGATAGGCCTAAATTTTGAGGTGAGTACACGCTGTCGAAAAAAATCGACAATTTTCTGACGACCTTTTTTACTCATCGAAATTTCTAACGAGTAACGACTTTTAATCATCGCCTGCTTTTCTTACCTTTTTGACTCGTAGGCTAACAGCTAGAGTCTAGCTACGTTCCCGACGACGCAAAAAGCAACAATTTCCCGAAATCTTCGACTATTTCCCAGTAGCGGCGCCAGGCTAAGCCCCCAAAAGCCATGCATTTTTTCCATGTAAAAATCAAATAGGCTAGGCCCCTAGCGAATTTCGATAATTGATTCCCCCTTTGGGCCTACCCCCCAAAAAGAACCAAATGATTAAAAAAGAGTCGTCAGAAATTTTGACGATGAAAATGGAAAAAAATTTCCGCAAGTTTAGCTAGCCCCCCCCCCCAATGAAATCCTGGTGCCGCCACTGCTATTTTCTGCTCGTCATTTATTTTCTTACTAACCCCCCCTTTATTCTTTGTGAGGCGAATGTACACTGTAACCGCGTGCGCCTAGCTAGCAACTAGCCTAGTTAGCTACACCGGTAAGCGAGAGCGGCATACGTCTGTTGGTTGCAACGGACCGCGCGGTTCAAGCCCCGGACCGGGAATTGACATTTAGAGATTTAGCTATCTCGGGCTAGCACGTGCGGGACGCAGGGGTGCAAGCTGCTGCGCAGCAACCTTGGGCAAGTTGCTTATAGGCTACCCATCATTGTCTTTGGGAAAGGCAACGGGAAACCACTTCACTCATATCTCATCCCCGGGTGACGAAAGCCATAGAACCTGCCAGTCCTGCCTACGGGCAGAGAACCATCATCATCATTATTCCTTAACCGCGTGTATAGGCCTACTCTCGTTTTAGCTGGTAGGCTAATAATAAGTAGCCTAGGCCTACACGATGCCATTTTTCCCGAGAGGTGAGTAGGCTATAGGCCTAGGCCCTACCTGCTGAATACCAGCGTAGGCCTTGGCCTATAGGCTACCGTCGTGCACAGCCCTGATCTTAACCCATTTAATGGCAAACTGTGAGAGCTGAGACAATAAGGATTTTGCTAGTTATAATTATATGGGCCCTAGCCTACTTTTGCTTTGTTGCAATTAGCGACCTGTCAGTTCTATCGCAAATAAACGAAATTGATTGGTTAGCGCCAGTGGCGGTTCTAGACTTTTTGAACTGGGGGGGGGCTAAAATTTGCCTTTGCCCCTCCGTCCCCAAGGTCTATATTTTGATGCTGCTGAATCTATTGACCCCAGTTGCCCGTTGCAGCATTATGTTGACATGAAAATTAATATTATCTCGCTGACATTCCATAGGCCTAAATAAAATGATTTATAAATTACAAATGAATTAAGGAATTAAAGAATAAATAAATTTATAGCACAATTGTCTGTCAGACAGTAGGCTAAAGTAAAGGTTGCATAAAAAACACATAAAAACTTCAAAACGCGAAAAAATTAAGAAATCTAACAGTGACCATTCATTGTATTTGCCAACTGTCGCTCCAGTTTACATACCTGCGGTAGGATTATCAATGCTGTCGATAACTTCATCATTAGCCTAACTCTTCAGAATGAATTCATCCATTTATAATAATGAACGTATGTGCGTGCTCCAAACGGATTCAGTACACACTCTTCAGCATACACAAGTGCACATATTATACAGTATTGTACACCGTGTACACGGTACTGAGACCTAGCCTGCCTTCCTTGTCTGGCCATCCATGCTGCTGATGCTGGCGCACCCGGGCCATGGCCTGCTGCCCTCCCCCGCTGTCTTCCTCTGCTAATGAAGTATACAAGGTCATCAGGTGCTGGGGAATGGCTCAATCCACGACCCTCTGAATTCAGGTCGCGCCTAATCTGCTCAAGCAGTTATCTGTTCATCACTTTCTTCCTGAACACCCATGGGTCCTTGTAGTCACAGGTCAGCCATTAGTAGCGATAGACATGTGCCAGTATACGAGCAAGCATTCTGATTGGAGAAACAGTTCAGAAGTACATGGAATCTGTGATATTGCTATGTAGCATGTAGCAGATGAAAATCATTCAAGTCACTTGATCTATGGAAAGTGCCCTTAAAAGGGATTGGGAGGCTTTGTTACCAACAGGCAATGTATTGTTTAACTAACTAAACGTTAAACAAGTGGGGGGCTAAAATGTGCATAGGGGGGCTAGGAAAATCTAGGGGGGCTAACTTTCCATCTGGAGGGCTATAGCCCCCCAGCCCCCCGGTAGAACCGCCACTGGTTAGCGCCAGGCACCGATTAATAATGATGTTGATCAAAGCCGTATAAATTATGTTGATGGTGAAGAAATGTAAAGTTATAGCGCTATAAAACAATCATGGCTGCCCGACGCTTACTGTCGAAAGTGGGAAATCCCGAAGTGTCAAGTAACATTACAAATTCCTCGATTTCTTTAGTTTTAACAGGGCATGCTGCCTTATGACTAATAATACGTTGAAACTTTGCAGTAAGTAACATATTTGCATAATAGTTAAAATTGATAGCACGAGTTTGTATTGTATTCGCATGCGCTAATTTAAAAACTGGCATGTCTCGAGGGTTAGATTGCGATCTCCTGTTATGTGGGTTTTCCGTCTGTTGCGATCCAGGTCAAGATTTTACGGGGACACAATCATCCATAACAGGAGACTCACGAAAGCCAGTGGTTGGATGAAAATAGGTGGCTTATAAGTTAAGTGAAGAGATCTGAGGTTATGCGCATCTTATTGGAGGCAACGATAAAATTTGCATATTTGCAGTAGACGAGTTCAAACTATTATGTCATGTTATGCTGAACGTGTATAATCCCACTGTTTTCATTTGCGTTCACGTGAAGTCATGTCATGCGCAGATAACAGTTGAAAGCGGCGGATAATTGCAGACGATACGAGACACGTTTGTGGTGTCTCAAAATAGCAACTTCAGAGACAAAATTAATTTTGTAGGTTCCTATTTCTGGAATGCCTGCTTACAATTAAGTTCCACATTCATCATTACTGATGGCCCTGCGTAGACCATTGGTTTGCCTCCATGAGATGGCTGAGAATGGATTTCAGAAAATGGAAACCCTTTCCAGCTCCTGTTTTCCTCAGTCACACATACCCGCTATAAACATACTCAGACCTTTACCAGAAGTCTGCTTGTTTATTTTCACACTGGACTTTACTTATGCTTAAACATTACATATTTCTAAGACAGTTCTGTGTTGAGAAGCTGTACGTGTTTACTTATAATTTTGAAAACTGAGTTTGTAGAAAGTGTTTGGTATGTTTTTAAGAAATTTACTTCTTTTATTTATATACATATAGCGGTAAACGTGTATTTTAGCGTAATTAATTATTTTCACGCTTATAATGGCAGAAAAGCGTCTTAAAATATTTCTGTCAACGTGCTATTGCCAAAGTGATGTATGATTATACTTCGAATATCTTAAAAAGAAGGATTTCGATCGAAAAATTGTAATATTTTGTCGTAACAAACCGCCGATCCAAGTTGTTGTTCAATTGCGACCCTTTCCGGAAGTGGCGCGCGGCAAGCAAAAATTATTAAATAAGTAAGTAAAAGTCCAGCTTTTTCAATTGCATCAGTTGTTTTATGAATCCAACTTCTGTTGCAATAATAACTATTTTTCATCAATCCAGCTCCAATTTCAGCTTGATTATTTTTATTATCCCAGCTTCTATTTCTGCCCGTTATTTTCGTCAACCCAGCTTCTCTTTCAGATATAAAAATACCCTCATCCAGCTTCGATTTCTTAAGCATTTTTTCCCATCAATCCGGCTTCTATTTCACATCTACAAATACCTTCATCCAGCTTCCATTTCTCATTTTTAACTTAGGACCGAAGTCTTGACGTAGGCCTACGTACACGTTATTTATAGTCGCATATACGTCGATGGTTTGGCGCGTACCCCAACTTCCGGTTAGATGTTGTGGTTCAATGGCGATTCGAACGTCGATTTCGCATGGGAAATGTGACATTTTAAAAACCTATTTTCTGTGAATATTCGTATTCTTACGAAATTTTAAGTGTGCTGTTAGATGAGTTAGACCATTGCAAGTCATTAGGAATAATTTACGGCGCTTTTTGTGTCGTTAAAAACGTTAAAATAATTAATTACGCTAAAATACACGTTTACCAATATAGCTATTTCCTATATAACTGATATTGTAGTAGTATTTATTATAATTGGGACTTCTGGCTCATCAAGAGATCGCATTTGGTATATAATGTGTATATATTATAGTGCAGTCATTAACTGAAGGTTTATACATGCTGCTTGAGAGGAATTTTAATGGCAGTTCGATAGAAACCATACATAAAAGTGTGTTGTGGCAAGTATGAAGGTTATTCATAACAAATTTATACGTCAAGAATAAAATATTCATTAATGATTGATACTGACCAAACAATACGATTATTCAGTTATGGCTTCTAGAATTTTTGTGGTTAGAGGAAAAATTCATGTTAGAATTAAAGATTATTCATACAACAGCTGATGTTCAGAGATGTGTTTGATTCAAATTTGCGTCAAAATATTTTGGGTAACCCTGGAAGTTATGTCACATTAGACTGGTGTTCGTGACTCCAAATTATAGGCCTTATTTCTTATTGTAAGCAATGTAAGGTCTGCTCATACCATAGCCTGATTTTTTGTCTCACCTTGATTATGCGAACTCAATTTTTTTCGGTAATTAAGATCTAGAAATTTCTATATGCCTAAAAAGCGAGTTTTCACAAATGCCTAGTCCAAAAAAAATCAATAGGCATGCAGGGTAAAAATTGGCTCAAGATCCACAGTGTCAATCAGTCAGACAATCGGATGGCAATTGGCTACGGTAGACAATATTTAGTATTCAAATGGCAAGAGAGGCTTGAGAGGAGAAATCAGGATAAGATTGGGGGAATAGCATTATAATACTTGCAGAAGTTTTCCATAGAGGCAGGAGAGCTTGGGCTATGGACCGATTTGAAAATTAGTGAAGAGGTGACAGGACAGGGAGGAGTTATGGTAGAAGAGGAGCAAGTTGAGTGAAGTGGCTGGCTGTGAATAGCTGATTAAGATAGGCAGACTGGGAGGATTGGAGTTTGTTGTATGTAAGTGATTGGACTAAGTGTATTCTATTTGATTACCGTTGCTGTTTTAAGTCTGGAGTGATTTTACGACAGGAGTCATGTAGTGGTGTTTGAGGATTTTGATGACGGCACAAATGGATTGCTTGAAGGTGATTTAGTGGGATGATTAGGCAGAATGAATTGCACTTTGTCTAGTTTGCTAGTGATTATGAATGTAGGGATAATAGATGCAGTCCTTATATTGTCATATCTGTTTTGTACTGCTGCAACTTTCCTGTGTAGGCTTTTGAAGTGATGTTACATAAATGCTCATAATGATTGAATGAACTTGAGTCAAAGCTACTAATCTGTGCACTGCTGTTAGATCAAAATCTTACGATTGAAGTTTCTGATGCATCATAAGTTTATCGTTCATGAATATAATATTATGTGCAGTCAACTTTAAAAAGTTTAGAAAATAAACTAAGAGCTGTTTTTTTATTTTCTTATTTCTTTTTCAGTTTTTTTAAATTTCTTAATGTCCTTGCATATATAGTTATATACGACATTAGTGCTTTCAATTGATGGCTCTAAGAAGTTTCACATTAAGGACTTAGTCAAGATCATCTTAGAGCCAGTTGATTGTGCACACTTTTTCTTTTAAACTCTTAAGTGAAAGCATGCACATAAATGTTCGGAAAACCAATGCAGCTTGTCATTAAACTCAACTAATAAGTCAACAGTTGTATGCTGATCATGTAACATGGTTTTGCTGAATAATATTGCTGGATGGAAATAAATTAATTATGAAACAATTAAGCCTAAACAGAACTGAATGGACGATACTGGCTGCATTGTTCAAGTTGGTGGTTATTGACTTTCTATTTAGGCTGATTACTTGTCAGATGACCGCAATAAAGGATGGTTGATTTTTTCTGAAAAGCCCCACAGTGCTGTCCATCATTAAATCATGTCAAAGGGAGATTCAGATGACATCTGCACAGATGGTGACTGTCCTAAGGAAGTTCACACAACTCAATTTTCCAGTCTGAGTAATAGGGAAACATTGCTTATTGAAGATCCACAGACAGAACTTCGTAGCTCTACAACAGACAATTCCGTACAGACCATTACAGTTGGAACAATGCCATCTACGGTAACCATCTCGAGAGAGGGATACGAATTCCTATGCGCTGAACTGAAATCGAAGGATCAAAAGCTGAAGGCACTGAAAAACATTCATTTACTAATCAAGGAAAAAGATGAAGCGGTTTTGTCTCTGCAGGAGAAGAACCGGGTGTATGCAGATGCGCTTATGATGTCCGAAGTGAGACATTGCCAGCTCTTGCGTATTGCAACACGGTTCGCGAAAGACAATGCCGACCAATGTTCTTCAGATGCTGATCGGAAAGCGAAGACCAGTTCAGCAAATGATTCTGAAACGGAAATATGCGACCGGGACTTGAAGAAAGGCGCTGAGGTTGTATCCCGTCACGATTCAGAATTGGATAATCCAAAAGATGTTGCGAAGAACACGTTGGAAGAAGATTCAGAGATGCTGAATAACGAAACTCAAGCGTCAGAACTCAGTGAGGATTCTGCGCACGAGAACAGAAGACTAGAAGCTGATGCAGCATTGATTCAGAATTATCTGCCTCTCGATGGTTTTTCACGCACATATTTGGAACCGGACTTAAAAGAGACAGACCATGCGCTGAAGAAGAATGACTCTGATGACGCTGTGCAAAAGACAACTGAACAGGAGAACCAGGAAGAAAGCCCACAACAGCAAGAGCTAAATCCAAGGGGTTTACCTATGCCTACATATGCACTGCCGAGGAAATTCCCAGGGGTTTCCCAAGATCTGATAAACAAACTGATCAAGCAGAATGCACGCTTGAAGCAGATCCTGCGTCAGTTTATGAGCAGTCAAGGAATTGGTGTCGAAGATTACCTGGTAGGTAACTTAAATTTAAGTTATTATGCAAAGCAGCGTAGTTGTTGTACCGGTATATAATTTGTGCATGACTTTTTAATTTGATCCTCACACGTGAATTCAAGTTAAGGTATCATTGGCTGAAGCACTAGTTGGCATGAGACAATAATGGTTCTAAGACACATCATTACGATGCATGGCTCTAAAGAAATTAATCAGTTGTACATGATGTACCATGATTTTAAACTCTCTTTGCACATGTTCTTCACTAAAATATAGTTGATATTTGGAAGTACATGGTAATAAACATCACAAATTTAAAATACTTATAGTTATTTAAAAAATTCTGCACATAGCAAAACTGTAGTAATGCTTTAGGTATCAGTTGATTTTTGCTCACTAACGAGTACAATGTACCGGTACATGTAATTAAATTTGTTGTGCAAGGTAATAGGATGAATTGAGTAATCTACATGAGTGAGAAAAGTGTCCTGGAAGAAGTTTTAGTCGATGAAAGATTTAGTCGAGATCCAGACATTAATAGGGTCTTGACAGAGTGAACAGCTGCTGAAGGAAAGTTTCAGAGTTTGGAACCAGCAACGGTATGTCCATCAAACCTTGTTCTCGTATTGTTTTTCAACAATGTTGTCTGTTATAGGAGTTTGTATGGTCAATGTTTAGTGGCAAGTGAGAAAATGCAACAGATAATGAATATGTGTCCTTTCCTATTCTTTACCTTACATTGCCTTTCTTTAAAATAACATTACAGGATCGTCAGGAGTATGCAAGTGTTGTTGAACAGCTGAGGCAGGAGCTGAAACTAGCTAAGAGTCGAGTTAAAGATCTGGAGGAACTTCTGGCTTCTGTTGAAAATCAGGACACTGATGGACTAAGATCTCGGAACTTGCAGCTTCAGGAGTTGGTAAGAATGACTGATTTGTAAGTTTCATAATGAATTTACACATTGTGTGCTGCACAAAAATTGTAGTGAATGTGTCCAGTGGAACAATGCTATTCTTTCAATGGTCAATGTTTAGTGGCAAGTGAGAAAATGCAACAGATAATGAATATGTGAAATAATAAATGAAACCATTAAAGAAAAACGCTACTGAATTAATTATTGCTTAGGTTCAGACGGAAGATGAATCCAGTTTCTCCACAAGCACGCAGGAGATTGAAGTTAGTAGCGTTTTTCTTTAAATGATATTTAATAGGAAGCGTTTGATTGCATAGACCATACGTTACTGTGGAAGACATTGATTGAGATGGGAATACCGCTACATCTGGTAAAACTACTAAAAGGTCTTTATGTGGATCAAGAGGCGGTGATAAGAACTGAATATGGAGATACGAGTAAATTTAAAATAAGGAAAGGAGTGAGGCAGGGGTGCATTTTGTCCCCTTTCCTGTTCAATCTGTATGCCGAGAGAATTATGAGGAGAGCTGGATTGGAGGAGGCAACAGAGGGGGTAAGGATAGCGGGGAAAATACTGAATAATCTGAGGTACGCCGATGATACGACATTATTGGCGGGTAAGAGGGACGACCTAGTCGAGTTAATAAGAAGAGTCAGGAAGGAAAGCGAAAAGGCGGGACTATACTTCAATGTAAAGAAAACAAAGGTTATGACAACTGCAACATGGGAAAACTTTGAGGTGGATGGAGAAACGATAGAGGTAGTATCGAGCTTCACATTCCTGGGATCTATGATAGAGAAGGAGGGAAGAAGTGATATGGAAATAAGGAGGAGGGTAACAATGGGGAAAACGGCAATGAACGGTCTGGAAAAGATTTGGAAGGATAAATACGTGAGCAGGGAAACAAAGAAAAGACTGGTAAAAGCACTGATCTTCCCAGTGGTCCTATATGGATGCGAGACATGGACAAAGACACGGGATATGGAAAAGAAAATCAATGCATGTGAGATGTGGATTTGGAGAAAGATGCTAAGGATTTCATGGACGGAGAAGAGAACTAACGAATCGGTGCGCGTGGAGCTCGGAATAGAGAGGGAGGAGACACTGCAGCAAACAGCAACTTGGAGGAAACTGAGCTACTTCGGCCATGTGATGAGATCTAATGGTTTGGAAAAGGAGCTGATGACGGCATGCGGTGAGGGAAGGAGAAGATGTGGAAGGCCAAGGAAGAAATGGTTGGATGAGGTACAGGAAAAGTCTGGCATGAGACTGGAGGAGCTAAGAGAGGCGACTAGGGAGAGGATCAACTGGAGAGGATACATCAGGGATATCGCCAGAGCTGCAGAAGCTGATGGCACCAGGTGACCAGGTGAGAGGAAGGTTATTGAAGAAGTGGAATGAGAGAAATGTGTAGAAGGATTGGAAAGAGGGCCGAATTAAGAAGTGTAGCGGTAATGGGGTTGACAGTGAATCATTAACATGTACTGTATGTTGCATTTATCTCTAGCTACAGAGGCAGAATAAGATGCTTGCCGTGAAGCAGGCAATGGTCGATGCCTTCAGCCGAAGATGTGAGGAGATGGAGCATCAACTGAAGCAGGTGAAGCTTCAGACGGAAGATGAATCCAGTTCATCCAAAAGCACGCAAGAGTTTGAAGTTAGTAGCGTTTTTCTTTAGGAAGAATGGTTTCATTTACATTGCACGTTCCCTTGCACTTGCGTTCTCTCTTTTTTGTGTATACACAAAAAAGAGATAAAATTCCGTTAAATTTAGCGTTAAATACATTTAACGCTAAATTTAATGGAATTTTATTGAGCAACAAATAATTTAAGAAATAATTGCATGCAATGGTTTTGTTACTGTATTTAATCCAAATTTAATCAAGTGGTATAAAAAACCAAAGAAGCAGCTTATATGAATTGAAGTCTTTAAAATTTAAGTACCTAATATAATGTGCTGTAGTGTCTGACAACTAGGACCTAAGGAAGAACTAGTAACATATGAAAATGTCTTGTGCTTAGATTTTAAACATGCTAGTGATGTGGGTCTCTGTCTGAGTGCCAGTAATGGCAGGTACTAGACTACCACTTGTCAGCTTCAGAGATTCAAATCTGCTTCCTTCTTAACATTGTATTTTTCTTGCTATCTTACAGAACTTTTGAGATCATGAATTTGTGTTTCTGCTTTGTTTATTCACAATTATTGCTCGTTTATTGTCTAGGCATCAGACAAAATGGCTGCAGCAACATTTGCCGCAAACACTGTCTGGCAGAAACCTCACTTAGCATCGTCGTCTTCTAAAGGAATCAATGTGGTTGGTCCAACAGATGACAGACAAGGGCAGGTCATAGAGAAGAATGATGCCTTGAGACCATTAATAGCATCTAATGCAGTGGTCAGTGCGTTAGATGCCGGTTCATCACTGGTTTGCAAACGTTGTGACAGAGAATTTGATGAATCGAATGTTGAAAAATACAGGGAACACTGCACCAAGTGCACAGACGATTAGGGTTTCGTAGAGCAGTTTTCTTATTTTCAAATCAGTTTTCAGTTTCTCTTAAAGCCATTATCAGGGTTAGTTGTTCTTTAATGTCATACACGAGGACACTTGCGAGTCATGCTTGATGTTTTCAGATATTTATGTTATTGTATTGTATTGTATTAATCATTTATAAAGTAATTCTAGTAGAGTGAACCGTTCAGAGGCGCTCCCAGTGCGCAATGCCCCGCAAGAAGCAGGTTTAGCAAGAGCTAAGGCAGAAGACAGACAGAAGTGTAGAGTGAACAGAAGGAGAAAGCGCATTCCAAAGAGAAGGACCAATTGATGCAAATTATCGGGATCATTATGACACTGTTATGAAGCCCTACGTGTTTTTCTTTCAGAACTTCTCAAAAGTGCAGCTCATTTGTTTATCTAAATGGTGCAAATTCAGCCAAGCAGAACGTATATCTGAGCTTCAATGTGGAGACCAGCAAGCCCAGTGATGTATGGTAGAAGAGTTTTGCTAAGATGACCATTTGCATGGATGAATGTAAATGCCAGATGAATCTTTGGATAGTAGAGCAATGGATGTAGTTAACATGGTTATTTGGACATAATAGAAATACGAGTATATCGCCTTTGTTCATGCATTTATTACCAGTATAAATTATGCTCACCACATGTGTGTATATCTTTCAACTTTTTTCATCATTTTTATGTTTCCTCATTCAGTTTAATTGTAATAAATCTCTAATATTCCAGTTGGCTAGGACTCCAGTGGGTTATCATTATGTTGGTCAATTACAATTAATTCAGTACTCATTGTACTGTACTGTAACCTGGACAGATGCTACTGTGATGACTTCAATAGTCATGAAATCATAATGTGTAATATGATTTTAACCTTGGCCTCAGTTCTAGTTGATATCCAGCATTCCTAACAAAGATGTGCTGCTACAGAAGTTGATCTGGTTAATTGATGAGAAACTGAAAAGGACATTTGAAGTCTCACCACAAACTGTAAAGTGCAGTTTCATTTATAACTTTATTCCCCCGATCTTTTATGTTTTACTTATCCATTTTAATAGTTTCATACTTTGTGACAATTTACTATGTTTTCTTTTCAAATTTAATTCTGAATTTTGACCCAGTTCATTTTTCTTCCACATTTATTTACTGTTTAAAAAATATATATATATTTCTAGTGCTGAAGTTAAAACTTAAGTTGTGTTGCATGATGTTACAAGCCAGTGTCTTCTTGGTTAGCTTTATTTCAAATGTCTGATTTTTTCCTATATCGCTCCATCTTTTGTTTTAATGTACTCATGTATTAACTACAAAGACTATAATATATTATTGAATTTTACTACTGCAAAACACCATTAGATGCAGATTCTGTTACATTTATTTGGATTAGGTTCTGGTAAGCTTCAACTTATCAAGAGAAAAAGTTGAAACCATTAGTGTCAAAGCAATCCATTATAAGTTACAGCAGCTTGATGTGTTAGTGGATTTCCACCAAGCAAGACATGCTAATTTGGCATTTCATAGCCAAGCATTGTAATCCAATGCTGAAAGATGCTTTTGTGGTTTAGCCAATTCTCGAGCATCAAGATCATGTATCCTAGGATCTTTTATTATACAATGCATCAAATGTGTATTTAAATGACAGTACATTTATCCAATTCCTGCACGCTTAAACATTAAGCCATTTATATTTTAGTGCTCACAGAAAGCTTTGATGTATGTATGTACAATATGTGGACATTTATATAGCACTTTACAGTAACCTCGCAAAGGTGCTTAATGTAGCTACCCAATAGTTGTAAACAAGTGTGACTTAAGTCAGTCTTGATGCTACAGAGTTGAAGCAGGTTGGCGGCTGTATAGTTCAGTTCTGGCTGAGATTTAACTATAGCAAGAACAAGCGATTGTCATAATTTTAGCTGTTTTTGTCTTAAAAACGTCTGAACACTTCTCAGATAGAAAGCGAAGCTAGGATGGAAGAAGGACGGACATCGTAGATGAACGAATGTCGTAACCCATTGCGCAGAGATCCTTCAGTAGAATGTTGAACGTTAAAGTCATCGTACCTTGCGTTCGAACCCTCGTGACTAAACAAATAAAAAATAATCATTAACTTTTATAAAAGATGGGCAAACCATGTGCAAGTGGTGTTTGAAATGATTATGACATAATGATTTTGGCAGAAAACATGCAAAATGTTTTGTTTGGATTAGGATGATAAGGAAAAGAGAGATTAGAAAACAGAATCCTAAAGGATGTCATGAGTGTTTATAGAGTAGAGTTTATACTGTGATAAAGCTACAATTGGACAGAGACTTCAAGGGGATTGACTGAAATAGTTTTACTATGCAGATCGAAAAACTAAAACGAAATTTCATGACCTGTGCAACGGTCTTACCCTGCCTTCCTTCATTTTCGCTCAAGACTCGAGGATCAACGAACTCTGGGTTTGTGCCCTTCATCCAGTCAAGAAATCTCTTCATCCGAGATGGCTGTTCCGGCACAAACAGTCCCATCTTCAACGTATGCCTAAACAAAACACCAAACTATGCTTATAACCCCAAATCGCATCATTACAACGCATGATGAAGTGTGTGTTTTGTGGTGCTACTCTCAATGACATAACGGCAAATTCCTAAATTGTGCCGAATGTGCAGCAGCATCTGCTCAGGTAGCAGCTGAATGAAAAGTTTTAAAGATGCTGAATTTTGTGTCTTTGTCTTGGCCCAATCAATCTGGCCTTGCTCTTGTTAATGATTGCTTTGTCTTTGACTGCAAGACAATTTTAAACAACAGAAAACCACTACAAAACAACATTTCTTCAACGCTGCTTATTGAAGCCATCTAATATTTCAGTGCAATCACAGTGCAAAAAATACAGAAAAAAAACCAGAATCGTCTCCATAATTTAACTTCTGATGGGTCATTTCTACTTTTGCATAAAAAATACTAACATTTTAATAATGATAACAATGTAAAAAAATTATCAGTCCAGAAAAAATACCAGGTTGCTTATTAACCACTGTCTCCCTTCTAATCGTGCTCTGATTTCACTGTCATGAAGAAAACTAAAACTTTTGCAAACTATGAAATGACTATTAATTAAAACTTAATTGTCCTGCGAGAATAGGTAATAGCCAGTAGAATTAACCCATTAGAGCCCAAGCCTTCCCCCGATGGCCAATCTTTATGCTACTTGGAAATGTGACTATTGATGCTAATGTAAGGTCCATGGAACATTAATTTATATAATTCAGCTATTGGCCGCTAGATGGCGAGCTGTTCCCATTTGGGAACAATGGGCACATATGGTACTGTGTTCCCATTTGGGAACACCATGCAAATTCATCACATATGACGGGTTCAATTTGTTGTTTTCAGTTACTTCACAGTTATTTTTTTATCAACAGCACACAATATGATTTGATTGTGGAAAATAGAGACATAATTGTTGATGTTACTAGCTATCAGACGTCATAACACAGTGAAAATGTTAGAATTGCCATGCCAAAGGTGGTATTCTGCAACTGAACAACATAATTATTCAAACAATCCAACACATTTTACAGTGCCTACCCATATTATTAGACTCAAAGCTACATGTAATATGTATGTAATATGTACATATACGTACATGCATGTTTGCATACATGTATATAGTTATATGTATGCATGTATGTATCTATAGATGTCTTCATATATCTATGCATATATGTATATATGCATGCATGTATATAAGTGTGTATGCATATATGTATGTATGCATGCATGTATGTATGCATGTCTTATGTATGTATGTACATGTATGTATGTTTATATGTATGGTGTATGTATGTGCGTGTGTATGCAATATGCATATAATTATGACATTGTATGTGTGTTTTATGTATTATAATTCGTGTGTATGTATGCATGTATGTAATACATGCTTGTATACATACCTACATACACACTATGTATGTATGTATGCATATATGTATGCATATTTGAATGTATCTATGTATGTAATATGTATGTAATTTTGTATGTATGTATGTATGCATATATGGATATATGTTTGCATATATGTATTATGTAATATGTATGTATGTATGTATGTGTATGTATGTATGCATCTATGTATGTATGCATATATGTTTGCTTTATTTTGTTGTTGTATGTATATGTGCATTTAGCTTGAGTCTAAAAATAGGGACATGCACTGTAAATATTTAGAATATTGATTTGTCTCTCTGCCTATCATATAGGATACACTTCATTGGAAGCCTCTACTAAGTGACCAAACTGCTCAGTATCATCACACATGCTATCTGTATCAGAGTGTATCAGAATAATCACCACTGACAACGACAACTTACCCTGTGGCACCTTGAAAAGGCAATTTACACTGCGACAAAGAAGGCGATTACCTAATAATCGCATTTTTCTTCAGGAAACATTTGAAGGGCACTATATAAATTGTTGTAATGATTCAGTGAATGAATGAATAACTGAATGAATGAATACTGATGGCAGTAGCGGACTCGAGGTGGAGTTTTCAATGACTAAGTTATGTATTTTTCTACTATGTTCCCAAATGGGAACACAGTACCTGATGTGCCCATTGTTCCCATTTGGGAACATCACATGTTTTCCAAACATTTCTACTGCAAAACATTTGACTTCTAAATTCACATTTGGCACAGTAGTTGCTATATTATGTAACACTTAAATCCCATATGCACTTTTAAAATATTAAATTTCTTTCCTTTTGTGTAAACAAAAAAACCAAAACAGCCGAATTTTGACAAAAACTCGCAACTTCTAAGATGGCTGCCACATGCAAAACATTTTTAAAAACTCATTATTAGGCTAAAATATTGTACATAGACTATTTAACAGCCAATAGGTGCAAACAGGATCAAAATTGAACAAAACACTAATTTTATATTTAAATCCGCCCGAGTGTTCCCAAATGGGATCAATGGGCGCTAATGGGTTAATGAAAGTGCATTATATGATTATAGATAATTATTTATGATGCCCTATCAGTCTAAAGATTAAGTTAGAGCAAAGATAATTGTTGTCTTTTGGTGCTAAAGCAATGACACGAAAGTTGCTATGTACACTCACCTTCCTGGTTGGACTGGAACATGAATTATTCCGTAGCCGCGAACAATGTCAGAACCACTTTTGTCGTAACCATAGACATGAACTATGAGCTTTGGCCCTATAACAAAAACAGCCACTTTAAAATTATACAAGTCCAAAACAAACAATAAAGGAGGAAACTAAACTTGAAGGGTCCTTCAGGAATTGCAATGTGTCCAGGTCCTAACAAGTCAGTTCTCAGTGAAGCAGTTATACCAGTTTAATGCTCTTGCATTAAACTGGTATAATAAAGCTAATAAATTGACAATAAGAAAAATCCATAGACCTAGACAACTTGTGAAACATATTATCAAGGCTAACTCAACCGTCTCTGGTGAAGTTTATTATCATTGGTCTGATTACAAGAGCTTCAGTCCTGTACGAAATTTTATGGTTACAAAGTGACAAAATAATTACCCTGGTATGTGCTTAAAATTGCTTAGGAAAGAGTACAACTGTTTAGAGAGACAATGATCTAATTCTTGAGGTTAGTGAAAAAGAGGATGTTTAACCCTCATTTAACAAACATTCGTATTCCTGTCCAAAGGCAAGAAACATTTGAAAAATCATTGGACAACGCTTTATCATACAGTGATAATGTTGTATGGAATACAGAGTAGGGTATAGTGACCAGAAAGGATCATGTTTGGGATATATTAATTTGTTGCTCCTATGCATAGGATAGTGTCTGGTAAAGAAATTTTGTTTCTGACGTGCTGCTTTACTTTGCCGCCAAGGCCCTGAAGTTATTCATGTATATCGTACTTTTGAGCATTGCATTAAAACTGCTGAAATTTTATTATTTTCTTAACTAAAGTAGTAATTAGGCTTAAAAGTAGGAATATTGTGAGTCAGATTTTATGGCACAGGGTAATAATATTTGTTTGGCCATTCCGACATAGTATGAGCTACAAGCAAGGGGCCGTCCATAAATGATGTCACGCAATTTAGGGCTACCCTCTTCAACACCCTCGTCACGCGTTAACACAAAAGTCATAATTATGATATCTAGCGATGGACCCGTTGGACCGTCACAAATCGTTACAGATGTGTGACCCTCCCCTCCAGTTACGTGACGTCCTTTTATGGAGGTCCCCATTGCATTATTTTGTCTTTAAAAAACGGAATAAAAATTTATGTTGTAAAACTTGTCGTCCCTAATTACGCTTCAGAAAATGCTCACATACTGACAATGCGTTTCACTCAAATTATATATTTCCACTCACTTTTTGTGATATATATGATCAGGTTTTTGAGGGATTCGCTCTTTGTTCGAATGTGACCCTCTACTTTCTTTGCCACAAACTGACCGCACGTGCTGCGTCTGTTACAGTAGGCCTAGCAACTTTGCTTGTGGCAATGGTATTTTTCACGATCTAACATAGCCTACTTCTAGTTTTAATGAATTCCTTAATGTAACTTTTCTTAAACTTGCAAGTTATTGGAGGTTCAAGTCTGGAAAAATCCAACCAGTTAACTAGAACACAGTGGACAGTGGCATCTAGATTCAGTTTTGGGATTATGAATGTTCTAATATCGCCAGAACTGCTATGGTGATAATGATCAGTTTTTCTTGCTATTTTAATTCTTCCATATGTTTTTTCTCATCAATCATCATAATTCAGATTTTAAAAATCTGGGTAACCGTATAGTAGCCATTCTTTTGAATACATTTATCAACGACCTTTCTGTCAACGTTGCCTAGGAAACGTGATAAATTATTATGTGCAAATAAATGTCGTAACGTTAACTCATTGAAATGGAACATGCAGAGCTGCATAATCGGAGTCATTATTGCACCAAAGCTAGAATCATTGTCTGGTATATCATCTATAGTTATATATATTATATATATATTATACAGTCTTTGAGATTTATAATACTTCTTATATTCTTCTTCTTTTCTCTTTCTTTTCTGTCTATTTCTCCATGACAATCGTTCTCGTGTTTGCACAGTACATATTTTTGCCATGGTTTGCAGCTGCAAAAGTACATGAAACTTCAAGTGCTTGGCGGCAAAGTTAGATGCAATAATTTTGATGCAATTTTTATTTAGTTCTTTCATTTAGGATCTGGAGCAACCTTTTAAGTTATCCCAAAGTTAATTTTCAACCAAAAATTTTTTCTTGCTATACCCTAATACAGAGCTTATAAACCTAAAAATAATAATAACGACAATACATATGGTGCTGTAACGCTGCCATACTGCTACAAGAGTGCCTCACAAACAGCGAAGTGTGGATAAGCCGTAGCAACTAAATAAGTTCAATTAAACTTTGATTTGAATGAAACTCCTGAGTCGGCCTATCTGAAGTCGGGTGGTCAAAGGCTCTAACTGTTAAAAAATTTTTGCATTTCATCAGTATCTAGAAAACTATGCCATGATATTAAGCGTATTCAGCTGAATCAACTGTCATGCTTGGAGACTAACAGGATGTCTGGTTTGTAAATTTCAACATTAGCATGTGAAAATGCAGATGTTTTTCAAACAGATTGGATTACATCCATGGATCAAATTACACCAATTAATATTATTGCTTCGTCAATAAACAGCTAAGATTAGAACGAGTAATAGTCAGATTTTAATGTACATTGTACAATCAATGGGTGGAAAATAAACAGCTACAGATGAATCATAAACTTACAATCCATTGGACTAGTGCTTTTGAAGCCAACATCAATTGGGTGGTTAATGACAATCCTGTCCTGGTGGAAGCCTTTTTTCATGGTACTGGTCAATCCTTCTTCCAAACCCTGCAATCAAATCCCATAAACACTGCACTACTTCTTCATCCAAGTCAAATGTGAGTTCACATTATGTGATTCGGAAAGTTCAGATACACATAAGCAAATTTCACAAAATAACTAAGACATAAAGAAACATTTCTCTCTTGATCGTAAAAGTAAGCACTTATCACAACGAAACCTTGAGTAACTTAAACCTTGAGTAACTTACTGAAGCGATGTCCCAGTCAGGTCCAAAGACATACTGGTATCTGCAGAAGATGTTGTCAAATTCAGGCAGCTAAACATAATAAAAAACAGCTGTCATCTTCAAAATTATTCATTCAACTCTTGTTGGGTTCTTGAGGATCTGCGGTTGCATTCTGCAAAAGTGCCTTTCACTAGACTTTGAGTTATCTCAGCAATGTTTGTTAAAATGATAAATATAGTCCATTCTTAGTTACATTTAACGTTGTCTATAGGCCAGCAAAGAGAATACTTATGATTAGCTTCCTATGGTTGCAATATACAAATTTCCTTAATAAGTTCTGTAAATATGACTGTCTTTCATGGGTACAGTACTTTGTAACATACTTATAATGTGCAATATTGAGTGTCCCTGAGCACTACAACTGTACAATAAAAAAGGTGTATCATGAGGAGATGAATTGTATTGTACTGTATTTGAGCGCTTATTAAATAAAGCGCTTTTCTCAGAAAGAGCCTCCAGAAGTAGCATCGGCGAACTATACGGGCTGACATTTCCTATTTTTGTCGAAGAAAGCGTAAGACAGGAAGTACTTGCACATTTGATTAAACACTTAGCCAACTAGCCTATTCACTAGTAGGCCCTCAATAACAGACAATTTAAACAAAGTAGACAGAAATGCGCTAACAATCGTCTGGATATGTGAGCAAAATCAAATCACTGCAACACTAAATTTCGAAGATGATCAACGCATTCAATCACAATAAATACAAATAAAAATATTTGCCTCGATGTATTCAATCTTTCCATTTGCCATCAGCAGAAAAACGCCAGCACCTGTGTCCGCCATTGTTATACAAATATCCGTTGCCAAGCGCTAAATTAGTAACCTTTCAAATTCCAGCTCGTGAGTCTTTGATTCTCTAGACTCTAGAAGTAAGTAAGTAAGTATTTTATTTATTACACCACTTGCAAACGCACTGTGGGACATAGAACACCATTGTAATACAAATCAAAAGTTAAATATACTATTATTACAAAACTAGTATCGTCAAACTATTAAACTAGAACTAGAGGTCTAGAAATAGGCATTTATAATTTCTTTCATTCAAGAAAATATAGTTGACATAAAGATGGTTGGCATACGTTCTGCAACATATTACAAGGAGCGAAATAAAAACTGGACTAAACTATCTGTTTCTGCAAAATTCTAGACAAAGAGAACGAGTTCTTCTTTGAGTTAACACAAACAACAGTCCAATAGAGTAGGCCTATTATAGCACAGTAGCCTATAAATCACATAGGCCTAAATAATGTTATTGATACTGTGACTATAATACTAAAGCGAATGGTTTCGAATAATTTGCTTCGAGTTTTAGCCGATTTTACGATTAGAACCAACAAATTTTGCTACAATGATAAAACTATTAAAATTTGTTTCTTTTACATGAGTGGGGCTCTAAAGTGTGGAACCCTGCTAGGCCGAACATGTTGAAGATGCTTTAATCCGCCTCTGGCTCCACTGTAACAAATATGTGTGTAGTCACCGGTGGCTTCTCAGAAGGGAGCCACCCTGGCCCACATTATCCTTAATGCAGTCTTTCCCAACCGCATGAGCCGTCACCAGCAGGCGCATTACTGACATACATGAATGTTAATTGTTGCCATGGGTTTATGCAAGCCTACTCTGTGTAGGCCCTGTATGAATTTTGCAATCTAGTGACCACGGATGTGCGAATTGGTGTCCTGCTGAACACAAAACATCTAAGAATAGTCTGTGCCTTCCTCTCCACATAGCTGCATTGTTTTTTGTTACTCAATGGTACATACAATAGTAAGTGTCCAGATACATGGAAGAATTATCATGCTCTTTGCTTATTGCTATTAAATATAATAGCAGAGGTGAAACTCATTAACAGCAGTAGGCCTTGTAAATAATCTGAGAACTTCTATAGCGACTTTGAACTGATGCTAGAGGTACCAATTGATATATAAAGAATAGTGAATTAGCTAAAATTCAAGGGTATTTTCTTTTATTTTCTCTCCTCCATCAAGCATTTTGCGTGAATGATGACGCATTTACACGACGTGTAAACATTTCTCTGCCTCCATGGCCTTCCTCATATCCATGCTCTTTTCCCTCAGGTCTTCCAGTGACATCCATCATGTTGATTATAAAGGTCTTTGGCTGTCTTCCCCTGCTTCTCGTTCCCTCCACGTGGCTATCCAAGGTCGGAGTTGAGTCTTTTGTTGTCCATTCTTTTCACATGGCCAAACCACACAAGTATTCTTTTCCTGATCTTATCTACAACCGTTTCTTCTGCTCCTAGATCCTCCAGAGTCTTCTTGTTCCTGATCCTATCTCTCCTGCTCATGCCGAGTATTCTAAGTAGGGAGCTAACTCCCGCCACCAGCAGCCTCCTTCATCCTTCTTGCACAGACACCAGCATTCGGACCCTCAGAACTGGAGAGCTTATAATTTCTGAACGGTTCGCCCTAATAGAGGCACTGTGCAAATGTTCAAACACATTACAATACAATAACATGACTTTATTTACATACGCATCGTGGTTGAGAAGTGGCTACTAAATTTTAGTCAATTGCAAATGTGTTCCAAAAGAGGGGTTAGTACCGACACTGAGGCTCCAGGTGTATTGCGTCCCAACAAAATGCAAAAAAATTACAGAAACCAGTTTGTTTTAATTTCCTCCTCGATCTGCAGAGAATATCTAGTCATCATGAAACTGTTTAAGATCAGAGAACGTTTCATGGTTTCTCCAAAGAAGCACGCAAGGACGCGACACAGTCAATTGAAACGACGTCTTTTACTAAGGAATTCTTCATTATGAATCTTCTTTCGTTTCTTTTCTGAAAAAGTAAGCAACACTTAATCATTAATGTTCAGCTTAATGTTCCTTTTTTATAATTCTGAATAACAACAGACCAGTTGAAGAGAGGACATAAAATGTAAACACAGCTAGCTCAAACTTCTTTGTGGTCACCTATTAGGAGGACCCATCTTAGCAGCTTACAAACTTTTAAATTAGCAAAACATGTTGCATACAAAATCTGCTAAATCAGACAAAATTGTTCTTTCACACCAAAAATTGATCGTTATTCTAAAAATCTCTCATTGCAGACCACAAGTGATTCTAAATCATTGGTAGGAACAGTTTTTCTAGGACTAGTATTTGCAGTATTAAAAGTACATGGAAAGCACTGGTTCAAACTTTCACTCAGATGATAACTCTGTAAGAACTTTTCACTCAAAACATTGGGCATTCCTGTGGTTGGTCCCTCCATTTGAAATGATCTTCAACCCGCACTACGGATTAAACCAACCACTAGTTTTTCCTTACCAGTCTCTCGTTCTTTAAAAACATTTATTTTCCCCTGGAGTTTTTCGTGCTGAGAGCACCTCTGAATGGCAGGGCCGGATTTAGGCATGTTCAACATGTTGGGCCGAACAGGGGCCCCCACACTTTCCACACTTTAGGGGGGCCCCACAAAATGTGAGAAAAAATTTTTTTAAACGAAATTTCGACGAAACGACTAATTTCCGCGAAATTTCGCCAGATGACTAAAAAAAGGTCATCAACTTTTTTGGCGGATGAAATGGTATGATTTTCCCGAAATTATTTTTTTCCCCGACTAAAAAAAAGAATATCCGCAAAAATTTCCCGGACAGGGCCCCCACAAAAATTTCCCGAACAGGGCCCCCACATTGTTTAATCCGGCCCTGCTGAATGGTCATTCTGCGAGAGGCGCTGTATGTATGTAGATACAATACAATACAACTACTCAGCCCCATGAATGTTCTCTATTATGGTCACGTCTGCACTTCAGAAAAAAGGCAATACTAATAAAGTCACTTTCTCAGGTCAGCTTTAACAATGAGCTGCATTGGTTCCCACTAATTTTAAGTACACTCATTATTACAGAGTTAATGGAGATAGATCTGTCTAGTAACTCTGCACTGATATTCTAATGAAAACTTACCCGCATGTTAGGCATTTGTAGAAAATCGTCTGCCCTTCATCAGCGGAACGCAACTGTTTCGTGAAATATCTCGCTTCTGTCACTCCACAGTTTGCACAAGTAATAGTCATCTAACAATAAAACAAACGCTAAGCAAGTCAGAAATCATTCTTAAACAAGATTTTAAATACTCAGAAATGATTTCGAAACAAATCGAGATTGGTTAGAAATCACTTGGCCATCTGAAATACTGGCCAAGAATTAGAACTGTAATAACTAATGACCAGCCAATGCCAAACATTATTATCATTGCCAAACATTATTATCATTATCGTTATTTTTATCATCACTATTACTATTATACAACAGTTGGATAGTATAGCATTGTCACAAAGGCAAAAATCACCAAATGTTATTATCATTTATTTTTTAACTTGTCAACTGACTAGATAAATTTTAAGCAAGATACTTTTAATCCAGAAATTTTGAAATCATGAGGAATCATTTATATCTCATGTAAAAAAAACTATTATTGGCTTACAAAAATTAAACCTGCCATATAAAAGAAACCACAGCCTTACGTTCTGCGTTTTCGGCTACTTTCAACATCAGAAACTTCATTAGCTACAGAATATCTAAATCAAAGGACACAGAAGTCATAGTACCGTTGGACCTTGCGTTTCGTCAACTTCCTGAAATTTCTTTCGTTTTGGCAACTTGATCTTTTTATGCAAGATAACCGTTCCATTGAGTTCTGAAAACATAAATCCAGTTACCAATAATGAATACAGAATCGGAACACTGCTTCTAAAAAACATGATCCTTATTCCACCACTTTCACGCTCCATATTTCCGAACACTACATGTACTTGCCATAGCCATCTGCTTATCTAACTATTTTAACTATTTTACTTTTGGATCTACACTTCGGACTTAACTTGACCAAAGCTACACCTCAAAGATTTTGTTCTGGACGAATGCAGACCCGGCAATAGGGCGTGCAGAACCCAACACAGAAAGCAATGAGGGGACCCAATAAAACATTTGTGGAGTTAACTTCTCACCAATACGATATTGGCAATAGGCCACCATATGTACTATTATGTAGGCCTATCAAAATGTAATGCAAAATCGGGGGGGAATTGGCTGATTACTTAACTTCCTTAGCACAAGTATGTAGCGCAGAAGATATAAACCAGTGGTGACTAGAAGCCAAGATATAATCATGCCAATTATAGTCAAAAGATCACTTCTGAGACCCTAATAAGGCCATAAATTGTAACATGACAGTCATAGTTCCATATCTGTTCCTTGGATAGTGGACACATGTATACCTTTTGATTAATTATAAGAACCAGTTAACCAACGAGTACCTTTTGCAGGAAATTTGTAAGTGCAGTCTACATCACAGCATTTGACAAATTCATCAAAAGGTCCTGGTCGTGTTAGGATTGATCCACACAATGGACAGAAGCTAGAACATTTTGCTTGCGACATTATCTGCAACATAAAAACAAAACGAGATATCTTGTACACTTCAAAAGAACAATCAACACAAATAAACAAGATCATCAACCAAAATTTAAGAACCAAATGTATCATAAGATACTTAAAAAATTAATATCCAAGAATTTTACAAATGCATTCTCTCGAATGGCACTATATAAATTTATCAGTATTTAAAAAATAACATCACAATAATTACACAGGGGTTTATCACAACCGAGCCATTCTAGAATTTAACCCCCAACCCATGGTTGCCGAATAGTTAAATCACATAATCTGAGGGCTAGGTAAAACTGTAAATCACGAGGTGAGAGATTAGTGCGCAGGCTGAGGAACATGTTGTAAGAAACGACTTCGAAATGTTGACCTCGCTATTATACACAGCTCTCCGTCACACGTGCTCTTTGTCTGTCAATTTCAGCGCTCTACTAATGCACGATCGTCGGTTTAATAAACTAAGGCATGGCAATCAAGTTTGTCATTCTCTTTCAATCGTTATAAACTCACTTTTAGTTACCAATATGATCAGGTTTTCAAACTTTAAATATTTGCATCATAAAATTCTGAAGATAAACATTGAATATTCATTAATATTATAGACTCACTGTGACTTCTTGCAAGCTAGTAAGTATGTCGAGAGCGATAAAAGTTTAAGTTGGCATTTCGTTTGTTTATCTTTTAACTTTCTGACAAACAACATTTAAACATACATTTTTAAAGGTAAAAGATAAATTATAAAGTATTTCGTTGTTCACGGGTTTGGGTCTATTTCTCATTTATTGCAACAAATTCAACACATAACTGCTAGATTGTTTTTGCTATAATACACTTTTATTGGAACGCTTGTGGTACCAGAGTTCCATCATGACGAGCAGTGGGAACGCAAGCCAAGAATTTCGAGAGCAGTGGGAACGCTGTTACCACCCACTTTAAACCCTCATTGTGACCATAATTCGTGAAACAATTTAGACTTAAACTTCTGCACAATAGAAATGAACACAGCCTTCTAGGATTTATTCTGCTTAGTTGCTCCAGCCAATTCGTTCTCACCTTGTGCACTTTGTCAAACTTTATATCTATAGACTTCTCGTCTCAACAGCAAGACACTCTGGATGTTGCCATGAATTAGATCTTTGTGCAAATGGTGCACCATCATTCACTTATTATGAGTTGGACAAAAAGTGCAATAGGTTTTAATTATTAAATTGATAATAATTTATTTAGTGAATGAACTTGGATTGAACGAACCTTCAAACCGTCTCTGTAAATTCTACTGCAAATGGAGTCAGTTAATTGTCAACTGCCTGAGTGTAACATAAAATAACATGAAAATTGGAATGTTAGATCTTCTGTGAATCATACCTTACCTATTCTCATCTTTAGCTGCTTTACCCACCATAGGCTGTCTGTATCACGTTCCCAGTTAACTCATTTCCTGGGTATTGACCTCATTACAATACAATAAATCAAAAGTGAAATTTGAAATTACTTGTAATGAAGTACAGACAGGCTGAGGTTGGTTGAATTATGCCATTGTTGCCTTGAACCCCATAACTTAACCAATTATTTCAGACTGGTTTAGTGTTTGTGGGAAGCACATATGGTTACAGAAACACCAAACACTCTCCTCTGATAGGAAACTGAAATATCTAAGTCATTATCATGGCAAACTCTTCGAGGTAGTTAGGTTTTTTTCTTATTCAACATAAGTAATTAGTAGCAAGGTCCAGTTTACATCGACCTTGTCAAGTTCACAATGGAGACTTATGGTTCTTGCAGTTCAAATGAACAATATCTTCAGCAAACAAAATTATGTTGGTAATAAAAAACTGGAATTTTAGATTTAAAAAATCTTGTTTTTGGAACTCATCGAAAACTTGACCAAACTAAAAACCCACTATGGTCTTTTTAAGAGTGGTGCCACAATACTGTACGGCAGCCACAGTTCACGACCCTTATACGTCACAACGCAACTTCTGCTACCCTCGATTTTTTTAACGCTGGCATAATAATTTGAATTGCAAGATCCAGCATCAGCAGCCAATGCGCCCTCTTGGTGCGAGTTTGTGAGGAAAGAGGTAGACGGGTGAACTTCAGATGACTCTGTAGTATTACTGGTTGCAAGCTTCACATCTGTGCTTGATACACTGAACATTGAAGACAGTCCGTGATGTCGTACAACCGTACCACTGGCTGGTGCCACCGTATCAATAGTGACATTTGGAGACTGCTTGTGTTGGACGGTGGCTGTTTCACCCTCTCCCAAATCACCGATAAACATCACGGAACATATCAAACGTTCGAACCCGGCATGGCGATAATCAATGTGCTTGATGATGGCCGCCAGACTGTTCAGATGCGCCTCACAGTACATGCAGATGTACAGAAGACGACTTGCATGCTCGTACAAGTAGTGGGTGGCAAACAATTTCTGCGAAGATGTGACCACATGACAATGCGCACAAACAAACTGCGATGCAATTCTGATGTCAGAAGGGTTGTCATGGCGAGCACCAAACGACACCTTGTCACACATCACGTGACTGATCCCAAACATGTTGCTGTCGCCAGCGTGCGATTGATACGAGTGTTGCACCACGGCAGAAACACCAACGCTTGCAAAAGCGCATTTCTCAAATTTCGCGCACCTGAAGTGCGGCGTCCTTTTCGACTCCAGAGCCGTAACAACGGACATTTCAACGGGATCGTCATCGTTGCGCATCGGCGATTCATCGAGGATGTCGTGTATGTTCTGCAAGTGCCAGAGAAGCGACGCGTGATGATGCGTGACGTAGTCGCACAGTCGGCAGTGCATGAGCAGCGTGTGCGTCTTGAGGTGGATGCTGTTCGTGTCGTCGAGCTCGAGATCGGCGTTGTCGTGTTCCTGGACGAGATGGTTGGCAACATCGAAGATGCTCACCGAATTGTAGACGCAGTACGGACACTGGTACTGAAGGTTCGCGTCGATCTCCTTGATGATCACCTTGACGTTTTCGTTGATGCCGTACTGCTGCCCGATGAAGAGCGTCTCGATCTCTGCGTACGCGCTGCGGTTCAGATTCTTGCTCGTGTCGACGATCGGCATGGTCTTTGGCTGAAGCGGTTCCACGTGAATCGTCTTGTTCTTCAAGAGCAGCGACTTGTTGAGCATTTGAGCCTTCAACTTCGATCCGCTCTTGGATTTAACGGCTGTAGACTGGTCGCTCTGCGGCGCTTTGTGAAGCTGTGGCTGCAAGTTGTTCACCAGTAACTTGATTTTTTGAACGTTGCTCGATGTAAACTTTGTTCCCAGAAGCTCGTTGAAGACATGCGAAGGAACAGTAGCTTTCGGTAATTCAGAGTTTACTTCACTGCCCTTTGTCTCACTTGCATTCCGAAGTGCCTGTGCGTCCTCTGTAACACCTGTTTTACATGGAAGAACTGAACCGATATGAAACGCTGCGCTTGACGACTGTGCAACCGACTTTTTCATTTGAACCTGAGAAGGAAGTTTTTGCCATTGACACTCAATCAGGCTAGAAGGATCATCGTCTCTGATGACCGTCCACTTACTTGAAAAGATATTTGATTTGACAGGGGCCTGAACAGCTAAAAACAGCCCCATCTGCTCAATTGTAAGAACATTGTGGTAATTCAACGGCTTTCTAAGCGAGTCAGTTTCAGGACTCATAAAACTATCCACAAATTTCTGAGCCAAAACATCTGATGAAATTGAACGACAATTCAGAGCGTCTATCGTAACCTCGTCAACCAACGGCTTAGAGAAACAGTCTTCAATGTTCTCAGATCTGCCAGATTGAGTGGCTGGATCGCTGCAAAAGGCAAGCATCTTCACAGTCACGCTAGAACATTGTTTTTGCGAAAGGTGCAACATCGCATCGAGAAAATTGTCGAACACCGAACAGCACCGGTGACACGAAATGCGCCATCGAAGCGGAACATCGGCCATGTGCCGGTCCATGTGCTCGGTTAAATGTTCAACGTTTGACGTCCGAAATTCACATCCGCTTGATTGAAACGTACACTGAATCTGTGGAATCACATCGTTGTCGTCACCAACTTCCTCACTTTCATCAAACTCCGTTTCATTTCGCAATTCAGCAGCAGTCGCTACGTTTACGGACTTTGGCTTAAAGCACGACTTGACGGAAGACAACACCATCTGATATTTGTTTGCGATTTCTCTTCGATTTGGCTTCTTAAGTTGGCCTGGTCGAACCCTCAGCTGAAAAACGATTGGAATGCTGTCGAG
The DNA here is from genome assembly GCA_945859605.1 of Lumbricus rubellus. NCBI lineage: Eukaryota > Metazoa > Annelida > Clitellata > Crassiclitellata > Lumbricidae > Lumbricus > Lumbricus rubellus. The sequence continues at coordinate 30,226,975 of OX243815.1, read as the reverse complement.
ATGCATCGGATGGAGAAGCCGGTAGTGCTGTTCGAGTCGGGCGACGTCGTTTTCGCCGTCGCCTTCAACGTCTCCGAAGCCGTTGTTCATTCTCGAGCAGAGCGAGCAGACAAGTCTACAGCTGAGAACGTGAAAATGACACATCATGTGCTTTGCAAACTCCAGCGGACTGCTGAACCGGACCGAATTCGAATCGCTCGGTCGAACCTTCGCCGGGTCGAGGAGCACGTCGTAGACCTGTTCGTGTGGGTTTGGTTCACACGCGGAGTCAATGCCGTGGCTCGTGTACAGATGATCACTGAGCGTGGACAGTCGCAGGTTTCGCCAGCTGCACCAGCCCTGGAACTCCAGCTTCTGCATCGTAGGCAGGTGCTTGTCCATTGGACACAGGTGGCACGCAACGTCTACGAACTGGAGCCACGGTTTGTGAACAGCCATGTGGTCGAAGAGTTCGTCTGTGCTGCCACACATCGAGACGCAGTACGAGCTGCAGATGGGACATGACATGAAACCATGGGTACCAAGCTCCTGTCGGTTGCCACTGGTTTCGTCATCTCCTTCAACGCTGATTATTTCGTCCGCTAAATATTTTGTGTACGTGTTGAAGTCCGCGTGAAACGGACAGTGAATAGCGTAATACTGGCGAAACGTTGGAATGCCCCTGATTTCATCTTTGTTGGGATTTCGCGGTAAGCTCGTCGTGGCATTGTTGTCTGTGATTGTCGACGCATCTGAGAGATCCACCACAATCGGGTCGGATGATGATCTCCCTGTGGTGGCACTACCCTTGCTTGCGATTCGAACAGGAGTTGCAAAAGTTGCAACTGCATTTTGAGGCAACCGGGAAAATGACAGATCGCTCCTTGACGAGACCATCAAAGGAAATGGAAACGGTGCAGCAGGTGAACTGTAACTCATCTGAATCTGAGGTCTGTTTATCAGCTGACCAAGGCTGAATGAAACCGGTCTCAACAAGTTATTACTGCTGCTGGTAATTCCATCAAGCGGCTTACCACGAAGTATAAGGATCCCCTTTCTGACTGGCTTTACACGTTCAGCACCTGTACTGCTTTGACCAATACACAACTGTCTGGGTATAGTCAGTACTTCTTTTGACACGATCTTGCTTACTGCGGTCTCTTTCGCTGTTTGGATCAACGGGCTGTTCCTGTGTATGAAAGTTATTTTTGGTAGAGCTGGACCTGTTGACTGCGCTACAACTGTAACTGGGTTGCGATTCTGTGGCAAAGACGACGCTTTCGGCATAGTGCAGATCAAAGGCTTTGAACCCCTGTTGTAAACAATTATGTTTTTCCCTCTGGTCTCACCTGCAGAAAAAGACGAGCAAGGTGTCGACACAGTTTCGCTCGGTTTCTGAACTTTTTCCGGGTTTCCAGAAGAGCACTCGAGCTTCCTCTTAACGCCGTGAGGACCAATTGCAGGGCTACTTTTTATAATGATCACTTTTTGGGGAGCCTTGCTTTGAAGCAGCTTTTCTGACATGCCCGCAGCAGGCTGCAGATTTGTGCATTGCTTTTCAGCCATCTTCTGAAAAAATAAAAGTTTTACTATGTCACATCTCCGAATGTTCACCTCCAACTCTTTTCCACAATAGACTCATATTCTTTAATATTCTGTTTCACATTCTAAACTGTTTAAACTCTAGCCCGATTTCTTGTTTGCTAGACTATCAGACTGACAAGAGTCTCTGCAACAGATCATCAAATCTGACTACAATATCACATAAAATGACCATCAACTGATGCCTTGAGCATTATGCTCCATAGAAGTCATAGATTAAACAAGTTAAATAAATAAACAATCCCTGGCTGGCAAGGTTTTATAGCACTCGTGCATCTGCACTTATGAAGTTATGATCACTGAATTTTGTAAGGTGCCATTTGTAACGGCATGGCTGTGTTAGGGGCACCATATAAATTGTCGTAATTATTTATTACTGCACCTTTGCAGTTGATAGATGTCATAATTCGGTTAGAATACTAATTAATATATTAACTGAAAAGAAGTTTGCACCTAAACCTTACACCGCATTATAATATAATAAAATATTAAAACCTAACAAGTATTATTACTATTCAGCATTAGCACTTAATCTTAATATAGAGATGCTGGTACCAAACCAGCAATGCACTAATTAATTATTAAAATTAATCAATAATTATTAGGCCTAGTGCATCACAACAGTTACTAACACTTAGGCCTAATATTAATATATTTAACTAAAGTTTATCGCTGAGGTACAGCAAATTAGGAACAATTTATTCACACTAGAAGTAACAACAGGCCTGTCCTGGCACATTACATTACAAAACACATTGTAAAGTAAACAATATCACACCTCCAGAGCATAATTGAAACCCTAGAAATATGTCAGTAACATCCAATGGTTTCTGAAATCACTCAAAACCCAGCACACTAACTCCTTCTGCATAAAGCAGCATAACCAATCTGATTTTTTCTACAAAATTGTATGGTTCAAACTTGTCTGTCAAACTAGTAAATCATTCCAAATCATATTAACGCTTGCTGTTACCAGATGATACATTAGACCAGTGCTGTCCAACCTTTTTGGCCCCGTGGGCCGCAGAAGCAATATTCTTGAAGCCAAGGGCCGTAACAATAAGCTCAACAGCAACGGCCAAAAATTTACTGATAATTTTTTACTGTTTTATGGAATTATTGTTGGCTAATGTATAAATGAACAGTGCTTAATACCTTGAATGCTTGATTAAGCATAATAAATCAGCACCAAAATTATTAGGTGCGCTCAGCTGGATTTTAAGTTTGTCGCCCAGCCACAATCTGGCAAACTCAGCTCATCATTTCGTCTCCAAGTTATACATGTAGGATTTTTGGTTCATATCCACCCTGTGGCTGAGCCAAAACAAGAGTCGATTCGGTCTAAGGAACAGTCAACAGTAATCGGATGAGAATGATCCATAGACATCACCATTCATCGGTTCTGTCCATGGACTCTTAATCTCTTATTGATAGTTCCCTTCAACACTCAAGACTCCAATTGGACAATCTCACGAAAGTAACTGTTGCTGCTATAGCCTACCTACCGACGTGCTGAAACGCTGTAGGCCGCTACACATCTCAGAAACTGAATGAAAGCGAACGGTTTGGACGGTATGCGAGGTCAGTTTTGTTGAGTACACGGATAAAAAATTGTTCAAAACAAGAAGACTTTTGATAGTCGTTTGACAGACTACGGCAGAGATAGAAAGAAGAATGTTGTCTGAATTGGCTTTTCCTGTGGTTTTTCGAACCCTAGAAACATTACAATTTCAATTCAAAAAAACTTAGATTCGACTAGACTTTGTCCTTCATTTTATTTTATACACAGTGGAAGAATTTTGTATGCTCTGGCGGGCCACTTGAAATCGCTCCGCGGGCCGCATGCGGCCCGCGGGCCGCACGTTGGACAGCACTGCATTAGACCATGTCCAGGATGCATTTTGTGGTTGGGATAGCATACATTTGGGCATAAGCAAATCATGAGCAAAATATATTTACACACTCACTATATGGTTGCCAGATATTCTGTAAAATATTATCTGAGAATGGTAACATGCCCATGAAAAAAACTAATATAATAATAATGTCAAGCATTGATTCTAGTCTTCCTCCTGGACAGGCTAGCTAAAGGTCTGACAGTGACTTATTGGGAAATAATTTCGAGCCAAACTCCTGAAACCCCAAGTCAAGTCTCATATTCAATTACTAGAATAGCAATTAAAGAATTCTAAAACTTATGGATTATTATCACAATCATTTACCACTTACTGCATTACTTACATCAATCCAACCACAATGGCCGCGGACTCTAGCATGTAAACATCGAGCACTGCCGTCGTTGAAAGCTAAACGTAAGCTATCACTAGCTAACGGCTTCTAGAGTGACGTGGGTATGGTCACTGTATTTGAAAACCATAGCTAGAAAGAATTCAACCAACCAACGTTAGATGTAAGCTGTAGCTTTCAGGATAAATCGCTTTTCATTCCTCTCTCGAGTCTTCATGAATAGAACAAAATTTCTGCTCAAGAACGAAGCGAACCAAACGATCACGTGAACAGGGGATCGGTTATAATTCAATGAAGAATCTTGCGTCTCATCCACCATTGTAGGCTAATTTGTAGCTTCAATGTAACAATGTAACATATTATAATTCACAATTTCGCAAGCGTTACACGAAAGCCACATCGAATTTAAAAGACTGGTTTATTTACTAGCTGCAAGGCACTTCTGAAAGTTCTGGTACGTCAACTGTCACAGAGACGAGTCTCGTCGAAGGATGATGCAGCGCAAGAGGAAAGGTAGCCTATCCCACTGCTACTAATAATTTATTGACTTCGAAAATACTGCCATTTTCATCTGTTTCCTGATCTATTTTCATTTATCATTATTATAATTGAATAAACAAGTTTTGAGTTGAGCTTGAATTAAGAATTTTTTCTTTGGTAGGCCTAATTAAATAGGCCCGAATAGCAGAATCACTCCCTTCGGGTAACACTTTGTGTACTAGGCTTATTGTGAATGCATAATTGTCTGTTTGATATTTTTGGGATCAATAAACAAGTTGAAGTTGAATAAAATTATCGCAACAGGCGGCAGGCCTATAGGCCCTAATCACACCATAGCCTAATTTGCAAACAGTAGGTCTACTCCGCCACTTGTTGCACGCTGCCACGTGCCAGTCCCAAGCCTTGGTAAAGGAGGAGGGCGACACTAATTATCTTTGCAACGACACTGTCGTTAAACAGCATCAGGCAGCATAGGCCTGCGTAATTGAGTCCTTCCAGCCTCTGCTGCACTCAAAATGTGTTAGGCCTACAGGTTTTAGACTAGTCCGTCATCACAAATCTCAATGCACGTCGCCCAGAGCTTAAAGTGTAAAAAAATATTCTAAGTGCCTGCGCGTCCCTAATGTAGGCCTACGTATGCCTATATATACCTTTTCAGTGTGCACTGGCCAAACAAGTGGCAGGACGGCATGCAGATTTTTTAAAAATGCAATGATCGAGGCCGTCCATGACCGTCCTGTCACACTTTAAGCTCTGACGTCGCATATATATGGCAAAAGTGTGGTGGACAGGTGCACAGCACCAAGGCCTAGGTGGACAGGTGCACAACACCTTGATGCACAGCACCTTGGTGGACAGGTGCACAGCACCTTGGTGGATCGGTGCACAGCACCTTGGTGGTTGGTGCGCTGCACCTTGGTGGACTGGTGCACAGCACCTTGGTGAACCGGTGCACAGCACCTTGGTGGATCTGTGCACAGCACCTTGGTGGATCTGTGCACAGCACCTTGGTGAATCGATGCATAGCACCTTGATGGACCGGTGTATAGCACCTTGGTTGATCGGTGCACAGCACCTTGGTGGATCGGTGCCCAGAGCTTTGGTGGACCGGCGCACAGCACCTTCGTGGATCGGTGCACAGCACCTTGGTGAATCGTTGCACAGCACCTTCGACCGGTGCACAAAGTTTTTCTTTTAAGATATTCGTTATACATCTTGATGTTGAACAATTCCTGCGTCTTATTTCGGGTTTCTGTTTCCCTCCATGGTCGATGTAGGCCCTATAATGTATTTCGAAAGTTTTCTCTTCTAAACGACAAAACCGTTTCACATCATAATTTCTGCTTCTTTTCTTCTATTGGTTTCCGAACAGCGGAACAGGATATGCATTTTTTCGCATAGTTAAATAATTTATTTGTTTAACGAATTACGTCAGCGCGAACAGTTCCTTCGTCAAACTTTACTGATAACTTATCATTTTGTGATGCATGTTTAGATCCTCTGTTTGAAATGATGATTTCAATAATATTAAACCTACAGACTAGGCTATTGGTCTAAGGCCTATCGTTCGATTCTGCGTCTTCTAAAGCTAAATTCCACTTTTTCTGAAGAAATTCTTATTCTTCGATGATTCTCTGCATGAAAATGACAATTAGGCTAACCGTCACGCTAACGTCAATCATTAAAGTTAGTCTTACGGTCTTACTTACCGATCGACTTCTGTCTTCAAAATGAATGAATTCTCTTTTCTTCTCATCGATGATTTCGATGGTTTTCTGCGTCGTCGATAGGACCAGTTCTTCTCATCGAATTTTATATGCATGTTTCTTCTGATCGACGAACTTCTACAGGTTTCTCTTCGAAATGTCTCACCATTAACCTACGTGGAGGAATAACGGTTTTCAGATTCACTTTTCGAAGTGAGCCTCAATTCACTGTTTTCACGTCAGCAATTATGACGTCATCTGAACAGCAGCAATCACAAGATGACGTCTTTATCACAATTACGTCATCGTTATTGCCGTTGATTCGCAATCGCAGATAGCCTATTAATGTAGGCCTAATGTGATGTAATTAGTAATTTCTATAGCGCCGATCACAGCCATTCAGTAGCGCTCCCAGTGCGATAAACTCTTGAGAAAAATAGGTCTTAAGAAGAGAGAGATGCAGATAAGGATACAGAAAGTAGAGTCCCACGCAGAGTGGAGGGAAGAGAATTCCACAAGGAGTGCCAATGATGGTAAAGGAGTTTGAGCAATAGTTATAGGCCTATTTAAGTTATCCTTGGATCATGACCAGGCCTGAAACCGAATTTGACCTCTAGGCTGTAACCTTTCGGCGTTTTTGACCGAGTGCATGAGAATAAGCAGATTCTACTAATTTAGCCTACTTAGCTTACGCTGATTGTAGAAAGTCGATCTCTTCGGTGCCTGATCGTCTCAGTGATAGGCTAATAATTATCGTGTACAGTAGATGTACTCGTTTTGTAGCTGAGCTCGCTACTTAGTCGCTAGGTCTATAGGGAGCGAAGTCATAATCTCCAGACTTCTAAATCTCCTCTCGAAAGTCAAGCGCATGGCACCAGCTTATTCACGAGCGCTGCGTCAAGTCAGAGAGGTTGACCGTAAGAGTTGTCCCAACGGCAGAGGAAGTCCGAGTCCGATCTCCATAGGGTCAGAAACTGCGAGTTGGCCTAGGCCTAGATGTTTAGACGAGTGTTGTATCATAAGAGTCACTGAAATGTAATTTAAACTGTTTGACAATTTTTGAAAGTTTTATCATTAAAACAAACTTTGAGTCTTTGACATTGCTGCTTGAAAGTTTTTGAACGTTTTATCATTAAAATAAAATCTGACATTGTTATCACAAGAGTCGCTAATATGAATGGCGGCGAAATGTGTAGTCGCTGTGTTTGATCGCGACGAAGTGTGTATACTATAGGGCGAATTGTGTAGGCGCTATGTTTCGCGGAGACGAATAATTATTAAGGTCGCTGAGATGAAGGTCGGCGAAATCTGCCCGCTCAATTCAACGGATAGCAGGGCTTAAAGTGTGGCAGGACGGTCATAGACGGCATCCTGGCACTTATTTTCAAATCTGAATGCTGTCCTGCCACTTATTTGGCCAGCACACTGAGGCTGAGCACACATGAAAATGTAAGGATCATCCTGGCACTTCTTTTGGAAAGGTAAGGGGCGTCCAGGCACTTCTTTTTTTTACACTTTTTGGGTTAGGGTGCCGTTTCACCAGTCCAGGTTTTATTTCTTTACTTCTGAAATGCAGAAAATTTCCTGCTTGACTGTTTTCTATCGTTCTCTCTTCTGTCATTTGTATAAGGTTTTTAACAATTTGGTGTCTCATTGTCAACAACTGATTGTGATAAGATTGGGTTACTTAGGCTAGCTAATCTACATGTACCTAGCTAGCAATAATTGTATCTTCTTTGTATGTGATTAATTGTGATAATAATTATGTGCTAGAAAAGAAACACCCATGTCTGCTTCTGCAATTTTATTATTGCTCGGTTAATTGGTTTAACAGTGAAAACATGCTATTTCTACTCTCCAAAGCAACGCACAAAGACATATATAGGAAACACCAAAGAGAACTCTATATATGTTCCCTCTATACCGGCATTCATTACTTGAGAGTCAACGTAGCCTGTTCCTATTAAATCCGAAACAATTCGAACACAAATAAGCGCTGAAAATATTCCGTATAATTATATAGAAGACTCTTAACTTCAGTTTGAGTAAATAAGTTAATCGTATAACAACAGCAACGCATAGGCATAACCATCTGAGAACACGACTGCGCCATTACGTGAGAACGAAAAATTGAACACTCTAAATTTCTCTTCAGAAATTTCAAAAGTACGTTGCCATAAGTTACCCCAGAAGCGCAATAGGATCTATATTATTATTTTGTTCGTGATCATAATAAAGAACACGAATCTGTAAAATAGGGTTATCACACTCGGTAATTCTGCAGTCTATTATGCCTATAGGCCTACTGCACAAGATCAATTTCGGACCTAAATCACACATAAAACTGTTTTCTAAGGACTTTTATATTGCTTAACGATGGCAACGATTCCACGGCTGTTGTTTCTCAGATCGACAGGACAAGTTCTTTCTGTAAAAGGACAAAATAATTGAATATTTAGACAATATGATGATAAGACCTCGTAAACTTAACTCCATCTTGAAAGGTATGATTAGCATAATTCACGGAGCAAGAGAAACGTCGAGACCGTCATATTATCTCCGCACTTTTCTTTGTGCTTCTGCCCGTCAATCGAAATTAGATTATAATCGCTTTTTATTAACAGGAGCGTTTAGGCCTAATGAGCAAGTCTAACTTAAAATTTAAATACCACTTTGCTAAATTGCTAGTCTTTATTTACATTATAGGCAACAGCAAACTTTACTGGATATCCCACAAGAGCTTTAGAGCTGTAGCCTAGGCCCTACTATTGAAAGATAGCCTCCTTTAGAAATGTTGAGTACTGGAAAGAGTAAAGCGATGTATTTCAACGGCCAAGTGCTAAATGATGAGGATGACGATGATGACGACGACGACGATGATGATGACGACGACGATGATGACCTATGATTGAAATATTATGTGCAGATGATATACAATAATTAAGTCACAGACATGAAAGAAAAATAGGGTGACTGGTAGAGTGAACAGATATTAGAAGAAAGAAAAACAGTAAAGAAAAGAAAGATTGTTTTCAGGGCTGGTTCATAGACCCTGTGACATCGACACTGCGACCATTAGGATAGACCTACTATAGTACTGTAGGCAAGCGTTCAATGTCGATACAATTCACATCGAGTGTGGTAGACTGGAGCAGTGGAGCAGACTAAGCCTACCTTTTATTTTATTCCGAGGATTTTCTATCCGTCAAAGTGACTTTGATACCGGGCTGAAACAAATGTACAGATCAGCATCTTTCTGTAGCATTCCTCAAGTTTCCTAATTCCTTCAAACAGATTTGTGACAGCTATCATGTAAATTCGAAGATCGGGCATGATTCAAGTGTACACAGTAGGCTAGTCATAATGTATTGGGAATGAGAGTAGCTGAGTAGGCCTAATATTTTCCTCCTCCTTGGCCCATCAAATATAAACCGAAATTCCAATAATTTCTTATTTCGATCGTTGTAAAAAAAGTGATATTTAAATTTATCGAGCAAACATGTTTAAATGCACAGCCTTGCTCTAAATCGTTTGTTGCATGTACATGTATACTGTATACAATGTTATACATGTAGGCTTAACTTGTTTCACATTATACGCCTATTTTTTCTTTACATTGTTTATTCTATGTACTATGTAGCCTATTAGCTTCTATTACGCCAGGGTCTAATGCACAACGTGTCAAACGATGGCAGACTTCAATATAATTGGACTTCAATCCATGTAGAGAGAAACTCTATAGCGGCGCTATACAAATGTATTGTTCTTGGTTCCTCGCTCGAAAGTCTAGAACTGCGGTGGCTCAATCTCAATTAATTACTTCAATTGGTCCTCCTCAAAGTAATGCTCTTTTTCTTTCTGTTCGCTCTACGATTCTGTCTGACCTCTCTTCTGCTTTGTCTCTACTCAAAACCTGCTTCTTCTCGCGGGGCCTTGGGCACTGTGAGCGCCTCTGAACGGTTCACCCTACTGGAGGCGCTTCATAAATTATTAAATACATAATTGGAGAGTGATGCTGCGCTTACTCCACCGGCAGTGGTTCTGGTTACGGATGCAGAACTGCGATTCTTGGCTCGAAGTTTCGACAGGGCGTTCTCCGACTGATCAGCTCTCTCCTCAGCTTCTTCCAGGTCGTGCTGCGTCTTACGGTATTTGGCCAGATTGATGGCAGCAATCTCCTCCTGTTCACAACACAAAGATAGCCGAATGCGAAGTAAAGCATAGATTTAGAAGGCAGGCTAAACTGGCAATGGTATACAGGCGAAGTTTTGCAATGCTCATTGAGTCCAGGTGAGCTGAGGTCTCAAGGCGTGCCTGGAGGTCCTTCACCTGCGATTCGAGGGCCCGTCTCAGCTTCTCGATCAAACCTGGATAAAGGAGGAGGGCGACAGTAATCATCTTTGAAATGGCAGTGTCGCTAAGCAGCAACAAAGTTAACTCCACACAATCATGCATTGACAGCAATAGCTGCTGTGAGCCTGTGAACTTAAGATGAGCACTATCACAATGCAAAGCCGCCCATTACGAGTACGATTATTATTACACGTACCGCTTCCTCGACTTGTCGCTTGTACGTCTTGATCTTCTGCTGAAGTTTATCGACGGTGTCGTTCAGTCTATCCTGTGACTTGCGATCCTCATCCGCCTGCATGGCCAGCTCCTTCATCCTCCTCTCCTGCTTCCGCACGTTCTTGTCCGTCTCCTGGTAGCGTCTCTGTTCGGCCTCCAGCTCCACTTCCAACTCACGCACGCGTTGCTCCAGCTTCTGCAGGGTCTTCTTGCCGCCCTTCAGCGCCGATGCCTCCGACTCGTCAAGGCGTGCCTGGAGGTCCTTCACCTGCGATTCAAGGCCCCGTCTCAGCTTCTCGATCTGAGCGGCGTGGTCCTGCTCCGATCGCAGTTCCTCGGCCAGACGAGCGGAGTCGGCAATCGCCTTCTTCGACGCTTCCTCAGATGAACGCAACTCGTTGGCGTGGTCCTCAAGGTCCGTCTGGAAATCAACCACAAATAAGAATTCAGGTAGGCCTATTAATTAGATCTATTGCATTGAATTCGATCAATTATTGTAGCACTGTAAAAATGATAGCTCTTATCCTTTGTATATGAACGCCGAGATTGGATTGATATCTATTGGAATGTGCATCGGCTTGTCGAATTGCTACAATTGAAGTTACTTGCTTTATATTCCTTAAGTAAATTGTTTGTCTTTGATCATCGATGTTCCTTATCTTGTTCGTATTTTACATGGTTCTTTCGTATAGGCCTACATACATTCATGAGCAAACAATGAAATCATGAAAATAGAGTTTATTTTTGTTGTTTATAATGATGATGATGAAGACGACGATGATGTTGCAGGGCTTTTTTTAGCGTGCAGTTCTACACAAAATGTGCAGTTCCAAATGGATTTTAGCAGTTTTAGATGGACTTGTGCAGTAAAAAATAGTATAAAAGGGTCATTGTCATCCGATTGGGAATAATTTACCATGGGGGACTAAATGGAAGAGGTTGTGCAGTTCTACAAATTCCTTAAAAACAGCCTTGTAATGTTGACTTTTTCAGGTTCGCTAAGTTAGAAAGGTAGCTTCGACATAATTATAGCTATAGGTAGACGACTGACCTGCATTGCCTGGATGTCTGTCTCAAGCTTTCGTTTTGCCGACGCCAGTGAGTTATTTGTAGACGACAATTCATTCACACGATCGACGGTCTCGTGCAGCTCGCTCTCGGCCGCCTTCCTCGCTCTCTCCGCCGACTCGAGATGGGTCTTGAGCTCCTCCAGCTCACCGGCGATGACCATGGCTCGCCTTTCCGATGCGTTGAACGCCTCCCTTGCCTCCTCTCTCGCTCTCTGCTCATCCTCCACGGACTGCTGGACTTCACGGATCGTTTGCTGCAGCTTCTTGATCGTCTTTTCCGCTTCAGCGCGGCCACGGTTGGCTGCGTCGACGGATACTTCCAGTTCGTTGATGTCCGTCTCCAGCTTCTTCTTGACCCTCATCGCTTCCGCCTTGCCACGAGCCTCCGCCTCTAGGCTGGCCTGCATCGAGTCCAGAGCTCTCTGGTGGTTCTTCCTGTAATGATTATATCAGCAGCAGCGTAACCGCATGGCACTTATGCTAAACCATCTGCATGGTTTAGTTGTAATAGTTCCATCAGAATGTACAATGTGTTTGTTTGGTGTCGTATTGTTATTACGGTCATATCAGACTCGTATGGATGGTAAATGAAGACAAGGAGAAGATGCAACGTAAAGTAGTCAGCTGAAGTATCAATTTACAGTGAAGCTTAAGGGTCTTTTATCCCAGGAGCTCATTAAGGGCTAATGCAGTCATAAATCTGCTTCATCTCAATGGGCCTCACACACTGCGAACGCTTCTAAACGGTTTGTCCTACTAGAGGCCTTTAAAATTTAAATACAAGACAAGACAAGACAAGACAAGACAATAGAGACGGTGGTACAGACGACTGGCTATAAAATGGGCCGCACCACACGTACACACAGAGGAGTTGAGTTATACCTGGTATTTTCGAATTCCTCGTCCTTCTCGGCCAGACGTCGGTCGATGTCCTGACGAATAGCTGAGATCTCCAGCTGCGATCGCTGTGCCTTGGCTTCCTCCTGCTCGAGAGCTGCTTCCGCCTCTTCCAAGGCAGCCTGCAACTCTTCCTTCTCCAGCTCCAGACGCTTCCTTGCCTTGTCCATTTCGTGTACGCTGCGGCCTCCCTCGCCCAGTTGGTCCGTTAGATCGTGGATCTCGTCTACAGATCATTACGATCAATAAATATACATTATATAATATATATGCATTGTTCACAAGTTTATGTAGCCTACAACTGTGTGTGCAAATTCATAATAAATATAATTATCTATCATTAGTTCTCATCTTGAATTTTAATTTATTTCAAGGTCAACAACCCCAAACATCGATGGCCCGTTTCATGGCCGTTAATTACCTGCCAATTCAACGTATTACCGTATAGTTAATATAGATCATGGATTCATTCATGGGCGGAGTTTGGTTTCCGTTCTTGTGGGTGGGCTAATGCTTTCCTGGGAGGGGGTTAAGCCCGGAAAAGATACCATTTTCATGGTAAAAAAACTGAATCTGGGTCTTATTGGGGGTGGCTTAGCCCCCTCTAGTCCCAGATAAACTCCGCCCATGGATTCATTGTGGTGTTGGTGTTCTTACCGGAGAGATTCTTGTTCTCCCTTCGGATGGCTTCCATGGCATCGTTCACTTCCTCGATCTGAGCTCTCAGCTTATAAACCTCGGCGGCGTTTCCTCGCGATTCCTTCTGCGAGTTCTCGAGTTCTCCTTGCAGATCGGCAACCTTTCGCTTCCATTCGTCGATCGTCTTGTCGAAGGCACGCTGGCGTTTCTCCGCCTGTGACGAGATGGCCTGCGCCTACACATATTAATAGAAACAAATGAGTTAAATATAAACACGATGAACAAATAAGTAAAATAAATAAGTAAAATAAATAAGTAAAATAAATAAGTGAAATAAATAAGTGAGATTAAATAAGCTAAATAAATAAGTTAAAATAAAAGGTTAAATAAATAAGTTAAATAAATAAATGTGATAAATAATGTAAATAAATTAGTTAAATAAATAAGTTTTAAAAGTTGAATAAATAATTTAAAAATAAGTAAACACTGCAAACAAAAGAAATGAATAATCACTTTCGTATTAGCATAGTCTAAAATGACTAAACGAAAATGCAAACAAACGCATGGTAAGCAAGTGACTGCATGCTCACTCTTTCCACTTCGATGGTGAGGTCTTCCAGTTCTCCCTGGAGTCGGTTCTTTGCCTTCTCCACGCTGGCCGCCTTCGTCTGCGATGCCTCGAGCGCCGATTCCAGTTCCTGGATCTTTCCGTTCAGCTTCCGCTTCAGTTCGTCCAGTTCCTCGGACCTCACTCCGCCCTCTCCACTCTCGCACTTGTGCCTCCACACAGCCACCTCGTTGTTCGCCTTCGTCAGCAACCGCTGGAGGTCACCTCTGCCCTCCTGCTCCTCCTCCAGCTGTTCCTTCAAGTGATCGTTGTCGGCCTGCAGGTTGCGCAAGTCGGACTGGAGCTTGGCCCTCAGTCGACTCTCCTCCTCAAGGGCGGCCTTCGCCTCTTCCAGTTGCTTCGTCAGGGCCTGCTTGGCCTTCGTCAACTGGTTCACCTGGCTCTCGGCCTCTTCGAGCAGTCGGGTGTGTTCGGCACTTTCCGCCACGTATCGACTCTTCAGAGCATTCAGCTCCTGGATGTCACGTGACGCCTGTTCGTATTTAGCGTTCAGCTCAGACAGCTGAGCTTCGAGCTGCTTCGCCAACTTGTCGGAGTTGCCCTGTAATGTAATTTATAATATTTAACGTATTCGTAACATATCTGTGTCTCAAAGCACTTTATACAGCGCCTGATAATTAACACCTCTCAAATTCCTTTAAACTAAATCTAATTATTTAAACATTTTAATATGATTTTCTGCATTATATATCCTAGTCCTTCTGTTGGACTGCTATCGTTTTGAACAGGAATAGGCCTACTAAGTTGCGTGACATGTATTATGATGAGTAAGCTTATAGGCTAGTCCAGTGGTGGCCAACCTTTTGTACTCAGTGTGCCACAAACTATCGCCCGTACCGTCCGCGTGCCACTATACATATACCTGACGAGAGGAATTGTAACCTGTTACAAATTAAAACTTGCACTTGCATAAAGCAACTATATATATATATATATATACATATATATATATAAATTCCATGGTCCTCCATGCCTATATATATAATTTATATATATATGAAAATTTTGTATTCGGTCTCATCACAGCGTGTGTCCATGGCTGCAATGTTAGACATTAATATTATTATTGCTTAGATTTTGAACCTTTACAAAACTTGAAGAAGACTTTACTCGCCATCAGAATGAGTTTTCTTTCATACTGATGTCAGACTTAACTCCTATAAGTTCGACCATCATTATCAATTCATCACTTGTTCTGGCAAAAAATGACTTCTGACTAAACGGTTCTTTCTCTAAAATTAGTTTTGATAGCTTACGTAGGCCGGTGGTTTTCATTAGAGTTTCCCTGTAACTCACTGAAGTGAAGTTCAATGTTAATTATTTACATATTGTGCACCACAACTGTTGCAGTACACAGCAAAAAATAGCATTGCTAAAGACATAACCAACAGGAATCTCTTCCTTTGTTTTATCCTGAAAACCTACAGTGGGCTGAAACTCAATTTCTTATCTCTGAATGGATGCTGTGGAGAGTATGGACCTTGACCACCAGCCGACTGACAGTGATGAGCTTTCCTCCCCCACTTCGAGCGCCTGTGCTGCGTCCGTCAGCAGTTAATTAACCTTGCCCTGGTCAGTGGTCACTGCAGCTACGGATTTACAGAGGCACCTGAGATTCGCCTAAGTCTGCCCTAAGAGATAACATTGTAAACTAGCAGATCTAGCATAAATATTTTTCAAAAATTCCATGGCCCTCCGTGCCACTCATCATAGGCCGGCGTGCCACAAGTGGCACGCGTGCCGCAGGTTGGCCACCACTGGGCTAGTCTGTTTAAGATGCTGAAATTAAATACAAGCCATTCGAACACATAATTTTTTCATTTAGACAATTTATCCGAGAAGAATACTTTCTGTTGTGACGAGTATTCATTTAGCCTAAATTCGTAATGTTGTCATTAATATTATAGACATTTAGTACAATGTATTGTAATGTATTGTATTGTAATGTATTGTAATGTATTGTATATGTGCACATTGTATACAATTGTGTATTGAACGCCTCACCCTCGATTTGCTCGTATGGTCGACTTGTCCACGAAGGTCATCGAGTTCACTCTTCATCTGACTCTTCTCCTTCTCAGCCCTGTAAAGCAAAACGACCAACTCCATTGAATCTAAGTGCTGGACATATCGGCCTATCAGCGGCATTTATTTGTCTCTCTTACCTAGGCTGTAGTACTGCTGAAGGGACTTCGTGTGATGACACTGGCGAATATATTGGCGCTATATAAACCTCCATAGTCAATGATTGAATGAATGTTGCACAGAAGATTGTCTGTTCACACTTTCACAGCCGAGCTACTGCTCAAAACGTATGAGCAAGTGGGACGATCTGATCGCAGATTGAGATCAGCCAGAACACAGATTACAGATTACAGACCAGAGGGCCCGGTAGAGTAATGGTTAACACGCTGGCCAAGAGAGCGATAGGTAGCAGGTTCGAGCCCCCGTTGGGCGGATTTGATTTGTAGGCTGCATGCTATTGTAATTGCAAAGCAGTGTCTTTGCTCAGTTGTTTAATTAAGATTAGTGCATAACTTGTAAATGTAAAGCGCAGTGCGTCTTGCCGGCGTTTCAATAAAGAAAAGATTACTATTAGTATTATTATAGCCTAGATGGCATGAGATCAAAATATTATCTGAAGTGACTATGATATTAGGCCTATTTACTTTTGTCTGGCCTTCTGGAGTTGGTCGAGTTGTTCGGTGAGTTCGTTGACGGCATCCTGCTGCTTCTTACGCAGAGCACCGACCTGAGCTTCACTCTGGATGTGTGATTCTTCGAGGTCTCGTCTCAGCTTCTGAAGCTCAGCCTCTCGCTTCTTGTTGACGTCGATCTGAGCCTGCGTTGCTCCACCAGCCTCGTCCAGTCGCTGCGAAAGCTCATCCAACTCGCGCTGAAGCTCTGCCCTCTGCTTCTCGACCTACACGAAGAGCGGAAGAGGAGAAGGTAAAACAACACATTCGTACTTAACAGGTATACAATACATGATCTCATAGTCCTAACTGTAACTTGACATGATAATCGGATACAACAATTTCTTACTAAACAGGCCCACAATAATGATCTCATAGACTTAACTGCAACCTAGCATGGTAATCGGATACAGAGCTAGTATCAGGCTGAATTACTGGGTTCAGGGTGACACTGATGTGTCAGCTGATTTTAGACAAACCCGAAATGTCTGCTGTGGAAAACGATGAATAAAGGCTATTAAAAATTACATTTCACAGATTTTAAGATCTACTCGAATCCTGTGATCTTTCGTTATTTTAATTGAGCTTTCATTTTCTTGAGGGGTTAGTAAATATGTCAACATTAGAAATTAGAATTCAGTGAAACTTTGAATTAGATCTAAGTCGATTTCTCTCACCTTTGATCTTGCAGCTCTTTCTGCCTCAAGTTCCTCTTCAAGTTCGGCGATGCGAGCCTTTAAAAACAGTTCATACAAGAAATATTTACCAATTCATAGAAATAACTATAGAAAAATTAGCATGCACTCAAAGCACGATTATGCTTTTGAAGTCATTTTAGATTATCTATTTGTTGAAAATATTGCAACGAGGTCATGCCTATTAGGCCTATAAGCTATGATAGGCGTACTGAGCAGCCTACATGCTCAGTAACTTCATACTAACTAACAATTTCATGTTCGTGCCTTCTTAATTTAGCTTCATTGCTTTCCCAAGGAAACTGCGAAAGTTACGTGTTCACAGCTTCGATCAGAATATCTCACAACTTGACATTTTTGGGGATTTCTATAAATTTTATGATCAATAAATTTTTATACGACAGGAGCAAAACAGTAGAATTCACAGGTCAACCAAATGGGTGTAGTGTACCTGAGAATACCTCATGCCCAGTATACTGAAAATTTTGCCCAACTTACCTGTAGTTCCTTGATCTTCTTCTGAAGCTGAGCAACGAGACTCTGTTCGCTCTCCAGTTTGCTGTTAAGACTGCTGAGCTCAGCGTCCTTCCTGAAAACAACGATTCAGTCAGTTGATGAGTCTGACGCTTTCAACCAATACAGTTAAGGTTCTGAGAAATAATAATTATGTGTAGGGACTACGCTATGCATATCGCATAAATCTGCATACTATTATGGTTTCTTAGAACCACTGTAAAGCAAACTCTTAAATTGATACACAAGATTCTTTAATTTCATTATTCACGTCAACAATCACGTTCACTTTTACAAACTTTGTGTAGACTTAGCTCTGTAGACTTAGATGGGTTTGTATATTTTACTGATCGATCGACAAAACAGATTAAATAGAAAGTGGATGACAATAATCATAAGGGCTACTTCATTTAGGCCTAGTGTAGTGTCTACATACTTGCGACCACCGTCTTCAAGGTCTCGCTTGACGCGTTCCAGTTCCTCGACGGTTTCCTGAGTGAGTTTCAGGTCAGACTCGACTTTCCTCTTCGCCTTCTCCACATCGGCTCTCACCTTCTTCTCCCGCTCCAGATTCTCCTCCAGCTGAAGTCACAATAACTTCGTGTCACAGTCTCTTCACAATTTTATTTACTTGCAAAACCAAAATCAGACAAAATAAACAGACCTAGGCCTAGGTCTTCAGTTAACAAAAGCAAGAAAGAAAATCGCGTACTTTTATATCTAGCAGATCTATTTTTCGGGTATTGTGAATAATTGAAGCAGTTTTTAATGTCGACGTGACCTACATGTAAAAGTGTCTGTACTTTATTAGAAGGGTTTTCAAGCCGCTTGTATACAGTACACGTTATAATGACTAAATAAGGGTTATCATTTATTTAAATCGTAGTTGAGATATATCATATATTTTAAGAGAATCTGTATCATTTAGGACGTTTGTTGGAGCAATAGCAATAGCAATAGCACACACACCTCGTCGATGTTCGTCTCTAGTTTCTGCTTGAGTTTGGTGAGATGATTGCACTTGTCCTCTTCGGCGGCCAGTGCAGCCTGCGTGTTCTTGACCGTCTCATCGAGTCCCTTCTTGTCCTTCTGCAGCTTCGCGATGTTCTCGTCCTGTCTGGCCATCTCCTCGTTCAGCGTCTTGATCTGGTTGTCCTTCGTCTGCTTCTCCTGCTCAGCCTTCTGCAGATTCAGCTCCAGACCTTCGACGTCCTTCTTCATTCCGGCCACCTGCTCCTCCAGCTTCTCCTTGGCCGCCTCCAGCTCCTCGGACGTGTTCTCCTGACTGCTCAACCGCTCCTCCAGCTCCTTCACCTGCTCCTCGAAGTCGCCCTTCGAGTTGACGAGCTGGGAGATCCTCTCTTCCAGGTCGGAGATGTTGTCCTGTTCGGCCTGCAGCTGAAGGAAGATTTCGTTCTTGGCCTGGAGCAGTGTAACGTTCTGCTCCTCCAGCTCCTTCTTCAGCTTCTGACATTTGGCCAGCTCTTCCTTCGTCTTCTCCCACTCCTCCTCCTTCTTCTTCATCTCATCCTCCTGACGAGCGACGCTCAGCAGAGGCTTGACGCGCGTGTACAGCTTCCACCATTGCCAGTTCCTCATCTGCATCCAGCGACGAATGTTGCGCTGAATGACGCTCAACGCCACCCTGCAATTAATTCATCATTGTAAGGCGCTATATAAATGCTCCTATGCATACGTATATATAGATGCATTACATAGCACAACATAACAAAGTCATGTCAAAGCAATAAGCTTACAGCAAGACATATAACAATAGCAAAGCATTACGTTTACGGTTTGTGTAATATACATGAAGTAAATCCAGTTAAACGAATGTGTCACGAGGCAGTCAGTCTATAAGCTTACTTAGGATAATAACTCAATTTAGCAAGACAGGAGTTTCGTCGTCTTACAAATGCTTACTAAGTAAGCGTTATGCATTTGATACATTCATACGTAGCCTATCTTATACAACATATTATGTCTACATACGTTATACACATACATACAGACAGACAGACATGCATACATACATATTCACTCACACACATTGATACTAAGCTTAGTACACTTTGCATAATACCGTACTCAAAAGTGTTCTAGCACTGTGTAAGCGTTCCGTGATGTCAATATCGAGAGTGTACACAACGAGCTAGCTGGCATTACACTTAGGCCTACATGTGTACGGCCTATAAGTCACAGGTAGCCTACTATAAACGTTAAGCTGCAAAATTGATTACCATACGTGAGGAAGAGGAGGAGGAGGAGTAAGAGGAGGAGGAGGAGGAGAAGGAGGAGAGGAGGAGGAGGAGGAGGATAGGAGGAGGAGGAGAAGGAGGAGGAGGAGAAGTAGGAGGAGGAGAAGGAGGGGAGGAGGAGGAGGAGAAGTAGGAGGAGGAGGAGGAGGAGGAAGAGGAGGAAGAGAAGTAGGAGGAGGTGGAGGAGAGGAGGAGGAGGAGAAGTAGGATGAGGAGAAGGAGGAGGAGGAGAAGGAGGAGGAGAGGAGGAGGAGGAGGAGGAGAAGGAGTATTTACCTCTGGTCCTGGAGTTTCTTGTAGTTCTTGCGGATGATATAACCTCTGATGCGAGCCTGGAAGTTGGAGACGATCTTCGACAGTCTTTCGTCACGCATGTCTTCCAGCGTACCGAGCACTCCGGCCTTGAAGAAGACCTTCGTGTGACCGAGACGGTAGTCGTTGGCGTCCAGCTGGAGGGCGCCAAGAACCTTCTCGCTCACGACCTTACCGTCGACGAAGCCCGGAGGAATAACGTTGGGAGCCAGGATGGAGTAACTGTCAAGAAATGTCGATAGTTGTTGTTTGCAAACACGTGATTTATACAGCACCTCCAATATTTTCGTCACATCGCGCTCAATTTCTTATATACATGTAGACTTATAGTGAATCAGTGTTATGCTTGAATTGGCGGATTTAGAAAATGAACCAGGTATAGTAGAACTGACAGGTGGATAATTATACAAGAGTGTAAACTAGCCATTTCGAATTTGTCCTTGTCATCAGCGTTTTTAAAAAATTGGTGAGAGACGTTACCTGTAGGTCTACATCTAAGACTACGGTACTTTGACCCTTGCTGTGCTCAAAACCCAAACATGCTGGACTCTCAACTCTTGAGTCATAGGCACATACGGCACAATCATAGATGGTCCAAGACTTTGGAATTCATTGTTCGGAACAGAACCGTTTGTACTGTGTGCCCTCTGATGTCATTCAGGTGTTGACTTTAGACTCGACTATTTTTAACGTGCCTATCTTTCTGTCGAAGTCTGATTGATTGTTTTTTCCGATCTAATGGATTTCGATGTCCTAACTTCGATCACAACGCAATGCATCCATTGATTGATGCCTTGTGTATTTTTAAAACGGCGCTATAGAAGTCGTTAGACTGGGTTAGATTAGATAAGATTAGAGCAGAAAGTGATGACATGTGGGGGAGGATTACCGTTGTTTGAATTCAGAGTAGATCATTCTGTTGGGGAATCCCTTTCGGCAGATACGAATTCCCTCCAATACACCGTTACATTGAAGCTGGTGAAGAACCAACTCGGCCTCGATCAATCCTACATACGTGGCACATCATTCCAACGACAACAGAATTAGCCGATTACAACACAAAATCCTGGCATTTCATGCAGAGTCCGGAATTACCGTTATACAATATACATGCATAATAGTGGTAGATAGGTTTACGTTTTGTTGCAGGCTAGATAAAAGGCTCATTTTAATTATCATCGATTGGCTCTAATTCTAATTCTTGTTATATTTGTTTAGCATTTTATAGCAGATTCTAATCGTTAAACTATTAGATGAGCAATTCGATGCTTTGAAATTATGTGAAGCCCGAGTTAATTCAAAACAAGTTTATTAGGCCTAATAATAATCTTCAAGGCTGTTTCAGTGGTTGATGGTTATAAAACAATGGAACCAGTAGAAGTTTTAATTTCTTTTTACTGGTAAAAAGTTAAGAAGCAAATATAATTATATATGCCAACAATCAAATTCTAATTTCTATCTCTAATCGATTAGCCGCTTTTCTATTATTGATCGATTACAAGATTTCTATTATTTTTAATCGAGCAGCAAATTTATGCAGCTCCTTCTTGTCCTAATCAATTGGCCATTTATCTAATCCTGATAAGACGTTATCTGCAGGTCTATCGTCTTCGAGCTGACCATGCTGAGCCACAAAATTCACGAAACAGAGAAACCTCGCATGTGTAATAGAGATCTATTATACTTGTTCTAAAAGGCAAAAGGTGAAACGATTGTTGACTGTAAACTTCGTTTTTCAGTTAGAGCTGAGAGTCTTCACAGAGAGGATGAAACAACAGGAAATAAAATTAAGAAATGAATAGGCTATAGCCAGGCATTTTCTTGTAACTTGGCTAAAAAGTGTCACAGGTAGCCTAGCTATACTTCCTAAATTGTTGAATATTCACCACATTTTAATTGTTGTATACAATAGCCATGTTTTTGCTAAAGCGCTCAGATTGATACTATCATAGGCTATAAAATATTATGCAATATGCATAGCCTACATAGCTTAGGCCTAATTACACAGCCTATAGCTACTATAGCTAGTTTATTTCTACAGGGTGAAGATTGCACTTAATCTTATTACGCTTACCTGCTGAAACGCCTCGTATTCTGTAGGGGAAGACAAGTAACAAACACCACACACGATATTAGGGTCAGTCTTCCCGCCCGACGTCAGGTGTCGCAGGGTTTTCGGTGAGTGAAGGAGGAAGGTAAAATGGTGTCAAAACTGTTAAACTTTAACATAAGGTAGATAGGATAAACATCACACGGTATCACACAGTATTTCGGTAAACATAAGGTGTTTAATGTATTTCTACACGAAACAAAGAGATAGTAAAACAAGAGAAATCCAGATATTAAATTTTCTGTTTAGGTCTACACCAAAATTTATCCGAATGTTCATAATAACAATTTTGTTAGCTTAGGCATAATTTAGGCCCTGCTGCTGTAAGAAATAAATACATAATGTCGTTTTCGAACAAATTACTTTAATTTTATGTTCATTGTGTCACTTAAACTGGACTTCTCTTGTTTCACTTTCCATATTCTTTCTTGAAAACCAAATATAGATTCAAAACTAAAAGAGGAGTGCAAAATTTGCACAAACAAACAAGGAGTGAATTGGAAGGAAACAGCAGAGGAAACAGGGTAATTTGGGTAAACTTTGCTATAAAACTAAACACGTACAAATTATTACAATGATATCAGGAAAATTATGAAAAAGACTCAGCGAAAGGCTACAGTTGGTACGCTTCAATGCCTTAACTGATAACATTAGCTTCGTAGCCACACGGTATTTGCAACCCCGTTTACGGTAACCTGGTGGAAGATATCGCACAAATAAAGCAAAATTGATAGCCAAATGCTACTTTGTTCATAATAATTATTAGGCTTTTTCTGTCATTCGATATCAAGCGTTGACCACATTTGACAACTTGTGTATTCTTAATAGTAGGCTAATCGGCCAGCCTTGATTAGAAAATTATGCATGTCAAAGCCGCTCGTAGTAGACCTAATTATAATTATTATAACTATGGCTATATCTAGTGGACTCCATTTTGTATCAAGCTGTGTTGACGCAATTTGAACTTGAATGAGTCCTCAAGTAGGCCTATGCATAGGCCTATATTGCCTAATCAGCATAGCTACTAAGAATACTGTAACTTCAATTAAACTTGCAGTCATTATTCATAGAGCGAGTCAAGCAGACATTAAATTTTATCAGATATACACCGTGAGTCAAAAAAAGTAAGCCAAATTGTTTTTCATATATTTCTAATGCCTGATAACATATCACGCTAAAATTTTCCAAATATTTAGAGAATTGGACCAAGAATATTATTCCAAAATTTCATGAGATAAAGTTGAACGGATAAAAAGATATGAATTTTTAAACTTCATATGCCGAAATTGCCGTTTACAAGCAATTTTCTGTCAGATTCTGTAAAATGTAAGTCATACTTTTTCTCATATCTCTAATGCCTGATGATCAATCATTCTAAAATTTTCCAGATATGTAGATAATTGAACTAGCAATATAACCCCAACAGTATGATTTGATTATTTAATTAAATAAGATGCTCAAAATGTCATCCTTCAGCTTGCACGCAAGCCTTGAGGCGCAGGCGCCATTAGGCAACAGCATCGTCGATTATCCTCTGGTCCAGGCCATCCCACACTTCCAACAAGCGTTGCTTCAGATCGTTTATATCATGGATTGTTGTCTGGTAGACTCGGTCTTTCATTATGCACGCTCCACACTTTATATTCCGTAAAATTTTACTCCAGGATCACTGAAGACCAAAATTGGGAATTATCAGGCATCAAAACTGCAGCGAACACCATAACAGATTTGCTGAAAACTGAAATTTCGGAGATGAAGTTCAAATATTCATATCTTTCTATCCGTTCAAATTTATTACATGATATTTTGGAATCCTATTCTAGGTTCAATTATCTAAATATCTGGAAAGTTTTAGTATGATTAATTAGCTGGTATTGGAGATATAATAAAAACAGTTTAGCTTACTTTTTATTGAATCTGACAAAAAAATTGCTTGTAAACGGCAATTTCGGCATATGAAGTTTACAGATTCATATCTTTTTATCCGTTCAATTTTATCCCATGAAATTTTGGAATCATATTCTTGGTCCAATTCTCTAAATATTTGGAAAATGTTAGCGTGATATGTTATCAGGCATTAGAGATATATGAAAAACAATTTGGCTTACTTTTTTTGACTCACGGTGTATAATAACACCTCTAGATGGAAGTCTCCGTTCCACGTTCACCTACAGTGTATGCCGTATGCAAGTAACTTAGCCTATAATAAACCTAAAGTAGGTCTACACTCTACAGTGAACATGTGATTAAAGTGATAAAGGGTTCACTCTAACGGATGAAAGTTTAATATGTGAATATGATAAATAGGGTTTCACTCGGTTTTCACTCGGAGTCACACGTCATGCAGGGTTGGAAGAACTAGGAAGAGGAGGACGGGTGAATCAACAAGGGTTTCGTTTAGACTTTAGAGACAACTATGATTATTATATAAGTCACCAAAGATATACCGACACCTGAAGGGATGTAAGTTAGATTGACGATATAATTATGGGACACATGAAGTAGTTCTCGTAGGCTACCTGGTTTCTTCTGTTCGTTGGGGATGATGCATCTGACGAACGAGGGATGAGTCGTTTTCAAAATGGCCATCAGTTTGCTCAGCTGCTCCTGTTCGTAGACAAACAAATAAAAACAGTGCACATAATAATGTAATGGCATTCGTTTACAGCCACATTATTATTATTGCGACAAAAGCTTATTCTTAATAAAAGCCTTAAGAAACATTCAAAATATTACAGAGAGCATTAGACCTATAAGTGAAATTTATTCTTATTCTAAAAGTTTGCGATCATTGAACATTTCATTGTCTCTTTGATATATTTAGTAAATGTTAATTTCAATGATGTTGGGTAAATGTTAATTTCAATGATGTTGAGTAAATGTTGATTTCAACGATGTTGGGTAAATGTTAATTTCAATGATATTGAGTAAATGTTAATTTCAATGATGTTGAGCAACAATATTTATTTTCAGTTACCCTGTGTGTTGCCGAGATGGTCTGGTAGGCGGAACCCTTCTTCTTCTTCTGGGAGCCACCTGCAATAAACAACCACCGGTATGCCAAATTACAATTATCAACTTCTTCGCTATTGTCTTCTTTTAATATCATTAAAAACCATCGGCGTCGCAATAATTTCTACCAAAGTTCTTGTGCATGAGGTTTATTTTTATACAAATTACTAGCTGTACTCGGCCACGCGTTGCTGTGGCAGAAAAGACCCTTCCCTTCCCTCCACTCCCTCCCCACCCTCATCGTCCCGCTTCATCCACTCCTTTCCTCCCTCACACCGTTCCTTCCTGACAGCGGATAGAGCCCAAGAATGGTGAAAGGCCGCTTTCGTTTTTGAATGAACGGAAATTATTATGCGACTCGCTTATGACGTCACGGCACGCGACCTCATTCATGTTTCGTTTGGTCACTGTGTTTCGGGAGAACGCGTTTCTGAAATCTGGCAATCCTGCGGTTTTTTGAATTTGCAAATGGCGGTCGAACGGATTGCAAAGATCACTTTTTGTTTAAAAGATTGCGTTTTTTCGAAAAAAAGCATCATACAACACGGTTTTATTGGAATGGAAGGCTTTGTAAAATTTTCAAAACAATCAGTCCGTCAGTTTCCGAGAACGCTCCTTACATACGGTTGGAAAGTTTCATTTTTATATATATAGATAAACGACTGGTTTCTCTTTCGACGCGGCAATCTTAACGTCACCGCAATATAGCTGTGCATAGCCCAGCCT
Source organism: Lumbricus rubellus (assembly GCA_945859605.1). Taxonomy (NCBI): domain Eukaryota; kingdom Metazoa; phylum Annelida; class Clitellata; order Crassiclitellata; family Lumbricidae; genus Lumbricus; species Lumbricus rubellus. The sequence goes on along the minus strand of OX243815.1, from coordinate 30,200,815 downwards.
CCCATGTATAATTTTATGCGCAGTCTATTTCGTTAAATTACATGTAGGCTAGCTAATCAATGTATTATTGTATTGTACCATCTTCGGGGTCCTTGAAGAAGGTGCAGAAGAGTGGATCTTTGGATGCCTGCATCAGTTGTACGACGCATTCCTGGATGGGATCCTTGTTTTTGTCGAGCCAACCCTGGATGTTGTAAGCGACCTGCAGTGCAAAGAAATCAAACAATTATGACTCCGTAAAAGATCTGGCATTTTAACGAGCAACAATATAGCTAAACAATATAGCTAAACAAAAGAATTGGGTAGGACATTTGCTAAGAGGCGATTCACTGCCGAAAGAAATAATTGAAGGAAGATTGGAAGAAAAGAGGTGCAGAGGAAGGCCTAGACAAAAACTGCTAGACGGGATGATGGAAGAGGGATACAGAGAACTGAAGGACATGGCACAACAGCGGGAAACGTGGAGACACTGGACGTTTGGACCTGAGAACGTAAAGAAGAAATATAGCTACACGTAGATCACGTTTAGAAAATAGTCAGGATTTCGCAAGAGAAAGTCGTTAAATATTATGAATGGTTGAGATCGATGCCTGTGTCAATTCTTAAAAATCAGCCACGTATACGGTACTGAAAAAAGGAAAGGACCATGCTGAGGTATAAAATACTCCAGTCAAGATGGTTTCTTTAGCGCTGTCTAAATACTGTCTTAATCTGCCAGTAGCCTACAGTGTTGTCTTCTATGTTAATGTTATTTCTGCATAACGAACACTTTCGTTTAATCAAGAAGTATGAGTGTATTAGAATGCGTTTTCATCGGTTTTCACCTATCCAATGTATATTTTCGATCTAGGAAATTAGGCCTACTCATTGTGATTAAAACGCTAAAATATCGTCACTGTGATAATAATTTCAACAGCTGCAATGACGACAATAATTAATTATTAACAGAGCGCTGTATGATACCGCATAGGCCATTACAATGTCGATGACCATTGACCATGATATATATGAAACAATCATAATTAATAATTATATTAATATTATGACTTTCGCTGAGCCTTACATTGCCAGCGTAATGATAGACTTCAAAGTGGGGTTCGAACTTGACGTTCTTGACCGGCTTTGGCTTTCCAAAGTTTGGCGACTTGCCCATATGGTTCTCGTACAGCTTGGCAAGGAAGGTCTTGTCGGAGGCTTTCGGGAACATGCACTCTTCCTCAAGGATTGACAGGATACCCATAGGCTGAAACACATCAAAACAATGCAATCGTTTAATTTCTTTGCCTCCATTGCACATGTATATTGTATAATTCTGCGGATAGCTTAAAGCGGTCATGGCTGCAAATAATTTAATGAGGACATTTGGGAAAAGTAGATATTACACGCACTGTTCAGTGTTCATGACATGTTATGCGAGAACCAGGAAATCTTAGATCAAATTTCACCAAGTCATATATCGCATTATAATTATTTACTACGGCAAAGACTAATAATATTTTCTCTAAGTTGCCGGTGCAAATCCAAGGTTGCAATAAAACAAGCTGCTTTAATTTAACGCAGGTTTGAGACTAACTGCAGTGAACATCCTACGGGCCACAAATGTTTGTGAAATAGATACAATACAATACAATACAGTACAACAATACAAAGACGCAGACGTCTGTCTGACCTTCTCAATGAGATCGATGCACTGCTGGAGATCCATTCCGAAGTCGATGAACTCCCATTGGATGCCCTCCTTCTTGTATTCCTCCTGTTCCAGCACGAACATGTGATGGTTGAAGAACTGCTGGAGACGTTCATTGGTGTAGTTGATGCACAACTGCTCGAACGTGTTGTACTGTAAGCAACAGCAGAAAGAAAACATTGATAGTATCCCGGTCGATATATTGATTTGCTGATGGAAGGATCGAATAAAATAATAAACAGACGTTCGAATTATTGATCTATATGGTCGATAAATAGACTGATGTAGTGATGAATTTAGTGCGGTTGGGACCTGCAATAAGTTGGTTACCGAATAAAATATAATATGCCATGTTATGCTATGTGTACTATGTCAGATAGCTAAGCTAGTCTAGCCGCAGAACGAGAAAATCGATAGCATAATCAAGACGTAAAAATTTAGACGAAAGAAGAGAGCTATACTTATTCAAGGCCTAAATACAAAGTTGAGCAGAAGAGTGCATGGTCGGATTTGTAGATTATTCCATGAGGAGAAGTTTTAAGCAACTGATGATGCACATGTACAATTGTACAAATTCTACATGTACAATGTACAATTGTACATGTAGAATTCATTGTAGGTGAATGGATGCAATGGACCGTTGTACTGAAATTAGCTGTCAGATGGATCTAGTGGAGTCCAGTGTGGACTGGACAACATTGTGTATGAGCTCTATGATTAAAGTTTTGCTATGGTCGGTCCGTCTTTCTGGAATAAGTTAATTATTAGTCTCCGCAATGAACTTCTTTGTCTTTCTTTGCCCCTTTTCCGCAAGCGTTTGAAAACCATCCTCTTTGATTATGGTTTGGTGTCAGGTCGGGAGCGCCTCTGAGGAGTTCTCTTGAAGTGGCGCTATATAAATGTTCGATTACAATTACAATTACAAAGTTACCTGGAAGATCTCGAATCCGGCGATATCGAGGACACCGATGAAGTACTGTCGCTTGCACTTCGTGTCCAAGGTCTTGTTACAACGGGCGACCAGCCACAAGAACATCTTGGCGTAGATGGCCTTAGCCAAGGCAGCCACAGCGTACACAACCTGCAACAACAACAACAACCATTCCTTGCCGTATTGTTCATTTGACAATCCTATGGGCCTTTGTGGGGCGAGGTGGTGTAGTGGTGGCGTCGTTGCTTGGAGCCGGAAAGTTCGAGGTTTGAATCCACCTCGCCGCGTAAGGACCTTGGGCAAGTCCTTCACTCACAATTGCTCAGTGCTTCGGCGTGAAACTCCGATGCAGTGTCCGATCTGCATTAGGGAGCGCCTCTGAGTAGAGAGAGAGCTTGAAGGGGCGTTATAACAAGTGCACATACAAATAACAAGGTAGGCTATGTCATGTAGCGAACCTCTTACTCTTTAGCGATTTAGTGATCGAACTGCAATCAGGCGGGCTGCGCTTTCTCCGTGGCTGGCCTCCCTACCTGGAATATAGGCTCCATATTATTCTTCTGCAAATACCTATATACCTCTCTGTCTTTCTCACCCTCACATTCTCCTCTTTTCTCACCCTCACATTCTCCTCTTTTCTCACCCTCACATTCTCCTCTTTTTCTCACCCTCACATTCTCTTCTCTTTCTCACCCTCACATTCTCCTCTTTTTCTCACCCTCACATTCTCTTCTCTTTCTCACCCTCACATTCTCTTCTCTTTCTCACCCTAGCATTCTCCTCTTTTCTCACCCTTCAACTCATTGTCGTCTCGTTCTAAATGGGTTTCGCTGCTCAGAGAAAGATGAGAGAGACTGGAGATTTGCTTCATAACGAACCTGATCCTTTGTCTGACCCTTGGTGACGTATTCGCTTCCTACTTTGACCTTGGGAGTCAGAAGAGACTTCAAAAGGTCACCGCAGTTGACGCCCAACAAGAAGGCAACCTTTTCAGCATCTGCAATATCACAAAACAATCGCTGCATGTAAGTATTTTCCCACAAATACAAATGTTAAGCTTGTTCGAAAATATTAGCAAAGTCTTTTAATGTTGGTGTGAAACATTTTTGCATATATTAAAGTGGGCTAAACCGAACAATAATTAATTGTCCACTGAACTTACTCCAAATGAGACACTTGAACCCTGTTGAAGACTGGCTTGTTTTCGCTTGATCTCGGCCGGGAGTGCCGCTGAGTAGGTACCTTAAAGAGGCGCTATGCAAATTTTGATTGATTGATTGATTGATTGATTGATTGATTGATTGATTGATTGATTGATTGATTGATTGATTGATTGATTGGCTGAGGTGTGCGTTTGTTCTCCACGTCGTCATAGATTTATGCTAGCTAAGATAAATTATTATTATTGATCAGATAGATCAGAGCAAGAACAACGCAATGATACTCGCGAAGGTTTATTTACGGCTCTCTTCCGTATTGCAATTACGATCTTTGAGTTAATATTATGTAACATGAGGAGAAGAACAGCAGAGGCATTTGTTTCTGCACAGCGTGTAAATCTTACACAGTTTTTTCAGCAGCAGAATATTATTTAGAAGATGTGGCAGTAGCTATAGAGTCTATAGTCACGCGCGTGGTCGAGTGCTTTGACAGACCTATATAGATAATTATAATTATACTATATGTAGGTTTACAATACGAGTGGGGTTACCTGCGGTTCCATCGGCCTCGCCCTGCTCCTCTCTTGGCCTCTGCTTGAATTTCATCTCACCAAAGTGCAGGACGGCACAGGTCGTCTTGTACAGACTCATCTTCTCCTCTTCAGGGAAACCCAGGACGCTGAAACCTTTCTGTAACGCATCAACAACAATTATTATTGTTTAATTAGCAGCAGCAACTACAACTTTTCATCGTACTCAGCGCCATCAGAGTTTCAATCAGAGTTTCAATCACAGTGTCAATCACAGTTTCAATGACATTGTCAATCACAGTTTCAATTACAATTTCAATCAATTTCAATTAGACTTGTAGTTTTTGGCTTCGTGAATTTCATTAGGCCGAATTTTTATTTGTGAAATTATGGCTTTATGGAAACAACTCACGTCGACAAGGTCCATTTCCTCTTTATCGTCCATGTTCTCCACTTGCAAGCAACCTTGGTTTATGAAGAAGTAGAGACCAGGATCTTCTTGCACCAACAGCTTATCTGCATTAAAGACGATTAAAGACCATTAAAAGATGCTTCATTTATTGGAAGCTATAAGCTTAATGTGGTCTTCAGAGAGTCCACGGAAATTTAAATGGACCAAGTGAAGTCAGTTTGAACGGCGCATATTAAGCGGATGACGGCAATTAACAACGTTGAAAAAGCTATGCTATAATTGAGCTTAAAATAAAAATAGAGGCAAGAGAAAAAGAAAATTTCCAAATCAAAAGGAGGAAATGATGATCAACAAGAAAAAACGGAAAGGCGAAATAGGCTTTAGTGATGAAAGTTTGTCTTCCTTTTCGCGCACAACCTGCCTTAATCCTGACGTTTATGGTGAGCTGGTGCACGTTGTTTTCTTACCCACAATGGAAGTCATTTGGCCTGAAAGCAGCCAGTAGAAGATGTGGTAGTTTCTCTCCAAGCCGGGCTGTTGATAGGTTACACGCGACTTTTCTAGCAGATCTGAAATATAATTATTATCAATTTCGTGAGACTGTATCTCAGCGTTGCCTTATATGATACAACAAGGTATAGCCTAATGCATATATAAAAGCTACTTTTGGGCATGCTTCGATACAAGCCAAAGAGAGGAACAGCTTAACTAGCATACCAATTTAATCTAAATCTTCTGTATATTATATAAAATATATAGATTAAATTGGTCTGCCAATCAAGCCGTTCATCTAAATGGCATGCTTAGCCCATTTCTATGCATAATTATTATTTTAAACCTTGTGCTCGTGTCTACATGCCAGGACGTGTTGAAAAATGTTAGTATTGTTCAGAAAAAAGTTGGTAGGTTATGGTATGGGCTAATGTCTTTGGCTAAAGTTTTTATTAGCCTGTATGTAGACCTATGTATGTAGTATGCACGCTCTCTTTCTTTTTCTGTCAGCTCGCGTCAGTCTATTCTTTGCCAATATAGACTATACAGTGTTCAAAATATCACTGATCTGATATTATACCGATGCCTCTGATTGTCTCTCATAGAATTCGCCACTTTCTTATTGCTGTGGATGATATGAAGCGAATGTGATCAATTAACTAAGTTAATTTAAAATGATCTTACATGTCTCGATATCAGCTCCTGCAATTTTGCCGTTGGTTCCAAAATGGATACGAATGAATTTTCCCTATGACAAAAACATTTTTAAAGACCAATTATATCTTTGAAAGTAATAATGCTATGTAGTCGTTAGGCCCTATGTATCATCTAGCACTAATTAACTGTTACTATCACATCATAAAATATAAAAAATGCAAAATCAGACGCGTGCACTAATTGTGAGTCAATCTCCTGCTTATTGATTATTTTGCACATTAAGTATACTAAATTTTTTTAAAAATCATACAATATTGAATCTAAACACAAGTATTTATACATGAGCCTAATCAAAGTTTTACTTGTAACAATGTGAAAATATAGTCTTAATCAAAAGAAAAAGTGATGAGACAATGAAAACCCCCATTTGCATAAGAGACAAGTAGGTTAAACAATAGATGAGAAGATTTAGTGTAGATAGGTTTATGCCTGTCAATTGTCAGTACCGTATACTTACGAAACGGGAAGAGTTGTTGTTACGGATGGTCTTGGCGTTACCGTAGGCTTCAAGTACGGGGTTGGTCTGCACGATTTGGTCTTCAAGGGTCGTTTTCTGGGAAGAACCAATAGAATTCATATTAACGTATAAATATATGACATGATACATGAATATAGTAAACTGAAATAGGTAACAAATTTCTATGACCCCTATAATTATAGTGAAAGATTGACCACACTCTTATTATACATGAAGTGCAATTTTGTTCAACTTCTGTGCAGTCTATAACGAGTTTTTTGTGAACAGAGTTACTTTTCCCATAATGGGTAAAGTAAAGTAACAGATCCTTTAATCATTATACTCTATAGCATTTCTTTCAGATGGGTTTCGGCTTTCATGGAGGTATACAAATGGCCATGTTCCATTGCAGGCCATTATTTCAATGTCTGGCATGTTCGATCTTTAGCAGACGTGGTCCAATGGACTTGGTGTGGTACAGTCCGGACCCGATGATCTCATTGGTCTACAGCTGTGTGGCTCATAAATATTTCGCACACTCTTGCAATCAATTAAGCTTACCATTATAATAATAATGCTTAGGTCTATTTGTCTATTTGTATTTGTGTGTGGCTTTGCTTACATTAGCAGCCTCTTCGACTTCTTCCTTCTTGCCACTTGCGGACGCAACCTGTGCGAAGTACGAGATGACTTTCTTCGTGTTCTCCGTCTTTCCAGCTCCGGACTCACCACTGCATAGACGCATAACAAACAGGTATATTATTATATAATTATATTATTATATTATTATATTTATTATATTATTATATTATTATATTTATTATATTATTATTATATAATTATATTATTTTATTATTATATTTATTATATTATATTATTATATTATTATATTATTATATTATTATATTATTATATTATTATATTTATTATATTATTATATTATTATATTATTATATTATATTATTATATTATTATATTATTATATTATTATATTATTATATTATTATATTATTATATTATTATATTATTATATTATTATATTATTATATTATTATATTATTATATTATTATATTATTATATTATTATATTATTATATTATTATATTATTATATTATTATATTATTATATTATTATATTATTATATTATTATATTATTATATTATCATATTATTATATTATTATATTATTATATTATTATATTATTATATTATTATAATATTATATTATTATATAACTATATAATTATTCATTCATTCATTCATTCATTCATTCATTCATTCATTAAATGCAATTATATTATAGCGCCTCTTCAAGGTAGCTATACTCACATGCGTATAGTTCTGCATGACTCGGTCAAGTGTTATAGTATTAAGAATAAGAACAGATTGGCTCAAACCGAATTATTTGATTTATTTCTAAACCTGTCTTCAAATTAAAATGACAATCATAAAAGAAGAGCTTACGTGATCAACATGGACTGGTTCTCGCGATCTAAAAGCACGAGCAAAAGACAAACAAAAGTAACGAAAATGTAATATTTTAAAGTTAAATCTTGAAAGCTAGCTAATATTCATCATGGAGAGACCTCATCCCATGAGAGTCGTGAAAGCGATTGAATTCAAAGAGAGAAGAGGAAACGTGTATACGAGGTTCGTGTGAAAAAGCTTATCCGAAAGAGATTAAGGTTTCATGATTAGCTATCCATCCTAACTTGATCTAACCAGTCTAGTCTATTTTCAACCTGATAGCCTATTTTGCAATTTCGGAAACATTCAACACTATTGGCGTTCATTGTAAGCAAAATGTTAATTTATACATGACCAGCTTATTACTTGCAAAATAGTCTATCTACACTTGACTTTAAGATCAGCGCCTTCAGAACTAGGCCTACTTTCTACTTTGCTCAGATGAATAAAGAGTGTTTCAAATCTGAGGAACAAAGTGTTGACCAATGCAGCTTCTCATAAGCTTGTTCTAAAGGCCTGTGTGTGTGTGTGTATGTGTGAGTGTGTGTGTGTGAGTGTGTGTTGTGTATTAGAACATGGCGTAAGACTGACCTTGCAACATGTTCCTGTAGGCGTTATCGGCAATGGAGAACAAATGTGGCGGCATTTCGTTCCTCCTCTTGCCCTGGTACTTCGTGATGACGTTCTGACTGTAGATCGGCAGACGACGATAAGGATTGATCGTCACACAGAACAGACCAGAGTACGTCTAGTATACGAAGACACACACACATGCGATACGCGTGTCAATTGGGAAGGTAGTCCAATGTAGGTTAAATGTTGTAATTCAATGTAAAGTAAACGCCCAGATAATATCCGCCACTGTCAACAGTAATTCGCAGATAAGACAATTCAAGTCAATAGCATTCCAAGTTCCATCAATTTCAAGCCCAGACCTTCAGAGTATCTATGGTATATCATTGCCCGCTGTGTTCGGTCCCATCTGAGCGTATAGCCATTCGTAGGCCTAGATAGCCTACTGACGTTGTCTTCTTTCCTATGAACCCGACTGTCCTTATAACTCTTCTGTTGCACAATCGTACTGTGACAATTGTCTGGAATGGAACTGGACAATGGCTCCGGCTGCTTAGGCTATCTATGATGGGAAGAACAGAGGTCATGAGATGGTATAGGTTAATACTTACGTAGATCATTCCGGCACTGTATCTCGTGCGGAGGTTATGCAGGACGGAAGCTTCGTTGAGGTAAGTCAGGTTGGCCATGTCCTCCATCTTCTCGAACTTCGGAGGATTCATCTGCTGGATCGTATCCTTCTTTACCGTCTTCTCCTGTAAACACCGTCTCAACATTCTCAGACTATTATTGCATAAACGAAGAGTGTTGCCCTAATTAATTGTATACTTTTCCTCCTATCTTTCAAAGTTTCTCCTCGAAATAACAGACTTATTCTAACTTATATCAATTTTAATCATTAAAGCATATAACGTTGATTGAAAATAGTAGCCTATGTCTAGGTCTATTTTGAAGTCAGGCGCGAAACAACTGATTAATCAATTGGTTATTAATTTTATTTATTTATTTTATTTTATTCAGTTGGTAAGCCTGTTTTTTTCAATTTGTCTCCTTAAATGACGTCTGATGACTTTATTAGATCCAATCAATTAATGAATTAATTAATTGGCTGAGTTCATTCTCTTTAATATGATCACAAAGAATATTACACCGTACCATTGTTGGCTGAGCTGGATGACTAGTTTTATTTATGCGGCAATTAACTAAAATTAATGATATCCATAGAAATCTAGAACCGTCTTTATATTTTTTAAACTATAATGCAATGCAAATCGATAGACTCAAGCCGCATACTACATTGCAGTTAGGTTTCTACTTTAATTTACTGATTTTTAATAAAATTTTACTAATACTTTCTTGCTTACTTACTTTTACTAAAATTTATTTCCATTGTTTTGTTCTGACCTCATTCTTCTCCGTAAGGACGGTGACGTCATCGCCCTTGGTGCTGATGATTTCCGCCTTGAGGTATCCCTCCTTGTGATCAACGATCCAGCAGCTCTTCTTACCATCGAAAGGCTGCGTCTGCTCCTCCAGAAGCTTCTTCCTGTCCACGGCCAGGTACTGGAAGTCGGGATCGTCGTGTGAGAATCCAGCCATCTTCGAAGCAGCGAGGAGGTCGACCGAATCGACGAAAGAGCAGAAGCAGAAGTGTCGCCCAACGGGAGGAGGTCACACTTCGGTGCAGAAACGAGCTACGTCGATCCAACTGCAACAGATTGATAATTTTAAAAATATTTAATTAGCTTAACTGACCATGCAACTGCTAAGTATTATAGGCCCTTAATGTTGTTAAAAAGTAAACACACGTAGGCTATGCGTATTATGTATACATAGAAATTAAATATAAAAATACTTCATCTCATTGAGAGCTCTATAAAAACACTTCATCTCAAGAGCTTTCATCTATATTATTGCCTTCTCAACAAGCGCCCGTGGAACTCGTAGAACTTATCCCTTCTTTGTAACTGAGCTGCGGTCTTTTAAACCTGCTTTTTCTTTAATCGAATTTATAGATTATATGTGAAATAAATCGAGGATTCCACAAAGGCAAATTCCAAAAGAAATTCATTCGTTGCGAGTTTCGAATTCTCTGTGCAAAGTGCAGATTATTAAACGCTCAAAGACTCTAGTCAAAGAGTAGGCTATCATTTCTCCGAGATTTTATGAGTTAGAAAGGCGAAATGGAACAATAGACCTAATTAATTCTTAAACTGCGAAAGAACGTTCTGAAGCAAAGAAGAACAGCACATCATCTACTCACCGATCGACAAACTGTCTGCGAGCGCTGCGTAGAAGGGTCAGGCCCTTTTATAGGAACCGTCTTCTGTCTCAGCTGCCCAGCTGCCGAAAATAGACCAACATTCTCGAAGAACCGGCACCAGCAGCGGCAGCAGCAGCAGCAGCAGCGGTGCCACTTGAGGCGCCGCTCTGCGAGTCCTACCCCTATCCTGCTGCATGGTTCTGTTCGGCTTAGAGGAGGCAACGGTGCCAAAAGTGGCTCCGCAGGTAAGGCTCTCAAAGACCAACTGCGTCAGGAACCGACGGCTGGAACCAACGGCTCTATAAGCCGTAGCGTTGGCTTTTAGACGGCGTTACTCGATATGATATACTTCTATGGACCGTTGTGCGTTGTAGTCTACACTCTACACACCATAGCCAAGCATTAACGGGCTTATCCGCAAGGCACTGCGACTGCGACCTCTATTGGCAGCAATTATACGAAGTCAAGGGCAATCATCAGGACTCAGCAGCCTATCTTAAAGGCTATCTGGTAGGTCACGTCGAATGCGATGTCTTGCAGCGCCTTCATTCTCTTGGTATCGGCATTCATTGTCTGATACTCCTCGGCTTACGCTTATTAGACATTAGACTATAGTTGGCTCCTTCAAATCCAGACTCAAGGCTCATTTATTCCTCAAGGCCTATCCTGCTGTTTAGTTTAGTATGTGAGGCGCCATTATAACGGCATGGCTGTGTTACGGCGCCATATAAATCGTCATTGTTATTATTATTATTATTATAAAATTTAAATTTTAAATAACCACGCCATATAAATCGTCATTGTTATTATTATTATTATTATAAAATTTAAATTTTAAATAACCAACCTAAGCACATGCGGAGAAGCAGACTCCTGTCTCTGCTGATACAAATTTATCGAATAAAAAAAATACAAAATAGGCCTAATACAATACACCAATCATCAAATATTTTCAGAGATTGAACATGCGAACGTTAATAAGCGTGTGCACATCATGCAATGAAAAGTCCAACTTGATTTTGGCTTGTTGTTCAGAAAAGAATCTGTCATCTCAGATGATAAAATCCAATCAACCCCCCCTTCCCCACAATCACTTATAATAGAAATAACTTGCTCTATTTATCCCTTTGGCTTCGTCTGATTGATATTGTATCAGCGACTTTTCATCTTTTCAATTTCATTCCTCGCTTCTAGGATCCATTGTAGTCGTTTGAAACAATGGCCCCGAGTTACGACGTTCTTCTGTAGGCAAGTTATAGAGAACCGTGAAAGCTACCAGGTACGCTTCTGTGATGTTCCTGGAAGGTTCCGTATATATTTGCAGTGCTAAATATATATATATATATATATATATATATATATACATGTATTATATTGAATCATGCTATGGATGAGTAATAATTGATGCCTGATTGTGACACTAACAAACTTGATAGATGCAATATAGACTCTATATACATGAAAATTGATTGAAATAAGTGAAGAATGATATGCTACATAAACCCATTTGTATGCACCTATTGTAGGTGCATAACAGTCCTATCGCATGATATACACCTAACATCTAACGTAGGCCTACATGTATGCCTGAACAAAAACAATTTAGGTAAAGACTTCTCGATGGACGAATAAACAGATTCTGAAAATATAGGTAAATTGTCAGCACACATTAAGACTTATACCTCAAGTAATTTCCTTGGCTTACAACACTTGCTTGACTTGAGAGCCGCGCTTGGGTGTGTCCTTAAAGTGGTGCTATTGTAGGCCTAATTTAAGAGATCCTATGCAATACATGTACCAGAATCATAGTCCTGTGGGTTTGTAAACCTATTGGGAAAAAGCAAAAAGCTACTAGCAATTTTTGAACAATTTTCTAACTTTGGTAGGCTTACTCTGTGAGAGTGTGTGAGCTGTGACTGCTGATGCTAAAGGCAAGTAAGTGAGTAAGTAAGTAAGTAAATAAGCAAGTATAGCCTTGTGTAAGTATGGCCTTTATTGCTACATTTGCAAACGCACAATGGGACATCAACAAATAATGCAATATAAGACATATAGAAGCAGTAATAACGTGTAGTAAAATACACGTTTACCACTAGAATCCAAAGCATTAATTTTTTGTTTCTGTTCCTTTTAGAGTTTGATTGTTTTGTGCATAGCTACGTGGGTGTGCCTCTAAATGCTGATGCACATGTCGCAATCGTAATCTCGAGACTTCTATAGCGCTCCAACAAGTGAGATTGCGAGAACCACCCGAATTTTTAGGTCTAAAAATACTGCAACCAGATCAAATAAGGCAATTACAAATTGGAATATTTATGTATCGATATATCCATAATCAACTACCAGCTACCTATAAAGATTACTTCAAATTCAGAATTGATAATCAAAAGCGTGGCTTGAGAAATACTAACCCTTTCTATAATTATTCCCTTTGCCCGCACTAATATAAGGCTTGCATCTATTAAATGTATTGGACCAAGAACATGGAATAGTATTCCTTTTGATATTCGCCCCCTGCCGTCTCTTCGTCTCTTTAAACGGGAGCTTTCTACCTCCATCCAACAAGGAATGTAGACCTCTACCAATCTGGGGAAATACTGTTAATTCACCTTCATACGGGAGTGCATGTGCACTTGTTTTTCGTGTATATGACTGCACTGACTTTATTCCACTTTTCTAACTCACCTTTTGTTTTTTTTATTATTATGCTAGTTAAGGTATTTTGTTCATAAAGCTGCTTTATTTTCCAGTCGGCCGTGCTGAATATTTCTAAACCAATTCTCTCAGCTGGCCCTGGCTAGCGGGACCTTTGGCCCCTTTTGGGTCTCCTGGGCGATCCGACATAATACATATATGATGTAGAATTACAGTATCTGTAAAGGTGTTGGTTGCCGAATAAAAAATGTTATGTTATGTTATCTTATTCACAGGTGCTGTAGTTTAATAATTCAATTATTTGGTTGTATGTTTGGCATCGTATTATGGAATTGAACTAGAGCTACATAACGTTAAGTTAAGGTTATCTCAGTTGGTTGACCTGCTGATGCGGCTGATCTATAGTCCAAAAGAATGCATTATTCTCATCTATGGAACTCGCTTTCCAAGAAAAACTAACTGAAAATAGACTTCTCGTGCAGACCGTCTGTGTGCTTGAATGTAATTGGCTACGTCACTACTATCTCTGTATCTTCCTGTGTGCCCCTCTGTCTATCTGTCTGTCTGTCTGTCTGTCTGTCTGTCTGTCTCTCCCTCTTTACGGTGTATCCCCGTAGATCGCAGTCTCTCCGTCTCTCCGTCTGTCTGTCTCTGCCTCTGTCTCTGTATGTCTGTCTGTTTGTCTGCTTGTCTGTCTGTCTGTCTGTCTGTCTCTGTCTGTCTGTCTGTCTGTCTGTATGTATGTCTCTCTCTCTCTCTACAGTATATCCCCTCCGTCTGTTTCACCTTCTCTTCGTTTTTCTCCCTGCAAACTCAGCACAATATCTGCCTGTTTACTTTCAACTTCCCTTGTTTCTGAAATTTTTGTGTGGGTATAACTTTCTATGATGCTATGCCTCACTCTCTCCCTGTGTTTGTTTGTGTTGTTTCGCTTTAAGGCAGGAACAGCTTCTCCGTTTTGCAGCAGGCTCGCTGTCGATTGACGTCATAGCCAGATAAGACAACATGCTTCAATAAAACATCTGCGAGTCAAGAGGGTGTGCAACCTCCCCTCCCTCCCTTCTCCACCCCTCCCCCAAATCCTGGCGCCATCCCTACCTCCTGCCTTCGTCTCCCCTCTCGGCCTTGCTACGGGTCATCGTCCGTTGCGCGAGATCAACGTTGCGATTCCATTCTCTTCCAATCTCACCGTCGTCGTCGTCGTCGACGATCAGGCACCGCAGCAGCAGCTGGCAGATAATACGAAGCTCTGCTGCATCAACTGGGAGGAGGGTGGTTTGCACGACCAGCGGCAGTATCCATCCACAGCTGCTGCGGCTGCTGCTGCAGCAACCGAGGCACCATCATCATTCGCAGACACTGTGTTTAATTTTAGCCTGTGGTGCTCGCAGTTCCAGCAGCTGCGGAACCATTTAACATAACACTGGAGCGATGCACATGCATCTGCCTGATCCTCGGCACATGCAGTTGGCAGCCGCATCCTCCTCCTCTTCTTCCACCACGAACCGACTTCTATGCAGAGCTGGCAGTATTGCAACTTTCCGCCACGGCTCTTAACCGCGAGCGATCCAAGGTTGTGATGTTAAGTTGGGCTGAGAAAAACGCACGAGCCGGGATTTTGTGTAGGCTGCGCAGTAAATTATTACAAGCAGGCAACTACAGACAGACGTTTCTCGCGCTTGCCTATTTCTTCTCCCTGGTCTGTACGAATGGATTTGAGCAACACAGTCTTCGTCAAGGTCAAGAAAACCCTTTTGATTTAGGTGCCATTTGACCTTGAACTCAAAGGCAGAAATAATTGCATGGTCTCGTTGTAGCTTAGATCATCAACATTTTTTCTATGATTGGATGAGTTATTGTCTTATATGGAAAGCATTTCGGACGATCAACTCAGATGTAGTGAATCAAAATCTATAATATAGGGCAGGAATATGTTTCTAGATTTATTAACTGACTGATTGATTGATTGATTGGTTGGTTGGTTGACTGACTACCTGATTGATTGGCTGACTACCTCATTGATTGGTTGATTGATTGGCGACCTGATTGATTGGTTGATTGTATTCATCTTCTTAATAAGCTGGCTGTGGGAAGGCCAAGCGAGTGGAGATCTCCGGTCACCCACTCTCATAACATCGAGGCTAAGTAAAAAAAGTCGCTGACGCTTTCTACCCATGACTGTCTTTGGGGTTAAACTATAATAGCGAGTTACTTTTTTTCCATCAGTCCTCTTCGTCCGCTTCCATTTCTTCCATTTCTTTATCATTTTTTTCCACCTCCTACATACCTACACCCCGTTACCCCTCTTCAACTCCTTCTCCGTCTTTCCATTTCAATCCTCTTTCTCTTCTTTCTCCAGAAAGCCAGTGGAAGTCTAATCGAGTTTTCGCTCTACAGCTGGTCGTGCAAGAGCACCCCGTCAAAAATAGTCCAGTAAAAACCGCTCACCGACAAAATAATCCCATCGAAATAGCCCCGTCAAAACAGCCCGTGAAGATAGTACCGCCAAAGTCGCGCAAGATCACAAAGTAATTCTCTTAAACACAATGTCAAGCAAAGCGGTGCAAAATATGATAGGTCAACGTATAGGCCTACTTCAAAGCGACTATTTGGAAGTCGGTTCAGAGGTGCTAATGGCAACATCGATAGCGAGGATCAAATGATTATCTGAACGAAGATAAGAAGAGCAAAGGACATTGAGGGAAAACCTACTTCCACGTAAAATATAAAAGCTTAGCTGGTTGTTGCGAAAGAAGAAAAAGGTGTAAGCAGATAACAACTCTACAAAAGGGCTAAAAGATCTGAGAGTATTTTCGCTCATTTGTTTTAAATCAGCTTACATTGTTTGTTCACTGCGTTACTTGTAACATTAAACATTTTGCTCCATTCACGTTTAGATGTATTTTCCCGATATAGAAGCATTTTAACATTGCATACTTGTATATTCTCCTTCGTTTGTTTTAAATACATTGTTCTCCGCGTTTCTTGCAACATTAAACATTTGAGCCATTGTGGAAGTGAATTACTGTCGGTGGCGTCTCTGACAGGACTAGGCTATTTGCAGTTTTGCACGGAGCTGTTTAACGGGGCTGTTTTGTCGGTGGGCGATTTTGACGGGGTTGTTTTGACGGAGGTATTTTGACCGGATTAGGCCTCCTTGATGTAACGCCGCATTACGTAACATTATATTTTTAGTTTGACAGAAGTGGAGCCTTGAATTACCACTAATAAAAAGAAAAGAAATCACATCGAAAAAACAGCAATATTGACGTTTTAATGGCGTATAGGCTAATATGTATATAAGAATATAGCTAATTAGGAAATTTAGTTCATTCGTCTTAATTAACAGCTCTGTTCAAGTGAATAGTCTTTAGCTTAGCAAGCGTGTCGTAGTCTTTAGCTTTCTGTAAAGAAGTCGGTTTGAATGGTCGCCCTTCCCTTTCTTTTACGTCTCCTTCTCTGTGTTGCTGGTCGTTCGACGATCTCGAAAGGACGTAAGGCAAACACCTAAAATTCGGTTTAATTACTAATTAGAATCATGCATTTATAATGTAGCTGCTATGGATAAAGATGTAGCATGTTAAAACAGATTTTCTCCGTCTAACTACGACAGTGAGCTAGTTGTAGAACGAACAAGTTAACAACGCAATAAATGAATTGCGTTAAGTTTTTTTTCGGTGCTGCAGGTTGAACATACTAATAATTTAATCAAATATATAGGGTAGCAAAAGTACCTACAAGAAACAGGTAGAAAGCCACACCCCCAAGTGGCGCCATTCAGCAGGAAGATTTCAAAGATTTAGGGTCAGCCTTATGGTTAATGAATAATTTTTGTATGTAGATCTATTATCCCGAATTTCCGATTTTAAAGGACTTCTTAACTCTTCACTAAACTTCTTTTTACTATAGCCTACTAGTATAGTGCTTAAAATTAATGATTTTAAAAACTATGAAATAATTAATTTAATTGAAATGATATTCGATGGTTTTCGGGATTATTATTAGTTCTGACCTTGTCTGTGGGAAGTAGAATGAAGTCATCGGGTGGATTCGTGATGACGTATCTTTTGGCGCATGGATTCTGGAGCGAGGCATTCGGTTCAGTGTCACGGAACCGATACAGTCCAATGCACAGGATTCCGAATGTCCTTAAGGCATACGTGAAGAGCTGACCATAAGACAACCGAGCGTTCTAGGAACATCAAACGCACGAAGGTACATGTAATAATGCACTCGGTGACGAAAAAGTCAGATGTAAATAAAGACATCGGTGTGAATGTATTTTTACAACTGGATCATTTACTTAGACAAGCCTCTGCTGAATACATGTACATTAACTGCTTGATTGACAGCATTGTGAATAGTCTGTATTAAAAAAAGAGTAAAATGAAGTATAATTATAGTCTCAAATAGCTACAACCAAAGATTGTAGACGAAGTGTTGAAGGCTAGCATAGAGGGTGGATTTTACGAATTTTACGCACACATACATTGAGGAAGAGCCGAGAAGATGACAATATGATCGGAGAAGTAGGCCTAATGCCAAGAGTCAGGGGTTATTTTAAGGAAATTTCTCAACTGCACATAATTATCAGAATAGCATCCTACATCGGGTAGATTGGTCATTATTGAGACTAAGGCCTAATTATTCTTCTTCTTCCTATTATTATTATTATTATTTATTATTAGTATTAGTAGTAGTAGTAGTAATTTATTATTATTATTTTAAATTATTAATATTATTATCATCATCATGATAATGTAACTGGCTAAGTTTATAAACCTACTTCTCCAAAGAGCAGTATTTAATCTAGTGCCCCTCTGCTGGGGAGGGGGTAATCAGGTTTCTGGAGGGGAGACAATAAAGTGTCCGAAGGACTCTCGTGAGGCGCGTAACGCCGAGATGGGTAGGGGGAGGGGTATGGGGAGGGGGATGTGCCCCTCCCCTCATCAGAAATTTTTTGAATTTCCACATTGCATTGGTACAATTTTAAGGTGTCATCCTAACAAAATACCTGTACTTTTTCAGAGTCTTATCAGAAATTTTTTGAATTTCCACATTGCAATGGTACAATGTTAAGGTGTCATCCTAACAAAATACCTGTACTTTTTCAGAGCCTCAGCAGAAATTTTTTTAATTTCCACATTGAAATGGTACCATTTTAAGGTGTCATCCTTACAAAATACCTGTACTTTTTCAGAGCCTCATCAGAAAATTTTTGAATTTCCACATTGCAATGGCACAATTTTAAGGTGTCATCCTAACAAAATACCTGTACTTTTTCAGAGACTTATCAGAAATTTTTTGAATTTCCACATTGCAATGGTACCATTTTAAGGTGTCATCCTAACAAATTATCTGTACTTTTTCAGAGCCTCATCAAAATTTTTTTGAATTTCCATATTGCAATGGTACAATGTTAAGGTGTCATCCTAACAAATTACCTGTACTTTTTCAGAGCCTCAGCAGAAATTTTTTGAATTTCCACATTGAAATGGTACCATTTTAAGGTGTCATCCTAACAAATTACCTGTACTTTTTCAGAGCCTCATCAGATTTTTTTTGAATTTCCACATTGCAATGGTGCACTTTTAAGGTGTCATCCTAACAAAATACTTGTCCTTTTTCAGAGCCTCATCAGAAATTTTTTGAATTTCCACATTGCAATGGTGCACTTTTAAGGTGTCATCCTAACAAAATACCTGTACTTTTTCAGAGCCTCATCAGAAATTTTTTGAATTTCCACATTGCAATGGTACCATTTTAAGGTGTCATCCTAACTTTTGGGGCGCGGTGGTCCAGTGGTGGCGTCGTTGCCTTGGAGCCGGAAGGTCCGAGGTTCGAATCCACCTCCCCGCGTAAGGACCTTGGGCAAGTCCTTCACTTACAATTGCTCAGCGCTTCGGCGTGAAACTCCGATGCAGTGTCCGCTCTGCATCGGGAGCGCCTCTGAGTAGAGAGCTTGAAGGGGCGCTATAACAAGTGCACATACATACAAAATACCTGTACTTTTTCAGAGCCTCAGAAATGTCTTGAATTTTTTGGATTTCCACATTGCAATGGTACCGTTTTAAAGTGTCATCGTAACAAAATATCTGTACTTTTCAGTGCTTATAAGAGTGGGTTAAGACTTCAATAAATATAAGCAACACTTTTTAAATTTTTTTTTTGGGGGGGGGCTATTTCCACACTATAATATTGCCCTTTTAAGGTGCCATTTTAGCAAAATAACTCCATTAGACTATTCAGTACTGATGAAAAAAGTGTTTTATGATTCAATATATATAATTATATATTACTATAATTACAGTAAAAAATATCTGTATGTATCGAGTTCAGCAGCTCAGTTCTCCAGTTGCTGAGTTATTCTAATTAATAAATGCAGACATGAATATAATAGTAGTCTATAATAAGCAGACTTTTCAGCACTATATCAGTTTAACCCTATTTCCCAAGATGGTCCTGAATTGCTGACCAGGACGTACTTTCTGAAATCACAATTAATGGTACACAAACCAACCGTGAACTAATAAACTACCGGTACCAAATTCAGGTAGCCATGTGTAGTAATGATGTTGTTTTTAGGTTTTACTATATTATGTGTTCAAATAATAGAACCAAACATTTTGAAATTTTACTGTTTAAAATTTGAAGGATACCACTAGTGAAAAGCCATTCAGTTGTACAAAAGTAATATTTGTACAAATATTAGCAGTAAGTTATTCTCATTTTAGCAAGATTGTGTCATATAGGCTATTATGATAGTAAATAATAACATTATAACCATTAACCATATAATAATTAATAGTATTATTTACAGTATATTTACTATATTATATCAGTTCACGTAACAACTAACCATAACCATAACCATAACCACAGTTTTTATTGCTCAAAGTGACAGTTGACAAAACATCTTTATTACATATAGTGTCTATAGAAACTAACAAAAAGCAAAAGGAGAGAACCCTTAAGGGACTACATGTAAGCTAAGCGTCATTTGGCTTGCATCAGACAGCTTGTTTGAATATGCCATGTCTTTATCTCTAGACTTGTTTTCTTGTATTTTATGCCAATAGAGTTGTCATTAGAAATTTAAAGTTAGATTCACGGCAAAAATGTCTTATAATCTTGTTTGTTACAATTAGTTTAAATAAAATATATTAGCTACTTACATCGTTTATGCGATTGTGTGTAAAAAAGTAACTGCACAAAACCTGATTTTCAACTGCACAAATTCGTTTTCCAACTACACACTTTGTGTCCAGCTGCACGTTAAAATAACCCCTGCCAAGAGTCTATAGTATAAAAATTACAGCTATAGGTTAATTGCTGACAGGAGAATATGAAGTGCAGGGCTTTTTTAACGTGCAGTTGTACACAAAATGTGCAGTTCCAAATGGATTTGTGCAATTGTAGAAGCACTTCTGCACAGTTAAAACTAGCAAAAAATGGTCATTGTCCTCCGATTGGAAGTAATTTACCATGGAGGATGGTAAGGAAAAGAAGAAGATGTGCAGTTATAAAATTCCTTAGAAACAGCCCTGTTACAGTGAACGGGTGAGTGGAGGTAAATATTGGGGCAGGATGGGGGTCAACTAACCCCGAACTGAGCAAATGGTCCATCGGCGACAGCGATCTGAGCGACTCTGCATCGGCTGCGTTGGCCAAGTGCTTCCGGTGTGCTGTATCCGCCTCTCATGCCGACTCCCTCGGCCAGGATCTGCTCCAGCTCAGGAGTGGCGCCTCCAGTGATCAGGGTCCGTATCAGCGTCAGTGCGTTGTCGTTGAAATAAGTCTGTAACAATGGCACGTGACAGCAGCAATGCCGATTTTTAAGGAAACAAAATTTAATGCTACTGAATAAAATATCAATCAATCCTTTATTGATCACCACATACATGAATACATACAGTAAAGCACAAGCAGTAGTTGAAAAGGTCACACGCATTCCGCTAACAGGGTCGCCCTAATTACATGAAGAATCAATCAATCATTAATCATCAAGATAAAGCAAACATTGCATCTAAAAATGGAAACAAATGTTCCAGATGATGAACACTTAGGCCATCTGTCGACTGTCGATGGAAACCCATGTGTGACTCATCCTTAGTCTTTTGTGCATATGTTTTGCTCTGTTATGTAATAGTCCAGACTCCATAGTTACACGTAACATTTGACATCACACTGGCCAGCGCAGGAAATGCGCTTAGTAAGATATTTGAAATGCGGAATATTAAATGTCTTTAATAATTAATAACAAATCTTAACACTGAGGCTGATTGGCGAGAAGGCTAGAAGAAAAGACAAGAAAATTTACAACTGCTTCATCGACTTCCAAAAAGCTTTTGATAGCATCGACCAGAGTGTAACATGGGCGACCATGGACTCATATGGAGTAGACAACAAGCTGGTGCGTTTACTAAGAGAAGTTAATAGCAATGCAAAGGCGGCGGTAAGGGTGTGCGGAGAGATTGGCCCATGGTTCAGCATCGGCAGGGGCACAAGACAGGGTGACCCGATATCACCAGACATATTCATTACTCTCTTGGAAAGAATACTAGACAAGACCAGGGAGGAAGAAGGAGGAGTAAAGATCAGCGGAGAGAATATCAACAATCTATGTTTTGCGGACGACATCGACCTGATAGACGATGACATCCAGAGGTTGGAGAGCACAGCTCAGAAGTTAAGTGATGAAGGAAAAAGGTATGGCCTTGACATGAACTTTGAGAAGACCAAAACGATGGTGTTTGGAGCAAAAGAACTGTCTAAGAAGATGGAAATAGATGGAAACCAGATAGAAAACGTGGAAAAATTCACATACTTAGGATGCATCAAAACACACGACTTAGACAACAAGAAAGAAGTATGGGCGAGAATCGCGAAAGCAATGACAGCACTAAAGGCATTGGATAAAATCTGGAAGAGCAAATCCATACATCTACAAACAAAGTTAAAAGTACTGAGAACCTGTGTATTCAGCAGTATGATGTATGGATGCGAGGCCTGGACAGTAACTAAAGAAATGGAGTCAAAGATATTAGCCTTTGAGAGGAAATGCTACAGACGATTGTTGAGAGTTGGATGGATGCAGAAGATGAAAAACTCAGAACTGTATGAGCAAATAGAAGCCACAGAAAATCTTATGCAGATATTAATAACCAGGAAGCTGGAGCTATTTGGTCACATATGTAGAATGAATGAGGACAGAAAAATAAAGAGGGTGGTGTTTGGAAGAATGGAGGGAACCAACAGAAGAGGTAGACCACACAAGGAATGGCTGGACAACATAACCGACTGGTGCGGAGCGCCAATACAAGACCTGACACATGCAGCGATGGAACGACAAAAATGGCGAGGAATAATGAGGATGGCAGCGGGCACCTACGGGCACTGGTCCCTCGGTTCTTGATGATGATGATGATGAATAATTAAGTATAGGCCTACATTTATTATAGGCCTACATGTTGGCACACATATAACACGCAAAAACGCACACATAATAATTATACATGTATGCCCAGACACACACGCATACGCATGTAGGCTACCATCTGCATTTAAATAGAGCCTTAAGTTTTGGTTGCCATTATCGACAAACCGGGAAATTGCAAAATACTTGAAGATTCAACTTTTCCTGGATTAGGCCTATACCTCTGAAGATCAATTGACTTATCGTTTATCAATAATGTGAAGTGGACGAAACGATTTTCCTTTCCAGAACCATTCCGTGTCCAATTGAAATGTCATTGCTCTCAAATGACCTTCTCCATTATTCATTAGTACGAAATTTCATTTTTAGCACATTTTCCTTCGCCTCGCAGTTTAAATGTCAGATTCAAAAAGGGCCGCTTTACATTGTCTAATCGTAAAGCTGTTCGTGATTTAGTACTCCAATAAAAAGAAAAGTACTTAGCTGCAATATATTCATTAAATAAGAAAAGAATAATTTATTTTAATTTTGCAAAATAAAATTTCAATGTCCATAATTATTGGAAGCTGTAGTGTCTGTCGTCACCGAAAGTCACCGAGAAGGCAAATGGAAGAGATAGATGAACGACGTACCGTACTCATGAGCGAGTCGAGCACGCTGACGGCAAAGGCTGTACCACAGGCGAACGGTTGCGTCATGTAGAGCTCAGTGTCTGGGTCATCCTCGTCATCTTGGTCAAGGAACTGGACATTGGCATCGTTACCTGAGAAGTAGGAATAGTCATTACTCTTCAGTGTGTGACGAGATAAGGTTACGGCGCACTTTCATTCTATCATGGTCGAGCTGAGTGGCAAGAATGATAAGCTTGGCAGATTACAACGGAGCAGCGATCAGACAGTTGTGAGCTCGTATCAGACTGAAGGGTTGCAGTTTGCAACGTGTGTACTGTGTAATAAAAGAAGTCTACA
Source organism: Lumbricus rubellus (assembly GCA_945859605.1). Classification (NCBI taxonomy): domain Eukaryota; kingdom Metazoa; phylum Annelida; class Clitellata; order Crassiclitellata; family Lumbricidae; genus Lumbricus; species Lumbricus rubellus. Next base: position 30,177,067 of record OX243815.1, on the reverse strand, counting down.
GTAGGCTACTGTATAACAGTGTATATGAAAGTGGGGCCAAACAAAAAAATCAGAAAGTCTGTAAATAAAATACAGGCTGTGCTAATAATTTATCTGCATGATTTTAATGTCTGGAGAATTTTTTATTGCATATAGGCGATGGACCTACGTGTATAGCAGGGGTGTCAAAGAGCTGGCCCGCGGGCCATTTCTGGCCCGCCGACGAATTTTTCTGGCCCACTGAGCCCTCCATAAAGATTACAAAATTATTTAAAATGTTGTCAAAATTTCAAAAAAAGCGAACAGTGGACATTGAATCAAGATCTTTTCATGATATTTGGACTTTTCTGGGCATTGGCTGACCAAGCTTGTAACTCCCTCTCAGATCACTACCCAATTTTGCTCAGAAACTTCGACACCCTGGCCCGCCAATTGTTAGAAGATGTTCACACTGGCCCGCCACTAAAAAAGGTTTGACACCCCTGATGTATAGCAATAATTATTGTCTCGTGATGACATAACTGGCACATGATAATTACCGTATAGGCACTACTGTGACGCGTCTATTGAAAGTCATGGCTAAAGAAGATATTTTTATGCCACATAGAAGTAGAAAACAGAAGAAAGTCCTCAGTAAATAGTGAGGATAACATAATTGCGCATGTATGCTTGGCAGGTGCAAATGAAGGTTACTTACTTACTTACTTACTTACTCATTTACTTACTCACTCACTCATTTACTTACTTACTTACTTACTTAACGCAACAGTTAGCAGAAAGTTCTGATGGCAATGAAGTATTGTCAATATATGGTCAATACTTGGAAACGGTTTACAATAATAATTAATTATGACCGTTATACTGTTGTGATATCAGCCCAACAATTGTTCAAGACCATGCCTAGGGTATACCGATATAGGCCTGTATACAGTGTATAGGCTACGTATATGAAACTCTCTCTCTTCTGATCTGTGTCCTCACCGAGTTCCGTAATCATTGGAATGTCGCTTCCAGAAATGACTCCTCCCCTTCTGATTGGCTGCTTCATGTTCTGTGGAAGAGAGCAGCTCTGCATGGAACTAGGTGGAAGGAATCCTGCAAAAATAACAGTGCGATCTGCAGAGGTAATTAAATATTATATATATATATATGTATTTCAATATAGCTTAATCATGTAAGTCTATCATCGTATACACGTATAATATTATGGCATACTTACCTACGCATGTATAGTAAGCAACTGATAACTAATTTCCAATTCCAGTTTCCTGCGTAGGCAACCATGTAGGCTACGCATGCCTTTATGCATAGATACATTGTACATATTTTATTTGATATAATTCATAGCACATTTCATTTTCAAATGCTCTTTTAAACATATAAATCATTAACAACTTCAATCGGATATTGGTTGGCTTGTCGCTGTTTGTGTTTAACGACACTACATGACATTGTGTCATAACAGAGATGATATTTTAGTGTCGCCCTCCTCCTTTATCCAGGCTTGGGAAGTTGGGACTGGCACTGTCACAGTGCGAACAGGCCAAAGTTGGATCATGTATTTAGGTATCCCAAAAAACTGTCTATGTTGCTCTTTAGCTAACTCTCAAAGCATAGATTATAAACAATTATCGCTGTGATTCTGCTGATAATGAATGCACTGTAATTGAACCTGAGTTTCCTGAGCAATGTAGAATGCCGACCGTGTCGTCGAATGTCATGGCTTTGATGTTCAATGAACAGAGAATGGCTTCTTTGTCCACCAGGTTGCTATCGTCGACACTGGAATTTCTCGCTGAGAGAATGACGCACATGTCGCACATGTTGATGTTGACGGCTCGAAGGTTGGCGCGGTTCAATGGAGAGCCCTGATGGTCTCCCCGGGAGAAGGAAAACAAAAGGTGGAAATGAAGTAATTGTGGATGGAACACATTGACTGCGACTAAGGTGCAAGAAGTTTTAAGGTGAGAGATAGTATTATGTACATAGAAGGACAATTTTCATAACATGCAACCCAGGAATTCCGGTTGACTGTTTTAGCTAACATAGCATGGCATAGTAATTGTTGTTATAATATTATACCGCTGAGCATTCATGTATTGGAATTGGATGTTAGTATTTCAAAGCTGCTTATTACATAATGTTATGCAATATCAACCTATATACTGACAAATATAATATATACATATTATATAATATACATGTATACATAGATCTATATATATGCATACACGTATATCCGTTTCCTACAAACCCGGTTGCAAGAGTAGCCAACAACCTCCTGGATTAAGCCTACTAAGACCGTTCAGTACAATGGAATATAAGAGTACTATAGGGCGTATATACTATGCAGTGAAAGTCGACAGTCGAAAATTGACAGCCAAGGAGGGGCAAACACATCATGTCTATGTAAATGTACATGACACGTGTGCATGTGTGTGTGTACTTAAGCATGTATGTTTGTTTGTTTGTGCACTTGTTATAGCGCCCATTAAAACTCTCTCTCACTACTCAGAGACGCTCCCGAATGCAGAGCGGACACTGCATCGGAGTTTTACGCCGAAGCGCTGAGCAATTGTGAGTGAACGACTTGCCCAATGTCCTTACGCGGCGAGGTGGATTCGAACCTCAAACCTTCCGGCTCCAAGGCAACGACGCCACCACTACACCACCGCGCCCCACATGTATGTACATGTATGTATGTATGTACATGTGTGTATGTATGTATTTACGCTTGTATGTATGTACATGTATGTGTGTGTGTGTGTGTGTCTGTACATATATGTATGTTCTTACGTTGAGTATGCTGATCTTTGGAAAGTTGCAGAGACTCTTCCATTCCTTCCGGATGTAATCCTTGTCTCCAACGATGACGACATGTTTCAGTTCTTCCTCTTCGAAGTTGCTGGCACGCAGTGGCATGATGAGATTGCGAAGACCAATCAGAGCAGAGTGAGCATCGGCGAACAGACAGACGATCACGTGATTGCTCAACACTGTCATGGCGGCCTGCTCCCTGTTCTGACAGTTCACAGTGAAAGAATAACGATGATTATGATTATAACAACAGGTGTCGCTACGTACGACAAGTTGATCAGATGCCAGCACTGCAGAACTGATCGCGATGGCTGGAACTGGACATTTATTTAGTCAGTGCGGTCCCATGAATTAGTCAAATGATTATTATTATTATTATTATTATTATTATTATTATTATTATTATTATTATTATTATTATTATTATCTTTATTAATATTATTTAGAACTATTGTTATATACCATCATGATAATCATCATCGTCACCACCACCACCACCACCACCACCATCATCATCATTATCATCGTCATCGTAGTCGTCATTGTTATCACCATCATCATAATCATAGTCATAATGATAATCATAATAATAATCATCATCATCATCATCATCGTCGTCGTCGTCATCGTCGTCATCGTCATCATCATCATCACCACCACCACCACCATCATCATCATTTCTATCATCATCGTCGTCGTTGTCGTCATCATCATCATCATCATCATCATCATCACCATCAGCATCACCACCACCACCACCATCATCATCATCATCATCATCATCACCTTTATTCGTGATACAAAATGATTTCTTATGATTAAAAAGTATGGATTCCCATTTTTAAATGGCTGGTCTTGATGTCGCAAAGGTTTGTCAGTCACTCATTCAATTGAGTAAAGCGGGGAGGAGACCCGACCGACGACTCCAATTGGAGCGTAGACTCGGAACCGACCTGGGCTGGCGAACCAAAGTCCACCGTGCCCACCTTCTCGTGGTGCGACCTGTTAGTAACCTTTCCGTATGGAAGGGTGAACGAACGGGCACGGATGGCAAACGGGGGGAAGGCAATGGCAAACCACCCCTTATCTTCTGCCAAGAAAATAGTCATGGTGTATCTAAAGAAGATGCATCAGGGCTTTCGCCAGAGCTCCAGTAGCTGAAGGCACCAGGTGGTCTTGATGTCGTGCTCGATGGCATTAATGTTGTCTGTAACGATTGCACTGTATAGCGATAAATGGTAAAAAAATCAGATAAATGGTGAAAATGAGCGTTTGCAGAGAAATGCAATTCTTCTTTTTTCTTCTGTTATCTATACACAAGACGAGAGTTTCACTGAGGTATAAACAACAGAAGTACGACCAAATATTACTGAAGAATCATTTTTTATGACAAACAAAGCTATTTAAAAAATATTAATTCATTATAATGAATTGTGATACAACAAACTAATTTCACGATAGCATAAGAAGTAGGTGAACTTACGATTAGACAGGCAGACATAGGTTGTGGTGGACACCAATGGAACATTCCTGTGGAGTCGAATTGTCGTGGGTCGATGGATGTATCCGTGTGAAGGTCGGTCTTCCACTGTCCACTGTCCCTCGTAACCTCGAACGATTGCTGGTGTAGACTTACGACGGACGGAGATGTTAAGGAATTGTCTCTATTATACACAAGAGTCCAGGAAAACATTCTTAAATATTCATTATGGATAATTATTTATGTAGCGCACCTTCAAGGTTACTACTCGGGAGCGCTCCCAATCCAAGCACGGTTGAAAGGATGGTTTTAAGGTTACAGTAAAATGCAGTGAGAGCACTAACCGATTTGTGTAGCAATTAAGCTATAGATCATGTTCCTATAGTTAGGCCTACTTAGTTCCGGCAAGTCCAGCGCCTAAATACCACTAGGTCGATGACTTGATATGCATAAGTATAATATTCTCGCCCTCTTCGTTCTGCTACTCGGCATTCCCTTCTTCGTCACTGTGGAATGATCTTCCCTCTCTAATAATTCATTGCTGGGTTCCGGCAATGACTTCATCTGCATATCTGCATTGCTTGAAGACCTTTTTCTTCCGACGGGCCTGTCACTCTGAAAGCACTTCTGAATAGCTCTATTATAATAATTATGAGAATCGCTTATAACATACTAGTCTCTATTCAGCTTAGATTAGGTTAGACTACATGTATAAAAATAGGTCCACTCACAAAATTAATTAGTCAAATGTTGTTCGGGGAAAATGAAATCTCACACTGTGCAGCAGCAGAGCAAAGAAATCTATATGGCTAGAAATGGATAAGACCAAGACAATCGACATATTAGGTGAGGTGGAGCACAGCCTGCCGAACAGTAACAAATAGACTTCAAAAACTCAATACGCTTAATATGCATGGAGAACCATCTCAATTCTTTCGTGTGACGTTGGATATAATTATGCCTAAAACCCAAGTGTTATAGTCTAAGGTAGCCTACCTCCAAATAAGATATTTAAGATGGTAGTGCCTAAGATAATATAATAGGTGTTGTCGTACTTTCGGATGGAATTTGATTTCAATCGATCAGATGACGAGTTGCAGTTGAGTCCTTTGAGGCTGCAACTGATGTGGACAAACAGAACAACACACAACCCGTTATAACATTATATAAATGTACGATTACAATTACAATTACAATTATGACGGCGTACATGTATATGAAAGTAGTGACACGAAAACGGGTTATATATCTAGGCTCGTTTCCCACTCTAAAAAGAGCCACGAGAGCGTACATGTGAACTTGCGGCAGTCTTTGTCTGTCTATATGCCTGTCTGTCTCTAACTTCTGTTTAAGAGCGCACTTCAGTGCAGTTTTTTAACGTACAGTTGTACACAAAATGTGCAGTTATAATGGATTTGTGCAGTTGTAGAAGCACTTCTGTAGGCCTACAGTTAAAACTAGCAAAAATGGTTATTGTCCTCCGATTGGAAGTAATTTACCATGGAGAACGGGAAGGAAAAGAAAGAGTTGTGCACTTCTAAATATTCCTTATGTAAACAGCCCTGCTTCAGCGTATTTATAAGACTGATGCTGATTGCCTGTCTGTTCGAATGTCTACCTGTCTGCTTTTCCCACTGTCTCCTACCTTACTCTATGAGCTTTTGGCTGTCTTATCATCTTAACCTATTTGTCTTTCTTTCTTTATATCTGCATGCAAAAGTTTTTCGTTCATCACCCAACCCATAGTTGTAAAAAAACGTTTTTTCCGTTTTTTATTCTCTTCCAAAAAACCTGGTTTTTTGTTTTTTATTTTCCCCATCGTTTTTGTATCGTTTTTAAAAAAAATTCTTTAACTTTATTTATTCATTTACTTTCTGTTATTATTTTTCTTAATTTTTTATTTTTTCTGATACGGTATTCCTTTTGTTTTCCGCCAACTCTCAAGGAGTCATAACACTAAAGTCATTATTTCATCGTTTAACATCATCATTTAAGAGATATAACCTGCGTGTAGTAGGTTTCTAATCAAGGTTTTCAAGGTTAAAATGTGGTTTTAGATTTAGCAAAGTCAAATTATTTTCCGATTCCGTTTTTTTCCGTTTTTTTGTCGTTTTTTATTTTTTGGAAAAAACCATGCTTTTTCCGTGTTTTATTTTGTTTCCATCGTTTTTTTACATCTATGACCCAACCTAAGCATGATTAACCGAGAATATTGAGTTCAAAAGAAGACCTGGACGGTGACGATCCGATTCGTTCGGTCTTTCTCGGCGATTTCTTCTTGTCGAGTCGCAGAAATGAAGCATCGTTTGCTAAACACAAGAATAAGTTATAGACTATAATAGCGCTATAATAGAAGGACCAATTAACCGTAGAAATCTAAAAAATCTCCTGGCAGCTATGCATGGACAAACTATGGACATCTGTCATCTAAACAAGTCGATACCGAGCACAGCTTTATTTAATCATCAGATGCTTCCGCCATCGTATTTCGTATCGTGAAATCGTGAATCAGCCAATAAGTGTGTATAACAATTAACGATTCAATGAAAGATACAAGTGCTGTTAAATAACAATGACAGCAATTATAATAGGTAGCCTATATTCACATTAAAATAATAGGCCTATAGGCATAAGTATAATTATATTGAAAACCGATAAAGACATTTAGGCCTACAAAGCATATTTTGAAGATCTATTAGCAATCTAATGTTATAAGATAACAAAGAGTCAGAGAAAGAGACAGACAGACAGAGACAGACACAGACACAGAGACAGACAAAGAGAGACAGAGACAGAGACAGAGAGAGGGATTCAGCCTCTCTGTTTCATGACTCACTTGATTTGCATCGGCATTTCTTGATCAATTTGATGTCGTTAGCGTCTCCGTGACACGATTTGCAAAAGTTGAAGGCTCTGCAATAATCATTAAACACATTGACGCTTCATTTATTATGTTGCGCTACAAGAACATCACTTCTGGCAGCACAGCAGAGGTCCAACCATCAACCACAGCTGCATGCACACATGTCCTTTCATAATATTTAATATCATAGACCTACGCTTGACTATAGTGTTCTTCAAATATTGTATTCAATACAACAGTACAGAACCTGGCAATGCTGATAAAATTTATTCATTTGACCTTTACTGTATTCAATTTACTCATTAGAAATATTTCTATAGCGCTCCTACAAGACTAGTTACATGTATGTACTTAAAAGCGCTCCCGATCTAACCTCGGCTATAGATAGGTTAGTCGCAAGATCAGATTAGAACAAAAGGCGCGGAGTGACCTCTGCGTACTACGTGAAGTGCAATGGGAAGCCATTCCAGGTTGCAGAGTAGCGACCTTGTGGAGGTCCACGACAAGACAAAAAATGTAGCCTACATGTACGCATAGGTCTATGAATAACTTGAATTTATAAATAGTCGTTGCACATAAAATAGCCTAAATTGGCTTATACAATACACAATTATGCACATGCTTTTCATTTGGTTCGTCAGAAACCATTAATTCTTTTGCATTTACAGTTGTCTTTTATCGTCGTCGTCGTCGTCGTTGTCGTCGTCGTCATACAAATAATCTTGTAAAAAATTTTCATCGTCGATTTCCGGTCATTTATATAGCGTCTTTTTCAGCGGACAATGTCGTTAATCCTCCTTAATTAATTCCCTGCATGATAGAGAGACAGACAAACGGACAGAGACACAGAGAGAGATAGAGATAGACAGAGAGAGACGGAGAGCAAAAGGCAGACGACCTCTTGACGTCATCGGCCGACTCCGCGATGAAGAACCCTTGCGTGTTTGACTCGATGACGACACTCGATGGCCCAGGGTTGATGGCAATGTTGCTGTCCGTTCCCTTGCCACCTCTCGCCTCGATCGCTATCAGCAACAGCTTCAGCTTCACAAAGCACGTCCTACACGACAAGACAAAAGCATACCCTCAGCTGCTTACGTACGACGACGATTAATTATACGTTATATATTACACAGGGTGGGCCATTAAAAAGACCAATTAGTTTTTTTGACAATAATAATCTTCGCCAGAAGTTAGAATTTCTAAATCAAATTTTACAGCTTAAAGGCAATTCACATCTACATGTAAGTACAATGGTGCAATAGTCTATACCCGGTTGATGACGTATCTACCTAAATTCTGTCTCTTTCATACTATCTGTATTTGAAGAAAAGACACCACACCGACCCCTTCTCGACCGAACACTGATGGTCGGTTAGCCTTAGGTATACGGTCAATAATACGTCTTGAAACTAATCTGTGTTTGTGTGAAGCATGCACCACAAATAGCTCAAGATACAGGCAAAAACCGTAGGGCTAACTCTTTTTTAATATCATAACCCACCCTGTGTTGTAATGTATCAGCAATTGTCGTCATCGCGCGTAAATAACAAGTAGCCTAACACACAGAGCTAGGCCTATATATTCAGAAAGAAATTTGTCTTACTCTGCAGCTTCTGGAAAAGTCATGCCAGAGAATGCAGAGGATAGAAATTCTGTGTACATCTCCATTCCTGTGCCTCGCATGTAATCGTTTTGCCATTGCGGCATATCAGACGACTACAAAAACACAAGCAGTATAGTTCACCAGGGGCGGATACAGAAACTTTGGACGAGGGTGCCAAAAATTCTTGGCCTTGGGTGTGGAAATTTTTCTTTGGCATCCGCCAAAAAGTTGATGACCTTTTTTTAGTCATCTGGTCGAAATTTTGAGAAAAGGATACCATCTTGCCACCAAAAGAGCTGATGGCCTTTTTAGTAGGCTATCACCCAGTCCAAATGTCCTCGAAATATACTATTATGCATTGTTAGAAAGCTTGTTGAAACCAAATTGAGGGACCACGATACATGGGCATTCCTAAATGGTTAGGGACATGGCCGGATTGGCCCCCTGGATCCGCCTCTGTAGTTCATTAAGAAATTCAGTCAGTTAGCCAACACCACCGTTGTCAATAATAGGTCTACAACTCCAATCCCCGTAATGTCGCAGAATAACGCTACTGAAGAGATCCTAAATTATGCAATGCTCCCTTAATTCACTCGAGGATCGAAGTCTGAAGGATCAGTATACAGAGTCACAGTCTAAATTCTAAAAGAAGAAAGCTTTGTCTTCATCAATTGTGTTGTGTTCTCAATAGTTGCAGCCATACATTTTATCTCCTTTCATGCAGTTACTTGTATGCGCAAACGACTGAAAAGAGTGTATAGGCTGTTTCTTATTCACCAATGTGTCGGAGAGCGTGCGCGGATCGCGATTCGCTTTCCGAAGATAGATTATTTCAGAAAGTTAAATCTCGGGCTACGGTCCGTACACGGGGACCTATAGGCCTGATAGACCCCACGACCATGCATTAAACTGGCAGCGATGGTGAAGGATCTCATTTACTTGAAAAATTGGTAGAGTGAGTCGAGGCAATGTATAGCCTACGGACGTCACAGATAAACGCGAACATTAATTTACACCTAGGCCTATAATTTGGTTAGACTAGGTTTAGAAAATGCAACAGTTTTCAAGTCTGTCTTCCTATAACACAGAAAGGTTTCCTTCCGGGTGCGAATTGGCTGCGAATCCTGCATCACTGGAAACAAATCGAATCTAAGACGACTCAAATCGGAACGACGTCACCGTGATTCCCTTCCTATCGATTGAAAAACTAAGCCCCAATATACTTTCGCCCTGAGGGCCACATTTGTTAGGACCACAGCTGTCAGGGCCACAGTTGTTAGGGCCACAGTTGTTCGCCGTTGGTCGGTACATGTAGGTGGCAGGAGAAGCGTGCATTGATGTTGATTGGTGTGCCAGCTGATTTCGTTAGAACACTGTCATGAATTGAATTACTCATTAAGGTCGGTGCTAATATAGGCTCTGAAAGAAAAGCTTTGACGCAGCACGTTATCAAAGGTATAGACAACTGGTTTAGTGAACTGGGAACATTTTAAGATTCAAAGTTTAGAAGAAAGAGTTGGTACAAATTTATGCTCTAAACCGTCCATAAGTTGGAGAGCATCAGTTCGAATAGTGTTGTGTAGTAGAGTGTAGTTTTGTTTTCAAAACGACAGTGTGGTTCCGTGTGTTGTAAAGCAGTGAACTGGTTGATATCAGCCACATTATAAATCCAATTCATTTTTAACAGCACTGCCTTGGCTCTCTTTAATTCCGGATCGATGTATAAATAGGACTTTAAGAGCCTCGTGCCTCCATGCATGATGCAAGTATTATAATATAATACTTGCATCATGCATGGAGGCACGAGGCTCTTAAAGTCCTATTTATACATCGACTATACATAGACTATATTATAGTCTAGTTCTTAAAGACCATAATTAACATGCATAGCTTAGCACTTATTTTGAGCATGCGAAATTTGATTCTTATCATAACATGATATAATTTTGCTCAAATAAAGAACGCATCATATAAACATAGTTTGATTGGTTGAGCACGGCCTTATATTGCAACAAATCGTGCTTTAAATTCACACAGAGCTCTTAAAGAAATTATTTTGTTAATGCCTATGTCAGCCACACGACAATTATTGTCTATGCATGCGTTTAGAGAATGAGTGCAACTGTACAGTCATACACATGTACGATGCTCTTGTAATGTTTACAATCCAGACAGTAGCCAACAGGATAAATGCTGGATCTATAAGCCGATTTCACCAGTTGCACATAAACTACTGCAGCGTTAAGTGTACAAATAAGGCAGGCAACGAAGCAGACTACGAATGAAGCTCGGCGGATCTCGTGTGATGGTCATAAATTGACTTATAGGCTGTAGACTGTGACCGTGTGTGTGCTGTGGGCACAGTGAAGTACCAGAGCGGATACGTACCACACAGTTCTTGTATGAAAAGCACGAGCAAATAACACAACAAGTCTTCAGATTCTTATATTATCAGCGTCTGATTATGATATAATTTTTTACTTGCCTTTTAGATTGTTTATAGTGCGCATTATTATCTAACGCAGATGACGTTTATTACAAACAATAGACCAGGGCTGTTTTTAAGGAATTTTTAGAACTGCACAACTCCTTCTTTCCTTTCCCATCCTCCAAAGTAAATTACTAATTCCAATCGGAGGACAATTACTTTTTTGCTAGTTTTAACTGTATAGTGCTTCTACAACTGCACAAATCCATTAGAACTGCACATTTTGTGTACAACTGCACGTTAAAAAGCCCTGCTATAGACTTCACATGCGCTGTGTGCACTATTAGCACTACATGCGGTCCGACGCATAATAGAATTATAAATCTTGAACCAGGGCAATACGGCTTATAATAGCCTATTAGCATATTATGACATGCACGTGCCGTGTAGCCCTCTGTCTGTATCCAAATTAAGAAGACTGTATATATATATATATATATATATATGTATATATATACACATGTATATATATTGTACTGTGTGTGACTAACTACTGCTTATAATATGGAGAGTATTGAGTTGAAAGTGCATCTAATCAAATAAAGGTAAGTAATAGGACGCCTACGGCATTGCCGCATTAGTCGTGCATGCGCATAATATACCTATTATAGATCAATTTGAATATGCCCATTATAGATCAATTTTGATAAAATGACAGCTTGAAATGCAACCAACAAAGCGTGCAAAACTAAACAATTGAAGCTGGGAGGAAATGTATCCTTCCCAAGCCCCTTCCCCCGCTCAGCGCCACGGATAGTCGTTCGTTCCCCAGAAATTTTGATTTCCCCGAGGAGAAGGGGACTAGATTAAACACTGATTAAAACGTATAATAGTGGAACACACAGTTTGAAAATAATCTGTTCGGTTGTTTCAGTTAACGATGCTGCGTGATAAAAAAAGTTTTAACAGCGTCCGCCCCCTCTTTCATCCAAGTTTTCGACTGGCACTACCTTTGCGGGGCATTTAAGTGCCTTTGTCGCGGCTGGCAGTCCAGCACTTCTATAGCCTACCAAAACACTCCAGCACTCATATATGTACATATAATATGTATATGTGTATGTAGATGTATAATTGTATATGTATATGCATTGTATATGTATAATGTATAATTGTATATATATATATATATATATATTATATACCCACAACAATTTAAAATCAACCAATAAAAACAACCATAATAGAACGTCATTTTAGCGAGATCACGATCACACATCCCCACACACTCGCACACGCACACGCACACACATGCACAAATAACTTACACACCTACACACACCTACACACCCACCTACACACACATACACCTACACACTAACATACAAGCACACATATACATGTATATTCACACAAA
>OX243815.1:29946980-30159480 GCA_945859605.1 Lumbricus rubellus | reverse complement strand
TTGTTTGGTTTGTCCTATTCTTAGTCATCGTTGTCTTCTCTAAACCACCATGCATGATACTGGACCGTATTTTCCCAATTGATTGTGACATTATATTTAGCTGTGTGCTCTTTTCCTGTTCCTTACGTATAATGCTTTATTATGTGATCTTCCAGAACTATAGCTGCAATTTATTTTTAGAACATCACGTCACCGGCGATCTCGTTCTTTTCTTAGATCCGTGAACGAGTTTCTGTTGCACGTTCTAGATTCAAATAATATGAACTTACAATGGTCAGAATTAAATTTAATTCATGAGCCGCAAATTACCTCAATTGGCAATTTATTAAGCTACGCTGACGTTTCGTTTCCTGGTTGCTATTATAAGTCTTTTTATTATAAACTCTAATCATTATACAGACTATAATTTTATTTTTAGATAATGCTCTCTCTTTCTCTCCGCCTCTCTCACTCTCTGTCTGTCTGTGTGTCTTTCTGTTTGTCTGTCTGTCATATATACAGACTACATACCGTATCTCTGTCTCTCTCTATATATATATTATATATGATTATATATGAATAAATAAATGCATCTAATGAATATATATAAAATAATTTTTATAGGACACTTGTTTGCAACAGATTGCCGGTTTCGCAGCTTTTTTGGTCTGACCAGGCGAGAGCTTCAGTGTAATAATTATATGGAAGCACCAAGCCAGGTAAATCACGGCGGCTCATTTTGTACGACGATAATAATTTACAGCTGCTGCAATGCATTTAGTCGTGTTCTGTCTTGTCTGCCTGCAGCACCTGAAGCAGAAAGACTCGGTTGATGGCTCAGCGGGACCAAGCATGGCATGCACTCTACTCGGTCGACCCTTAATCCTTGTCAATAAATTACCATCGATCTCTCAACGACGTCTCAACGGCGACGCTGCCACGCTGACAAGATCTTATGGGAAGTCGAAGGTGGCAAAATATTTCTGCTGTTAGAATCGTAGAGAATTTAGTGGCGTGGGATGTCAATGATTCATCCGGAGGTCGAGGGGGGGGCGCTGCACGATGCACTTAGAGTAATTGGCCTGAGTAAGAGCTCCTCGTCTGGTTGGTATACTAGATACTCAGTGATCTGTTTGACACGGCTGCTGCTGTCCTGAGTCCTCTGTTTATTATTTCGGAAGAGACGTGCATTTTTTATGAGGACCTAAAATCAACTCACTTTGGTCATTAGCGATTAGCGCTAAACGGGTCGTTGTTTATTGAATCGATTGGATTGGTACGTGATGGAATAAAACAGCTCCTAATGCATGCACGGTTGCACTCGTGTGCAAAAGTATATGTTTGTATGTTTAAAAGTCCGATATTTAAGCTTATTTGTTCAGGGTTTTCGATTCGTTCCTTTCGCTAAGTGATTGATGTTGATTTCAGTAGACCTAATGCTATAAAAACGACGAAGACGACGACGACGATGATGACGACGACAACGACGACGACGATGACGATAACGATGACGATGATGACGATGACGATGATGATGATGATGATGATTATTAATATTATTATGATTATAATTATTATTATTATTGTTATCATTGTTGTTGTTATTATTATTGTTATTATTATTGTTATTATTTTTATTATTTTTATTATTAATATTATTATCGTGATCGTGATGATGCTGATGATGATGACGATGGCGATGACGACGACGACGACGATGATGACAATGACGATGACGATGATGACGATGATGACCATGACGATGATGATGGTGATGATGATTATTTCTATTATTATTATTATTATTATTATTATTATTGTTGTTGTTGTTGTTGTTGTTGTTGTTATTATTATTATTGTTATTATTATTTTTTATTATTTTATTATTTTTATTATTTTTATTATTATCGTGATCGTGATGATGTTGATGATGATGACGATGGCGATGACGACGACGACGACGATGATGACGATGATGATGATGGTGATGATGATGATGATGATGACGACGACGACAACCACGACTCAACTGATCTTCAACCTTTCAATTCTCGACTTAAACACCACCCACTCTAACAGCTACTCTGCCATCTTTCATCCTATGGTAACCGGACTATATAATTTATAGCGACCTCCTTCGGACAACTCTTTTGGAAATCCTTCTGACGAGACATAGCGCTCATGAATAAGCTGGTGCCCTGCGCTTGGCTTTCGAATAGCGCTTAATAAATATGGAGATTACGATACGATACGATATACGATATTTGAGACTTCCGAAAAAGTGCGTTACTTTAAAACGTCCTGCTGTGATAGTATAGATTATATCGACGTGTGTGCATGCAGACACTACTGCAAGATTCTGCAGACTGCAGAGCAAGCATGGCGACCTGCATCCGTGCACGTGTAGGATATTGCAGACAGTCGCCAAGATGATTTACAGAGTCAACGCGTTGCACATCAGTTTGCATTACAGTTTATCGAATTTCTTGATGGACGGACGCATCTTAATGTTTAGTGGACAGCAAACAAAGTGTGGTCGATGATGTTTCGAGATGGAAGACATGCAGGAGAAGTCAGGACAGTGGAAAATCACGATGGACGGACTTCGATCAGAAATTCACCTTCGATGAAATCACTTAGAATCATGGGATAGGCAAACGGTAACATCACTGGCATGAAGAGTAGAACATTAAATTGGATGCAGAATCTATAAACAAATACCTGATGTCCTTCCAAAGAACAACTCAACCTGTCATTCGCTAGGTAACTTTGGTAAACTGAGCAGCAGTAGTACAGATGAACCCCTTACACGGCTTTCATAAGTTAACTTCGACTTCTAAAATAACTACTAATCAGGGTCGCATTAAGGCTAGTGTGGGCCCGAGTGCTGTGACTACTCGAGCATGCAAGACGCTAAATAAATGTTAAGCTAACGTGTGTTTAATTGTCTAGTACAATTATTCAGCTATAATATATCTGGTGGCCACACGTTGATGTCTAGTGACGGCAAGGATTTCTCTTTGAATGTTGAAACGCCAGCTGCTGTTCAATCAACTGCCTTGTGTACATGTAATTAATGGTCCTGTCTAATTAGATGTCCTATCGTCATTTAATTAACTGTAGAGAAAACCCAATCCCTGCCAGGGCCGGATTTAGGCATGTTCAACATGTTCGGCGGAACAGGGGCCCCCACACTTTAGGGGGCCCCCACAAATGTGTGGAAAAACTTTTTTGAGCCAACTTCGCCAGATGACTTAAAAAAAGGTCATCAACTTTTTGGCGGATGAAATGGTATGATTTTCCCGAAAATTTCGCCAGATGACTAAAAAAAGTCATCAATTTTTTGGCGGATGAAATAGTATGATTTTCCCCCGAAAATTTCGCCAGATCACTAAAAAAAGGTCACCAACTTATTTGGCGGATGAAATGGTATGATTTTCCCCCGAAAATTTCGCCAGATGACTAAAAAAGGTCATCAACTTTTTGGCGGATGAAATGGTATGATTTTCCCGAAAAATTTCATTCCGCCAGAAAAAATTTCCGCAAAAAATTTCTGAACAGGGCCCCCACAAATTTCCCGAACAGGGCCCCCACATTGCTTAATCCGGCCCTGATCCTTGCAAATACAAACGAATGTAAGGCCCGTATAGAGCTTGAATGGAGACGACTTAGTAAATATCTCAACCACTAGGAGTCGCTGCTTTCGTTCACATTAATTTTATCAAAGTGGGATGAAGTAATTAAATTATCGAATTAAAATTGCAAAACATCAACTGCCAACCGAATTACAGAGTCTTCGTCTTCGTGTAGGCTACATACAAAAACCGTGATTGGTCAAAAATCCCCGCATGTGATGCGAAAGAAAAAAATTACACAACCTTCGGTTTCCCTAATTCGATGTGGACAGCATGAGATTCCTAGACTTGCTAGAGATCTACATGTAGGCCTCACATGTACATGTAGGCCTTACATATACATGTAGGCCTCACATGTACATGTAGGCCTTACATGTACATGTAGGCCTTACATGTACATGTAGGCCTTACATGTACATGTAGGCCTTACGTGTACATGTAGGCCTATACATGTACATGTAGGCCTTACATATACATGTAGACCTTACATGTACATGTAGGCCTACATGTAGGCTATGTCGCAGCGGATTGCTAAGTCTTATCGGCGGCGGTGACATCGGCCAAGACAGGCTTAATGCGCCGATTTCTTTCGTATACGACGTAGGGCGACGTAATATTTGACAGAATATAATCGGCTGTTTAGGATGACGCAGCTGCTGCTATGGAGCGCCGTTCTCATCAGAAATGACGGTCTCGCGTGCGTATGCTTTAATTATAACCGTGTTAATCGATGCGCGTGGAGGATGGTTTTTTGCAATAGGGGATGGAGGAAAGGAGAGGGGGCTTGCAGGGTGGAGGTTCTGATATACTGTAATTCTTCTCTGGTCGTCGTTATCATTAAGTGGCGCTGCTGCGATGAAGAGGAAAATGGAATGAAGTGCAACGCTGAAGAACTAACCGCCCAAGGACAGAACAAATATCGCGTTCTCGTCAGAACCGAGACTATATATATATATTCAGATTATACATATATTCATATATATATATATATATTCATATATTCAGATTATACATATATTCATATATATATTCATATATATTCCTATAATTATATTTATATATATTTACAATTATATATATATATATTCAGACTATACACATATTCATATATTTTATATATACATAAATATAGGCCTCTTGTATACGCCGACGATGACGACGACGACGATGATTACAGACGATGATGACAACGGTCACGTGACGGTCATCATTGCTATTCGTGACTCAGATCGCTAACTCAGACAATTTCGATTAAAGATCAAAGGCTGATATATTTGGATTTTGGAACGGAGGCGAGAAGAATAAATCTGAAACTGACGCAGAATCGGAGCACATAATCATAGGCAGGGCACCAACGATTCTTTTCCGAATCCCTCGACTACAATGATGATGATGATGATGATGACGACCCGTTTCCTTCTGGAAATAATGGTGCACGGTATTCATTACTGCAGAGGGCACCATGCAGTGAGCGATAGACATGCAGTTCTATAATATATAGTAAGTAATAAGAGATTATTATGTCTGTACTATGCCATAGGCAGACGCGTTCTATTATGATGCAAAAAATGCAATAATAAGAGCTATACACCGTGATTCATAAAAAACTAAGCCAAATTGTTTTCCTATATCTCTAATGCCTGATAACATATCAAGCTAATATTTTTCATTTATTTAGAGAATTGGACCAAGAATATATTTCCAAAATTTCATGAGAGAATGTTGAACGGATAAAAGATATGAGTATTTAAACTTCATATGCCGAAATTGCTGTTTACAAGCAATTTTTTGTCAGATTCAATAAAAAGTAAGCCAAACTGTGTTTCTTATATCTCTAATGCCTGATAATTAATCATGCTGAAATTGTCCAGATATTTAGAGATGTAAACCAAGAATAGGATTCCAAAATATCATGTCATAAAGATAAACGGATAGAAAGGTATGAAGATTTAAACTTCATCTCCAGAAATGTCAGTTTTCAGCATGTCTGTTATGGTGTTCGTTGCGGTTTCGATGCTTGGTAGTTCCCAATTTTGGTCTTCAGGGATCCTGGAGTAAAATTAACGGAGTATATTATCGCAATGTTCTGCTGTCACAACATCCTCCACCTGTTATCAGAAATCTATAGCCCCAGAAGGCTGTTTTTTTCAACAGAACAGCGCCAGCCCACAGAGCCGAGGAAACCATCGAAATGCTTCGTTTCTCCCCCATTATGGCCTCCGAACAACCCAGATTTGAATCATGTCGACTATAAAGTGTGGAGCATGCATGATGCAAGGCCGAGTCTAGCAGGCAACTATCCATGATATAAACGATCTGAAGCAACGCTTGTTGGAAGTGTGGGATGGCCTGGACCAAAGGATAATCGACGATGCTGTTGCCCAATGCATGGCGCCAGTGACTCCAGGTTTGCGTGCACGCAGGAGGAGGACATTTTGAGCATGTTGTTTAAAAAATCAAACCATACTGTTGGGTCATATTGTTAGTTCAATTCTCTACATATCTGGAAAATTTTAGAATGATTAATCATTGGGCATTAGAGATAATAAGGAAACATTTTATTGAATATGACAGAAAATTGCTTGTAAACTGCAATTTTGGCATATGAAGTTTAAATATTCGTATCTTTTTATCCGCTCAACTTTATCTCATGAAATTTTGGAATCATATTCTTGGTTCAATTCTCTAAATATGTGGAAAATTTTGGCATGATATGTTATCAGGTATTAGAAATATATGAAAAACAGTTTGGCTTAGTTTTTTTTTAATCACGGTGTATATAACGCAAGAGTCATTCTTTACCTCTTGCCGTGTTCTTTCTTGTAGGAACCGCCATACTTGCTCCGTGTGCCAAGAATATCCATGATTTCAGGAATGAAACTCGCAAACATCGCCTGTACATGGAAAGCGAATGAGATATCACATGAATGCATAGGCTACATACATACATTTACATACATATTCACATATACATAAATACATATTTTTGTTTGTTTGTATGTGCACTTGTTATAGCGCCCCTTCAAGCTCTCTACTCAGAGGCGCTCCCGATGCAGAGCGGACACTGCATCGGAGTTATATATATATACAATTATACATATATTTTGAAATAGATGAATTATAATATGTGTTTCTGAAGGTGTGCGTATATAGTCACGTGATAGAGTCTACTGCTTCGATGACATTAGAAAGTAAAACTGTCAGAGGCGATGAGCGATGCATTTATTTGAATGAATGAATGAATGAATGAATTTATAAGTTGTAAGTAAAGTGGACATTATTATTTTGTATTCAAGTAGGCCTATGTTACAAAAAGAGAAAGCAGATTGCTAGTGTAGACCTTGAAGCGTCTTAAGTTTAATTCCTCAATGAGTAAGATGCGTTATTTCGACTGCAAATAAGCGACTATAGGACCTGGGAAATATAACACACATATACACATGCAAACATTAGTACACATAGTATATATATATATATATATATATATATATATGAAGAAGAATAGAGAAAGCGAAAGAGGGACAGTAGAGACTATAAAATAGAGCAAAGTATATAATTATGTGGACATACGAGAGCGCCGAGAATGAAGAAGACCATAAACAGTCTTCCGATGGTCGTGTGACACTTGATGTCACCGTATCCGACGGTTGACATGGTAACGAGAGTGAAGTAGACGCATTCCCAGTACGTCAGGTTCTGTCCATTGGTGAAACCCACGAAGAAATCGCCAGAGTTCTCGACCTAATGGTGCAGGAAAACAAAAGATGGACTAGATTATAAAATAATAACGATGGATCGCAGGATTAGAAGAACCAATCTCAATTGGAACATATCATTATTATTAAATCGTGATCATAATTAAACTAACTGTAGACTATACAATAACAAATAATAGGCCTAGGCACAACCATCGACTCCAACAGCTAGATATACAAGAATTGAACAAACAGGCCTATAAGCAAATATCGAATGCTGCTATAATAGGCCTATAAAGTCTTGCATTTTTTTAATCTGTCTATATAGCTGTCTTTATATCTCCATTTTTCTGTATTTCTTTAGGTCGATCGTTGACCTGTACTGTACAAGGAATTAAGGCACATCTTTAGTCTATAGAACCTGTTTCATATTTTCTACCCCCAATAGAAATAGTCTGTCGTCAGCCTGACTGCTTGTAAAATGAAAGGAGTCGTGGGGAAATATTTTCGACAGGAGAAGAAAGCCAATCTTCCAGAAGCGCCTCGGCGGTGCCAAACCAAATGAACTGGATTGGGGGGGGGTCTCAAAGGAGAGACGGTTGATGTCATTCAGGAATGGTGCAGGAAAACAGAAGATGGACACATGCAAGGTTAGAAGAACCAATTTCAACTGGAACAACTGGAACAGTCTTGCAAGCAGGACCGTACATACATTATAAAGGGCATTTTTCAAGTGTTCTCATACAAACATAATATGTATATTATACATTCATGAATATATTTACATACCATATATATATTATATATATATATATATGCATGCGCCTATGAGTAGGCTTCATATAGGCCTACTAGAAGTGCAATATAAATCTCCTGCAGATGAAATACACGATTACTGTCTACTTGATCTGACGCATCGCTCAGAGGCATTATGTCTTTCGATTACCATCTGCAGCATATAATTTTATAGTAAATATATGCATAAAATCTGCCTCTGTCAGTACACTGCTGTCTATGGCTCGCTGTGTCTCTGTTTTCTCTGTCTGTCTCTGGCTGTCTCTGTCTGTGTGTCTGTGTCTGTCTGTGCACATGTCTGTCTGTCTCTGTATGTCTCTGTCTGTCTTTGTCTGTCTGTGTCTCTGTCTGTTTTTGTCTGTCTCTGTCTGTCTGTCTCTGTCTGTCTGTCTGTCTGTCTGTCTGTCTGTCTGTCTCTGTCTGTTTCAGTCTGCTTTTTTGATCACCGGAAGCAGTCATTTTCAGCATCGCGTCTGAAGCTGACATGGCAGGTTGTCGTCTTCTTATGTAGCTCATTTTCTCTCTCTCTCTCTCATCCTCAGGCGATCGTTCGGCTTTATTATCTCCGACGAACACACGACGCCGCCATCTTAAGACAGCTTCTTCCGACCAAAGCGGACGAAGGACCCGTCAACATAACTTAGTCTAAGATCAGAACATGGCGTCTCTTTGGCTACCGCGGCGCAGACTTCTATCGGTTAAGGAAAAAGGAAACTTATACATATATATATATTTATAAGTAAAATACATGAACGATATATATATATATATATATATATATATATGCAGAACTAGGATTGATTTCTGACACACGGAGATATAATTATGTGATAACTGGATGAAAATGATGACCAACTCGTTTGAGAGATTAACTAAAGTCGCCATGCATAGTCAACATTTTGATGCAACTATACGTGTATTATATTATATAGGCCTAGTCTATCAGTTTAAAACGAAACAACTGCTGTCCTTAGCAGACTCATAAATGTGTAACATGAAGTAAATCATAGATCTATCATTAAATGACTGTAACATCACATGAATGCGCCATCACATTAATGTACATCATCACATGAATATGCATTCAGTGATGATGTGTATCATCACATGAACATGTATCATCACAGTATCATCACATGATAACTCAACCGATTACTCGAGATATATGCTATGCGAGATATGCTGCGCAATATTGAAAATGAATTGGATAGCAGTCGAGCAGATGATACAAATTTGCGTGTCGTATGGTCTGCCATTGACTTTAGTGGACCGCAGTGTGTTTCTTACCAGGTGTACGAAGCCAGCTCCGGTGAACCAGACACTAATGAGTGTTGAGACGAGTTGACACAGGCGAATACTGTTCGACGTCTTCAGAATATTCAAGTACTGAAGTACATCCGGAATTGTCATCAGACGCAACGCTCGCGTGAAGCGCAAACCTGACATCATGACGAATGAGTGATGTTAAATACAACCAAAAATTTATATGGCGCCTTATATTGTATATAGCAGTCAATTAGCCTAAAGCCACTAGTCAATTTGCGCCCCGATGAAAATGTGTTTCGTGGAATTAAGGAGTTCAATCAGATACTTCAGTAAAAATGATCATGATTAGGCCTACTGTAGGTCAAATGTAGAATGTAACGAGATTGGAATGTGGGATTGCAGGTCTAGTATTGATTGTAATCATAGCCTTATGATTAGCCTAAGCCATGGTCTTACGGTAACTGTAATCAACAGAAGCCACTGTAGTTAGGCCCCTAGTTGTATTTCAACATAAAATTTAAAATGAACGAGCTGTAAAGTAGGCCACGACTGGTATACTTTTCTATAAATATCTAAGACAGTCATAAATTTATTTATCACTGTAGAAGTAATTATTTTTCTTAATAATATCTCAAATAACTCTGGGATGGGGCTGCAGAAGTTCATTGCGTGTATTTGCACTTTTGGTACAACATGTTGTAATGTAAGACAGACCGAGCCAGTTCCTGTTGAGGTAAATGGCGACGAACGAGGGCGGAATCGTAAAGTAATCAACGAGCGAAAACAATTCGATGAGAAAAAATAATTTCTCCGATGCTGCAACGAACTGAAACAGAAAGCAAGAAGATGAGTGACAACGGAGTAAATCCACCATAAGACAGCGTCAAATGTTGCTGTAGTTAATTAGAGAAATTAGGCTGCCCATAGAATTACAGTGACAGCTACATGTATGTATAGATGGACAAAATTAGATTAGGTTGACCAACATGGACTACTCTTACGGACAACCCTTTTGACTCAACGCAGCGCTCGTGAATAAGCCGGTGCCCCGCGCTTGGCTTTCTAGAGGCGCCTTAGAAATTAGAAGTTTACGATTACGATTACCAGGGTCCACATTAATCGCGCTAATCACCATAGTCAACATGTTCACCCTTCCCCCGACTCAGTGTCATAGTCAGCGTCATTGATATTATCCACAGCAAACAAACTATAAGCATGATAGGATGCAAATGTTCAGCAAATGTCTATGATTGCTTCTTACAGTTGAGTAATAACCTAACTCACCCTAAAATTGGCTGAAGAAGTTACACTCTAGTGATTAAATAGTACTACATAATACAATGTAATGCAAATCTCCCAAATTTCTCAGCGTCATGCCGATAAAGGCATCGTTGGGAAGACCGTCTTAAGCACCGGCGCCATACAAAATCAAGAACAGGCGCTATATAAAAAATTTAATCCGCAATAGTCAGATTGCCTTGGTCCGTTTCTATTTCGGGGCAGAATTTGGAGATCCAAAGATCAAAGGGACAATAATAATGTCAGTCCCAGGGACAGTGGAGGGACCAATGACCCTCGTAGTAAATAGACCTAAACAATCAGAATCGATTTTAATGCCAATGCATCGACTAAAATTAAGACTGCATCGATCAATTTAAGGTCTTAAGAGGAGTAAATGGCTTACCCGAATAAAAAAATAAATCATGAAGAAAATGTTGAAAGCCAGGTCGATCTGTTGTGTTGTACTACTCGACCAATTCTCACAAGTTTCAACAGTCTCACTGAAACACACAACCATTGACAACAAACTCATACAGGAATGCCAGTCTCTTCAATTGAAGCAACATAATGAGGAGGTCTGCTTTATAGTTTATACGTGTACTTTGGGTGAACGTCTTCAAATCATTTTGTCTGATAGCTATAAATAGTTTTAGAGAAGATACAGGCCTTATGCACCAGTGTAGAAAGACATCGAAGACAAATACATGATTAATTATAAGCACATCAAAGTCAATCATATGGCCATTCAAATAAATAGAGAAAGAAATAAAATGCCTATGTGTCCTAGGGTTAGTGTGTTAGTGTGTATAATTATAATATAATTATACACACTAATATAATATAATTATACACACTAACACTAGGACACACGCGCGACTGTCTCTATATATGTTTCACTGTGTCGCGATGCATTCTGTCAGACACAGTTTCATACAGGGCTTAAATGTATATGCATGATTGTATATGTAATATGTATAGGCCTATGTATATGTATTATGTATTGCATACGGCCTTGAAACGCGTCCATGCATGGCACGCACTTATTTTCAGGTCTGAATGTCATCCCGCCACTTATTAGGCCAGCACAGCCTAAAACGTAAGAGTCGTTCAGACACTTATTTTTCTTCACTTTAAGCTCTGCTTTCATATACAGAGAAAGACATTTTAAGAGATACTAAAGGCGCCGCGTAACAGGCATTCATACAAGAACAGTCATGCGTATACAAAGAAAATTTACTGTCAAATAACTTTACAGCGTTGTCGATTGACCAAATCTTTGAGATTTGCTTTCTCAAAATATAAAGCGAAAAGTTCAATAGAGCGACTTCACAGTCGTTGGCCTAAGCATCTAACTGTAAAAGCCATCAAAGCGAATGCCTCTTCCGAACTTATCACGCGATCGGAAAAGGTTCCAAATGTTCTTGCCATCGCTGCAGTCAGCTTAAGCTATCAATGGGATCGCTATTGTGAAAACGTAGACTTACATCTGTTTGTCTGACTCTGTCTGCCTGCCTGTCTCTCTCTGTGCCAGTGTGTATCTCTGTCTGTCTCTCT
Source organism: Lumbricus rubellus (assembly GCA_945859605.1). Lineage (NCBI taxonomy): Eukaryota > Metazoa > Annelida > Clitellata > Crassiclitellata > Lumbricidae > Lumbricus > Lumbricus rubellus. The sequence continues at coordinate 30,147,275 of OX243815.1, read as the reverse complement.
TCTCACTCTGTCTCTGTCCGTCTATCTATCTGTCTGCCTGCCTGTCTGTCTGTCTGTCTGTCTGTCTGTCTCTCTCTCTCTCTCTCTCTTGCCCTCATGCACTCACCTTCGATCTCATTATGTAACGTCTAATTCTGAGGCTAACAAAAGCGCAATATGGCTGTTCTGCAAAAGTCACAAGACCTGCAGACAGTCAGTCAAGAATTATTGCGCCACTGAGTCGAGAGAATTTGCAGTCGACGCAGGAGCAGACAGAGCAGCGGATCGGGGCTTTTGCCGGTGGACAGAGAGGCGTCAGCGAAAGCATTGTCGATGCCGCTCTCTAGATTCATTATTCATTGAAATCGTTTAAGTGCTGATCACCGGTGCTAACTGATAAGCCCTGCTGCTGATGTTGCTGATGCTGCTGATGCTGCAGCAAACGGCAAATAACTCCATTCGCTTACTTGCCCAATATAATATAATCGTTTGTCAGAGCATGGACCTATGCTTATACGAACGGACTTATGCAGTCTGTATATGTATTATAGTTTTGTGTGTATTATTATTGCATATTATGTAGTACATAATATATAATTATAGGGTGACACGAAAGTTCGTTCACCGTTTTCAAAATGCGTTATCTCAATAACGGCTTTATATTTCTTTATAATAATTATTTTGTCAGTGTGTACATGAGTCAAATGAAAGATATTGGTATAAATTTGATTGTGATCCGGTCCGTTTTCGCCATTATTTATAAGAAAATGTAAAGACGACCAGTTTTTGCGGAAAAACTGCGTTCATCAAATTTACACAGTAAAGAAAATGTGCATACGCCTATAATAGCCTCGTATACAAGCGTGACAAGACACTGTTGTTACCTATATAGGACATACACAGACGTAGGCTATTAGCGTACAGTATCTTCTTTCTGCTGACGGCACTGACTCTATACAGCATAGAAAGAGTAAGCCTACGTTTCGCCTGCTCCAAAGATGAAGTTTAGTCCTTCAGTGATTGTTTGGGGTGGGATGACTGCCACGGGGTCTCACTAAACTTCAATTTGTGCCAAATGGTACCACACTGAACTCGCAGTACTACACACATCACCAACATTCTCGAGCAGATTGTGAAGCGACCGTTCGAGAGAGAAAATGACAACGGCAGTGTCATGCAACGTAAGTTGTTTGTTGAGCAGGATGGCGCACGCTGTCATACATCAGCTGTGACGATAAAGTGGCTAAACGACAACCATCCGTCACACATAGGTTTAAAGCCGAAGGATTGACCACCCAACTCTCCGGGCCTCTCTTTCACTGAGAACTTGTTGAGTATTTTATCTCTCAGCGTTTTTAAAGATCATGAGCCAAAGAACGTTGATCAGCTCAAGCGTCGCCTCCAACGAGCGTGCAATGGAGATCGACAGCAGTTGGGACGCTTCAGAGGCTGATCCAGTCATGCCGGATAGAGTCAGTGCTGTCATTAAGCAGAAAGGAGCTATTGTGCGCTAATTACCTACGTCTGTGTATGTCCTATATAAGTAACAACAGTGTCTTGTCACGCTTGTATACGAGGCTATAGGCGTGTAGTACGTGTACACATTTTCTTTACTGTGTAAATTTGATGAACGCCGTTTTCCCGCAAAAACTGGTCGTCTTTACATTTTCTTATAAATAATGCCGAAGACGGACCGGATCATAATCAAATTTGTACCAATATATTTCATTTGACTGATGTATACACTGACCAAATATTATAAAGAAATATGAAGCCATTACTGAGAAAACGCATTTTGAAATCGGTGAACGAACTTTCGTGTCACCCTATATATATAATGCATTTGTGGATTGATGGATACAAAAATGCTATGGGCGAACAGACGAGTGTGGATGGGTAGAGAGATGGTTGGGTAGATTGTACTTGAAAGGTCTCTGCAGTTCTAGTATAATATACCACATAGTGAAATCGAAACAACGCAATCTCTGAGATTTTTTTTCTTACAATATACATGTAGAGCAGCGAAAAGTTCAATAGAACGACTTCACAGTGCATGTGAGTGAAGTTCACAGTCGTTGGCCTAAACATCTAACTGTCAAAGCTATCATAGCGAATACCTTCCGAACTTATCACGCAATCGGAAAAGGTTCCAAATGTTCTTGCCATCCCTGTTAGCTGAGGTATATATATTATATGTATAGAAATATATGTCGTGCATGCATGCGTGTACAATATGACTAAGATTTTTGTGGCCCAACATCGGGTTTTCGTTTTGGCTGCCCCCGCCCCATTTGGAATTACCTTCCACCCTCGCTAAGAGCCTAAAAGCTCAGCTAATGACTGGTTTTTCCGCATCATGAAGTCTCTCAGTCTTTTAATACATTTCTTGTCCCCGGAGATTCCGTGCTAAGAGCGTTTTCTGCAAAAAGAGCTGCATAAATCAATGAATACTTTGCGATATTATAGGCCTACGTGTTCGGTATGTATACTATACATGTCCAAATGCAATTTTTTTTATTTGATATCAGACTTTGCGTATAATATTATGTGGTAATTATGAATGGCGAGCAACCGTCAGCAGATTGGAATTGCTTCTACCTCTGACATCGGCGTCGACAGATCGTCTGAAATTGGCAATTACTTGTGTACTGTGCACTGTGTGCTGTGTGTTGTGTGTTGTGTACTTGTGTGCTGTGTGCTGTGTACTGTGTACTTGTGTACTGTACACTGTGTACTTGTGTACTGTGTGCTGTACGTACTGTGTACTGTGCACTGTGTACTTGTGTACTGTGTGCTGTGTACTGTGTGCTGTGTGCAGGGCTGCAGGCCGTATTATAAGGACAGACTGTCCAGTTGGTGAGTTGCAGGCTGCAGCTATACTGTCCGGTTTCTGCTTCTGTGTCCAAGCATGTGTGTGTGTGCGTGTCCAAGTATGTGTGTGTACATGTGTGTGTACATGTGTGTGTGCGTGTGTTTGTGTTTATGTGTGTATGCGTGTGTGTGAGAGAGAGAGAGTGTGTGGGTGTGTCTGCGTTTGCCTACATTAGTCAGACTGCCACTGAATGATGAGAGTGTAATGTTATGTTTAGGAACATTATAGCATTTCACTCATCATTCATGGCAGTCAGCCTAATATATAGACAAAAATTCAGACACCTGCATAATTGTTATGTTATACAGTTAGAGCATGTCAGGCCTAATCACAAAAAGTTGATTACTTTCAACAGACGTTATACATAATAATTATGGTATATTCTATGACATTTTATACACGTGGAATTTGTCATTGAGGAAACGTACGCTATTAAACTTTCCACATTCATGTAATAACAGATAACCTTGCAAATGCGCTCGTGGTTCTTTAGCGTTCTTGTTAGCTCCTTCACAGGACGCTTTGTAGACAACCAGATCTACATGCGTACATTGCTAATGCACGATTGCACGTCCAGATAATATTATGTCAGTTTATATGCTTGGCTGAACAGGTGTTGGGTGGCAAGCATTGTGTATTTAATTACCTGGTTTGTACAGGTGCATGTTATAACATTGTTATATAGTTTAATATTCGTTGTGTCGTATACGTGAGGTGCGCGAAGGAATTACCGGATGTGAGATGGAGACAATAATTGATTTGTGACAAGTTAGCCTAAAGAGACAATTGATTTGTGACAAGTTAGCCTAAAGAGAAATTGATTTGTGACAAGTTAGCCTAAAGAGACAATTGATTTGTGACGAGTTAGCCTAAAGAGACAATTGATTTGTGACAAGTTAGCCTAAAGAGACAATTGATTTGTGACGAGTTAGCCTAAAGAGACAATTGATTTGTGACGAGTTAGCCTAAAGAGACAATTGATTTGTGACAAGTTAGCCTAAAGAGACAATTGATTTGTGACAAGTTAGCCTAAAGAGACAATTGATTTGTGACGAGTTAGCCTAATGAGACAATTGATTTGTGACAAGTTAGCCTAAAGAGACAATTGATTTGTGACGAGTTAGCCTAAAGAGACAATTGATTTGTGACAAGTTAGCCTAAAGAGACAATTGATTTGTGACAAGTTAGCCTAAAGAGACAATTGATTTGTGACGAGTTAGCCTAAAGAGACAATTGATTTGTGACAAGTTAGCCTAAAGAGACAATTGATTTGTGACGAGTTAGCCTAAAGAGACAATTGATTTGTGACAAGTTAGCCTAAAGAGACAATTGATTTGTGACGAGTTAGCCTAAAGAGACAATTGATTTGTGACAAGTTAGCCTAAAGAGACAATTGATTTGTGACGAGTTAGCCTAAAGAGACAATTGATTTGTGACGAGTTAGCCTAAAGAGACAATTGATTTGTGACGAGTTAGCCTAAAGAGACAATTGATTTGTGACGAGTTAGCCTAAAGAGACAATTGATTTGTGACAAGTTAGCCTAAAGAGACAATTGATTTGTGACAAGTTAGCCTAAAGAGACAATTGATTTGTGACGAGTTAGCCTAAAGAGACAATTGATTTGTGACAAGTTAGCCTAAAGAGACAATTGATTTGTGACGAGTTAGCCTAAAGAGACAATTGATTTGTGACAAGTTAGCCTAAAGAGACAATTGATTTGTGACAAGTTAGCCTAAAGAGACAATTGATTTGTGACGAGTTAGCCTAAAGAGACAATTGATTTGTGACAAGTTAGCCTAAAGAGACAATTGATTTGTGACGAGTTAGCCTAAAGAGACAATTGATTTGTGACAAGTTAGCCTAAAGAGACAATTGATTTGTGACGAGTTAGCCTAAAGAGACAATTGATTTGTGACAAGTTAGCCTAAAGAGACAATTGATTTGTGACGAGTTAGCCTAAAGAGACAATTGATTTGTGACGAGTTAGCCTAAAGAGACAATTGATTTGTGACGAGTTAGCCTAAAGAGACAATTGATTTGTGACGAGTTAGCCTAAAGAGACAATTGATTTGTGACAAGTTAGCCTAAAGAGACAATTGATTTGTGACGAGTTAGCCTAAAGAGACAATTGATTTGTGACGAGTTAGCCTAAAGAGACAATTGATTTGTGACGAGTTAGCCTAAAGAGACAATTGATTTGTGACGAGTTAGCCTAAAGAGACAATTGATTTGTGACAAGTTAGCCTAAAGAGACAATTGATTTGTGACGAGTTAGCCTAAAGAGACAATTGATTTGTGACGAGTTAGCCTAAAGAGACAATTGATTTGTGACAAGTTAGCCTAAAGAGACAATTGATTTGTGACGAGTTAGCCTAAAGAGACAATTGATTTGTGACAAGTTAGCCTAAAGAGACAATTGATTTGTGACGAGTTAGCCTAAAGAGACACTTGATTTGTGACAAGTTAGTCTAAAGAGACAAATGATTTGCGTTGAGCCTAAAGAGACAAATGATTTGCAAAGCTCTACTATTGTGCGTTGAACTGCAAATAAGAAATATGCAAAAGTTGTCGAATTTGGAATGCTACTCAATATCCACACACTAATAGTATCATTCATTCATTCATTCATTCATTATTAGAATTTATATAGCGCCTCTTCAAGAAACTACTCAGAGGCGCTCCCAGCCCAGCCACGACCAAAGAAAAAAGATTTAAGAGACTTGAGAAATAAAGATTGACTAGACAGGTGGAGGAAATGAAGGTTTGGGGGGAGGTCATTCCAGATTGACGGTCCCACAACCGAGAAGGCTCGGCGCTGTAATTGTGAAGTTCATTGTGAAGTTGGTAATAGGAAGACATAGAGAAAATACCGTTGAATAGCAAGTGGTAGGATATAAAAATATACAGGAAAGGAAGGCAAGACTATACACGTCTAAAAACAGTTTAGGCAACGGTAGCATTAGGTGTGGACATCACTTTGGTGTTTTATAACATAATGTAACACAACGTTTGGATATTATAATCAGATCAAATAAACGCCATGCATTGCAGAGAGGCTAGAGAGCTCATGATATTATTATTGTTGGCTTTGGTCGTTAGACATCAGCCTTATATTAACATTGCTTTAATATGCCAATGTTCCCGGCGTGACACAGGCCAGTCATTATGAACAATGAAAGGATAACGATGTTTTCCCACATGTCTGCATGCCTCCCCACCACCCCCCCCCCCACCCCACCCCCACGATTGCTGTCCTCGTCCGTTCTTCTGCGGTGTACTGCGTGGTTCGTCTACATTAGACTGATTAAAACGAACCCAATTCCATTTTTTAGTCTGTGGACATGAGACTGAGCATTCACGGTCGATCAGAATTAACACTTGGCTGCATATGTATACACAACACCTGGATCTTCTCTAATAATAACATAATGCGCATTGGAAACCATAGGGGCGGCAAAAGATTAATTCTTGAATTTCATGGATTCCAGACTGAAGAAACAAAACAAATTTGGACGATGCTATTTTGCAGAATGACAAAAGTTAATTAGCAGAGTAAATGGAATTGGAATCAAATTCTTCGCCAGTCTCCCACGTAACATAGAAACCTTTGGATTGTGGTCCAGATATTCAGTAGGCCTGTAACAAGATTCCGACTTGGAATAAGAAAATAACCTATATACGGGCAGACAGCAACCGAGCAAAGTTAGCCTACACTGCAAATTATATAATTATTATCTGTACGAAAATGAGATATTGACTGAGATAGGCGCGGCAGAATCTATCGCGCGCGCGTTCCTTAGTCTTGATTTAAGTCGAATCTGCCAAGGTCACAGATGGAACCTTTCTCAGATTCTCATCTGTAGAAGCCGAACAATTTTCTGCAAATGAAATCTTGACATGCGGCGTTCAATTAATTTTCCAGTCACACTCGTGTAGACCTAGGCTATTTAGCAGCAGAAGATGCACGAAATGGCAATGAACACGCTCTTTGGAAGCTACGGTATATAACATACATATATTATATAATTATAGGCTATATATAATATATTATACTATAAGCCCTTCTTATTATTATCCAGGCTTGAGGCTGCTAAATAAAGAGATTTGTGTCGGAAGGATGAGAGAAGAACGAAGCTGATCATTTCGTTGTGAATTGTTAAATTTAATTTAATTCTTTATAACTTGAGAAATAAGTAATTATTCTGTCGACGATTTGAAAAATTAAATTTATGCTGCTATGATCTTCGTACTGGACTGAAACTATATTCGTAAAAGTTATTCAATTCTAAAATTGCTTCTACATTAATAGTAATTATAGGCTAAGTTGATCTGACAATGTTCTCTGAATTCAGATTTCGGAATGAAATCTGCTCTGAAACCTTACTCTGGATCATCGAGGAGCACAACCGTATGCAAATTGTCTGGAAATATCTGAGACAATATCTAAGAAAGATTAGGGGCTGAACCCTCAACCAAAGGCAATTCTCTCTCTGGAGTAGACTACACTAGGACCTAAATCTTCGTCAATACAATTGGTCTGCCTCTGAAAAACGTTCTCGATTTAGTTTACGTCCAAATGGAGGAGGTAGCCTAATAGATTAACAGCGAGGACATTTCTCTATGAATATAGATCTATACAGTTAGTCAGATTGTAGGTTCGGAATCTTTTTGCACCTCATGTATGCTAATTTAATAGGAGAAAATGATTTTACTTACGAAGAGGAATCGACGAAGTAAATAACCAACGACGCAATGCTGAGCAGAAAGACCAACACGACCTTCAAGGAAAAAACAAAGCTCACATTACTATTTATCAAATTAAATTAAAATGTATGAAAACGACAGTGGTATTGCGCTTAAGTTTAAATTATTTAACAGCGATTTTAGAAAAGCGGTTTACTCAGTGTTCAATCTATAGGCATTTCTTAGGGTAGGCCTATACCTGGTATTCCCTTCCACAGAAATGACTTCCCAATAAAAATGTAACCATAATAATAAGCTTATATAGTAACAGTTCTGAGTTGGTGTTTACAGCGATCCTCATCCATGTTGCTCTACTTTTCGTGCAATGGTCTTACCAAAGGGGTCGTGTTGATTGCTTGTTTAACAGCGCTGTATCATAACAAAGATAATTAATTAACATCAACTTTCTCTTATCCTATTTGTCAAGGTCTGAAACTGGCTAATTAAATTTATTAGATATAAATTGCATAAAGTGTTCTTTCCAATTGATCATGCTCGTCTATATTGTGCACAACTAAGAATTTACATAGCTCGATCTGTATTATCAGTTTCCCTCAATGACAAGTCTGCATGTAGGCCTATAATTACAAGCTGTTTACGGTGGTATCGAAACAGAATAAGTTTGATAATATCAACATGCATGGACAGCAGCTCGTGACAATGTGGCCTTTAAAGCAGGAGAAAATGGTCGTAAGATTACCACTGGCTCTTACACACAGCAATTATTGTTGGAGTCGATAGGCCTAGTTATAGGTTCTGTAGCTTAGGCCCAAATGCATTGTGAAGATTGCTGCTATAGGTTACGTAATGCAAAGGTTTTGTTGCCTACACATGTAGACAGATTGAAAACTTTGCCTATACTGTAGACACTGAGCAGTCATTATGTTACCAGGCCTTGTCAGCTCCTTCCTAGAATTATAAATAGGCCTATACAGCTTATCACTCGGGCATCAACTAACCCCTCTTATCTTCATTGCGCTTGCAGAGTCGCATCCACAATTCCACATCGCCAAGCCATCATTGCGCTACCTTTCGTTGAAATAGGAAATCGACGGTTGTGCAAAATAAAAAGTGCAACCATTCATAGACCAGTCGGGCTGATGTATTATGTTTGCTTTCATGCCCATAAGAGAAAATACATACAGTCATATACAGGGTGTGCCAGGGGTGGATCCAGGGGTGAATCCGGCCATTTAGAAATGTTTTCATTTTCACCAGCTATTCTGTCGGACAAAATGGACGTGCCCTCCTACAGGTTTGATGATGCAGTGGGGAAAAGTGACAGAGAACAGAGAAGAAAAGTAGCGTTTGTCTGAAAAACGTCATAAGCTATTTTGAGGAGGAAAATGGTAAATTTTTCATAGAAACGGTCTTTTCAGCCAAGATTTTGGCCAAATAACTAAAAAGAAGGTCACCAGCTTTTCTGACGCGCAAAGTGTTTTCTTGTTTCCGAGATTTGGACCAAATGACTGAAAAAAGAAAAAAGGTCATCAAATATTTCGGCCAAAGACCAATGAAAAATTGTTCCAGACTCAAGACCAAAAATGTTGGCCCTCTTCGAAAATTTCTGTATCCTCTTCTGGGGTAGACCAAAAGAGTAACTCCCAAAATTGTTTTGCTAATATTTTGACCAGAAATATGAATTTTAAAATCGCGTTATATACACTGTAGGCTTGAAGGTAATTCATGTTTGACTACAACAGAAAATTTTCACAACAATTTCAAAAAGAACAAAAGTTACCGGTATATTACATTTAATGAGTTCGTCCACTGCTATGACGCTCCAAAAACCTGACTCAGCGAAAGACAAACTGAAAATACCCTAAGCCTGTGAAACGTGATTCTAAAATTCATATTTGTGGCCAAAATGTTAGTAAATCCGTTTCGGCTTGTTTAATTGGCTCACCCTGTAAAATCTACAAGCAAACTGTGAATTTCCCTGACCACAACAGGATTTCGTTTTGCGATACAAAGTATTGTTGACTGTGACAGCAATATTATCTCTGTGTGACCTAGCCTTATCTCTGTGCAACAAAAAAGTCTCATTGTCCTTGGCTCGTCGATGAGATTAGTCGATGTCGCAGAAATTCCGCATTCATTTTTGGTCATACTGAATGTCGATTGGATAACCGCTTACAGAAGCGGAAACAGAAACTAGACACCTAAGATAGTATCCTGTTTCTCGTCAGTGGTTTGAAACCAATGATCAGTGCTGTTGACTGCGTAGATCAAATGTTTTGACAGAATGAAGAAGTTAAGGATGTCTTTCGAGATTTACGTTATGATTCTGCTGAGTACGGCGGTTGCTGTGATGCTTGCAACAGTGGAAAACGCAGGAAATGCGAAGGAGATTAACTATTCCATTGATGGTAAAAATGGATTGGATTTTGTGCATTGCCGTGGATGTCGGCAAAATGCAAGTATGCGCCTAGTTGACTGCAGCGATCTCAGGTGTAAGAGCATTCCAGAAGAAATCCCTAGTACAACACAGCAACTGATAATGAGAGGAAATAACTTAAGACTCATTACTTGTGCGAATTTTACCAACATCACACAGCTTCTACACTTAGACTTGAGCAACTGCAATATTACTACAATTCAATCGGAATCGTTCAGCCAATTGGTTGGACTTAAAAGTCTGAATTTATCAAAGAATCCAATCCTAAAGTACTATCCAGAGCGTCTGTTCTCGAACCTCATCAATCTTACTCAACTATTTCTCGCAGGTTCCATTACGCCGTGTAATTTCAGTCTAGATCTTATCCTAAACCTAACCAAACTTGAAGTCTTATGGTTTGGGTCGAATCAAATTTTTCGGTTCCCTAGATTCCTTAACCGAACGAATAACACTCTATTACCGCATTTGAAGGAATTAAATTTTGACGATAACAATTTAGTCAGCCTTAAAAGAGGCGACAATAAAGGTTTGGATGTATTAGAGACGCTCATATTAAGTGGAAATCGTATGAGGATCCTACATGGGTATATGTTTAAAAAATTCAAAAAGCTGAGTCGCTTAGTATTAGATAAGAATTACTTATCGCCCGGTCGATATGCTTTCTCATCCAAGTCGTTGACAGATCTTAGTCTTAGCTACGTGACGCCAGAACTTCACGTAGCAAATCGAGCATTTGATGGAATTACTAACTTGGAGAAACTCAGCTTAGAAGGATCACCGGTCCTGGCCAAAATTGCATTTCGTTATTCCCAATTTCCTAAGCTAGTGATGCTCAACATTAGAGGAACTGGTTTGAGGTCAGGCATGCTGGAGAGGATAACAGTCAATCATCCAAAATTACGCTACTTAGATTTAACCGACAACGACATTGACATCTTACAAGATACAATGTTTCACAAAGTGGAATTGGAAGTGCTTTTGTTAGGCAATAATTGGTTGAAAGCCGTAGATATGACATCTCTACCATTCAAAACTTGGACCCATCTTCGACGCGTCGATTTTTCCAATAATTTGTTGCTGGAATGCGATTGTTCCATTGTTTGGTTTCGACGATGGCTCAAAGATAAGAAGACAATGGTCGACAATCCAGACAATACTAATTGTTCGACACGAGGTAAAAACATCGATAGTCTCTCAATAGGCCTATATCACCTGAAAGATCCAACCGACGAGAAATGTTTCAGCGATGAGTCATACGTTTGTCTGGCAACAGTTCTTGCCGTAGTCGTTGTGATTTGCTTCATGTCGTCAACAATTTCCATGCTGTATAGATTCCGATGGAAAATAAAATACTATCATTTTCAACATATGGTAAGTACTCAATATTGCTGTGATTATTAACCTATTGAAATCATAAAACGACTTTTCATATTTGTCAATTGTCATAAAGCAAACTTGGTTCTGTAGATGAAAACAGTTTTGACTTTGAGACAAGACGAAGGAAGAGTAACTTATAACAGAGTCCGTTATAATGTGTTACCAAAATTATTCGCCTCAATGATGATACGTTTCTCCATTATTTTTACAGCAATCTTTTTCCGCTTCAAGTTAAATTCTATACAGGGTGGCTCAAAAAAAATACCCCACCGGATAAAATGCAATATCTTCGCAACCCATTGATATTTTTCTACGAACAATTCCCAATTTGTAGGGGAATGAATTTCCAACAATCCCTGAAAGTTTCACTTAAAAATTTTCATGTTTGCAAAAGTTACAGCTGTTTAAACTTTCAATTCCGTTTGTTCGAATTTCCGCGGAAAAATTAACGTCATTTGTTGATTTCCATGTCAAATAATATCACCTTTCACTACCACCTCAGAAATCCGTTTTACAGTTTATCGTAAAGTATGATGGTAGTGTACATTCCCTGCTTTAATACGAGCTCGAATTCTTTTTGTGAAACTCGGTATGGGCTTGTTGATCGACTCCTCCGGCAACTTATCCCACATTACCAGCAAGACTTCCTTCAGTTAGCCAATGTTCTCCAACTTGGGATGAAATGTCTTGCATCGTTCCACCATAGCTTCCCAGTCGTAATAAACAAAAGGGTTAAGGTCTGGCGAGTTTGATGGTCATTCACCTGTGCCAATATATTTACCGCAGTTGATGGCAATAAGATAGCATCATCATAATCAACCCTGCCGTGCGAGCAAGCAGGCAAGCAGGCGGGCCGTCCTGCTGGAAAATAAGCCAAATGTTAGAACATGCCTTCAGTGTTCAATGGGTCTGGGTAGCAGAGTTCAACGGTAAGTTTGACATTTAGCCAACTGAATGGGATAAAGTGCAGTCTTTCCTTGCAGCCGTAACACACGCCAGCAGATTTGACGCCGAAACCATGATGTGCTTTGCAAACTTTACCTTTGCGACTACCAAGCGAATTTCGTGAACATCGCGCTTTTTTCCGTCAGACCAAACGACCACTGTCTTTCTCTGTCTCTCTTTCGACATCTGACTTTTGCTACATAATCACGTCTACAGATAGCCTTCAATGTGCTCAGGCTCCACTTTTCACTGGGTATTTTGCTATGATCTTGCAATACCCCAGCCTCTGATCACGCAACGCCCAAGTTCCCACTTTATCATCTGCAGAAACTTTGCCCATGACGTTCAGTACGGATTCACAAATTGAGACCTTAATATATAAAATATCACCTAATACTACCAGATTGCTTCATAAACAGCTTATTTACAGCTCTTAGTGAGGTCACAAGACATCATCATCACTTTATGTGTTGAAATTTGCAAAAAAATCTTAAAGAAATCACAGGTATTGGAAAGTGATTCTGCGAAAATTCGAAAAAATGAAAAACTGTTTTTGCACAGCTGTAACTTCTGAAGTAATGCAGATTCATTATTGAGATTTTCAGGGATTGTTGCAAATTCTCTCCTCTACAAATCCTATTATTTTCATAGAATAAGCTCGATTGGTTGCGGAGATATTGCATTTTTGCTGGTGGGGTATTTTTTTTGAGCCACCCTGTAGATCAGGTTACGATCGTCATTATGAGCCCAGCGAAAATTGGTAATAATAAACAGAAATTAGAACCTGATTCAAGTTTTCATCGCGTGAAAACTTTGAAACAACGTGGATGAAGGTGTAGAACTCTTACAGGAGGTGTCACGTGTGGCTATAGATAATGCTTAGCAAATAGTTCGATGTTCTCTTGCGCCTATTCAGTACGATGACTTAATTATTTTGGGTCACATACTTTTTTGTAGCTGAGTTCAAATCACTATAGAGTGTAGACTCGCTTTTCAAACTGTGTCTGTGGTCTGGTCTGAACTTATAGACTCTAAGTCTAATCTAATGCATGAAAGTCGTTGATAAGTAAGTAAATGAGTAAGTGAGTAAGAATATTCTTTAATAGACCACCAGTAAACGCACAGTAGTTTACAGAGGAAATAAATAATGAAAAACATTTATGCAAAGTTATACAGCATTCGCATAATAAAACTTCTTCTGGCAAAAGAATCAACTCTAGAAAGGGTTAGATTATGTGGCCTTGGTCGAGTATTGTATGGTGTGACCTTAGCGAGAGGGAGGAGATCGTGAAGAATGATTGTGACAAGGATTTAAGAGGATATAGCGAAAAAGAGCAGAGTCAGCTCTGAAAGGTTGACTCTGTAACTTTCAGGCGCTTTAAGAGACCTACAGTGTAGATGCCGGTAATACATAATACATTGTGGGCAAACATGTTATTATGACCGGATTTCCGATTGTCCTCTTATAAATTCAAAACGTCATTCAACTAGCAATCTATTTAGGCCTGCAATAAACCCAGACATTGTCAGCCTTCTCGCCATTCGTGCTTGAAGAAGATGATTTCTGGGTTACACAATATTGCAGTTCCACGTACTAATACATCATAGGGATTTTGTGCATTTTATTTCAGTTGCAATCAAAGAAAGCCAGTGAAGTTATTGACTGTCGCCAATATCTATTCGACGCTTTTATCTGCTACAGTGATTTCGACAGATCATGGGTCGTTGAGCAGTTATGCCCTAAACTTGAAACTGAGTTTCAACAGCGATTGTGCATTCGAGACCGAGACTGGTTAGTGGGACAGGACATAGTCGATAATGTGTTGGAAAGTATTGAAAACAGTCGAAAGACGGTTTTGATCGTGTCAAACGCCTTCGCTGTTTGTCACTGGCGTCATTTTGAAATGACAATGGCGCAGACAAAGTTTTCTGAAGACGATTGTGACAGCCTGATTTTGGTGCTGCTAGAGGAGATTGCTGACTGCAACATCAATCCAAGACTTCAGCTGCAGATGCAGAAGAAGACGCATATCGAATGGACCGATAACCAAATCGGTCAGCAGCTATTCTGGGCTCAGTTGAAAGAAGCTCTTGGCAAAAACTCAAGCAGTCTACTTAATACAGTCCCTCCAAAAGAATTGTTTGCTTCACTGAGGAGTGAAAACTGAATGCATGGGCGCTCGCACGTAGGAGCAAGAAGGGGCACTTACCCCCTGGAAACTTGACACCTATCTTTATAACTAGGACCTACCACTTTTGGGTTTTGACAAATTTCTTCGCACTAAAGGAGCCTACTTTTTAGCATTATGTTTTAAACATATTTCTTCGTAATAAGGGAACCATACATGTTAAAAAATGATGCGCAAAATAAAATTGAGAAATTTGCATTGAGAAACCTACTTGAAAATTAAAAGTCGTCCCTGGGCCGCAGGCCCATTGGCGAGGCGCTCATCTTTTTTCCTAAGCCCTTGAGCCGGCAATGGACGAATCCCAAGGTCCTGGGCACGGGGCCAGTGATTTCCCAGGACTTGCCGTTTACTTCCCAGCTTACGCCGGTACCAAATTATACTGCTTGGTGACAGAGGCACGTGTGCGTGAACAACTTGCCCAAGGTCGTTACCCGGATTTGAACCCGCAACCTTCCGCTCTGTGAGCGGACGCGTTACCGGTCCGCCACCAGGTCGCACTTGAAAATACCGTGTTCTTAATTTCCAGCTTGGAATTTTTAAAGCTTCTGCTACTAAAAAAAGTTGACTGTGACCATCGTAAAATTTTTGCCCCCTACTGCTGCTAAAATTTATGCGGGCGCCCATAACTGAATGAGACTCATGTTATTTGCATTTTTCTTTTATGTCTAAACGGAAAACAGATTTTAATCTTAATTATATTATAATAAATAATACCACCACCAGCAGACAGGCAGTAAAGTTTCTCTTTCTCTGCAGGGACACGATTGTAGCTTTTGCTTCTCGCTCGCTTTCTGAATGTATTTGCTTTCGTATTCATGCACATGTAGCCTATTTGAATATCGTGACTTATTTACGATTGCTTCTACAGATAACCTAACATGACAGAACAAGGGTTTAAAGTTGTTCAGAAGGCGAGTAGTTGCTGCTAAAACTACTGAAAGTAACACATGTATACAGGGCCTCCGACAGGATTTGGAGGCCCAGGGCCACAACTAATTTTCGAGGCCTTTTTTTCAAATATCTTTTGATAACTCAACAGAAAGGTTCAAATCATCCTTCGAATCTTCGAAGCCACGAATTTATCGATAATGCTTTGATAATTAATTTAAAGTTCTAGCGATGTCAGAATTAATGCTTAACATAGCCAATCCATTTGCTGTTTTTTCAATAAAATTGACAATGTGGTCAATTTTGTCAAATTGACTATCGCTGGTATAGTGTATTGTGTAGGCAGGGTACACATTGCAAAGCGAGTCGGACGATAAGAACAATATATTCATATTAAAAGATTGTTTAGGTTTGAGTGTTTGACTTACGGACTTGCGAGTAATGAGCTATAATAGAGTTTAGACCAGCGCTTCCTAATCGGTGGCCCGCGAGGCCACAAAAAATGACCCGCCAGGCCTAAAAAATGACCCTCATCTCTCACAGAATTAACAAAAATATTAGAAAAATGGACAATTTGGACAGGATAGAACAAAATTATTTTCTCATGCAACTTATTTAATATTCAAGTCTATAAACATAAAACATTCTACTTTGAAAAGTTTGAATCAATTCTAACATTTTTTATATGCTTTTAAAAAATTAAATGTTAGCATTGTGGCTCCCCCAACCCCCAAATGCCTGAATGTCCTTTTAACTAAGAAAAAGTGGTCTTCGTGTCCTCCAACTTATAAAAAGTGGTCATACAGTCAAAAAAGGTTGGGAACCACTGGTTTAGACTGTTGACTTTTGCCAAGTCTTGGTGAGTGTTGACATTGACAACTTTTCAATTTTACAACTAAATTAACTCATAATTAGATATAGGCTAGGCCTACGAATTTTTACAGTTTGCAATTTAGTGTCAACGATTTCGTCACGAAATAATTAGAATTTGTATAGCACTATATTTCGATGAATTCGTCATGAAATAATTAGAATCCGTATAGCGCTATATTTCAATGAATAACTTCTTAATTCCGTAATTCCTCGTTTCAATAAATGACTCCGTAATTTCGAAATTCCGAGGCCCTTTATCAGGTGAGGCCTGGGGCCAAATGGCCCCGGTGGCCCCCCCCCTGTCGGAGGCCCTGCATGTAGGCCTATATAATGCTAAAATAGTCTCTCTCCTATTGTTTCTTCTTAAAAGCTGTAAGAGTGGCTTCCAAATCATCCACAAGTAAAAAATCTTGCATTGAAGAATTTCTGCTCCATTGTTCCTTCAACTTCTTAAATAATTGTTGCTATGCCCCCAGTTGCCTTGTTTGGTGCTAATTTAAAATCACCCTCCCTCACTCCCTCCGTTCGTCCCTCCCTCACTCCTTCCGTTCGTCCCTCCCTCACTCCCTCCGTCCCTTCGTCACTCCGTCCATCTGTCCCTCCCTCCTCACTCTGTCTGTCTGTCTGTCTGTCTGTCTGTCTGTCTGTCTGTCTGTCTGTCTGTCTGTCTGTCTGTCTGTCTGTCTGTCTGTCTGTCTGTCTGTCTGTCTGTCTGTCTGTCTGTCTGTCTGTCTGTCTGTCTGGATAAAGGAGGAGGGCAACACTGATCATCTTTACTATGACACAATGTCGTTATACAGCAGCAAGCAAGAAATCTAATAAGAGGCACTCTTGGTTCTGCAACCACGGTGATACAAATTAGACGTTGAAAAAGAGTTTGTATAGAACGCAGACGAATCATCATCGCTATGTGCTTGCAAATGGCTGGATATTGAAGAAGTCGATTGCATCATAATTACTCTATGTTGACGTTTAATTAACTAACGACATTGCTATGCGCATTTGATGATGATTGTGTGGCTCGATGACCGATTAAGTGTATACGAATGATGTTTAGATAATTTTTTGGCCACAATAATTATAATCATCACTAGTCGACACAGGCACTCGACGAACAATGCTGATGATGCATCATCTATGCCAGTGATTCCCAACCTTTTTTGGCTTGCGGCACACTAAGAAAGAATCAAAATTTTCGCGGCACACCTAATAATAATAATTGCCCTTTTTTTATCTATGTGTCACTATTGTTTAATAATATTCTAATTTTAATGTTTTATTGTTTAATAATAGCCTATACTCTATCGTGAGTCTAGTCAGTTAGCAGGTAAAATTGAAACGATGCTCCAGAGACGACGATCATAGGCCATTCTCGCATTTCATCGTCGATTCTAAGAAGTCTCTTCATCTTTTTACATTTGATTTCAGTTCAGGCTGAAAATCTAAATTCACAAAATGACGAAGATGCAAATGGCAGAAATTTTTTTACTGCTATTGAACTGATCGAAGGATTTGATTTCTGAATGGAAAGTCAAAACTCATCCAAACTCTTTTCGGAAAATGTTGACTGATAATATTTGTCATTATTTTCATAAATCAATGAGCTGTTCTTCCGTCTTGGTTGTAAGATTTATTGTTTCGCCAATTACGAATGATTGATTACCCAGTCAAAATTTTCGTTTGCAAGCGAATGGAAGTAATGTTGCACTCTTGGTTGTAGCCTGTGAATGTAGGTCTATCAATGTGTTTAATAGTATTTCAGGTGCAATTTTTTAAAACTGGAAACAATCACAATTTCCCTTGAAGATCTTAACCTACTATAGCGTGAGAGATTATAAGACCAACTGACTTAAGTTTTGATGTTGCAGTGATGTTTTTTGGAATCATTGTTAGTTAACAACATATTATAATTTCTCCCGCGGCACACTTGCAAAGTTCTCGCGGCACACTATAGTGTGCCGCGGCACACAGGTTGGGAATCACTGATCTATGCTGTCTGCGTCTGACAGCCTTAGGCCAGCTTGAAGGTATAGGGTGATGTTGTGCAGTGAGCCTATATACTTTTTAGCTGTGGCTGGGCTGGGAGCTCCTGTGAGTAGGTTTCTTGAAGATGCGCTATATAAATTCACGAAATGGATGAATATCGCAATTTATGAGCGGATGCCTTGCTCAAGATGCCTATACACAGCAACTGTTTCGGTCGAAGCTCGAACCTGTACCATTGACATTACAGCCTTACGGGACGAGAACTCTAACCAAGGTTGATATGATATTCTAAAAAATTTGAAACTACTAGAATTGCATTATGCGATCTAGATATAATGCTATGGAAAGTTCCACCAGTGGACACTCGTCACACACACACATCACACGTCACACCTTGCAGCAAGACAGTGACTATAGCGACGCAATGTAACAGAGCTCAGTCTCAGTTTGAAGCCTCAATCGCTCTATACGAAATTCTTAATGCATACAACAGACATCATCAGGGCCGGATTAAGAAATGTGGGGGCCCTGTTCGGAAAATTTTTGTGGCATCTTTGGTCGGAAAATCGGATGACCTTTTTCAGAACACCGATTATTTCCCTGCCAAAATAGCTGATGACCTTTTTTATTTAGGGCCTAGTCGTTCGTTGTTTGGTCCAAATTTCTTCAGAATACCCGATTTTTCATTTTTTTTAAATCTTTTGGGGGTTTGTGTGGATGCCCCCTAAAGTGTGGGTCCCTGTTCGACCGAACATGTTGAACATGCCTTAATCCGGTCTTGGACATCATCGCCAAATTAGTCTAAGTCCCATGAATGTTTTAAGCGCTATGTATGTAGATTGTATAACATTGGGTCACACACACATACTTATGAATGTACATTATGTTTGAGGCAAAAATCCAGACTGTGAGAGCCTGGACTGTGAAAGTATGACCAGAGTCCATGAAAACAACAGGGTTATGACTCATCAGACGAGACAGTCTATAGACTGCCCCATATAATTATCTCTCTCTCGTGTAGTATGGACATTATCACATTCTCATATAGTTTATTAACCACTGCGATGTCAACACCGACCACACTGCTGAGTACGTCGAGAGGCGCGACATTAGGAACTTAATAAGCCCGACGTTGTAAATGTTCTGTGGTCCCATCATAGTGCGCCACCGCCATCGCACTCAGCTTTATAATCTCTCACCAGATGATTATTATCACGTTCTCGCACTCTGCTTGGTGGTTGCTGCTTTATTTGGATCTCAACAGCTCAGTCTGATGCTAAATAGCTAATTGCTCATCGCGGGAGGGAATCTTCTATGCTAGAATAAACTGCTGCAGTATTCAGGTCCGACAGACCACCGTTCCTTCAAATGAAGCACAAAAACGAAAACTTTAAAAAATCATCCTGCAGGTTGCATTGAGAGAAAAAAAACGCCATAGATATGCATAGCTGCTGAACAGAAAAAGCGAGAATCGATGAAATTGCTGAACACATCGGAATTGGAGATCAGAGACGATTCGAGCGAAGGTAAGCCGATCAAATCCGGTACTTTGCCAGCAGCATCGTCTGCGGTAAAAGCATTCCGGTTCCGCTGCCTTTTCCATATTCAATGCTATTCATCTATTATATTTACATGCATGCGTTCCATACTCACACCTGACTGTATCCCTGCATGACTATTGTACAGTTCATTCATCAGTCCGCGCGTGATTTCCCTGTCTGTCTAAATTATGGCAGCACGTATTTTATCTGCATTTATGTATGTATGTATGTATGTATGTATGTATGTATGTATGTATGTATGTATGTATGTATGTATGTATGTATGTATGTATGTATGTATGTATGTATGTATGTATGTATGTATGTATGTATGTATGTATGTATGTATGTATGTATGTATGTATGTATGTATGTATGTATGTATGTATGTATGTATGTATGTATGTGTGTATGTATGTATGTATGTATGTATGTATGTATGTATGTGTGTGTATGTATGTATGTATGTATGTATGTATGTATGTATGTATGTATGTATGTACGCATGTATATAAAAATTATGCATGTCTGTATATACGTAAAGGTATTACGTATGTATGTATGCATTGTATATACATGTATATATATACACACACGTGTGTGTACAATTGTACATGTATAATTGTATATATGTGTGTTTATCATTCGGTCAGGTAAGTAGACAGGTAAATTAATTCAGAATAGCAGGCAGTTAATGTGACTATATACTATAATTATATTTTTTATGTCTCTTGATTTACCTATGCGTATAGATTATAGCCGACTCATCATGCGGGTTTTTTCTGGTTCTCTGTTTATCATTCGTCTGTCCAATTGTCTAAGCATTCGTTGTCTTGGTTACACGTGGAGACAGTCGTATATGTGCAATGCCATGATTCATATAAGTGCGCATGCGCGTGTCCACCAGGTCTTCAAACTCCTGCGAATCCTTGTATTGTATTGGACTGGCGAGCACATAGTGAGTCCTCTTCTGTCATCTGCTATTATAATAGTCCTGTCACTTGCTATTGTACCCATTTGCTGTGCGTATACGATTCTCGTCTTTTGATATTATGTTGCTTCGTCTTTTCTTTTCTCCTTTGATTCGCTCGCCTGGCTAATTAATGCATTGGGTGAGATGATTGCAAGCACATTCATTCATTTCTTAGATTTATATGTATACAGGGTGCGGCCAAAAAAAATACCCCATTACGAAAATCGAGATTTCTCAAAAACCGCTGAATATTTTGTTATAAAACTTCGCCAGTCTATTTGACACATAGCTATCGACAACTTGGCTAAATTTAATTAAATTCGAATCATGAACACCAAAATGGTGCAACCCTGAAGTGAAACAACGTTATTTTCGTTTCAACAGACATTTCATGACAGCAATAAGTAGCAAAGATGCTTTGTGCGTATTTTTCAGTTCAGAAATGTTCTCTGGCTTTGTGGTAAGTTTGTGGTAAGTCTCAAGCATTGCACCCCAGACAGCATAGTCGAGTGGGTTCATATCTGGGTAATGTGGCGGCCATGAATCCTTGTCGATGAAGTCCGGACAGTGACTTGTTAGCCAATCTTAGGCCAGGTTAGCGCCGTGAGCGGGCGCTTCATCTTGCTGAAAAATGAACTGATTTCCCAAAACAGTGTGACAGTCATCGACAAGCTTAGGCAAAAGATTCTCCACGTAGTACTTAGCATTGACTTTGGTCTTCTCGTCAATGAAATGTAAGCGTCCTTTACCATCATAGCTGACACCTGCAGAAACCATGATGTGCGGAGAGAATTTGGCTCTCTCGACCAACAGACGGCTTTGATTGATAATCGGCTTTTTTCTTCTTCGTCCAGACGTGTTTTTATTATTATTAATGGTCGGATTGATGTAAAAGATCGTTTCATTGGTGAAGACAACCTAATTATGACACACTGCAGGCTACTTTATGTAAAAATATGATTTTCTATTGCGTAAATGTCGTGTTCAGTTGAAAAAATGCTGTTCTGTCTTTTTCCTGATGTCATGATCACAGGTATAAAGATATTGACATAAAATTTTCAAATAATGTGCAGAAATATGTGACGAATAAGAATGCAAATATTTGTAACAAAATATTCAGCGGTTTTTGAGAAATCGCAATTTTCGTAGTGGGGTATTTTTTTTGGCCGCACCCTGTACATGTATTGCTCCTTCAGGGCTCTCTACTCAGCAATGCCCCCGACTGAACCCAGGATCATAAAGAGAACGGTCTTTGATGTTGATGCACAACGTGGCCGCATGAGGTCGAGGCAATCAAGCGTGGTTCCACAGGAAGCCAATTTAAGATTGTAGGGCTACATGAATGGAAAAAGCATGGCGCTGCATAAATGGAAACATGGATGTATGAAGGACGTGTATTCGCTTGTATGCATGTATGCATGCATGCATACATTCGTGTATATTATCTGCGTGCATATTTGTGTGCATGTATGTTCCATGTATGTAGGCCATGTATGTATTATTTATGTTTATGCATATTATTTGTATGTATTTACGTACTTACGTATTATGTATGTATACCTGCAAAACTACATTATTTATTAGGTCGATAAAATTTGCCTCGACTCGCGCGACCGACCAAAATGTCGCTCTTCGGCGATCGTCTTTCGGACACTCGTTCGTCCCTCCTAAACTTTTAGACCAAGTCTCCGCCCATGGCTACAATTACTTTTACTTACTTACTTATTCTAAATGAAACTGTCTTATAACGCAGTTGTTGACATCAGTCAGATATATCTATCGCATTGTGAGATATTTAAATAAGTTAAACGCAGTCAAAAATTAATCTGAGAAGGTTGCATTTGGGAGTTCCAATGGACGTGGTCCGAAACTACACAGAATGCACACAGAAATAGCTTGCAAATTTGGAAAATTACATTTTACTTCAGGGGTTTGAACCCGTAAAACCCCAAATGTGCCCACGAATTAAGCAAAATAAATTTTGATAAATGGATGTACACTGTACAGTTCGATATCTTCATTGTAAAAGTAAAGTAAACCGCCATGCATCGAACAGCCTCTTGGAAGAGTTTGTCTTCTCTATGGGTGTATTTATAGAGTGATTTGCCTCCAGTCTTGTTTGTAGGTGCACAAAAAGCGGAGGATATATCGGGAGACGGTCGGACGGCGTCTTTACTCTATACTCCATAGGGCGAGCGCCGTTGATTTTTCTGGACATAAATCCTTCACACGTTTAACAGTCTATGCTCTTTTGTAATTACAGTCTTCCTGTTTCCATCCTTTCCAACAGCCATTCACCGCAATGCACTATTCTGAGCACCTCTGTCCTGAACGCCTCCGACTTCCTTTTTTTCTCCCATTCCGCTTCTCTTCTTTGTCCTTCCTTTCGTCCGCTTCTGTGGCTCTCCCCTTCACTCTGCAGCCGCATTCTCAGTTTTACGACGTGCTACCTATTCATCCTCAACGTATTTTTCTCTTCCCTAGTTTCTGCCTCCCCATAAATACCTCTTTCCACTCTGTTTCTCTTCGTCAACCTTTTCTTCTCCTCTTTCTTCTTCTTTTCCTCCTCCTCCTCCAGTTCTCCTCCTTGTTCTGCTGCCTCAAAGACGAGGATCTATAGCGATGAAAGAAATATAGGTTAGCCATGCTTTACGTATAGACCGGCGCCACAGAGTCCGGCGTTGGAGAAGGCAATAGACATCCTGCCATTCATCTGCAGTTTAGTACATGATATAATCATACATACAAGTATATATACTGTGCCGACATTTTTGGCCTACATGTATTGTATATACGTTGCCCTACTGACCTATGACCGTTTACATTACACTTCAAGGAGACTCGATCTCACGAACTACATGACTTTTCTCATGCATAAAAAACTCATACTTCATTGGCGCATACCTATATTGCACCGTATGCTAATCTAGAGGTCTAATAGTTGATATTATAAAGCCCTAACACCAATATTGAAAATGATAAGCACAACAATAAATATTGTACAGATAAGAAGGCCAAAACAGAGCGTAAAAACAGGCTTCGTGCGTCAGAGGTTGTAACTAAATACTGCAGTAATGCTTCAAATTAACAAACTCGGCAAATGCATTAACGGTTTACAGGACTCTTTGATCGTGTTTTCCAGATGAACTGTAACCAACCATCCGCTGCGATTTCAATGCAGCTGATACGGCGAGGAGGAGGAAAGACAGATAAGCATCTGTAAACAACTGATCTGCGCAAACAATACGTGCGCACACACGCATACACACACACGCGCATACATACATACACGCATACATACACGCACAAACACACACATACATGCATACACACACACGCATACACACTCACAAACACACACACACGCGTACATACACACACGCATGCATACACACGCATGCATACATACATACACGCATACATACGCATACGCATACACACACGCATGCATACACACATACACGCATATATACACACACCTTCGCATACACATTACACACATGCATATAGCTACACGCACAAGACCCGTTTGCTTATAGATAGGCCTACGTATACATAGAATGCGAACATGCATACATGAACACGCAGGTCACGTGGGGCGCGGTGGTGCAGGTGTGTGTGTGTTTGGTGCATATAATATTATGAACCGCGGAAGGTTGCGGATTCGAATCCACCTCAACCCGCTGCGTATTATAACAAAATCTTCACTCGCAATTATTGCTCATGAGCAACGGCGTGAAACTCCCATTCAGTGTGCGCGCTGTAGTCGCAAGCGCCTCGGTAGAATCTTGAAAGGGCGCTATAAAAAGAGTTCATACCAGGGCGTTTTTAGCGTGCAGTTGTACACAAAATGTACAGTTCTAAATGGTTTTGTGCAGTTGCAGAAGCACTTCTGTACAGTTAAAACTAGCAAAAAGGTCATTGTCCTCCAATTGGAAGTAATTAATTTACCATGGAGGATGCATGGCGGGAAAGGAAAGAAGGATTTGTGCAGTTCTAAACGTTCTTTGAAAACAGCACTGGTTCAACATACATAAACAGGAAAATAAATTGCTGGTATACCGTCAAGCGGCGCTTTAGAAGTCCTCGTGTATACGATACGATACTTGAGACCATTGAACCGGAAGTGGCTACTTACCAGGATACGTCCGGTGGTCGTCTGTCCAGAGATCAGTTCCCCCGCCCAGTCCTTCGCCTCCGTCACCCAGCCAACCTCAGGGTTCGGATCTTCGGGGTTGCGTCCTCCGCCGCCTCCTCCTGTCTTCGCAAAGCCATCTGCTTTTTCCCGCTTTCCGAGACTTCCTCCGCTTCCCTGACCCTGGCTGCTGCAGGTCCTTGCGGCCTTCTGCTGGCAGACCAACCAGCTGAGTATCCGCCAGCTGAGGACGAGCAGGAGGCCAGTGAAGAACGTGATCAGACTCGAACAGAGGAAGGCGTACCAGTGTCGATCTCGGAGACAGTCCTCCGCTGAACTGGACGTCCTACCCGACACTTCCGGCGGAAGTTGTTCACCCTGCAGCAACGTCCGGTTGTAGGTCACACGCTCCACCCTACGCGACATCTTATATTCGATGACTTCTAATGCGCCATTGCTCAGCAAACTGCAGAAAGGAATCAGTCGCTGAATGCGGAGCATCGTCATTCATGCACCTTTGCATCGTAAATGCATTCTGATGAGCTGTGAACGCCAATGCCATTGCTTGGTTAAATTAAGTATACGCTTCTGCAGCTTTCAGGCAATTAATCCGCTAGCGTCTAATACAGTAGGCTATATTTCTTTCCATGTTTTCACTCATGGAAGTAACAAGATAATCGTAATACAGAGTTACTGCATGCGTACGCAATCAACTATCTCAAATCTGACGCAAAATCTACAAAGCACTGCAACATATGCTACAGACTTAGGCTATCTAAGTACCCGAAGCAGACCTCATTCACTCGAATCGTCAGTCGGTTTGAGTTTGTCAAATGCCTATTCTCGCAATTGAAATAATCTCTATGAAAATCTGGTTTCAGTATAAATTGTATCCTGACGGAGACATTGCGTCCGCATAGATCCATTGGTTGATATCACGATCGTATCGTTGTTTTCATAATAGCCAATATGTTACCACTAACTCGTTCCTATAGGGCCTTCATCTATAGGCCCTACAGATAATGAATTCTGGCATATTGCATAGTGTGTGTGTGTGTGTGTGTGTGTGTATGTCGTGTTAAGCTATAGTATCGGACTTCTAATAATACCTTCATAAACTAAAATATGTTTTCTGCTAGTAAACCATATCTCGTAATATCTACTCCCGTGTCCTTCGAAGTAACTCGATTCGTAGCCACGTGTCACGTGATAATCTTCTTTAAAGCCTCTGGTTCAAAATTCGAACCCACAGATGAAGATTCAAGTCCAGATGCCCCAAATTTAAATAAAACGATCGTCTTTCCCTCAAGAATAGCCTATTTAATGACGAAACATCATTTGAATTGATTCCGTTAAAATTGTATCCTTGTCTTGTAAACAAATCCTCGAGAACAAATTATAGGCCTATCTGCTGTAAAATACCACGCTTAGGCTTGTCCTTTGAGACCATAGTGCTATCGCTCGTTGGATTCCAATACTGTCGTTCAACGTAACACCCTTCGCAATGTCCCATAATATTATTATTATTATGCTCTTGGAAATCTTCTACAGTCGAATTATGGCGCGCCGAAAGTCACGTTTTAATAATCCGCTCGCACATAGTTGTGTTGTGCGCTAGATGCTGCTGCTGCTACGCGTCGTGCAGCAGCGCTGTCTACCTTTGCAATGCTGGTGCAGTCGCTCTGCACTATTCTTCTTCTGCAGGCGGCTCGATGGCTGAAGCTGAGGCGGCTGCAGCTTCACGCGGGCATCGTAACCGAACCATGCGGATCTCTCTGTCTGTCTGTCTGTCTGTTTGCCTGTCTGTCTCTGTCTCTGTGTCTGTCTGTTTGTCTGTTTCTATCTCTCTGTCTCTTTCTCTGTGTTTACGGCTGTCTGTTTGTCTGTCTCTCTCTTTGTCTGTCTGTCTGTCTGTCTATGTCTCTGTCCCTGTCTGTCTCTCTGTCTGTCTCTCTGTTTGTCTGTCTCTCTCTGTCTCTCTGTCTCTTTCCCTGTGTTTCTCTCTGTCTCTCTCTGTCTCTCTGTCTCTTTCTCTGTGTTTCTGGCTGTCTGTCTGTCTCTCTCTTTCTCTGCTCACGGTGGCACGCACTGCTTGTGTCACATTGACAGAAAGAAGGACGACAGGACGGCAGAGGAGGAGAGGCAGGTATGCTGAGATTCGGAAGTCTGACAGCATGCATACACGCAAGAGATCGACGACCACCGACATATACATGTACAAAGCCATTCGACGCTTGGGTAATATGCCCGCCTCTTGTTACTTCGCTCCTTGCTTTGCTTTGCTTTGCTTTCTCTCTCTCTCTCTCTCTCTCTCTGTCTGTGTCTGTGTCTGTGTCTCTGTCTGTCTGTCTGTCTGTCTGTCTGTCTGTCTGTCTGTCTGTCTGTTTGTCTGTCTGTCTGTCTGTCTGTCTCTCTCTCTCTCTCCCCTTCGCTCGCACCATCAGCCGCTCTGTGGCCGTTACCATAGCACCGGCTCCATTGCGCAAAAAGGCAATTTCTGACGAGCGCGCGTGCTGCAGAATCATCTATGCCCGATATTATATAGGGCCAATATAATTATATTCACATATATATATATATATATTTATCATACATCTATACATATTATACATATATGTATATATAATATTTTATATATACATTAGTGCATGGCTTACATATACATGGACATAATTATGTTACGTACAATATATAATTTATATAATTTATGTATATTATAATTTGAACACGTTTTATCAAGCAGCATGCGCTTGTCTTTGTTGCGAGTCCACAGAAGAAGAAAGAAGCGTTTTGAGCGGCGCGCGTATGGCGTGTTCGTGGTTTCGTATGTCGTCAAATCAATGATCGAAAGAAAAGCAGTGTCTGCAATGCATGCAGAGGCTGGGTATAATATATATATATAATATGTATATATAATATGTATATATATATAATATGTATGGCCAAATCGTTGTTAACAGGTACGACACATGAATCAACGTATGACAGTAATTCCGCAGTTAAGGCATGATAATGTGAGTCGCGGTGGTGCATATTGTAGTGGGTTCGGAGCCTTGGAGCCAGGGAGTTCCAGGTTCGAATCCACGTATGGACCTTAAGCAAGTCCTCCACTGGCAATTGCTCTCGCGCTTCGGCGTGAAACTCTGATGCAGTGTCCGCGCTGTAGTCGGTAGCGCCTCTGAGTAGAGAGCCTGAAAGGTCGCAATAGCAAATGCAAGAAATAAAATCAAAAAAAATAAATTAAGGCTTCCCTATGTTTGTGTAATCTACGTGGATTCGAGTATAGGCCTTATAGTCCATGCTGTCATACTGGGTTTAGTGTTAACAGAGATATAGGGGAATGGAATAAAACACCATAAAAAAAACAAGTGTTTCCCAATGCAAAACTGCACGAATGCACTAGTGAACGAATGAATGCAGTAGCAAACGAACGAACGAGCAAGCCAATGTAGGCCCTATTAATCAATTTGTTTACACACTGCATGCGTTATTATAACGTGCACATCCTATGCATGCACGCTTGTACGCACACTCCACAAACAGACGGATAGACGGTGTATTATAGTGTGGCCACGTGACTGCTTACGTGTCTTCCTGGTGCATATATATATATATATAATATATATATATATATATATATAGAGAGAGAGAGAGAGAGAGAGAGAGAGAGAGAGAGTTTTTTTATCGACACAATGGTAAACAGAAGAGAGCGCATTGCACAACCGTCTTCACCATAAATCATACGCGGCGCTAAATGAGTTAACGGATGGATACAATTAGATCAGACGTTTGCTAGTTTTTCTATATCTATCCATTCGCAATTATATATAGTCTCTATAGCAATAGCCCAACCCAACGTTGGATATAATATACTGCAGTGACATGCGGTATCCTTTGAACAAGGAACATAACCGAGCACCTCGGAGCACGCGTAAAAATTCTTAACCCGTTCGTACCAGAACCATATTACAGCGCTATATAATAAATAAGTCATTCGCTGCTGTTTGCTCGCGGAAGTGCTCTTTTTAGTATTGTGTATACTTTAACATATAGCCAATAGCCATGACCGCTATGCTTTGAGGTATACTGCATTTTAATATGCTGCTCAAGGTCTGTATGCCTATCTATGCAACGCTGCTGTGAAATAATCACGTTGGCCTCTGTTCAGAAAAGCTATTATATAACCGGGTACCGTACTAGAGATGTTAGTAGGGATAGCATGAGGGATGGAATAGGGGCCTAAAGGCTAAAGTGCTCGGCCTATAACGTCAGTGAGTACGGGCCCGGGTTCGAGCCTCGTCCGAAGCATGCAGTTAGGCTACCGTGATGCAACAGGCAAGGCCATAAATTTTATGGGAGTGTTTTGGGTGTTTAAACAATATTCAAATGAAATTATGTGAAAATTAATTAATGCATTTACTAGCTCACGATGTAAAAACAACAGGGAATTTAATTTTATTGCTTTTTTTGTATGTGAAATTTAACAAAATATTGGATCATGATGACGGATTGACGTGGTGGAAGCTGCTTTAGTCAGTTGATTCGGTTGCTTATCGGCTTGCTCAAGATCGACTAAACAGTAAACACTGCTCCCTATACAAGGGCTTTTTTCATAATACTATACCATGCAATACAATACAGTTCATAATAATATACCATGCAATACAATACAGTTCATAATACTATACCATGCAATACAATACAGTTCATAATAATATACCATGCAATACAAACAATACAGTTCATAATAATATACCATGCAATACAATACAGTTCATAATAATATACCACGCAATACAATACAGTTCATAATACTATACCATGCAATACAATACAGTTCATAATAATGTACCATGCAATACAATACAGTTCATAATAATATACCATGCAATACAATACAGTTCATAATACTATACCATGCAATACAATACAGTTTATAATACTATACCATGCAATACAATACAGTTCATAATAATGTACCATGCAATACAATACAGTTCATAATAATATACCATGCAATACAATACAGTTCATAATAATATACCATGCAATACAATACAGTTCATAATAATATACCATGCAATACAATACAGTTCATAATAATATACCATGCAATACAATACAGTTCAAAATACTATACCATGCAATACAATACAGTTCATAATACTATACCATGCAATACAATACAGTTCATAATAATATACCATGCAATACAATACAGTTCATAATAATATACCATGCAATACAATACAGTTCATAGTACTATACCATGCAATACAATACAGTTCATAATACTATACCATGCAATACAATACAGTTCATAATAATATACCATGCAATACAATACAGTTCATAATACTATACCATGCAATACAATACAGTTCATAATACTATATCATGCAATACAATACAGTTTATAATACTATACTATGCAATACAATACAGTTCATAATACTATACCATGCAATACAATACAGTTCATAATACTATGCCATGCAATACAATACAGTTCATTGCTGTGTAGAGCCATCGATGTTCTGTCATTTGGTCATAGTGTGCACCTCTGAGCTTTGAAAGGAGAGCGATATAAAACAGATTTGTATTTTGCATCAGGGTCAATACTGTGTACATATCTGCATCTATAGTTACACGTGTTCCTCTTTTTATTACTAGCTCTTTATGAGCTGTAACTCTTTACCAGAAGCACGCTGATCGACGAGTGATCGTTCTTAGTCTGCCAGGCCTCTTTGGCACATAGATTTGTTTCTTCAATAATTGACAGCTCGATGAGGGTTATCCTCTGCAGCTTTAATCTCCTGTTTTACAGACCTCTGTCATAAATTATTATCTCCTGCTACAAGTTTCTCCACTTTCGGGAGTCAACCCATATCGAGACCTTGCAACAAAGGTGGTCTCATTGGTCTACTCCTACATGGATTCGCTGAGATGGTAGCCTATCTTATCGAGATAATGGATATTTCAGATACGAGTTTACCGTCGGAACGATTGGCTTAGTTTTTAAACGGTACCGGCAAAGCAAGCTTCCGTATCTGGAGACTGGAGCTGCCCCTTCCTTCGCAGAGGCGTAATTATCGTTTAGGTGTCTGAATTTCGTAAACAGTCTCTCTTATCCTCCCACTGTCGAAACCCATCATGCAGCTGATTGCCTTGTGAACGTACAAATGTTCGGTATAAACCGCATCGAAACAGCTCTATGGTAATAATTATAGTTAAACCAACCCGAGTCATTTCCTTCTGACTGTGTCCGACGGGGTCTAGGACATATCACCACCCCCATCCATTACCTCTGCTATTAATTACCCCTGCCATTACATTAACTCCGTAGGATATTACCCCCACCGCGCCATTAACCCCCCCCCGCTATTAACATTCCCTCCGCCGTCTTTATACGTATTAGATTTTATGTTTTGTTCATGAGTTTCTGTTTACATTTTGTGCTTTTGAGTCAGTATGGTTACTTAATTGCTCTTTAATATTATAAATCATCTAAGCACCTTGTGTTGAGTCTCAGTGTATTCACACTCTGGACTTTGAACCAGCGCGTATTAGAAATAATTAAGTGTAGGCCTATTAGAAAACTTTAAAATCCGACTATGCATGTAAATAACGCAAACTACGACAAAGTAATGAATGCTACATGTACATGTAGCCTATGCTCTAAGATTTAAACTATGACAGTGTAAATATATAATGTATGAATATGCTGAGACATAACGCAATATTAAGGTGATTAAGAGCAATGAAGTAGGCCTAGTCATAATAACGTAAGCCATGGTCCAAAGTGTGAATATGCTGAGACTTAACACATTGTCAAGGTGATTGACAGCAATTAAGTAACATTAGGCCTACTGACTGAGAGCAATTAGCCTATGTAACATTACCCACGCTACGTGTCAATAGGCGCTAAGTGTCAATAGGCGCAAAGACTAGTGTCAAATATGATTAGTGATTGGTGCTTAATTGCATTTTCTTTTACATTCTGTCACAAATGCCGTGCCAAATGGTCTCAAAGAGTGCAATTTCTGTAATATCTCCATAATTATTCTTGATTAATTACCTTTAACCTTTACCACTCACGAGTCCGCCAAATTTGGGCAGATTAATTATTAATCTGAGTAGTAAGGGTTAAGTGTGTTCTTCATTTTGTGAAGAAATTTTTTTACTGAAATACACTGGAACCGCCTCATAAAAGCTTCCTTACGTTGCATTACGTCTAACATAAAACAAAAACACGAGTCCCAAATGTAATTAAGTTTTTATAACATATGCTAATTAAACACCAGTTTATTTATAACAATGCAGTGATATCGCCTCCAGAGGTTGCATAATAAGGACATTCCATTACACAAGCTGATAAGAAGCAATTGGGAAAATGAACAGGACATGGAAAGCTAGGAACCAGCAAAGGAAACAGACCAAGAATAATATTATATACGACACAATAACACAATAACATAATCCAGCTTGCTGCAGCGATGACAATGTAGGAGAATGTAATGAGAAAAACAAAGCATGAAAAAACCCAGAAATTTGGTGCTTACGGAGAATCGCAGACAACTTGAAAGAAGTCGAAAATATATCAGAAAACAAACGACAATCCTGAACAGAAGAAGAGCATCCTCTAAAAAAGAAGACTCTTCTCATTAAATTGTCATGTGGAAAAGGTGGTTAACAACCAGACACCAAACAAGTACTGCATGGGTGAGTTGAAGAAGAGTAGATAACCGGGACAACAACTGATACATAACATCAAGAAAGATGAAACACAATGGGAAGACAACATCAAAACACAACAGGACGTGGAAAAAGCACTGGTAACTGACATGCAGCAGTCAGATGTGGCTGTTTATTGCACCGAACATATTAAAATGGCCGGCATCGTGAAACAATAATTAATTAATCACGCAGGCAACATTTCTTAACACTACAACTACCACAACTGCGGGAGTGCATATCTCTGGGAATCTACTTTCTACGTTTAAAGAGAATAATACCAAAGTAAC
Organism: Lumbricus rubellus; assembly: GCA_945859605.1. Taxonomy (NCBI): domain Eukaryota; kingdom Metazoa; phylum Annelida; class Clitellata; order Crassiclitellata; family Lumbricidae; genus Lumbricus; species Lumbricus rubellus. The sequence continues at coordinate 30,114,351 of OX243815.1, read as the reverse complement.
AGCACCAACAAAATGCCTTATTTATTACACATCAGTATCAAATGACTTAAATAATTATTAAATAATGAGTAAAACGTGAAACTTTTATGCATTCAAAATTTGTTGCAACATGAAAGAAACAGTTAAAAGACTTTTAACATGATAAAGAGACATCATAATTATGTAATCAGAATTCCAGCCTCTAGTCAGAAGACCATGAAACATAAACACATCTGATGTGGACCATAATCAATCTCCTTCAAAAGTCATCTCACTTAATTAACACTTAATTAACACAAGAGTGCATTAAATCTGACTGGGGAACCAGTACAGCCTGTTGACAAAGTGACCAAAACTTAAACGCTATTCTGTCAAAGTATTGTTATTGTGGTCCCTGTTAAGCAAAATTGAAAAGCAATTGGAGCCTGTGGCTAATTCATTTAACATTAAAAAAAACTGGGTTTGCAGCCTGAATCTTGGTCCACCTGTAGAAACTGGTACGGGTAATTGGCCATAAACTTTAACACGAGTTGTATTGTTTTCCTGGTTACTTTTAGTACACTCTCATAGTTAAACCGCTGAAGCACGTCTGCCATGATACTTAGCTGATGTAAACATACTCCTCTTGGTGTGAGTCATTAAATAATAAGCCACCATACCTTACCTAATCAGAAAGTCTATATAATATGAATAGGTGAGATTGGTCTAAAATATTGGGTATTGCTGCATAGTGTAAACTTGCAAATTATGTCTAAAATGAAAGGCTGCTACCATTCAACAACGAGTACAGCTGAACATACCTACATTGGAAGGCTTCAGATAGAATATACAGACAGCATTTCAAACAATCATAAACACGTTTTTCCTCGATCTGCACTAAGCATTATTCTGATTCTATGATCACACTTCTGCATAAAGTCAAGAATAGTACGGCCATAACACACACATGGCTGATAGTCAACATACTTCGGTATGCAGTAAAAGACAGAATTACTTAAATTTAACATCAATGAATGTTTTGCAGTACGTTTTACTAAGCCATAAATGCCAGATATGGCAGTACTTCAATCACAATGAAATCTTAACTACATGCGCGATGCAACTTTTACTCTAAATGTCTTAAGATGTAATCAATTTTCTTACAAACTATATTTTACTGATTGTTTGATAACACTGCAGATGATCAAGTCTCTTATGCAGTGCCAAAGAAAGAGATAGTTCCTTGAGTTACACTGAGTGGCATCCATGGGTATGAAGTGCTAGCGACTTCATTTGCGTAGCCTGGACATATGAGGGCAGGTGGCAAGTCCTCTCCCTCGCCATCTCATCTTCCCACCGACAGCCAACTATAGCTGAGTGGGCTACAGGCACAACTGAATCATAAATCTCAAACTAGATTTCTACCCATGGCGGGGATCTGAACCCCAGCCCCTCGGTTAACTACAACAGTGCGCTAACCATTAGAATATCATGCACTTCCTTGTTGCCACAGAGCCAATGCACGATTCATGTAAAGCGTCTCTCCTCACCGAGATATAAAACAGAAAAGCAATGCCAAGCACATCTACCAAAGGAAAAGATTAAGGTCCCGAGACTTTCGATGAGGACTTAAATCTCCACTAATAAGACATGTTCAGCGTATAAATAAAATTAATTTGATTTAATCATACAGCAGACAACTATACTGCACATCCATCATAAACCAACATCAGAACTTACTGATAATTATAATAAATAAGCAATTTTTTTACTGATATTAAACTTCATCCTCGTCTGATATCAATCAACCAACCTAACAGCGATGTTTCAAACATTGAACCACAATAAAGTCAACAAAATCAGATGAATTCGTAAAATAAGACACACACACACACTGATATAAAGCCATGTAATAAAAATCAGAATATTTGCACACCATATTCCACACCAAATTTTAAAAGTAAGTCAGACGCTGGCTGGCAAACAAATCTTACATGAAACTAAAAAACCAGTGCATATCAGCTCGACCAATATAAAATTAACAGAAAAACAGACGGGAAACCGATATTCAACCAGTGAAAATCTAGTCTCACTGGCATATGGCACAATGCTTGCCAATAATGCCACAACCCAGACTATGTAACAACGCTATGCTGCCATATAAAATACAAAGCACCAACAATTAAGTAAAGAAATCCAGGAACAAAGGAAGAAATGTCTATACACACACACTTATAAATAAAGCTACATAATATAAATACATTGGAATACTACATCACAATAGAATCTGTGTAAGAATTTCTATTTTTATATATGCACACATGCAGATACGCTGGTATCATATAATACCGGAATGTATTGATTATAATTATTAACCATACATATACCGGTTTTATCAGTTGTTATAAAGGAAATTTGTGATGACAACAGCCCAGATACTATGTTGCTAATCAGATATAAATATTGATAGCTGGGCATTTGCTTAAACTGATCATAGGTGCTTGGCATAAATGTAGAGATACACACACAGAAATATATATACAGTATATGCACAGATGTGTGGCTGAATGCACAGATGATGTGCATCTGAAACCATTTCAAAACATTCACAGCGTATATAGTAATAATACAGCAGTAACATTTCATGCAAGTTGTCATACAACTTCTGTTTATAAAGACAGTGCTACCAAATCCGTTTTTGTTGACGGTTCAATGGCAGCAACGCTCAATGGAGTCATACTCGTATTTCAAGTGGTTAATGCCAGTTCCTACATCATGTTATCTAAAACAGACGATATGTGCAGGCATCAGAATCACCAACACACACAAATGTCTAGCCAAAGCCAACAACGAAAGCTTTGGTGTCTGTTGACAGCGGAGATGGCAATAATTACCCAATATTCACATAATTATTACCAGAAAATCACTGTTATCAATCGAAAAACAAGACAACCTAGCATTTTAGTTGATGATCAGAAAACTCAAGAAATAAAGGTGAAAGAGAAAAAAGGGGTTTGAATTTCTCAACCATGTACACAAGACTGCTCCTGCAATTTAACGTGAATTTAACATGAATTCGTCAATTTAACTAACAATTTCCGATGCATTTCTGAAAGCCCCATTTCGATATTCTAGGAGCTTAAAAGTCATGAATTCCGCTAACGAGTTACTGCATAGCCTTACAGTACACAACTCAAAATCTGTGGTTTGGCCAAAATACAAAAGGGACAAGATGAGTAGCAAAACAGGGCATTGCATTTTGAAGTAAAAATCAGAGAATGTCAAAATCAAAGAAAGATACCAAAATTGTAGACAGTGAAAATTCAAACAATTTTCTCATACTTCTCCACGTGAAACCATTCCTAAAGTTAATTTGTAGCAGATCACAACAATCGACAACAGAAATTTGGGACTAGGCAACTCTCGTAATTTGTCGTTATTCGCTAAAGACTCAATAACAGTTTGTCTGAGGCCAAGCAGCTGGGAGAAAAGCGTCGCATAAAAGAGGTGCAATACAACAAACAGAGGAAATCTACCGTCTCAACATAAAAAGTCACAAGCAAGCACCATCCAATACTGTAACTAAAATCCTGCAAAGGCAAAATCCCCACATCAGGGAAATTACGATAACTTCAGTCCGCATGGAAAGAAAATGCAGAACTCGTTTTCGGCATCTCAGAGCCGCGGCCGTTGCCGAGTTTTTCGTAAACACGTCACGAAAAGCGACGACGGTGACTTGCGTCAATGTCAACGTGCGCGTGTAAACCGTCTTACGCCAGTAGCAACAAAAATAACATCCGGGAAGTTTCGCCGGCTGCTCGTCAAGTGTCCACGTAATCAAGTGACTTTTGACGTCGACTCTACAACGATAAACAACGGGAAGACCGACCTTCGAAACGTCGTAACAAAATCCACATCCACTTCATGACAGAGCGGCTCAAGCCTTGCCCGATAAGTTCTCGCTACCAAAGTTGCCAAGTGAAGAGGACGACTCTGACACGAGGCCAAGTAGTTGTGTTAAATGAAGGAAGAGGTCAAGGTTCAGAGGTCGAGGTTCAGAGGTCAAGGTTCAGAGGTCAATCAGCAGCGACACTGGGGTGTCAATGTTGAGGCTGTACAAGGTCGTTACGTCCATCAGACACCAAGTGACATTCTCCGGAAGTAAACACTGAAACAACAAAACTGAATGACCTTCCTCAGGGTCGGGGTCATCGCCTCATCAAGTCGTTGAGGTTCATGTTGAACGGCTGCGGGGCGAGACCACCGTTTATGTACCCGTAAGCGGCGTAGACAGGGTTCGGCTGGCCCTGGACCGACGGCATAAAGTTCGGGGTGGGCTGGCCAGGGTGCATGCCGACATTCATCACCCCCACTTGCATGGGAATCTGCGATGGCGACCCCGGGTGAATGAAACTGGGGCAGGTCATTGGCTGCTGGACGTGGTACCCGCTGAGCAGCTGGTATCGGGCGATCATGTCGCTGCCAGGCTGGAGGCTCACGTCCGGAAGGAAACCTGCTGCCGCCGCCGCAGCAGAAGGCGCTCCTTTGTGCTGACCGCTATTGTTTCCACGGTGCACCTGCTGCTTGGCGCCGAGCCTCTGCGACGGGATGTTCGGCGGCGTCATGTTGCGCTGGGGAGAGGCGTGCGACGGGAGCGTCATGTCGATGGGGGACGGTGACATGTTCGTCGGCAGACTCATCGCGTAGTGCGTCTGGAACGGGTTGAGGTCACTTGTCAGCTGCTGCAGCTTCGCCAGGTACGTGGCCGTCGAGATGTAGCCCTGCTGGTGCGAGAACGGCTCCGATCCAGACGGGAATGGCTCGTTGATGTGTCGCTGGACGGCGGTGGCGCCGTGCATGTACGGCGGCGCTTGGATCTGGTGAGGAGATGGCGCCACGGTCTGCGACGCAGGCAACTGGTAGAGGGCAGCATTTGGGGCTGGCTTCGGAGATGACGGTGGAGCCGCCCCACTCCCTCCACCGCCGCCGCCGCCAAACACTCGCGATGTGCCGTGCTGCTGAAGATGGCGATTGTACTGCTTGCCAGCGCAGCTCGGCGCCGGACTCGCGTTGACGAGGTTTCGGTTGTGAGCAGCGAGCGAGTGAAACGACGCATTTGCGCATTCGCTGCTGCTCGGCGACAGGTTCGAGACAGCGGCCGCGTAGTTCATGTTCGGCGACGAATTCACCATTGCCTGCTGCTGAACCGACGCGCTGCCGGAACCGGGCGACGACTTTGGTAGACTGTAGAGTCCGCACGGCGACAGGTTCTGCAGATGAACGTTCGAGGGTGACGGCTTGTTGTATTTGTTGGACATCATCTGCTGCTTCGTCATCTGCTGATGGCTGAATCCGCCTCCTCCTCCGCCTCCTCCCGCGGCTGCTGCTGCCATCTGTGATGCGCTTGGCCGACCGCCGCTCGACCGGTTGCCCATCATGGCCGACGATTTTGACGTGGCAAAATTGCCGGACATTCCCTTCGTCATCGGCGACGGGGTCATGGAGTTCATGAACCCGGGCGAAGGCACGGCCACGGAACATTGGCCAAGCATGTTGGAGTTGGCCGACATCGCCTGTTGGCGTGCTGCATGCGCTCGTGAGTTGACGGCCTGAGAGACCGCCACGCTGTCACCGCCGTGCGAATAGGGGTTTGCTGCACTGGTCCCTGACTTTGTTGCTCTCGGTGGGAGTCCTCCGTTCTGCATCTGGAACGAACGTGGAGACCGGTCCTCGTTCAGGACCGCAGGCGGTAGGATCGGTCCACCCGGGAACGACCTTGACGCTGAGTTGATGTTCAAGTGACTAGATTCAGAAGGACTCTCTGTCGGGATGAGTCCAGGTCCTAGCTGCTTTGGAAGCGGCTGATGAAAGTGCTGCCTGGAGATGAAGATGCTGTCCTGTCTTCCATGCTGCTCCGCGCTATCAAACTGACCGAGACTCGAGTTCGCCGCCATTTCGATCGTACGCTTCATCGCCTCGAAACTCCTATTCGCCTGCGGACTGTGATGCGTGATCGACCCGTGAACGGCCGAGTAGCCACGACCGGCCATCGAATCGTGACTGGCCAACGAGATATGACTGGCCATGGAGCAGTGGCTGGCCGTCGATCCCTGGCTGGCGATGGAACCGTGACTTGCCCCAGACCCTTGACTGGTCGGCCTCGGTGTCATGATGAGCTCACCCGTCAACTGCTCACTAACCTCACGAGCTGTGCTCTGAGCACCGTGGAACATCGGAGATCTGTACAGACTGCTGCCAGGACCTCCGTCGGAATTTCCATCCGGCTCGTGTCTCTCAGCATTCCGGTATGCACATCCTGCGGTGTTTGACGCTGGGCTGACGACAGGCATATGGCCAAACAGCATGTGTCTGTCACCCGGTTCCTTCGGCAACCAATTGTCCAACTGGCTCCCAATGACCGACGGATTCCGAATTCCTCCTCCTGCTCCTCCTCTCTCATCCAGGCCTCTGTTTTTCTTTCCGGGAAAATTATTCGGAGATTCCGCTAGGAAAGACTTGCCGACGATTGAGCACGGCGACTCAACTGAGATGATCTTCACAGGTGGTTCTGGTGGTGACCTCATCATCAACGAAGACCTTTCCAACTCCATGGAGTTAGGAGATACGGCTGAAAATGATTTCGCTTTGAGAGAGTGCGGTGAATCGAGTGAGGGGCTACCTTTGATGGAACTAGGCGATGACTTATTTGAATCACCCTTTGTTGTCAAGCCTCGTGACTCCAAAATTCCCTCGACCACGTCAGGCGATGCCATGAAACTGCCTTTTATTGAACCAGTTGAATTAAAAGATTTGCCTTTGATTGAATCAGGTGACTCAACAAAGTTGCCTTTGATTGAAACAGGTGATTGCAGTGAGCGGGCTTTGATTGAATCAGGTGACCCCACAAAGTTGGCTTTGATTGAATCAGGTGATTCCACAAAGTTGCCTTTGATTGAAACAGGTGATTCCAGTGAGTGGGCTTTGATTGAATCAGGTGACTCCATTAACTTGTCTTTGATTGAACCAGGTGACTCTACAAAGACACCTTTGATTGAATCAGGTGACTCCATTAACTTGTCTTTGATTGAATCATGTGACTCAACTGAGTTGCCTTTGATTGAATCCGGTGACTCCACTGAGTGGAGTTTGATTGAACCAAGTGACTCCACAGAGTTGTCTCTGATTGAGCCAGGTGAATCCATCGCAGCAATCGCTTTGATTGAACCCGGTGGTGACTCCACGGAGTTACACTTCATCGAACCAGGCGAACGAATCAAAGAGAAATTTCCTCGGAAGGAACTCGGCGAACCAACCGTCGATGACTTGTCTATCATCGACTGAGGTGAAGCGACCGACGACAGCTTGCCTTTCGTCACGCCAGGCGACTCTGCGACGGGCGACTTACACTTGACGGACGTTCGCGACTCCACGGACGACGATCTGGAGAATCCGGTTGACGTCTGGCTGGCGTCGTCCACGCTGTCGTCGACCGAATCGCTCGCTATCGATGCGGCAAAGTTACTCTCCGCCGCTGCCTCCGAACGCGAGCAAGGCGTCAGACTTCTTGCCGCTCTCACACCCGATTTCTTCTCGTCGCCAGACGTGACGGACATGTCACTGTCGCTCTCACAGTCTGTCACCCGTTTGCTCCCCAGAGGCAGTGGGTCGACCCCGTCCATAGAAAAGCAGGGACTGGGCGCAACCGAACGACCGGCTAAACAGTCCGACAGCACGGATTCGGCGTCTTTGCTGCCCAGGTCGAGTCCGTGCCGCGAGTAGGCAGCCGAGCAGAAGTACGGGCTCAGCAGCTCCTGCTCGAGATGAGGGGGAGACGGGGAGCGTCCTAAGTCGAGTTCATTGTCGCTCGTCTGCAAGTGGCCCTTCTCTTCGAGTTGGGGCATTTCGGAAAGCGTGGAACCGTCATTGTCGGAAAGAAGGTCGTCGTCGTCGTCCGAGGCCAACTCGTCCAGCAGATCGTCGTCATCTTTGGCCTTCAACAGAACTGGAGTTGATGCTTCGCTGTCCGCTAAACGAGCGGAAGTTGACACGTCCATCTCCTCCACCACTTCCGGCTTCTTTTCGTCGTCCGGTAAATCTTTCTCCAGATCCCCGTCCTCGTCCACAGTTTTACCCTTGACTTCCACGACGTCAGCTTTTATCGAGACAATTTTTCGTGTCTGCAATTTCAAGCAAAACCACAAGACTAGTATCGTAAAATGCTTAACATGGTCATAATGAGGAGAGAATATCGCAAAATGTTAACCTTGATCATTGGTTTAGGTAAGAAATCCGCATGAATCTATATTAAGCTTTCAATACTAGTGTACTGCATAAACAAATTTTTTCAAATCTTAATTAAAGAATCTTAGTGAATCGTGGTGAATCAAAGTGAATCTTAGACATGAATCGGTCGGTTGCCAGGTAATAGCACAGACAGTAGCAGTCCAGTTCTTTAAAAGTCAATAAGAAACATTAAGTTTTGAGGTGTGTTGTGAAGGAAGAAAAAGTATTTACGCTTCAAAAAAGGAGAACTATGTGAAAAAATTGCTTTGGCCATTTTCATAGTGTGGCTTGGTTTTTTTGTGCAACCATTAATACTGCTTGGCAGTTTAAAAAACTGAAACAAGCATCAGCCTTATTTCTGACATGTGTAAAATATGTAAATGGTCATGGCCGTAACAAATCTTTTGTAACCCACTGTATCATTTTGGTTTATATTGTGTCACATGTGGTACCCGGTGACTCCACCTTAACACATTCACCGCCTACACGCCATGTTAAATGACTGGTTTAACTACGAGATATCTCGTACCTGGCGGTCAATGTGTTAAAGGATAGCTTTTGAAATTCTATCCTTCTACCCTGAAGGTTAGCTTTTGGCACCATACAATTTTCTCTTTATATGTTTGTTTTGTTTGTTTGTTTGTATGTGCACTTGTTATAGCGCCTCTTCAAGCTCCCCCTACTCAGAGGCGCTCCCGAATGCAGAGCAGACACTGCATCGGAGTTTCACGCCGAAGCGCTGAGCAATTGTGAGTGAAAGACTTGCCCAAGGTCCTTACGCGGCGAGGTGGATTCGAACTTCGAACCTTCCGGCTCCAAGGCAACGACGCCACCACTACACCACCGCGCCCCACGATGGTTCCTAAGCTTTCCAAGTGTTATCCTTTAAACAACTTAGTCATGAATATGCAGATCAACTCCAGACTTATTGACCTTAGTCTATTTATCTCAGCTGGTAAACTTTCTCAGCAGTTTGTTTACTGCACATGCTGTATATAATCGATGGCGTGGGCAGGCTCGCACACCGGGTAAATATATTTTATATATTCAAATACATGGGGGTGCGATGGTGTAGGGTGGTCAGCGCCTTGCAGCCGGAATCCACCTCAAGCAGATGCATAGAGACCCTGGTCCTTCACTCGTAATTACTCGGGTGCTTCGGCGTGAAACTCCGGTTCAGTATCTGCGCTGCACTTGGGAGCGCCTCCGAGTAGTAATATTGAAGGGGCGCTATAGAAGTTGCTCATACATACATACATACACATACACACACACATATACCATGTACACACATCCACAAACACACACACACTGGCTTCTGGAGCTCAGCATATTTCCGAGGACTGTCTCTCCTACCTTCTTCTGTCATCTTAAGACCGTTTCCATTCAGCTTTTTAGCTAAATTCTGTTTTCAGGATCAACGAGTACGTTTCTTGAAGTGGTGCTATATAAATGTGCAATATGAACGAGTGAATGAACGAATGAACACAGTTCTCAAATTTACAACACTAAACTTGGAACACTAAACACAGCTCAAAATCCAAAAAGGATCAAAAACAAAGCAACAACAGTCATACGATTCATCCAATCTAATTTCCATCCACAACATGGATAAGACACAAAAAAACAGAATTGCGACGACGACATCAACTTAAACTATGACCTTCACTCCAGTTCCTCTCGTGCGAATGACGCGAACGGCCGATGTCTCTGCCGCTGGCTTCTCTTTCTTCGGTCCTCGCTTCAGACCTTTCGGCCAACCGACTTTGCGCTTCAAAGGACCAACGAGACTTGGACTGAAGTCGTCGAGACTCGGTTCATTGCAGCGATCCTTCCACTTTGAAGTCGGCGCCTTAGGGATGACGTCGGCAGGTTCAATGCTTCGTGATGATGATCCACCTTAAAATAACAGAATATCAAATGAACGATCAGCTAAGTGTTCACAGCATTCCAAATCATACAACAAACAACAGTCAGCACATGCATTGCTCTGAATTGACTTCCTCATGCTACGTAGCTCATGCTATAGCAGTTATGTTTGACTCGACACATCCATACAATAGAGCGCATCTACTTGGACAAATCCCTAAATTTTGTCATGTCTCCAGCTATTTGCTGGAGACATAGAATGTACTAGTCCTACCAAGCAGCGCAGTGAGTATAGGACCACTGCTTTGGTTTGGTAATGCCAGCTTGGTGGTGGCCCAGACTTCCTGCAAGAGTTCTGTTGCTCCATGGGTATCCAGAGACCTTCGTTCTGTGCAGAAGGGCATGCTCTTGGTTCCATTTGCATGTACACCAACTATGCAGAGTTGAGCCTTTTCCATGGTGGATCCAGCGGTCTGGAATGGGCTTCCACAAGGAGCTACATTTGTCTCTTGTGGCTCTTACTGAAGCATTTTAAATTCAACTCAAAACTCTGCTTTTTGCCTTGCTAGAGTCAGAAGCGCTTCTGAGTAGTCCTCCTGAAAAGGCCTTATATAATTCTTGCATTCTTTCACTGAGACAAACTTCAATTTCAAACCGCAAAATTACCCTTCCAATGTAGTAAAGACGGTTTCCATTGTTAAATTTCAAAATGCACCTCTAAACAATTGTAGTCTGCATTGCTAATTGAAGCAGCTATGCAATGCAATCACATCTTGTACGTAAAGACTCAATATAATAGCAGCAAATAAATGGCTGCAGATTCCTATCTACAGGATTCATAAAGGATAATCCGTAAAGCATCGCAATACAGCCAACGGCAATCAAACTTCCACATTTTCATTATCTCCATACTAGAAAAAGACACAACAAAGCTGATACCATTTTCCGTTCGCCTTTTCTTGATAGAATCCACAGCAAGAAGGTTGTTCGGTTGAGTGACACTGTTCCGCTTCGGTGCACGAGGTTTTCCCTAGAAGCATAAAGCGTTGCATCCACTCAAATCGATGATAGTTCCAAATCAAATGACCTTAAATGACCTGTGCCAGTTTCAATAACTACCTATAATGCATATGTAAGTTTGTCTGCAGTGTCAAGAGGTTTCCTAGTAGCACAAGTTGGCAGATTTCTCCAGTGGTCCACTATTTAATGCTATGGTTTCATACATGTTTAACTCATTTGCAGCGAATGTAGTCGATATTATCCACACTGCAAACACATCTGTCTCGCATACAAAGGCCTACGTAAATTCTCCATAAAAAATGAAAACCTCTGCCATGTTCTAATTTATCTTTTGCTTAAAATACTACTTCATCTCGATTATAGAAAGCCACACGAACATAGGTTACGGTAAAAAAATAGTTCGCATATTATGAATAGCTGTACTTAAATAGTTAATGGAACTGAACTCAAATATCACCACTTGAATTAATAGGTTTAAAAAAGATTTTGGCACGATATCTTTGCTGTAGTAGTACATGGGCTATTGGGCATTTAAGTTTGCAAAAAAACATTCGGCTTGAACTAATTCTCTTTTGTATCAATATAGCATGTTTCAGAACTCATCTCGTCAATAATTATTATCAATAATATAATTTAACTAACAACAATAATGATTCCAATCTATATAAATAAAAATGAAACTTTCCAATAGTGCGGTACACAATCACGCCCAAAGTTACGCACCGATTGTTTTGAAAATTTACCAAAACCTTCCATTCCAATAGCACCATGTCTTAAGATTTTTCTTCCAGAAAAAAACGCAATCTTTTCCACAAAAAGTGAACTTTGCAATACGTTCGACCGCCATTTGCAAATTCAACCAACCGGACGCTTGCAAAATTTCAGAATCGTCTTCACCCGAAACACAGTGACGAAACATGAATGAGGTCGCGTGCCGTGACGTCATAAGCGAGTCGCTTAATAATTCCATTACGAAAGCGGCCTCTCAACATTCTTGGACTCGATCCGCTGTCAGTAAGGGATGGTGTGAGGGAGGAAAGGAGCGGAGGGGCGGTCTTTTCTGCCACAGCAACGCGTGGCCGGGTACAGCTAGTAGATAATAAAAATAGTTTCATATTTACCCGAAGTTTCCTGGTAAGTCTGGAGTCAAGAAAAGCAGTCGGATTAAATTCAATCGGTCTTGTCCTTGCTTCTGTCTTTATCAGCAGAATATCACGAAGGGCCGGTGTCAAATGAACCACGGTGTGTCTGCCGAAGTAAAACACAAAAAGACAAATGTGACAATGGCATTTACAACTCGTGTGACCACAGTCCATTACATATGCATCATAAACTATCTGTGAACGACATCAAATCAGTTGGACCTGCATGCTGACCAAAACCGAAGACATGCTTGACTACAAATTACTAATCAACACAGTCTGAGCCCACAAATCTAGTTCCTATCAACTGCACTAATTGTATATAATAATTCCTGATTACACTTAATGATATTGTTTATTAGCTGATGAACTGACCACGGTGGCACCTTCCTTTAAGATAGTACAATATTAAGAGCAAACGATGCCATGCAATATCGCTATTCACTGCCTACAAAGTTCATGCATTGCAACTCGGCAACACCGTTAGCACTCTAATTTTCCTTTTCCAGTATCTATTGAAAGCCGCCTAATTATAAATCCACCAGCAACAGAAGCACAACTAAGTAATATAGAAATTACAATAGTTGCTGCTGGTGCTCAACAAAAGGTCAATCAACAGGTATACAAGTGCACTACAAGTTGGCACTTTATTACTTGATATTTCAGATGGCCCTAACACTACATGAAGACTTTTCCCAAGCAAAGCCAGATGATGAACAGGTATAAGTCGCTCAAAACCTATTTTTTAGCTGTGGCTGGGCTGGGAGCGCCTCTGAGTAGGTTTCTTGAAGAGGCGCTATATAAATTCTCGAAATGAATGAATGAATGAATAATGTATTACTATATGGTGAACTGCATTGCTTGTAGCCAAACACCAACAGTACTCAATAAAATATTTTCAGTTCCGCTTACTCCCGACATTCCTTAATCATAGATATAGTAAAAAAGACCTGCCAGACAAAGAACTGGCACGGGTGATTTTGCCCATATCTATAGACAAAAAAATCTACGTGATCCTTGCCTAGCTATTTTATTACTGCTTTAGATAGCAATCCTTTTCTGCACAAAAACTATTACAACAAAGTGTCTGAACGCAGAAGAGCTGCAGATGATGTCACCTGTTTTCCATGTCATTCTTAAGTCCAAGATCACAGAGTGCGGAAAAAACATCATCATCACTGATCCCTGTTGAACAGCTTATGACTGAAACATAAAAAAAAACTGTGTGAAACAATCACGAATATATGGGATTTAAATAACAAAGCAAATGGTTATTTAATCGGTCAATTTATCGCAGTCACTTAGCCAACAAATTTACAGGCAATCAATAGGCAGATTTAAGCAATCAATACATAGTGAATCAGTTGAACAATTCATCAGCCAATCAATCTATATGCACTGGCAATCAATTTACTTAGATTGCTAGAAGTTGTAAATCATTTCATTCAGTCACACAAACAACCAAACACCCATTGAATCACGCCTCTGAGTAGAGATCTTGAAGGGGCACTATATGAATTTATGTGATTGATTGATTGATTGAAACAGCTCCTTCAATTTATAATAATGATACCGATATCATAACAATTTTGATCCACACTATTGATTAACCTTTTCTTTTCAATTAACTTTAACATCATTTAATATACTGCTTAGAGCATATTGGACTATTCCTCTTTGAGCTGTCCCATACAATTTCAGATTAAAATGACAAAAAAACAATAACCTGGGAAAACAACATAAAGTATTGGACTTGGAGAAAATTCATTTGCACTTATCACTGCCTGCGAAATGAACTGACAAATAAAAATAGAGATATGAAAGCAATTCTTTTGCACAATACAATACAAGCAGGATAGCGCACCTCGTACAGTCAACTCGGACAAATCCTCTCTTTCGATGCAGTCTATAATCGATTGCTTCCACACAGACTTGTAAATATTCCTAATCGTATCAGTCAGTGGCGGCTTTGGTGACTTTGCGGTTTCATCCGTCGATGACAACCAGTAGCCTATCGAACATACAAGACAATTTATAGCCTATCGAACATATCAGACATGAAATCTCAAGCATCGCTCACATGCATACGATATTGCAACTAGTTTCTCCAGAAAGAGCGGAAAAAGTCTCAAGCGGTTTCAGAAAGAGGCTGAAAAGTCTCAAGTCGTTTCAGAAAGAGGCTGAAAAGTCTCAAGTGGTTTCAGAAAGAGGCTGAAAAGTCTCAAGTGGTTTCAAAAAGAGGCTGAAAAGTCTCAAGCGGTTTCAGAAAGAGGCTGAAAAGTCTCAAGTCGTTTCAGAAAGAAACTGAAAAGTCTCAAGTGGTTTCAGAAAGAGGCTGAAAAGTCTCAAGTGGTTTAAAAAAGAAGCTGAAAAGTCTCAAGTGGTTTCAGAAAGAAACTGAAAAGTCTCAAGTCGTTTCAGAAAGAGGCTGAAAAGTCTCAAGTGGTTTCAGAAAGAAACTGAAAAGTCTCAAGTCGTTTCAGAAAGAGGCTGAAAAGTCTCAAGTGGTTTAAAAAAGAAGCTGAAAAGTCTCAAGTGGTTTCAGAAAGAAACTGAAAAGTCTCAAGTCGTTTCAGAAAGAGGCTGAAAAGTCTCAAGCGGTTTCAGAAAGAGGCTGAAAAGTCTCAAGTCGTTTCAGAAAGAGGCTGAAAAGTCTCAAGTCGTTTAATTCAAGTGGTTTAATAGTTCGAGCAAGTCAATTTCTCCAGCTTTTGTGCAGAGAAACTACAATTTTGAATAATTTTGTAACATCTACTACTTCCATTACAATACTGCTGTATCATTTATGAAAATGAGATAACGTCTCAGCTAAATAGAGTTTAAAAAAACCAATTTGAGATTAGTTTGCAAATAAGCTTCACGACCTATGCAAAAAGCCAGATTCTATGTTCTGGAGACAGAAATCCAGAGCTGAAAGTGAGCCGGGTCGGTCCGGGTCTGAGACCCGGCATCGATTTTCGAGACCTGCTGTTGCCGGGTCTCAGACGGGTCGCAAAACAGGCCTTCAGGTGTCAAAGTAGGTAAAAATGGTAGGATTTGCGGTAATTTTGGGCAAATGACTATAGGAAAAACGTCGTCAGAAAATTTTATGGGCCAAAGGCGCGCTCGTCCGCCAAAGTGAGACCCGGCAACTTTTTCAAACCACTTTCAGCCCTGCAGAAGTCGCAAGTATTTAAAATACCAAATAAAAAAAAGCTAAAACCCTATGACAATAAGCATGTACTAAAGTGTATCAGAAACCAATGCGGCTTGTAGTTAAGACGTAAAATCACAGCTATCATTTAGAGAATGATTGAAGTACTACTCACTCAAATGGACCATAAAATGGCCATATCCCTTTTGCTGGTGCTGAGGTAAGACAAGCAGACAGGCAAGGTTATGACCTCCGAGCTTCTCCTAAAAAGCAGGAATATGAAACCACGTAAGGTACTCAATACTAGATTGCACTGCAGACAAAAAATGTATGGTGTACGTCTGCATCTAACATCAGACAAAGCAGTTTGAATATTGGAATCTTCATGAATTACAGTTTTAGACTTTTTGCACAAAAAACAATACTTTACCATCAGCAACATACACACTGGCAGTCAGTGTGAAAATGTGATGACCAACTCCATAAGGGTCCAAAACTGGGTGCACTCGTGGATTTTGGAATCATGTCTCAAACTTTGCCCAAGTTATTTATACTGGCTAAATTTCACTTGAGGATAACTAAGCTACTTTACAAGGAGCAAGCGGCAGCTGCATTTTTTAAAATTTCCGCAGTAAAAATGCTCCGCAAAAATGCAAATCAAAGTAATAATAATAATCACCAAATTGTTGATTAATTATTTTCACAAGACAGCAGCTTTTTTCCATAAAACAAACTCGATAGGACTGGAATGTGGACGTGGGAGTTGAGCAAATATGTCATCAAATCATCACAGACTTTAGACAAGATTATTTTTTACAACAACAAATAATAGTACTGACAAGAAAATATAGAAAATACAGCTGTACAGTGTGTACACGTCCAAGTAATAATCAGAAATAGCCCCATATCTGCCCAATTTGACAAGAGGCACCAACCTTTGAGAAGAAGCCAACAAAATGGCTGCCATTCCTGTCGTTTGTCGTTGTCACGTAGTAGATGCATTGCGAAATGCGGCAGTACAGTCCAGGGTGATCAAGGAAGAGACGTGAAAAGATGACAAGGTTTCGGCAATATACCGGTTCCCTGTTGCCATGAATCTCAAATACTGAAAGACTACCGTCCCGATAGATCTCATCACCGGGAGGATGACCAGGACAACATTTGCGCTAAAACACATAGAGATAAATTCATGTATCTTATCTTATCTTATCTGACAATTTATAAAGCGCTTCTTGCAGCAAGAGCCTTTCAGAAGCGCTCCCAGTGCGTTCATCTCCGAGAAAAAAGGCAAGTTTTTAGACGAGAGAAAGATGAGGATACACTACCAGAGAGGATGGCAGAGCGAACTGATGGGGGAAGCCCATTCCATAGAGAGGGACCAATGCAGGCAAATGATCTGGATTGCGCCATGGCGGTCCTGACTCGCGGGACAAAGAGGTCAAGCCGATCAGAGGACCTAAGAGGACGCACCGAAGTGGCAGAAGGGGGGCGAAGTATCTGATCACACAGATACTTCGGAGCAAGACCCATTTGAGACTTGATGACCAAAATTAGGACCTTAAATTGTATACGGGTCGAGAATGGAAGCCAGTGAAGTTGTTCAGTCATGAATGAAGAAATGTGGGAGAATCGAGGAAGGCGGGCAATGAGCCTAGCGGCAGCATTGAGTACAGATTGCAGAGGAGCTAGGCGAACCTTGGGTAGACCAATAAGAACAGAATTACAATAGTCAAGCCGAGAACAGACAAAAGCATGTAATGTTATGTAACACTTGTAACAGGCAATAATTATACAGTAGCATGACATAATAAATACCCTGAAGTTTTGCAAGTGCATTATAGCAACTGGGTCTCATAGTACGGCTATTCAAGCAGTTCCGTTGCACGTACAAACACTTGCGAGTCAAGTACTCGTACAATGTACATTTGCTAAATCATAAAGATGTGCTTGCAATTTATACAGCACTATAATTTGCGGTGCTATGGCTTTCAGACTGAAGCATAAAGTGCAGTGAATCAACTTCTGATTAGGTAAAGGACTAAACATTCAGGGCTGCAAGAGAACTTCAAAGTTAGTCAGACATCAGTGCTAAAGACGACTAGATGCCATAGCTGAAGAGTTGATTATATAACCGCGTTACAAGTTAGAACGTTCCAGTACCAATCCTCACGTGACAGCAAATACTCGTATATATATGTTTAAATACAATACAATACAATATATACCATCATTCCATGCATTGGCTACATTGTTTCGAATGTAAGCACACCTAAACATACATGTCCCATGCTAACTTATTTTGAGCGCATATACAAACTGGGATTTAATCATACATTATTAATCAGCATGTTCACACATGCAAGCATAATAAACGTACACGAATATGTATATTCTTATACATGTACTAGCTGTACCCAGCCACGCGTTGCTGTGGCAGAAAAGACCTCCCCTCCCTCCCCCTCCCTCCCTCCCCCTCCCTCTCCCCTCCGGTCCCTCCCCACCCTCTTCATCTCGCTCCCTCCGCTCCTTTCCTCCGTCACACCGTCCATTCCTGACATCGGATAAAGCCCAATAATGATGAAAGGCCGCTTTCTGAAATTAATATGCGACTCGCTTATGACGTCACAGCATGCGACCTCATTCATGTTTCGTCTGCTGTGTTTGGGGACAACCATAGAGATGTACGCTATATATTTAAAATATATAGGCTAGAGAGAATATGGCCTATCTCCTCTGCATAAAAAAGTGAAGTCATCAACGACCTTAATATATATTTAACGGTAATCACGCCAGTGACGTCACAAGCCATGTTAGTTTTAAAATTATTTACTTTTCCAGCTGTTGGAAGGTGTAAGACTGTGATTGGTCGGCACGATTACTGTCGATTAGACGTGATTTGATTGGCCGGCACGATTACAGAAGCGACATCAATATGACGGCGTGATATTCCCTCTAGCCTTATATTTTAATACATCTCTATGGGGACAACCAACGACGGGGACAACGCGTTTCTGAAATCTGGCAGCCGTGCTGTTTTGTTGAATTTGCAAATGGCGGTCGAACGGATTGCAAAGTTAACTTTTTGTGGAAAAGGTTGCGTTTTTAGGGAAAAAAGCATATTACAACATGGTTCTATTGGAATGGAAGGTGTTGTAAAATTTTCAAAACAATCGGTGCGTAACTTTCGGCGTGATCATGTTACGAACTATTGGAAAGTTCATTTTTATTTATATAGATTATACGACGTATACGTATAACTTTAGCTACAAGCGCACACAATCGTTGGCTCACCAGATGACGTTCAAGCATGCTTCGAGTCTTGGAACATTTCAAGCAAAGCTCACACACGTGAACCTGTGGAAGACTAGAAAAGACATCACAAACAAAGTTATCAAGCAAAACTGGGTAGATAAAATTATTCGTAAATCACAATGCAAGCAGTTTATTATTAGTGAATCAATACACAATTACACTAATTTGTAGTTTAGTAATGTAACCAAAATAATATGTGATCCATGATACCATTCGAGATTTTCATCAATATGAATAATGAAGTCTTTCCTGCAAGGCGTTAATACAGATACCCGGTGTATGTCTACAAATTTTAAGGAAGATACCTGTCAAAATGCTTTCTTGCTAATATCCATGATCAAGTTAGAATAACCAGGAATGAGCTTACAACGACAATGAAACAATACGACACTAGTTTTGTCACTGCTTAAAGAATATTTATTTGTGAACCACACTGATAGGATAATGAAATAGGATAAAAGGCAAAATCACACATTTTAATCCAGGCTATTTTAGTCACGCCTTGTCCCTAAAACTAGAATCGACAATCTGGGCCCTTTCCATGCAAACATACAAACATAACAACTCATACTTGAGTATTTATAGTAATCACATGACCTGGTGAATTAACGGTAAGTCTCGAGACTCCAGACTGACTTTAAATATAGACTGGATAGAAAGCATTCAATGTTTCATAAATTATGAACTTCAGTTTGAAAGATAATCTTCACACAGGAGATAAAGTCAATTGATGCCAACATTTTAGTACAGGCTAATAAATCCTTATTATATGTTCATATTTGAAGGCACAAGTTAAAGCTCTCACCACACAGGTCTGTGCTATTTACAGTTTCAGCATGCTTGACTTAACTTACTTACTTATTAGAAGACCAAGACACTCACATTGAAAATTCTGGTGGATATGGAGAATGCTGGTCTGACACCAATTCATATTTGCCGAACATAACGCGCGTTCGACGTTCTTTGATTTCACTTTTAGGCACGGCAGTTCCAAGATCGACTAAACTTCTCTGTCAAACAAAACCACGGGCAGCATACCTTATGAAAAATCAGTAGTTGGACATTTACACAGATACTCTGCTTAACAACCAAATACCAACACTGAAATGTACTTCTTTCTGTAAGCCACTGCAGCAATTTTTCACGTTGAAACAATATCTTGATGGGTCCCAAGTTTCGAGAAGTTAATATGCTGCATTAACCAAAGTAACACTCTAATTTAAATGTTAAATAAAAAGGTATTCAATTGCCAAAAAATAACTATAGTCTTGTTTTGAAAACATTTTGGATTTCCAAAGCTTAGGTATAAACACAAGCAAACATAGGAGAACGATAACGACAAAACGTTAATTATCACATTGATCAGCAACGTTAGTTCTGCACTTGATTAACGATGAACCAAGTCATTTTCCTTTCCTTACGCCAAGGACAAAAAAAGTTAATGTACAGAATTGTTTCACTTTTATATAAGCTTTATGATTCTAACTCAAAGGTGCACTCAGCTCAAGATGCAAAGCTCTAGACTGATTTCAAGAAGCAAATTATGTAGCTCAAAAAAAATAATTAACTGAAAACAAGTCAACGTATACAGATTAGCAGTATTTAGCATTGTCCTGAGCAGCATATGGAATGACTTGTTCGTTCACTCAACAATAGTATGAGTTACTCATTACTCTAGATACTGACTCGCTGACTCACCTCCTCAGCGATAGTCTGCACAACTTGAAACAACTTTGATTCTTCTTCCGTTACATGAGAAAAGAAGACCTCTGCAGCACCACTTGGCTTCAGCTGCTGATAGCCTATCATTAAAAAAACAAAAATTTTATGCAATGCCAGCAATGTAGAAACAAAAATCCTGTTAACTACACAGAAGAAAAATTTCAGGAATAATTTCATATAATTAGTTTGTATGAGTTTCCAATTCCATCAATGATACTTTAACGTGGTGAGAATGGCATTGAACACCTATGGGCGCTGAAACAATGGTATGATGATAATGACTTTATTTCAGTACGGCTTTTTAAGCCAACAGTCCAACCAAATTGCAGTCATTGTAACAGCTTCCAAGGAATGAGTGCACATTGGTCTGCACTGTATTAACAAAACAATTATAGATTAAGTTCAAATTATTCTTCCACTAAAATATAAGACTTCTTTTTCAAAACATTCCGCGAATGTATTCTATTTAGCTATTCTTAATCGATATGTATAGAACACCTTGGTCAGTTTTTATCTTCAAAGATGTGGGTCTCTCAGGTATGTTTAACTTTAAAGCGCTAAATACAAATTTAAACAGCAGGTAATTTAGCAATAGAATAATAGAATAATTTTACTTTATATTGAATACCTTGTTTGAGAAACAGTTCCTTTGTGGCACTGAGAAACAGTTCCTTTGTCGGCTTCTTCACCTTTGATTGAACAGATTTCGGCTTTTCACAGAGTCTGGAGCTCAACAATACTACAGGTTTGTCTTTCCTCACAGACGGTTTCCTCTCTTCATCATCCTCAAAGTGCCTTGAATCCTCCGATCCTCTGCTCCTACCCCTCGCAGCGGGACGGGCGGCACAGCTCGTCCGTGAAAAGGAGCGCGTCACTCCACCGTTTGCGCTCGTCGGCAGGCTTTGAGACTGGCTCTTCTGCACAGCACTGCGCTTTTCGCCAGTCGCCGTAAAAAAGCCGCTTAGGCTGTCAAAGAGAAACGCCAACTGGAGATTGCGACATCGCTTCTTTGGCTTTTCTTCTGAGCTCTTACACCCCGCGTCTCCTTTATCGACAGAATCGGTTCCTTCCGTACTGTCGTTCTGCCAATCGCCTGACGATTCCGACTTCGACGGCTGCCTGTCAGCTGCCGATGAAGCCGCTGGTGGCTCGTTGGTCCGTACCAAGCTTCTGTCTCTGTCCAGGTTGCTTGTAGTGCTATCACAGCTGGCCAACTCCTTGCTGCTTTTCGACTTCACCGACGAACTGAATTCTGCAATTTCGGAGAATATGTTATCGGTCGATCTTCCGCCTCTTGACTTCCTGCGCGCAGAATTCAGTTGCCATGCCGACTGGTCAAGAGAAGACGCTTTAGCATCCGGCTTCACAGATGACAGCAGAGTTTTCTGTCTGTGCTTAACAGGGGCCTCACTGAAACAAATAGAATAACATTTATAAGCTCCATATTTCCATGAGGGATCCATGCACACCAAATACTATTCAATGTGCTGGAATGTTGATCCAGTTGTAGGTGGTTCCAATCTTTGTTAAAAAAACAAGAAGATGTGCAAAAAAAAACTTTCCACAGGCACCCTACCCTGTAGAGAACTCAACTAAAAAATTTCCAGGCGACCTGGAAACTATCAGTAAAAAGATCAGACAGGAATAAAGACCAGCCGATGTACAAAGAGTACAAGTAAATAGAAGGTTCCAGTTTAATTTGACACATCTCCAACGATTAACAACTAAAGTTCAAAAACATCTTTCATTTCAAGAACCTGCTCTCCAATAACAATGGACAAAGTAAGGAAGTCATAAATGAAGGAACACCACGCTTTATCTCACATAATCTGCATCACATGTTTCTCTGAAGTTACAAAACGTATCGAAAGATATCAATAGAGTAAACAAAAATGTGAAAATACATACATAACTGGGTCTGATTGAAAGGAGTAAGGATCTTCAGTAGACAGCTGATCAGTTCCTGTTGACAAAACAGTTTCAAGACAATTCATACTAAATGATAATGAACTTAAACCTGAAAATCACAAAAAACCACCATGTGCAGCAAATGTAAAATTAATCTGCAGAATTCTGCATCGCAATCATCACGGTGCAATGGACACCAATAATGCAAACCCTCATTTAGCACAATTCAGAGGTTGCAGAAAATAAATAGTAATGGTTACTTATAAAAGAATTCGATCATGTATTTAAGTCAAGTTATAATAATTAGCGTGTTCGACTGGACTGCTATACTGGTTCAGTTTTCTGCAGCAATATAAAATCAAATTTTTGTTAAAGCAATACTCAGATAAATTCAATTATAATGCCAAACAAGTTTAATTGGACACAGAATTTGGTCGCTAGTAATCGTCAATTCTCGTTTCTTCTTCTAACATGCGACCTTGCAGCTGTAACAGAGGATGGAGAAACTGTGGATGTCTATTATCCAACATAGACTATACCACTGTATACCAGTACCTAAATCCTTTAAAAACTCAATATACCTGGCTTGGTACTTGCCAGCAGCTGCAAGGGTTTGACTAGGAGTTTCTCTCCACTGAATATTACACAAAAATTATATAATTTACTTGAATGTCTAACTTCTGAGGACCAGAATGCAGCATGCAACTGGTTCAAAATAAAGAGTAGTCTTTTCTATGAATCTGTAAGTACTAAAAGTGTCTTACTGGTGATTCTGCCATCAGTCGATCCACGTCGTGTTGCGTCCGTTTTTTGCCTCCTCCCACGGTCCGACAACAGCGAAGATGTTGAAGACATTGCCTGCACAGAGTTAAAAAGAATGACATCTGTAGAACGAATAATATTGCAAAGAACAACACATATTATGCGCAAATATGAGGTTTCAGAATTGCATGCACCCCATCCCTTCCACACATCCATTTCCTGAAAAACAAGCACTGATATGCATCAACAATATTTAAACAAGCTCAACCACTAGTGCGACATGGTGGCGGACCGGTAACGCGTCCGCTCATGGAGTGGGAGGTTGCGGGTTCGACTCCCGGTAATGACCTTGGGCAAGTTGTTTACGCACACGTGCCTCTGTCACCAAGCAGTATAATTTGGTACCGGCGTAAGCCGGGAAGTAAACAGCAAGTCCTGCGATACACTGGCCCCGTGTCCAGGACCTTGGGATTCGTCCATTGCTGGCTCAGGGCTATGGAAAAGGAGATGAGCGCCTCCCTATGTTCCTCATGGAACGGGATAGGACTTAACTTTTTTACAACCACTAGTGATCACATAATGCTGACCTCTCAACAATTCCAGATGCTTTTCAGTTTAAAACTACCATGCCAGGTGGCTGCCTCATTCGCTTTCTCAACACAGTTTACTCCCTCCTTCCTTGCCTCATTCAGTTGATTCAGCACTCATAAAGGACTTCCTGACGTAGCATTATAATAATTCCAGGTCATGAATTACAACAAGACATATAGGAAAAAATATGTGAGTAAATTATATACTCCATATAATTGCATCCTCCACGATAAACTGTCTTTTTCGCATTACTGCATAAGGTCGTCATAAAGAGGTCCAGCTATATTAAATCAAATCTGTGATCCATGCGTTCAGATTATGTTGTATGATCAGTTAAATATTAATGACAAAGGTCATATACATAATCCATTCATTAGCATGCCTTTAATATAGAACCACCTCAAAGGTGCCTCTGCAAGGTCAACAGTGCAATCACACCCACAATCCCACATTAATCAATTGACCTGACTGACACAGGTCTATTCTAACCTCCTACACTGTACTAATACTCATTGACTGATGCCGACAGGATAGTGGGCTGATCATCAGGTGTTGTGGTGTTCATGGAGAGCTGGACAGCCAAGCACCAACCAGATCACTTGATCAAACTTAACTGCTACTTGCCAGTGACACATTGATTCCACTCTTTAACCTTGCAGGGGACAAGTTCCTGCTCCACCAATCAATAACCGTGTTCTAGGGCTTGCCAACAAGACTCAAAAATGTTGTCTGTTATGTAAACTGATAGTACTATCTTATCTCCAGCACATCCAAGATTGTTCCTAGAAACTTCAACTCTAGCAGATCGTCTATGCCCAATTGCACACACACACAAACAAAATGCCAAACTAAGAAATGATTACATAATACATAATTAATGAATGTACACAGAGTCTGATTATTTATTCATTCATTAAATGCATTTGAATAGCGACTCTTCAAGGGGGCTACTCAGAGGCGCTCCCAACCTCAGCACGGCCAAATAAAACTAGTATTAGTGCCCATATTTGCTCTGCCAGCATCATCACAAAATGATTAAATTAAGAACATGGATTAGATAAGCACAGGCAAGCCTAAATGCAAATGAAAGTTTAAAAAACCTGAATTGATAACTAACCCCATTCAGTCTGTATAATAGCTTGAATCTCAACAGATGTGGCTGATCTAATACATGGCTTCCTGAAAGTGATCCAAGTCTATTCAAAGAGCTCTTAACAAGCCAATGAGATGGATAAGTAGGATGTCCAGGCTCTATTCACTCCATTCATAAAAGATCAACTAACACCTGTCCCACATTCAGGTAACACAATAAGAGGAGTCTGCCAGACAAGACCACCCAGCAAAACCCCCTCAATCAGTCAGCCATGTCCAATTCAGCACTCATCCGAATATTATGACCCATTCATAGACAGTGAACTAACTCTACAAAGACCTTCAACAGCCTAAGTCACCAAGGAGATGATTGACTGACAGACAGAAGGAGAAATAGCCAAGGCTAGGGAGTTCCCATTTGTGACATCAACCTCCCCTCCGCCCCCCTCCCACAAGGTTCCACCAATAAAAAACCTTACTGAAATCCAATATCACTGTTCAGTAATAAAATGACCTTTCCATATATGACTGCTAATAAATCCATGATCTGAATATAGCACATAGATTCCTCTATCAAGTCTGTTGGATTATTATTATCAGAGGGATTTTATGGTGAAGACGTCTCCTACCAGCATCAGTGTACTTTCCTGGTGTGATGAGAAAGTTTTATGGAACCAATTTCAGATGAGTCGTAAAATTCAAATAATCTAATTGCTTAGAACTGAGTTT
This sequence comes from Lumbricus rubellus, assembly GCA_945859605.1. NCBI lineage: Eukaryota > Metazoa > Annelida > Clitellata > Crassiclitellata > Lumbricidae > Lumbricus > Lumbricus rubellus. The sequence goes on along the minus strand of OX243815.1, from coordinate 30,088,830 downwards.
GTCATGATTTTCAAAGCAATCAGGCAAATATCAGACTTAGAAGGCAAATTTAATAACAAATATATTTAAGTAACCAATAAAGCTGGTTACATGAAGAACAGAACTTTAAAAATAAGCAGAAATGCAACGTTGATCAATGATATGATACAAAGATAGTGGCAATGGTTGGTAAAACCATCGAAAAACTGTCCTACGAAAGCAAATGCTTGGAGCCTTCCAATATCTGTACATAAATAATTTAAAGGGACATCTATGCAGCAAAACTCTACGGAAACTCTTCAAAGAAATTAAGGCTTTATTAACTTTATTTGAAAGTCAATAATTAATTTGTGACTTAGCAACTATAGCATACTAAACGAAGAATCTAAAGAATGCAAAAATACAGCATCACAATGAAAGCTAAACTGCTCTTGAAGTTTAGAAGGGAGTAAGACGATTGTTAACAAAAGGTAAGATTTTGCTATTTTGCTATTTTCAATAAATCTAAACAATAGGACCAAACACAAACACATTGACCTGCCCCTCAAGTTTTAACATTACACTAAACTCTGTAGACCTGTATTATAGCAAAGATATAGCAATGAATCTGTTGACTCAGTTATTCATTTAAAGCACCCTGCATAGTAGAGATATAGTCATGGACCTGTTTATTCCGGATTCTGAAATGGCACCGGAATAGACAAAACAGCCTGACCAAAGCACCTAAGGGTTAGTAAGAGTACTATATCTGTTTACTGTTTTAACTTGCATGGCTCTCATTTTGGCATTGGGCTTTTCCAGGACAAACAGTTTCTGCTATATAATAAGACAATGGCAAGTACCCAGGGAAGAATATCAAACCAAAAGCAAGAACACAATCACATCATAAGAGATTTTCAGTAATGCCAAGAAGACCATGTATTTAGTAACCCCTATTACGAAGACCTTGTCTACTGCACAGGACAATGAGGACATTGACCGAAGATACACCAAAACAAAGATGTAATCAGGTCAATATTCATTAGACCACTGTATGCATAATTGTATATGGACATTTATATAGCGCCTTACAATAACCTCATGAAGGCGCTTAACGTAGCTACCCGACAGCTCCAAACAAGTGCGCCCCAAGAGACCTCGAGAATATCTCACGAGACACAGGCAGTGCAGCATCATGAATTTTCAAAGGAAGACGGTTCCAGCACGAAGGTCCAACACATACATGAGAAGGCTCAGTGGACCCGCATCGATGCACAAGAGCAAGGGACCACCAAGTCCCCACGAGTCACAGAGCTCAAGGATCGACGACCTGGTTGGCTGGTGACAGTTCTGAACACAGAGCTCCCTAATGTACTCTGAGGCCAGATCAATCATCATATGACTACATTTACGACAGACATGCAAGCAAAGATTTAAAATGAGAGTGAAATGACACAGCTGAGCAGGAAAATGATAAACTTCAAATGCATGTATATTTAAAGTTCTATTAATTAATTAATTAATGAGCGAAAAGGCGGGACTATACTTCAATGTAAAGAAAACAAAAGTTATGACAACTGCAACATACAAAAACTTTGAGGTGGATGGAGAAATGATAGAGGTAGTATCGAGCTTCACATTCCTGGGATCTATGATAGAGAAGGAGGGAAGAATTGATATGGAAATAAGGAGGAGGGTAATAATGGGGAAAACGACAATGAACGGTCTGGAAAAGATTTGGAAGGATAAATACGTGAGCAGGGAAACAAAGAAAAGACTGGTAAAAGCACTGATCTTCCCAGTGGTCCTATATGGATGCGAGACATGGACAAAGACACGGGATATGGAAAAGAAAATCAACGCGTGTGAGATGTGGATTTGGAGAAAGATGCTAAGGATTTCATGGACGGAGAAGAGAACTAACGAATCGGTGCGCGAGGAGCTTGGAATAGAGAGGGAGGAGACACTGCAGCAAACAGCAACTTGGAGAAAATTGAGCTACTTTGGCCATGTGATGAGATCTAACGGTCTGGAAAAGGAGCTGATGACGGCATGCGGTGAGGGAAGGAGAAGATGCGGAAGACCTAGGAAGAAATGGTTTGATGAGGTACAGGAAAAGTCTGGCATGAGACTGGAGGAACTAAGAGAGGCGACTAGAGAGAGGAGACGTTGGAGAGAATACACCAAGGCTTTCGCCAGAGCTCCAGAAGCTGACGGCACCAGGTGACCAGGTGAATGAGCACCCTGTTATCCCTCGTCAAATACCTATTGGCCTTTCTACTTCTACTTAATTTCTTTCTCTTCTCAAGACTGTCTTATTCGACCGGGGTTGGACTGGGAGCACTCCTGAGTAGTAACCTTGAAGGCGCGCTATATCAAATTTTCAGTAAATAAATAAATAAAAATAATTGTTAGAAGGTGCAACTTAAGACATATCATCATGTGGAAACCTATGCATTTTGGTACAAAACGGTTTTAACAAAGAAATATAAGTTCTCTTCAATTTAAATAGACTGACATTAGTATAAAGCATTTAAATCTGTACAATACCATGCTCGACGTGCAGTCTTCAAGACGGACAGTGGCATTCCTCCAGACATTTCCGTCTGCCGCCGAGTCAGCAGCGCATACGGCTCCTCTACGTGGAGACGCGCAGAAGTGCAGCCCATCCTTCTTCAGTCGTCCAAGTTTAACCAGCTTCAAGCAACAGTCCCGCAGCTCTTTCCTCAGATTCAAGTCACCAGCCAACTCCAACGTGTATTTCCTCTTCAGCTGGGACTCGAGTACTTCAAGCGAGCACCGCTCAAGCCCGCCTACGACCGAGACGACAACGTCGAGGAATTCACGACTCGGAAGAACGTGGAGCACAGGAAGCAAGTTCTTCGGCGACTTTGCTACGCCTGCAGGAAGAAGTTTATACGAACAGAGATCGTTCGTAACGATTTTAAGGATGTGACCGTCTTTAGCCGCCTTTTCCAGTTCAACTGCGACGGCAGCCACGCTCAGATCCGGATCGAGCTGACGCAGAACGCGATGGATCCTTTCAGCGCTCGGTCTCTGCTTCTGCAGTCGAACCTTTTCAATGGCGTTAAGCAGGTGGGTCGACACGCCAGATCCCGATTCCAGAAATTGCTTTTCAGTCGGCATCTCTCGTTAATACTATTACGTTGGCTATAATAAAAATCATAAAGCATCTGTACAATGCAGCCTAATAAACTTGACAAATAGTAATCCCAAATATTGTGATCCTTTTTACATAAACAACATGGTTGCCAATGCCAACGACTTATCTAAAATAGAATGCTGCGACCTATCAGCCATGTCCCATGATGCAATCTGCTCAGTATGTGAGTAATCAATGCGAGATCTAAGTAAAAAGGTTATGTCACTAATTATAAATGGGGAAGGGAAATATGCAGTGAATACTCATAAATGGAAAGTTCAAAATGAAAAAAACATGCGCTTTGTAAGCTGATTAGTTATTAATTTGAACACTTATAAATTCCTTCCATTAAAATTCATTAGGTTTTAATTGTCAGACCATAAGAACAACATTACATTATGGGATGCAGCTTACAGGTTGCAGTGCTCTACTGTAGCTATTCATTGGGCAGCCATATTGTTTAAATGGACAGAACCACAGTCTTCAGGATTCTGCAGAGATAATAATTGGAATAACAAATTCTCCACTGTTCTTATTATGTTACTTAATGTAGTTCTAGAAAATAACTAAGCCACACTAGAAGCTACTTGCAATACTCTTCTTTCTAGGCTGACCAATTTGCCACACTTTATTGGGTCAACGTTACAATGACATAGAAGTCTGCAACTGAATTAAAAAACTTGGGATGCATGGTATTTAAGAATCAGCAGCAGAGATTTGCATAATAAAGATACGAGCCTTCGTGGTAAACACTTAAGTAAGATTGAACCGAATGCAAAAAATACAATCCAAACGTGTAAAATCACAAAATCATTACAATAATGGCAAAAAGAAAGCTTGAGGTATTCAATCGCTGTAGACGGAAGACCAAAAACTGCCATAAATATAATGCAAAATATAGCAGTGAGATTGATCAAAGAGACAGCTTGAAGTAGCCAAAATTGAAATGTCGCAGAAAATTTTAACTTCTTCATGTAAAGACAGCTAACCCTACTATTTAAAAATATCACTCGAGACCTGCATCCACGGCAGGCCGCATGGGAGAGAGCGACCACAAACGATTTCATGGTTGGCGCTACAAAAAGTGAAAACCTAATATCAAATCGTGGTGCACACCAAACCTCACAGTTAAGTGTGTGTGCCAATTTTAAACCTCTATTTAATGTTAAATTTAAAATAAGTGTAAACGACATACCGAAAAATCAGTTCGCTACAATACACCCAATATGATTTTATGTTACCAACAAAATATTACAGGAAAACATTGTACGACATTTGCAAATTAATGCATTTCATCGGTTCAGTCATTAATAATCAACAACTAAGATGGCGGGTGTCTATGGAAAGCCGTTGGCTTCGATGAATTTAACCAAAGACTTCACTGGAAATTACGAAGCACGCTTTAACTTTTCATCGAGCCTAGTTAATTTTATATTAATACATGCATACTTCGCGAACGGTCATATTTCATTCGATTCTACAAAACCTTGAGCGTAATAAGTTAAATACTTTTTTCTTTTAAAATTGCAATTTAGCCTAATATCAGAAGAACTTCCGCAGCGCCATAAATATAAAACTCTAAAGGCGCATCCTCGCATTAATCGACGGTCAAGGACGCCGCTCAGCAAAATCGTGGTGCAAACCAAATAAAACCCTCACAGGCTACAGTGCAAAATCTGATTGAAAGCCAAGAAGTCAAAAACGCTGCCTCGATTAGTTCAAAAACAGGTTGAAGATGTAGCCTATAGTCCGTAGGCCTATAATGCTCAGAAAATTATAAGTCTGTTTAAATTGCGCCGGTGTCAGCTTAATTACATGAATTAAACTAATATACATATATATTACCACAGAATAGATAAAGCTTTATCTATTCTGTGATATTACCGAACAATACAATACCTAGGCATAAAAGGAGTTGCTCAATAGAAAAAGGTCCGGTCTATTGTGGTATCTATACACCGACTATTGCTCGTAAACCTCCGCCAGTTAAGAACTATGTTTGGTCGCCATTTTGAATTGGTTGTACTGTCGGATGTCATTTTATGCTTTTGGAAAATTGCCGATAAGTTCACAGCAGAAGACACAAAATTAACAGAAAATGGCTCTGAAACGAATAAATAAGGTAGATGTCGGCTTCGTTAATATTGTATAAATTATTTGTTAGGAAATTGTGAGCGATTTACGGTGAATTTGTACGTTTTCTGTTCCATTAATAGTGATAGTGCAAGGCTTGAGAGACTGTCGGTTTGTATTTTGGTATTTATAGAAATGACGTCGTCATTTCTCAGGTACCTTGCCAAATATAGTAAAATTGGACCACAGAATATATATTTGAGGAACCTAACTACATTTTTAATGTGCGGTTTGGTTATGTAGTCTGTAATGTGTAAGGAGTGCTAGACGTGAATTAGTCACCGACCAAGACTCGTCTATTGAAGCATGGCTAATTGAACTTCGCTGATTCACGTTGTTTTCGGATAAGGAAAGAGACATTGACCTAATATTGTTACTCCACCACAGTTCAAGTTATCTATAGTGAAACTGATTTAATGTTTACAAGCATCGCCTCTTTGTTATACGGTCATAACAACGTAGTACTGGAACTAGTTGATACCAGACAGCAAACTGGATTTGTCTCCTTAAGTTACAAGTAGTTGAGTTACAGGAGACAATGTATCAATAGCCAGTAATCATATATGATACTAGCTGAAATACCCAGCGTTATCCGGGAAATTTAAGTTTTTCGTCCCACCCTCGTCAACCCAGCCTCACCCGACTGTCAGGCGGGTTCTCCACCCCTATGGGGTTCTCAATGTTGCTCAGTTAATTTTGTTTATTTATCATTTTAACGCAATATAGGATTTAATCTGTGCCCATGATTAAAGTATTGACAGATATTTTTTATTTATAAGGTTGTAGATGTTGCTATTCTTGTAATTGTTGCTACCCTGCTCTGTAGTTACTAGCATCTTGTTCATGGACTGTTCAAGACTAATAATCCCAGATTAGTAGTTAGCCTTTTTTAAGCAGGTCTACATAAAAGCCTTACACTGAATACATTTCAGTGTCATGTTTACTGTGACTGTGTTTTGGCAATGCATATGTTGTGGTAACATTCATTCATTCATTCAAGCAATTATAGCGCCTCTTAAAGGAAACTACTCAGAGGCGCTCCCGACTTGTGGTGAAGTGATGCTGCAATCTAATATAGAGGCTGCTGCATAGGCATTCATGAGCATCTTGCCTTTGTACTTGTAGACCTTGTTATATTTTGTAAAAATCAATTGTCTTTGTTGTTTCATCTAATGTGAGGTTAAAATTTTATTTAAATAGTTTCAAAAGGGTCGGATTATTATTGAAGGTGTTTATTTCTTTCACAGTTTCATCTCAATGCATTAGGCCCAAAAAAAAATATGTTGTGTTTCCGGTAACAGAGCTAAAAAAAATTGGGTAGGTAGGTCGGAAAATATTTTTATTTTGTAAAATATTTTTATGCAGTGACTATCCGAAAAAGTATACCTCACTAGTCTTTTTTGCACGCTGAAACAAAGTACGTGTTCTAAGCAAGTATAAACTGCCTATTTCCCGACTGTCTGCACCTAAAACTGCTCTAGAAACAGTCCTATTAATTTCATTTTGTTGACGTCTCTTATGTTATGTCAATACAAACGTTAAAAAAAAATTTTGAAAAAAAAATTTAAAAAATGTAAAAAAAATTTAAAAAATGTAAAAAAAATTTTTTTAAATAACATTTTAAAAAAAAAATATTTGGGTCGCGGCCGTAAAAATGGGTCGGTCGGGTTACCGGAAACACAACAATTTTTTTTTACGCCTTACAATGTCTGATTAAGAACTGATTGCTTGAAATCTGAATTAGTTTCAATCCTTGCTTGGCTGTGTTGCTCATAGCCCTGAGACTTTCTGCAATTTGTTTGCCTTATTGAGAAATATCATCTCCTCCCCGTGCTCCAGGTCAACCTCTGTTACAAACCTAAAGGACAATTCAAGTATTGCAAAGAAGCTGAGAATGTTGACTCACAAGAAACCTGTAGAATAGATGCTTGCTCTAAGTGCTGCTCTACGCCAATTTAATTTGAATTTTGTGGCTTGCTGGACTTCTCTGTTTTCAATGCCTCGGCCATTTTTATGTTTGTAGTACTCTGAAAAATTCATTATTCTATTCAGTCTTTATCACCCTCAGAAGAAATCAGATTGGAGCATATTATTGTTTTTTTGCTATAATTGTTTTATCTAAAATTATGTGCTAGCCTCAAGTTGAACATATGATGGACTCCAATTTCAGAAGACATGAATATTGAAGTTTGCATATTATTGCAAGTCAGCATGAATGGCCCCAGAATTTTTTTCTGCGGTTCCTATTATTGTGACTTATATTCATGAGCATGTTTGATGTTCTAATTTTTAACAATGTAATGAAACTTGAAGTACTGTTAATAATATGTGTGACTGTCGTTTTTCTGTAGGAGTTACAAGACATGTCTAAGGATCCTCCAGCTGGTTGTTCGGCAGGACCCGTTGGTGACGACTGTAAGCAAAAATGCTCTCAGATATACGTTGTTTGCAGTGTATACAGAGTACTTGTATTTCGTGATTGTTCACATTGTTGAGTTGCTGCTATCTATCAATTATCAGTCATTGCTGCTAATTATCAGTTATTGCATGGATTGTTCATTCCACTTGCCAATGGATTGTCTGCCCTTTGTGCTGATTAATTGTTATGATGATGACTCATTGACTGACTTGTTTCGCTTGCATTTTCTTTTTGTAGCGTTAGTTGATTCTTTATTGTTATATGTTATAGCTCTTTGGGTTTCATTTTAAGGGAGCTGTGATACAATTGGTAATAGATTCTATATCAGTTTGGTGGTTTTAATTAAAATTTATTATGTTTCTAGTTTAAAATTAGTGTTTATTAGTGCAATTTATTAGGTCCTTGTGATAGTGAAAGTAGCAGGTTGATTGTATAATGTATATTTCTTGTCGGTATTAATGTCGTGCATCTTGTTGGGCTGCGGATGTGTTTAATTGTGATTTTTTTTCTTTTTCAGTATTTCACTGGCAAGCAACCATAATGGGACCAGTAAGTTCTTATTTTATGTTATAATTAGAATTTTATTTTGACATACAATTTCGCATGAAAATATCTATGGAATGAATATGGGCAATTTTATAATGGGGAGAGGGGAGGGAGAGGATCTATTCACAGTTATGCAACAAACATTCTTGAAGGTGGTGATTTTGGAACATGTCCCAAATTGATAAAGTTTCATTTCCAGTGGTTATCATCTTTGTCACTGGATTCAGTGTCATTGTTTTCTGCACCCAAAATATGATCATCCAGTCGTAGCTCGTATATTTAGTTTAGACACCTTGTAGTTTTAAATATGATCGAGCAGAAGTCGGACGCTCTAGAAATGTTCTCTTTGATTTCTGACGTCATGGCTGTTCTATTAATTATGAGACTACATTTCTTTTGAATCATATGAGCAAATGCATGTGTCAATTTGACCATTAGGAATTTGAATTAAATTGCACAGCATGGCATTTTCTGTATTTAACTCGTTGAACTGTGTGTTGTTTTCAGCCCGACAGTCCCTACCAGGGTGGCGTATTTTTCTTGACGATTCACTTTCCAACAGACTACCCGTTCAAACCTCCGAAGGTATGCACCACGTGTGATTCTCTGCTTATTCATTCGGACATTTAAATAGCACCCATTCAAGTAAAAAACTACTCAGAGGCGCTCCCGACTCCAGCGCTACCAAAAAGAACAGTTTTAAGTTTAGTTAGAAACGATCCTGGTAGAGTCCCAGGGTGTAGGCGCAGCTCGAAAGGAAGGCTATTCCAGACCACCGGACCAACCACAGAATAGGCTCGATTCTTCATGGCTTATGCTGATACTAATGGAACACTCTTGTTTTTGCACTTTGTACGTATCTGCAACCCAATGCACCATCATATTGAGGTAAAGCAGTTGCATCTTAATCCAGAGTAGATGATGGTGGTCCAACTCCTGAGTCTGTGAAAGAACGTGCTTCTGCAGTCTTGGAAACAGATTGTAACGGTCAATGTCAAGCTTGAATTTCGGATTAGGGGACTGTGTCCTTTACTATTTTGAACAACTCTTGTAACAGTGTGGTAGAATTTGCTTTAACGTTGCATATTGCTTTATGATTTTTTCAGCTATTTTAGTTTTAATGTGCAGTCATTATTATCACAAAATCTTAAGCATTTGCACAATGGCAACACTACAGCAGGGCCATGCCCTCTTAAATAGGGCTGTGCTCTGGTCGTTGCCCTGCCATATGGCTGCCAGAAGTTGAACCGGTGACAATTTATTTGAGCATAGATTGCTGTTGAACTGGTTGCTTGTATGGATGCCCTGGTTGCAAAATAGTTTGTGCAGCCTCTTCATTTGCAGTGCACTTATGACCTTAATCCCTTTAGCGGCAACCCCGATTATAATCGTCGATTTTGTATGTATACGATTATTAGCCGGTCGGCCGCTAAAGGGGTTAATTTATGTAGAATCGGATGTATGCTTGAATATCTCACTTATTAAGTACTTCTCTTGTATGTAGAAGACTTTTATTGTGGTTTTTAAATCTGTGATGTGTATTGTGTAAGTTTTGGTATAGCTTTGCACACATAGTTGATAGATGCATGTAACAGAGAAGTGCAATTGTTTTGCTACACTTTGGTCTCCAAGGAATCAGTTTAATTGTTGTATCACAAGTTGAAGTTTCTTTTGTTATGTGTTGTGCTTTGTTTAGCAAAATTCTAAGTGGTCTTTGTCTTCTATTTTTCTTTGGTATTTCTTGAACGCTTTCTAGCATAGTTTAAAAATTATTCTGTTAATGAACGTTCATATGATTTTATTTTCTACAGCTTGCCTTCACTACAAGAATCTATCACCCAAATATAAACAGTAACGGCAGTATCTGTTTGGATATACTGAGGTCACAATGGTCTCCAGCGCTAACGATTAGTAAAGGTACGTTTACAGCAGGAAATTCAGAGAAGCAACTGTGAATTGGGTACATGTCAGTGACTTAAATGGTTAGAACTTGTGACTAGTGTGGAATATTGGTGGAATGCTATATAAATCTATGTGTTTGATTGATCTGCTTGATTGATATGCTTGATTGGTGGATTGATGAGATGGTTATTGGACTGTTTGCCTTAGTCAAATACTAATGATGACCAATTTAGAACACTGCGATCCGACTAAAGTTTTTTTCGCTCTTCCACAGCTAATGCAGTTCTTTTCTTAATTTGAGCATTGAACACGCTCACTGTTTCCTATTTTATATTCAGGACAATAAATTGTATGTTTTTAGTTTTAAACTTAAGAATGAGATGTGATTCTGCAGTGCTCATTCAGGTCGAATAGTAGTTGCTTTCTTCAACTAGTCCTATGTAAATGAGGTTAGTTAGTGTGTAACAGTGCTGTCTAGTGTCTAGCCTAAGGTGACAAGATCAGTTCCGTGAATTGTTTTAAAGGTTTGATTATACTTTGCAATTTAAAACATGTATGTATGTATATTTTGTGAGAATCATATTGATTGTAAGGGTTGGTGTTTTTTTAGTTCTGCTCTCCATCTGCTCGCTGTTAACCGATCCAAATCCAGATGATCCATTAGTCCCAGAAATTGCGAGAATGTACAAGACGGACAAGGAGCGGTATAACCAGATGGCAAAAGACTGGACTCACAAATACGCCATGTAACGCTGCCACGCACGGCGGTCCACACCTCGCCACGTCGTGTGCCCGTGAAACGTAACAATGTAACTCTTGACAACGGCGTTGATTGCTTCTACTTCTTGCACAAACTCAGTTACGTTTTTTATATAATAAGTCTTCTTCGCTGTTTTCAACATTGTGATCAGTCTCCATTTAGTAACAGAAGATTCGGGATTTAAAACAGTTTTTGACAATTTCAGTCCATTTCATGTTTCTATTATTTTTGCTTTAAGTTGACGCTTTGCGTGCTAGGAATTTCGTACACCGGCCAGAAATTTAGGAAAAGGAAATTGAGTATGGCTGCGGTTCAAGTGAATTGACCGACTGAAATGGATTCCGCTGCATATTCCAGAACAACCGACGTCATGTCCGCTGCGGGTGTATGTGGTAGTGCTGATTAAAACCTGGCGTTTCCTGTGAAAACCATGAGATGTTGTTTTGTGTGTGTTTCTTTCTCAGCATTAAACTTTGATTTCTCTTCATTTTTTTCTGTTGAATTTGTTTCGAGACGTTTGCAAACTTTGCACAATGCTCCTTTCTGAAGCGTCGATAAGTTCAATTTTAAGATTTGTTTCACTGTAACTTATATTTTTGCTGTTTTGTACTTTCTGGTTAATACGTACGTATCACAAGATGTTAACATGCAGAATTATAAGGTAAATTTATGTTTGCACGATTCATTTTGAAGCTTGGTTCTAGGGTGTTTTTTTTACTGAAGCAATGTAAGTCAAACAACTCCTATTGATCTGAATTTAACACAGGTCTAAAGTTGTATACTTGCTGGTTGCCCAAACTCATTGCTTGACTGCATTGCTGGCCTGAAAAGTGCCTTGCTTGCCACACATAAGTTCCATAGACATTATTTCATACCACTTTTAGTAATAAAGGTTGGCTTAAGATGCTTTAAGAAAAATAGTCAGTAGATAGTGCGTGCTCCCATAATTTTTGGGATGTGATAACTTGATAAAGTCTGTGATATTCGGCCTAATGAGTCAACTAATTTGTGCACCACATCAAGAGCCATGTGAGAGTTCAAGTGCTTGTTGGCCATGTTTGGCTAATATCTTTTGAAACGTCTATCCCCACTTTATTGGGGGGGGGGGGCTGAGCCACGTTTAGGGGGGCTTAGCCCCCCTGGCGCCGCCACCGATAACTCCATTGGACTATTCAGTACTGATAAAAAAGTGTTTTATGATTCAATATATATAGGCCTATATATGATTATAATTACAATAAAAATATCTTTATGTATCGAGTTCAGCAGCTCCGTTCTCCTGTTCCTGAGTTATTCTAATGAATAAATGCAGACATGAATATAATAGTAGCCTATATAAGCTGACTTTTCAGCACCATAAGCAGTTTCCCAAGATGGTCCTGAATTGCTGACCAGGACATACTTTCTGAAATCATATTTAATGGTACACAAACCTACCGGTACCAAGAACTAATAAACTAGTCTACATGTACCCGTACCGTACCAAATTCAGGAAGCCATGTGTAGTAATGATGTTTTTAGGTTTTACTATAATTATATGTTCAAATAATAGGACCAAACATTTTGAAATTTTACAGTTTAACATTTGTAGGATGCCACTGGTGAGAAGTCATTCAGTTGTACAAAAGTAGTATTTGTACAAATATTAGCAGTAAGTTATTCTCATTTTAGCAGGATTGTGTTATATATTATAATACTAAATAATAACATTATAACCATTAACCATATAATAATTAATAATTTTACAGTATATTATAACAGTTCATGTAATACGATGATGTAAACAGCAACTAAAACCATTATCATTTTGTCAAATTTTCTGGAGGGGATGTCATATCTGTTTTTAGTTGTGAAAAATAGTGTTTATACAAATATATACAGTAAGTTACACTCATTGCAACATTTGAAAACTGGTCTGTTGGTCTGGAGCACGTCTGAGTAGTTTCCTTGAAGAGGTGTTATATAAATACTTAAATGAATGAATGTACTGGGCATGTGCACTAATTATGTATGCATGTCACTCAAATATTTATGCAAATCACATATGCGTGCAATTTTTATTAGATGGACAATATTGTAGACAAAATATATAAACCGACTATACTCCTCTTGGAAGTCATATAATTATACAATGTTCAAAAACAGGCTTTTGGCAAATAAATTTATAAAGGAAGAGGTCCACACCACATAACATCTTGAGTGTACTAAAACTTGCTGTTAAGTCAATAAACAGCTTATTGTGCAAAAGGATAAGTTTACAAGGAGTTAATGTAAAACAGGTGTAAAAGTATTAATGTGAAAGAATAACTGTAAAAGTATTAATGTAAAAAATAAGTGTAAAAATTAAGTGTAAAAGGATCAATGTAAAAATATTAATGTAAAAGAATGTGTAAAAGTACTAATGTAAAAAACAAGAGTATATGAATAAATGTAGAAAATAAGTGTAAATGTATTAATGTAAAAAAATAAGTGTAAAAGTATTTATGTAAAAATAAGTGTGAAAGTATTAATGTAAAAATACAAGTGTAAATGAATAAATGTAAAAAATAAGTGTAAAAAGATTAATGTAAGAAAATAAGTGTAAAAGGATCAATGTAAAAGTATTAATGTAAAAAAATAAGTGTAAAAATTAAGTGTAAAAGGATCAATGTAAAAATATTAATGTAAAAGAATGTGTAAAAGTATTAATGTAAAAAAGTGTAAAAGTACTAGTGTAAAAAACAAGAGTATATGAATAAATGTAGAAAATAAGTGTAAATGTATTAATGTAAAAAAATAAGTGTAAAAGTATTTATGTAAAAATAAGTGTGAAAGTATTAATGTAAAAAAACAAGTGTAAATGAATAAATGTAAAAAATAAGTGTAAAAATATTAATGTAAGAAAATAAGTGTAAAAGGATCAATGTAAAAGTATTAATGTAAAAGAATGTGTAAAAATATTAATGTAAAAAATAAGTGTAAAAGTATAAATGTAAAAACTAAGTCTAAAAGTATTAATGTAAAAAACAAGTGTAAATGAATAAGTGTAAAAAAAGTGTAAAAGGATAAATGTAAAAAGTAAGTGTAAAAGTATTCATGTAAAAAAATAAGTGTAAAAGTATTCATGTAAAAAAATAAGTGTAAAGGTATTGATGTAAAAAGTGTAGAAGTATTCATGTAAAAAAGAAGAGTATATAAATAAATGTAAAAAATAAGTGTAAATGTGTTAATGTAAAAAAAGTGTAAAATTATTAATGTAAAATAAGTGTAAAAATATTAACGTAAAAAATAAGTGTAAAAGTATTCATGTAAAAAACAAGTGTAAAAGTATTCATGTAAAAAAAGTGTAAAAGGATCAATGTAAAAGTATTAATGTAAAAGAATGTGTAAACTATTAATGTAAAAATAAGTGTAAAAGTGTTAATGTAAAAAACAAGTGTAAATGAATAAATGTAAAAAATAAGTGTAAAAATATTAATGTAAAAAAATAAGTGTAAAAGGATCAATGTAAAAGTATTAAGGTAAAGAATGTGTAAAAATATTAAGGTAAAAAATAAGTGTAAAATTATTAATGTAAAAACAAGTGTAAATGAATAAGTGTAGAAAATAATTGTAGAAGTATTAATGTAAAAAAGTGTAAAGTATTAATGTAAAAAACAAGTGTAAATGAATAAATGTAAAAAATAAGTATAAAAGTATTCATGTAAAAAATAAGTATAGAAGTACTATTGTAAAAGAATAGGTGTAAAGGGATCAATGTAAAAGTATTAATGTAAAAGAATGTGTAAAAATATTAAGGTAAAAAATAAGTGTAAAAGTATTAATGTAAAAACAAGTGTAAACGAATAAGTGTAGAAAATAATTGTAGAAGTATTAATGTAAAAAAGTGTAAAAGTATTAATGTAAAAAACAAGTGTAAATGAATAAATGTAAAAAATAAGTATAAAAGTATTCATGTAAAAAATAAGTATAGAAGTACTATTGTAAAAGAATAGGTGTAAAGGGATCAATGTAAAAGTATTAATGTAAAAGAATGTGTAAAAATATTCATGTAAAAAATAGGTGTAAAAGTATTAATGTAAAAAAACAAGTGTAAATGAATAAATGTAAAAAAATAAGTGTAAAAGTATTAATGTAAAAAAGGTGTAAAAGTATCAATGTAAAAGAATAAGTGTAAAAGAATAAATGTAAGAAATAAGTGTAAAAGTATTAATGTAAAAAATAAGTCTAAAAGTATCAATATAAAAAATAAATGTAAAAGGATTAATTAAAAAAGTGTAAAAGTATTTATGTAAAAAAAGTGTAAAAGTATTAATGTAAAAATAAGTGTAAAAGGATAAATGTAAAAAATGTAAAAGTATTAATGTAAAAAAGTGTAAAAGTATCAATGTAAACGAATAAGTGTAAAAGGATCAATGTAAAAATGTAAAATGAGGGTAATGATTATTGTTCTTTTATCAGATAGAAGGGCTTCCTTTTTAGCAGTGTTCAGGTTGTCTGTGTTTCGTTCTTTTTCCTGCAGGTTCTTTGCATTCTCAATAATCGTTCTTTTTCATCAGACACCATGGTTCTTTGTGCAGTCTTTCGTTCTCCTGTTAGCGAATGGCTGGTTCTTTTGAGCAGACGATCATTCGCTTTGACAAACGCAAATTGCGATGATGTCGTCTGCAAAAAAATAATTCGAACAGACTGAATTTCTCTCGCGCGTAGCTGACATAATCTGAAATTGAGTTTAACTGATAGTATTATAGGGTATCAAAATAGGGTATGACAAATATCATTATCCAGGCTCAAGTAGGCCTATTAGATTAGAAGCAGGTTAAGCTGAGGATATAATTATTAAGAGCTTAGCTGCAGCTAGCGGACTTTCAAAACTTGAACGATTTCGTCGATTTAATTGGACGATACACATGGTTTGGTTTACGGAAGAGGCTGATGAACTGGCTGGGGCACAATGTTGAGGGAAGACTCGATCTTGAGGGCGGTACTCGAGGGAAGAATGGAGGGAAAGAAACCACTAGGAAGACCAAGAAAGATGATGATGGACTGGTTGATGGACAGAGAAAATGGACGAGGATATAAAGAAATCAAGGAAAAATAGCACAGAGTAGACAAGAATGGTGACATTGGTGTCGTTGGAATCCTGGACCTGCCTAAGGGCAGAATACTAACAAAGAAGGTTTGTTACAGAACCTCGAATTTCACAAGGACTGACCGTTAAGTGAAAAAAACTTGAGTAATGGTCAACATAAAATGTTTTCTCACTAATCGTCTGTAGACCCACGCTCTTAAAACGGTTCGATGTCAATGTCCTTCCCGATCCATCCACCAGCTGCTCTTTCTCGGCGCTTCCGATTCCCTCCGCAGACGATACTTCGACTTGACGCAGGTGTCTCGGTGGCTACGAAGGAGATGGACATCGGCCACGGACCTCCTGATGAAGCCAACTGAAACCGCCTCGTCGATCATGACCCCCATCCGAGTCGTCGTACGTAGTCGTCAACTGTCAGCAGGAGTAGGCCTAATTATTGCACGAACCGAATGGTACGCTCTCAAGGATGAAGGATGCCGAAAGCACCGGCCGGCGTATGACATGTAGCTAGCCTCGTCATCGTCGTCTGCCCCAGTGTCGAAGCACGTCGCGGGGAGGAATTAAAAGGCTGCAGAAGCGGGAATTGCGTTGGTGAGGAAGAAGGTGTCGTCATCGTTGACAGGAATCTCTTCCGACTGTCGCTCATGACCCTCCTCCTCCTCGATCGTCAATTCCGGCATCCACCACCATCGGCAACTCGGCTTCTCCAACATCTAACACGGCGGTAGATTCAGCTCCAGCAGATCAATCGGTGACGAAGGTCTCGGTCATTACCATGCAGCTGCTTAATTGTCCGTCTCTGCAGCTTCCCGTCCGTACGCTCCACCACGGTCGGCCCGGTCTTGCTCTGCCTGGTGAGAGGCAGCGCCCGACGCAATTACTCGAAGCAATTAGGTCTATAATACTGTTCTCACATCGCAATACTAGCACATTAAGAGAATCTCTTTGAAAATTTGCTCTCAGAAATATTGCAAGCAAGTCTTTCACAAAATGACGTAATTAACAGCGCAGGCAAGACAGTTAAGGACGATGACGTCACTCGCGATATAGAAAATTAATATTTAGGCCTATTTGATTATGACGTTACCGTGTTAATTTATTCATTCATTCATTCTCATAGTTTATATAGCGCCCCTTCAAGACATGTACTCAGAAGCGCTCCCAGCTTAGCCACGGCAAAAAAGACTGAGACTTTAGATACGGTATGTAAGAAGAAAAGTTTTACTGATAGGATTAGCCTAATAAATGCAGATTGAAGGGAGGTCATTTCAGATGGAAGGCCCTATAGACAACCGAGAAAGTTCGGCGTTGCCTGGCAGTTAATTAGGTCTAAGCGAGCCCGCGCGGAATTCTAGGAGTTGCCCCTTTGTAGGCTAGCAGAGCGAAGAGACCGACGTCGGATACTGGGCGGCTGAGGTCGGCTACACCATAAGATGGAGCGCAACCAAGGATGGAGGCGCTACATCGTAGGCCTTATTAGCCTTAATGCTAAATTGTAGCAGTAGGCGATGGATTAGCACATTTATGGAAGAAGTATAGCCTAGAAGCTGAATATAATAGCCTAAGCTATGAAACCCATGCATGGGCGGAGACCTAGTGGGGACGGTCTCCCTCAATGAATGTGTTGGGGGGACGGCCCATGCATTTGTCCCTCGCCACCCCAAGAGTGTCAGGACATGGACACTGCACACATGACTAAAAAATGGTGTTATTTTCCATAGGCCTACTTCGTGGCTCAATAAATTGATTAGTTGGTTGATTGATTGATTGATTGATTGATTGATTGATTGATTGATTGATTGATAAGCGACGTCTCATTTGGCCCAAACGTGATCTGCACGAATCTAGGAACTTAGTAGGCCCTGTGCAATCGGAATCCGATTGGTGTTTATCGCAATATGTTACTGTTAGGCCTTTAGATAGACCGAGGCCTACGTGTCACTATCTTCCGTGACAACTGGTGCTTGGCAATTTTTTATCAATCGAGCGAATCAAGTATATAGAGTACGTAGACCTACTAAATCAAATAAATGATTATAGGCTCACGCTGTTGTCTATAGATGATAATAGATAGGCCTAGGAAGTGTACTCCCTCCCTTTTGTATAGAATTCAAATCTATAGGCCTAGCATGAAGCGAAATGCGTTGCGCAATGCCCTTGAAGACCTGCATGTAACTTCCGCTCTGCATAGGCTACCGGTATCTGCCTTTCGTAGCCTACGAGGCACCTGGCGTTTGTTTGCTCTTTCGCATGATGTTCGAGCGGAATTATTTCAACAAATCCATTTATAAGGCCACTCTTTTTAAACGAAGTATAGCCTATAGACCCACGTTAACTGTTAACATTAGACACATTTCTACAATTCGCATACTGGGCCTAACTAGGGCCTAGGGTTATGTCTACACCCGAGCTGAGAGTGTGACTTGACGGTGGCACTCATTTTTATTTTTAAGTTCTCAACGCTGTCCTATCACTTATTACGCCAGCATATACTGGAAAGGCGAGGGGCGTCCAGGCACTTCCTTTTTTGCACTTTAGGCGATCAAGAAGTCTCATTTACATACCGGCAATGTGATTGTTAGAGTCTAAAGGATCATCATCTCGTATACGTTCGTAGTGAAGGTTAAACAGATGAGTAAAGCAATGTCTATCGACAGAGACAAATATTTGACTGTATACTATAAATCAGTATATCCTAGGTCAATCAGAGGTCGATGGTCTCACCCAGGAATCATGCGAGATAGACGGTTTATTCAACAAGAACCCAAAAGCAGTTGAACTATGTCATCAGCAATCTCGAAATGGGAAGATCAAATTGGGATCATAAAGAGGATAATCGGACAAATTGGTCGGATGCTTCGGTCGTGTAGGCCTAGATCTATAAGAAAATTTCAACGCTTTTAAAATCCAAGGCATACTTGCTCTGTCTCTTACTCTGCCTGTCTGTCTGTCTCTGTATCTGTTTTGTATGTCTCTGTCTGTCTCTGTCTCAGTCTCTGCCTGTCTCGGTCTCAGTCTCAGACTCTGTCTATCTATTTATCTGTCTATATCAGCGGTTCCCAACCCGTGGCCCGCGGGCCAAAAGTGGCCCGCCATGCAGGTCTAAAAAAATGGCCCGCCAGGCCTCATAAACGGCCCTCATCTCTCGAAGAATTAACCAAATATAAGAAAAAATTGACAATTTTGTCAGGATAGAACACATGTTTATTTTATATTACAAATTATTTTATTTTGACGTCTATAAATAACATCAAACATTCTATTTTGAATCAATTATAACAATTTTATATGCTTTTTGTTAAGTAGGCCTAAATTTTAGCATCGTGGCCCTCTAATGTTTTTTAACTATGAAAAAGTGGCCCGCTTGTCCTCCAACTTAGAAAAAGTGGCCCTAAGGTCCAAAAAGGTTGGGAACCACTGGTCTATATGTTTGTTTGTTTGTCTGTCTGTCTGTCTGTCTGTCTGTCTAGGAGATCATGAACTTAGGGCGCTACTGAAGGCCATGGCTGCGAGAAGCGCTATAGAAATTACTTATTATTACATCACATTACATAGCGCAACAATGAGTACTCACATATGTATATACAATTTTACATGCATGTATATATATATAGTACATAAAAGTGGTTATTGTACAAGGTGTTCCGAAAAAACCGAACCTATACTATTGCTGCAATAATTTATGTAATAATTTGTACAGTTCAATAAAACATGGACAAACTTCAGCTTACAAGACATGAATAAGATAACTATTATTTGTTAGTTATAAATTTATAATGTGTTTTCAAAATTCTCTCATTCTGCCTCAACACACGCACAAAGACGAGCTCGCCACTGACTAATTGCTGAATCGATTACAGCTTGATCAAATTCGTTCCACACCTGTATTATACGCTGACGTAGTTCTCCTACATCGCGTACCTTTTCAAACCTTTTCTTAAATCACAGACCAGGCTTTATAGTCTGCTTGCTGACCTCTGTTACTTCAGTCGCTGTATGCGCTGTTTGAAACATTTTAAATGACTTCAAGTTTTTACTGGAATAGGGTATAGGCCTAATTATAAAGACTAGTTAAGTTTACAGTTGGGAATAAAATAGCTTTATTCTCAATAATATTTTTGCATGTTTGGTGTTAATTTCACTATTTATTGTAGAGGTTCGGTTTTTTTGGAACACCGTGTATATGTGGTCCAAGACAGGTGTCTTGTCGAACGGTTGCCAAACCATAGAATCTCAGTGGCGTGAGCCGCGTGACAGAGGGTAGGATTTTTCCATTGCTCGCTTAGCGGCCATGGGACATGTGCTTCCTTCTTTTCCCCTTTTTACATTTGTTCTGCTGTTTATTTCAGTCATATTGTTCCTCATTTCTACACACAGAAGAGTTTTGTTTTGCTGCAGTTTTTCATTTGTCTGTGATGTATACACGATGAGAGTGCATGGTCACCAGGCGAACGCTTTATAATAACCACACTAGTCAGTGTCTGCCGGACTAGACATGGGTCTATAATATACTGATGATGATGATAATAATTATCTTAATTAGTGTACGTGGGATATGTCGTTTTGAGCAAACAGACGCATTAAAACCGAGCAATACGGAGTTGCATGGTGGCGAACTTCTGATCACAGATTTGCATTTTAAAATTTGCTTTACTTCTAAAGGCTCTGCGTGATCATTGAGTTTCTTTATACGGTGGGATTTTGACTATTATACGACCAAGATACGGTATGGACCTAACGATCGTCAAGATTTTGCATTGATATGTTTTCAAAAGCATCGATCATCTGCAACTGATATAGGCCTATTATTTATAATATGTATATCGTCAAAATCCTGCAACTTATTTTTTATCCCGCTGCTTTTTATCTATTTTTTTGTTAACTATTTGTAGGACCAAGTAAAAGACCATCCATCCATCCGTCCGTCCGTCCGTCCGTCCGTCCGTCCGTCCGTCCGTCCGTCCGTCCGTCCGTCCGTCCGTCCGTCCGTCCGTCCGTCCGTCCGTCCGTCCGTCCGTCCGTCCGTCCGTCCGTCCGTCCGTCCGTCCGTCCGTCCGTCCGTCCGTCCGTCCGTCCGTCCGTCCGTCCGTCCGTCCGTCCGTCCGTCCGTCCGTCCGTCCGTCCGTCCGTCCGTCCGTCCGTCCGTCCGTCCGTCCGTCCGTATCTATCTATCTATCTATCTATCTATCTATCTATCTATCTATCTATCTATCTATCTATCTATCTATCTATCTATCTATCTATCTATCTATCTATCTATCTATCTATCTATCTATCTATCTATCTATCTATCTATCTATCTATCTATCTATCTATCTATCTATCTATCTATCTATCTATCTTTCTATCTATCTATCTATCTATTTATCTATCTATCTATCTATCTATCTATCTATCTATCTATCTATCTATCTATCTATCTATCACATCCCTCTTTCCATCCATCAACCTATCTATTCACCCATCTATCCATCTGTTTATCTACATGTAGGCTATTTCTCTAACTGTGGGCAATAGGAATGCACTTATTAAGTACTGTGTTTCAGGGGCGGATCCAGGAGGGGGCCAATCCGGCCATGCCCTCCCCCCCATTGAAAACTGCCATGGGACGTGGCGCCCCCCATTTGGTCCCCGAAATTAGCAATACGAATATGGGTACAATGGATATTGGCCCCCCCCCCCTATTCTGAAAATTGTATGGGACGTGGCCCCCCTCTCGGTTTTGAAGTTGAAGACTAAAAAAAAAAGGTCATCAACTTTTTTGGCGGATGAAATGCTATGTTTTTCCCGAAAATTTTGGCAGATGACTAAAAAAAAGGTCATCAACTTTTTTGGCGGATGAAATGTTATGATTTTCCCGAAAATTTTGGCAGATGAAAAAAACACCTTTTTCTTAGAAATTTTCTTGGTTTTTCCCAAGAGATTGGCCCCCCTAAAAACAGTTCTGGATCCGCCACTGCTGTGTTTTGCCGGAGTGAGGTTAACAAACGCATGCCTTAGTGTAGGGCCTACATCTAGACTCAACCTTGATTGTTCACAGTGTTAAAGAACAGAGGATTAATCATCGGACGACGATGGGTCGAACAGTTCGTTCCTTCTTAGAGTTGCTGCTCTGCTTCTTTTCCATCTGTTCCATCGCAAACACCTTCGACGATGCTCACCTTGATCACCTGCATGATTTGATGGAATTTCCTCGCGAACGCAATCTCTTCGGCATCATTCGGGATATTGCGGCTGTTAAACCCGACGAAGTAATGGCCGCCCTCGAGCAATTCGCCGATGCTGTGCAGTCGTACGATATAGCTGAACGTATTGTCATCACCATTGGCAACGATACGTACAACATCACGGAAACAGACTGCCCTGGTTGCACGGTACGGGAACCTGTAAATAGGGGCTAGCCTATTGGCCTCAACAGGGTCGGATTAATACGGCTCAGATTAACTAAATTGAACTGAATATTTTATTTGCTCTAAGGCAGCTATAGGGCTTCTTTTAAGGAAGTTTTGGAACTGGCACTGCACAACCCCTTCTTTCCTTCTATTTATCCTTGGTAATTTACTCCCTATCGGATGACAATGACCCTTTTAAAACTATTTTTTAACTTTACAGAAGCGCTTCTATAACTGCACAAATTCATTTAGAACTGTAAAACTGCACGCTAAAAACCCTGCTCTAAACCCTCTTTGAATAAAATTGATGACTACAGCCTATTTGCTGAGAATCCAAATTGCTGAATTGCTATATAGGCCTATTAGTTGAGCATGTCGTCGACGAAACTAGGCCTAAGTGTTGGCCTATCTCAAAATTTATCACACTTTCGAGGACCGACATGACTCGCAAATCTCGCATAGATCCAGCATCCGACCAAGCTGAATTCATAATAATATTATAACGGGGTGCGCCTTCTGGAATTTTCGACTTCAGTTTCCTTTCGCACTTTTGAATTACTGTCAATTATAATTCAATACTATACATCTATATGAGACTGACATTACTACTATAAGCAGGCTATTGCTGCTATAATTCTGGCAATTTTTTTTCAATTGGTTTACTCGAAACGCAGCAAATAAATTATTGACATAAAGAAGAAGCTTTAAAAGCAGTGTTGTTGAAAGTATCGGGCAAATGTACTTAAGTAAAAGTAAAAGTAAAGTGGATTTTAATTACTTAAGTAAAAGTAAAAGTACTCATCACAAATTTTACTTAAGTAAAAGTAAAAAGTATCCCCTTCCAATAATACTTTTAAAGTAAAAAGTAAAAGTACCGAGCCTTTCTATAACTCAATTGATTAGGCCTATTAACCTTCAAAAATACTAAATTCTTGAAATGGTTATCATTTAGTCTAGTACGCACGCTTCCGATTCGTTGTTAGCACAATGCACAGCTGAAGAGTCGTTCTGCTGCAGAAATGACAGTGCATCCAGCGTGCATCACCATCGAAAATCTATTTTTAGGCATGCAAATTTGAATAAGCTGTCTTAGCTTAGCGAAACGAACTGTTAATTAACGCTTTGAAGTAACGAACATTGTAACGAGTGTCGCATAAATTGTAACGAAGTAAAAGTACTGAAATATGGGTAAAATTTTACTTCGTTGAAAGTAAAAGTATTTTATTTTTTCGATACTTCGTTACATGTGAAAGTACTCAAACTTTTACTTAAGTACAGTAACGCGTTACTTTTACTTCGTTACTGCACAACACTGTTTAAAAGTTTCAACTAATTGATTGTTTATATTCTACTGGTACGGTAGGCCTATAGGCCTACATGCTAAGACTGGTCCTGACGACGCCTATGGGCTTTGGGTTTTGCCTAATATTGGTAGGCCTAAATTGTTGAGAGCAAGACTTCAAAACTGCATCCACAATCGCCACATCTATAGTTCATGCGAAACTTGACTACTGTAACTCTCTCTTCCTAAACATTGATATCACCCAAATTAATCGCCTCCCGGCTATCCAGAATGCCCTTGCCCGTGCTATCACTAAAACCCCCAAACGTCACCACATCACTCCTGTCCTGAAATCTCTTCACTGGCTCAAAATACCTGAACGCATCGAATACAAAGTCCTCTCACTCACTTACATTACACTTCAATCATCCCAGCCGTTCTACCTTCGTCAACTGTTCACCATCCAGCCACTTCGTTCAACACGCTCCTCATCCTCCATTACACTGCTTCGCCCTTCCATCACTTCATCACTGAAATTCGCAAACCGCTCCATAGCCATTGCCGTTCCACCTCTTTGGAACAAACTTCCGCCCGCACTTCAGCAAACTTCCGACCCATCATACGAACTCACCAAAACTCCACCGCTCGCTATCACCCCACAGGTCTTTCACTCAAAGCTGAAAACATTGCTTTTTCACAAATCCTATCCTGATTCTTACTCTTCTCCTCACATCCCTCGGCATTTCAACTCTAAACATCACCCACCTTAGCCGTCCATCTATCTGCCTGCCTGACTCTCCGGACTTGACCCGCTGCCTATCGATTTTGCTTTGATTGAGCGCCTGTGAACAAGCTGGTTCCCGTGACTTCGCTTTTGTGGGCGCTGTAGAAATCTCGAGATTACGATTACGATTACGACTAACTACAATTTGAAGACAATGATAAATTGATAATTATGGCTAATCCTAAATGAATCTATGGATTCGTTTTCGTGTTTCCAGACGTTGATATCCATATTCAAGGCGGGCGACTATGAGACAATAGAAACTGCGGTCATTGACCTCTGCCTGTCGCTTTGCGAAGTGGCCGGAATCAGAGGAGATCCTCTCTGTGCGGGAACAATCAAGCTCCAAGGACCTCACGTTAGCATGTTGACACAATGTTTCCATAATCTGCGTGTAGTGGTTGTGGTGGTTGTGGTGGTGGTGATGGTGGTGATGTGCATGGTGGTGTGATGGTGATGGTGGTTGTGTTGGTGGTAGTGGTGGTGGTGATGGTGGTCGTGGTGCATTGTGGTTGTGGCGGCGGCGGCGGCGGCGGTGGTGGTGGTGGTGGTGGTGGTGGTGGTGGTGGTGGTGGTGGTGGTAGTGGGGGTGGTGGTGTACCGTGTTGGTGGTGGTGAAGAGTCGTTATGTGAATTACAATTATGCCTATTAGGCTATATATAATTCGTTATTGCGTAAATTCAACCGTAACTTCCGTAAGTCTATTTTGCACTGCGAAAAAAGTTTCCTAAAAAAGATCAATGTGATTTATTCGTTGTTTTGTGGCGCAACTGAATAGTGACGCACAGCTCAATCACTTAATTTGTGGCAATGTGAATTTTGTCATCAGTTTTCGCTGTTTTCATTGCAGATCGCGAGGGTTGTGAAGGATCCAGACGTGAGTCCCGAACAGTTTTGCGAGTACTTCAACGCCTGCTTTCCAAGTGAAACCCGATCGTATGACCCTCAAGAGGCAGAGGCAGACATAGAATTGCGTAAAGAATCAAAGACAACGGAGACAAGAAGCGGAATATCTCGAGAGGGCGCTATAAAAGTTGTTCAGCTGACAGATATACATGTGGAGCGAAACTATTCAGTCGTAAGAGTACAATTGTAGTTCTACTCTAGAAATACTATGTACGCCTCTGAAAATTAATAGTAACAATACCATTAATGCTAATAATTAGTAGTAGTAGTAGTAGTAGTAGTAGTAGTAGTAGTAGTAGTAGTAGTAGTAGTAGTAGTAGTAGTAGTAGTAATAATAATAATAATAGTAATAATAATAATAATAATAATAATAATAATAATAATAATAATAACAATGATAATAATAATAGTAACAATAGTAAAATAAAATAATAATAGCAGCGGCAGCAGCAGTTGTATATAGTGGTAGTAATAGTAGTAGTAGTTGTAGCAGTAGTAATAGTAGTGGTAGTAGGCCTACTAGTACTAGCAGCAGCAGCAGTAACAGCAGCAGCAGTAGCAGTGGCAGACTGGCAGTAACAGCAGGAGAGTATAAAAAATAAAAACTGTCACAGTAATAAAAACAATACGGACGACAATTTTTCTCTCTTATATGTGAAATAATTTCTTCTTCGAACAAAATAATAAAAGAAGGTAATAAAATGTTGCTGCCTCGTGGCTAAACAAACGATGCGACTCGAAATCTGTCACGTAGGCCTATTGCAAATTCTAATAAAAGGGCGAAGCTGTACAAATTAAGAAATATTACGGGCTAATTAATCAAAGAGTGAATATCTTGGGGGAGAAACTACTTAACTCGTCTGCAAGCAATATATAGAATTAATTATTTTAGGCGGCCATGTTTGCATTGATTAATATTGGTTGATGAGTCGCCGATGTTTATAGGGTCGACTGGGTCGTCGTCTATAAGTATTTATGTTACAGGGCAGTTCGACGGAATGCGGTTTGCCAGTTTGCTGCTTGGAGAAGTGGGGACCAGTGAGTATCTTTGTCTATCTTTGTTTATCTTTGTCTTTCTTTGTCTATCTTTGTTTATCTTTGTCTTTCTTTGTCTATCTTTGTTTATCTTTGTCTATCTTTGTTTATCTTTGTCTATCTTTGTTTATCTTTGTCTTTCTTTGTCTATCTTTTTTTATCTTTGTCTTTCTTCGTCTATCTTTGTCTATCTTTGTCTATCTTTGTCTATCCTTGTCTATCTTTGTCTATCTTTGTCTATATTTGTCTATATTTGTCCATCTTTGTCTATATTTGTCTATATTTGTCTATCTTTGCCTTTCTTTGTCTATCTTCGTCTATCTTTGTCTATCTTTGTCTTTCTTCGTCTATCTTTTAACCTGAACCTTCAATGGCGGAGCTGATAGAGAGAGTCAGGAACAGACAGCATTGGACAAAACTTGTGCATGACGCGACGAGGATGGCTGAGGACATGACAGGACATGACAGGACAGGACAGGACAGGACAGGACATGTCAGGACATGACAGGACATGACAGGACAGGACAGGACAGGACATGACAGGACATGTCAGGACATGACAGGACAGTGACCAGAGAATTGGTATAATTATTATGACGGCATCCACGATATATGACAAAATGTCGGTTATGCTATTGACAGGGCGATGCAGGTCCTCTGGGCGACTTCAACTGCAACATTCCATCATCAACCATCGAAATCTTTATGGAGAAAGTCAAGACCTTCGAACCTGACATCGTGTTCTTCTCAGGTGACCAAACACTTATAGCAGGTCCACGGTCTTAAACTAAGGTATTCAGGTAGATATAGCTTTGTTTTCCTTCCTTTGGCGTTATCAAGTCATTCCATCACACCTGGTCTCATAAAACAGAATCACTAAATCGCACTGCATTACTTGTTTGTATGCGCACTTGCTATAGTGCCTCTTCAAGCTCTCTACTCAGATGCGCTCCCGACTGCAGAGCGGACATTGCATTGGAGTTTCACGCCAAAGCGCTGAGCAATTGCGAGTGAAGGACTTGCCCAAGGTCCTTACGCGGTGACTTGAGGTGGATTCGAACCTGCAACCTTTCGGCTGCAAGGCGACGAACTACACCACTACACCAATGCGCCCCAATGCCGCCACAATACGCTTCACTTCTTAACGCTAGGCAGCAATTTGCTACAAAGAAATGCTACAGACTATATTGTAAACTGTTGACTATACTCTACAGCGCTTTGCATTATAATGCAGGATTGCATTGCATGGTTATAACGACGAGAATCTTGATTTTTATGCGTCTGATCAGGTGACGTTCCTCCACACACCGTTTGGGATGAGACTGAGCAGTCGCAGTTGGATTGCACCATTGAACTCGTCGATATCATCGCGCGCAACCTGACCGGTTACGATGTCTTCCCAATCATTGGAAACCACGGTACTATACATGGACGTACTATTCGTTATAATTATAGGCCTACTCGTAGGCTATATATAAACTTACAGTTACATAGACCCCATAGTAGCCATTTCTTTGTAATAACCGCGTGTGCTAAATAACATCAAGTCAGGACATGTTTTATCACTCGTTGCGTGCTTATCACAAGAATTCCATATCATTCGTTATTTCACATTGCACTTACTTATAGATCGCTTGAAAACCGAAATTCCCGGGCAACGCCGGGTGCATCACCTAGTAACTTTATTAGAGACTGTATTGTGCTGAACACTGTTTATATGATTTTCTTTAAAAAAGAATGAGCATCTGTATTAAACATGGTTCAGTGATGTTTCTGTGTTCTTTTTGACAGAAACTTTCCCGACCAATTTGTTTTCAGTCGAGCATCTCGAGTATACGACGGTAAGTCTATAGCTCCTAAGCTGCGCAGTTCGCAGTGTCTGCTAACCGACCACCAATCAACAGGTGTGGGTAAAATAAATGCCAAACAGATCTCTGGTTCCCATCCTTTAAATTAAACCATTCAATATTATCGTCAATCAGCCAACGTTATCTAGGTCCATATCAGTTTTTTTATCAGTGCAACTTAAAACTTCGATAATGTGATCGAGAATTCGAGACTCGAGATAGGCCTAAAAGTTAAACTAAACATCCTTACAGGCCAATCGACTTAGGCCTATAGACCTGCTGTTGTGTTCTATCTTAAAGTTTCTTAAACATCAACCTTTAAGAATTGACTGCAGGCATCATGCGCTAGCTAACGGACAATCATGACATTCTTTCAAGTCATGAGTCCATTTATCATATTCCACGACTCAATAATCGATCGCCTGCGGACCCAAAGTGGGTGACGGACCACAGTTTGAGTAGCACTGAGTCACTGCAGACCAAGACGTGGGGCGCGGTAGTGTAGTGGGTATGTTCGTTGCCTTGCAGCCGGAAGGTTGCAGGCTCGAATCCACCTCAAGTCGCCGCGTACGGACCTTGGGCAAGTCCTTCACTCGCAATTGCTCAGCGCTTCGGCGTGAAACTCCGATTCAGTGTCTGCGCTGTTGTCGGGAGCGCCTCTGAGTAGTGAGCTTGAAGGGGCGCTATAACAAGTGCACATACAAGGCAGTATCTTTCACAAACACCCGTACAGGTTGCTCTGAAATAGTTGTTATATTATATTATATTATATTATATTATATTATATTATATTATATTATATTATATTATATTATATTATATTATATTATATTATATTATATTATATTATATTATATTATATTATATTATATTATATTATATTATATTATATTATATTATATTATATTATATTATAATATATTATTTTATATTTATTATATTATATTATATTATATTATATTATATTATATTATATTATATTATATTATATTATATTATATTTTATTATATTATATTATATTATATTATATTATATTATATTATATTATATTATATTATATTATATTATATTATATTATATTATATTATATTATATTATATTATATTATATTATATTATATTATATTATATTATATTATATTATATTATATTATATTATATTATATTATATTATATTATATTATATTATATTATATTATATTATATTATATTATATTATATTATATTATATTATATTATATTACACGGTGTCCCAATTGAACTGATACCCATTTTGTTTTGGGGATATACTTGTCAATTCTAAATGAAACTCAACAAAATTTTAGAGTATGTAAGAGGGATAAATTAGCAATGTTTTCTGAAAATTTTATCTAATTCGACAAACAGAGTCCGAAGTTATGCACATTCAAATTTGGACAAAGGAAATTGTAAGTTTCCAACATGTAAAAGATAGGAAATTATTGCTTGCAACTGCGCGCCTTACTTTCTAAAAATAATAAATATTTCCTTCATATTTTCATCATTTCCATGTTAGGAGACAATAATAAAAATGGTTTTTCAGCAAAGATGATTTAGTTTAAAAAATAAAAATTAATAAAAAAAATAACGGTGAAAAAGGTTTTAAAAGGAATTTCCTAACAGAAACTGGCCCATCGCAACCTTAGGAAACTCGCATACGCGTAACATTGACCAGTGACCACTTCAAACAGCGAAATGTGGAAGAATGAAATCGTTTTGATCAAAGGGATTGTTGACAATGCAATCAATGAATGGCGAAAGCGCCTTAGAGCATGCATTCGAGCTATAATGGAGGACATTTTGAACGTCAGCTGACTCATCTTTGAAGAACAGCGCTAACACTAATTTCCTATCTTTTACATGTTGGAAACTTAAAATTTCCGTTGCCCAAAATTAAATGTGCATAACTTCGGACTCTGTTGGCAGAATTGGATAACATTTTTAGGACACGTTGGTAATTAATCCCTCTTACAGTCTCTGAAATTTTATACAGTTTCACTTAGAATTGACAAGTGCATCGCCAAAACAAAAAGGGTATCAGTTCAATTGGGACACCGTGTATATTATAGTATAGTATATTCTATTCTATTTTATTCTATTATAATATTGTTTTCCTTTGAAGCCGTTCGTTGATGATTGGAAGAGACTGTGGCAGCCATTGATGGCCAACTTCTCGCAAGATGCAATTCAAGACTCAGGAAGCTACTCTGTCCTTCTCAGACCCGGTCTACGACTTGTCACATACAACTCCAATTACATGTACAAAATGAAATCATATTCATAACTATTAGTAACTATAATATAATTGTTAACTTTGACGAATTTCATGTTGATGCTGTTCTTGTTGTTGTTGTTGATGATGATGATGATGATGATGATGATGATGATGATGATGATGATGATGATGATGATGATGATGATGATGATGACGACGATGACGATAAAGATGACGATGACGACGACGACGATGAATACATATTTTCAAGAGTTTTAACACGGCACATGAAGCTACAAGAGCGCTTGCACGGATACAATCAACGTTACATAAGCGCGCTGTATGATACACCACTATAGAGCAATAAACTATAATATTATTTAGATCTATGTTTTTTTATTTGGCCCGTTCTGTGATTAACTTAATTTAGGTATACATTTAACTGGTACAATGTTCTAAACGATCGTCCCGATAAGGAAGTGGATGCCATGAGAAACTTCCTCACTCAGAGTCTACTGGACGCTAGAACAGCAAACGAGAAGGTAATATTAGTGAAATTTTAGTTTGAGGTAAACCGTAAATGTAACATTGAATAAATATTAGAGTCACATAAATAATATATAGCCTACAGCTATGTCGTGTTTTACTTATTATGCCTTGAAACAGACTATAGACTACTTTTGACTGTAGACTACTTTTGACTATACACTATACTTTTGACCATTTTTTGACTATAGACTATTTCTGACTATAGACTATTTTTGACGTATGAGAGGAGAAATTAAAAGTAATGTTTTATAGCTGTATAGTAGGCCCTAGTTTTGACTAAGAGTCGTCATAGATGTAGAGCCATTGTAATCCCATGCAGTATCATCAACTTCGTAGTCGTCATCGCCACCAGCGTCATCGCATACGTTGACAGTCAGACTGGTTTCAGCTGCTGCTGCTACTGCATGCTGCTGCTGATGTGCGCTGATGCTGCTGTTGGTTGTGCTGCAGGTACTTCTGATTGGCCATCATCCTCCGGGAGGAACCGATTATCTCATCACTGGATCGAGATGGTTCGAACAACTCGTCTTAGACAACAATGACATCATCGTTCTCATGACAACCGGACATACACACGTCGACGAATTCCGACTGGTATGCGCTCTATACACATACTATTTAGGGTTTATGCTAAAGGCTTATACTTGCTTATTTATAGACTATAGCACCGCCGCTCCGCCGGGTATTTTCCTTGAAAAGGTGCAATATAAACGCTTGAATGAATGAATTACAGGCTTATAATTATAATTTTATATAGTCTACGTGTGATACGTGTAGGCTATATGAGATCGCAGGCTATTCTTATTGTTATTAGTGTATCCGTTAACTGTGACTGATGAGTACTATCACATGACAGAATTGTAAATCATAGGCTCTGGTTATCAGCAAAGAAGGACTTGCTTAACGTTCTTGACTGCAATGACCGTCAATCATCTGAGAAATGGCTTGACCATTCCGCATTACAAGATTAGCGATAAACGGATAAAGTCAACCGACAGACGTCGCACTCTGCCTCACTAGCCTAGTCACTGCACAGTCTGTTGCCTCACAGACGTATACGATGTGTTGGAGAATATAAGTTGAGATGACGGTGCCTTTCTTTTAGAGGAATTATAGACCATTGTCACCATTGGCCATCCAGTGGCCGCGCTACCATGGATCGTGTCATGTCATTTGACCTGTAGATTTGATTCGTGATCTACCTTATGTCCTGACAAAAAATCTTTTTAATTTTTAATATTTTCATTACATAAAATATTAATTTCTTCGACCTGTTGAATAACTTTCAATGACCCTGCTGAAATTATAACTATTTGGCGCCGACACTGTTGCTATCTGAACATTAGTTCTTCGCATATTATTTTTAAAACTGAAACCCACGTAAAACTATTAAATGACCATCTTTGACAGATCTACGATTCTTTGTATGAACCAGCGGCTATCGTGTATGTGTCGCCATCTATCAGCGCTGGTGGAAGAAAGAATCCGTCGATGCGTATCTTCTATCTCGACCCAATCACATTCGAAGTACTCGACTACGACCATTACTTCCTTGACCTCAGACCAGCAGTCGGTAGGTG
This sequence comes from Lumbricus rubellus, assembly GCA_945859605.1. Taxonomy (NCBI): domain Eukaryota; kingdom Metazoa; phylum Annelida; class Clitellata; order Crassiclitellata; family Lumbricidae; genus Lumbricus; species Lumbricus rubellus. The sequence goes on along the minus strand of OX243815.1, from coordinate 30,056,269 downwards.
GTGCAATGGTGCATGCACCGAGGTTGGACAAAATAAGTACAGACTATGCATCTATCAGTCCCGATCCTTTGCATCAATTGGCCCCTCTCTTTGGAATACTCCGTCTCCATCTACTCGGTCTCAACTTCTAACTGGTAACCCCCTCCTCTTCATTTTCTTTCCTCAAGACTTATTTCTTCTCTCGTGGCCCTGCGCACTGGGAGCGCCTCTGAACGGTTCACCCTAGTAGAGGTGCTTTATAAATGTTTTAATACGATACGATCTATCGACGCATAATATACTATTGCTACAGAATACAGGTCAGTTGTCTTTTTGTTGTCATCTTTCTAATGTTGTCTCAGTTGCTGTTCAGATTGTTATCATTTATTTAAATATTAGTTTTGTCTTCTACTTGCATAGGCTTACTCACTTCATTCTCTTTTGCTCTATTGACCGATTAGCTCGTTATTATTAAGCTACAATCATCAGACTGTAGGCCTAGGCCTAACTGGGAGCTGTTCCTGTAGCACTGGAGTTAGAGTGTAGACGGAAGACTTTCTTCGAATTTTTCTGGTAAAAAATGCTAAGACTTTATTTTGGTGCATGTTTTATTCTCCAGCCTACTCGTTGGGGAATGCACTCGACTACACGCTTCTGATTGAGTTGCTCTATTCGGCAAAGTCGGAATACGGACTCGTCGATCTGTCAGCGCAATCCTGGCACAACCTAACGGAAAGGTTTGCACGTGTATTATACGAGTCTCATATTATGTCAATCGGCTAATACCATGATTATCTGGCAGAGATATTTTTATGTGTTTCCTCGTCAACGACTCTTCTCTGAGTGCTGACCCCTGCATGAGCCGTGGTCGACATACAGGCTATTAATTTTTTATGAATGTGCGGTCATAGACTGCATGGCGCCTTCTGGAATGTCGTTATGGATTTTCATAAGTGTTCATTCAACAAGGACGTAGCTAGGGGTGTTTTGGGTTTCAACACCCTTCTCCCCAAATGAAATAATGTAAAAATGGAACGATGCATTTACTAGCAGATGATGTAAGAACTTCAGGGTGTAATGTATTGGCCGTCCGGAACCGCTATGAGAGCTGAGTGTACGCTTCTCCAAACCCCTTGGACAGTTGATTCGGTTGCTTGTCACGACATAAAAACTGTTGCCACATGCAACTGCTTGCGGGCTTGCTCACCGTCGAGAAAACACCCGCCGGTCCCGCCCCTTCCCCAAATAAAATTCTGACTACGAGTCTACGACCTTGTTTGTTCAGTTAAGATAATTTGACGATCAGATAAGATCCTTAATCTTTTACCCGTTTGCTCCGAGAATATCCGCTGAAAACGGGCATAACATTTAAAAACGAACTGGTAAAGGGTTAAAGTTTCATGTTTTCCAGCGTCTATTACAAGTTTTCGTCATTTATAGGCCTATGACGAGTCAATGCGTTTGGTGAATTCGACTTCTGCATAATTGATGTTGTTGTGCATCTACAATGTAGGTTCAACACCGATCAAGAGCTGTTGGACAAGCATCGTCAACATAGAAATGCCGACGCTGACATTGAACCGAGCACATGCAACGACAACTGCCGAGAGAATCACATCTGTCGTCTTCGGAATGCTCATTACGATGAATATCAGGAGTGCACCTCGTCACTCTGGTAGTTTCTGTAGCCAACAGAACCCCAACCTATAGCCCCCATGGGCCTCTAGTCCACACGACCATGCACCCCCATTTCCCTCTCTCTTCCTCTCCTCCAAGCTGCCTTTATCCCTCTCTGATTGGACATCTAAGAAAGACAGTAAATAAAATGTAAGATAAAAGCATATTATTATGTCTTCGTGGTCACATAAATTAACCGAAATCAATGCAAAAGTTCATTAAATCCAATGTATTAAACATGTGATGATTTTTACTTTTCAAAATCGTAACGAATAAACGATTATACGAACGAAAAATCTACATCAAACATGAATTATCTAATTCGTTAACTGTGAATATAATGAACAGGCTAGCCTATCCTATGTTGTCGAATACAAGTAAATTTCTGTACAAGTAAAACCTATTATAATGATGACCTGATACACTTATTATTAAACCCGACGGATCTCACAGAGCTGTCTATTAGCAGCAGAGGAGGGCATGAACGCTAAGCTTTCTACAGGAAGAGGTCAGAGATGCCATCAACAAAAGTAAAATAGCATAAAGCACCAGACATGGATGGAATCACTGCGGAACTACTTCAAGGAGAAGAAGGAAGAGAAACAGCTGTTGTAGTTAATGGTCATTTAATTCATTTGAGTACTACAAAATGCAATAGCAGCATATATACACATATATATATATGTAGGCCTATATGAACTTATTATAGCGCCTCTTTTAGATTACTACTCAGAAGCGCTCCAGACTACAGCGAAGACTGAGTCGGAGTTTCACGCCGAAGCGCTGAGCAATTGCGAGTGAAGGACTTGCCCAAGGTCCCTATGGGGCGACTTGAGGTGTATTCGAACCTGCAACCCCCCCCCCCGGCTGCAAGGAAACGAACATACCCATTACCCACTACACCACAGCGGCCCATGCACACACACACATATATATATATATTATGTGTGTAATTGCGTATACAAGCATGTAGCTATAGTCTATTCCCTATGATATTATATAATAATGCTCTGCAATCATGCTCCAGCAGATAACGAATTGTTTGTTACAACAAAATCTGCTCATCTTTGTTCGGCCGATAAGAATACAAGCACTAAGACACATCTGGAGCTCTGTCTCTCTCTCTCTCTCTCTCTCTCTCTCTCTCTCTCTCTCTCTCTCTCTCTCCCAATGAGTGAGATAAATTATGAAATATGACACAGGTCGAACTACGCAGACGGTGGGGAGCAATACGCCGTGGGGCGATGTAAAACTATAGCCGCGTCTTGTCTACTTCACCTAATGCTCGTTTCCCTCTTGCATGGCTGTCAAAGGACCAGTCAGTCTGGGCAGCTAAGAGTCTAAGACTCCTTGATCTAGGTCACTATAATATGATGGTCTTAAGAAAGAGTCAGAAAGAGGGCGGTCGGTGATAGAGAGAGACAGACAGACAAACAGACGGAGATAGAGACAGACAGAGACAGACAGAGAGACACAGAGACACACACAGAGAAAGGGGGACACCGATGCAGAAGTAAAGTCAACGGTAGAAAGCATTAACGGGAGAGGCAGAGGCATGCAGTGACTGCCAATTAGAAAGAGGCACACAGAGAGAGGGATGGAGGAGATAGGGAGAGAAGGAGAAAGAGAGACAGAGACAGAGACAGAGAGGAAGGGGCCTCTGCCTCTGGCGTGGTTTCTTATCAGTTTACTGCTTTGTATCGGGTTTCACCATCGAATCAAACCCATCCGCCTACTAATACTACTACTCTGATACTTCTGATACTACTACCATGCAGCAACAGCAGCAGCAGCAGCAACAGCAGCCGCAGCAGCAGCAGCAGCAGCAGCGCTACCGCCATCCACTGAACCCGTTTCTTCCTTTCTCAGCTGCAGGGACTTATCCCTTGGGAGAGAGAAAGGGACACGCTGTGGGCTCGCAGGCAGGCAGGCAGGAATGCAGGCAAGCCTTGACTCTATGACATCCAGGCTCCTTTGACTCTTTCTCGACTCACAACCCGTTCACCTAATGACTCACGCCAACTTCCACTACATGCCCAACCAACTGAGTGAGTGAGGACGATTTCTAATGTTGGTGATAATATGTTATGTTGACTTCGCAACGGTCGATGTTTTTAAGAACATTCGTTGGATGTTCCGATAGAATCTTAAAGCAGGATGAGAATATTTTTCATATCCAATGTGGACATTTAGATGAGTAGTTCTGACGAGGGCGAACTGGATTTCTTCTTTGCTTAACATTGAACGGAAGGGATAAAGGATTTCATCTTGGATTTATGTAATCGGTAAGTAAGCTTATGTCTCTTAATCGTATAACGATGCAATGCAATCGGCTCAAAGCGATAAGAATAAATTATTACAGCGCCTTGACAATAATTATTATTGACAATAATTATTATTGACAATAATTATTATTGACAATAATTATTATTGACAATAATTATTATTGTCAAGAGCAAATTATTGTCAAGAGCATGTGAATTGTAGGAGCAGCGTCAAGTCTGCCGCGCAGTGAAAGGTACGGCCTTACACATAACTATATCACGCACAGAAAGGTCCATATTTGTCTTTTTTCCCTTCGATATACCTAGTACATATAATTTATAATCTTTCAGAACTCTGAAAAATTATGCTAGGAGCTGTTGTTGGATATCTGAAAGTCTAGGCCTCGTTCTATTCAACATTATTACTACTTCTACTGCTACTGCTAGTCTACTGCTACTGCTACTGCTACTGCTACTGCTACTGCTACTGCTACTGCTACTGCTACTACTACTACTACTACTACTACTACTACTACTACTACTACTACTACTACTACTACTACTACTACTACTACTACTACTACTACTACTACTACTACTACTACTACTACTACTACTACTACTACTACTACTACTACTACTACTACTACTACTACTACTACTACTACTACTACTACTACTACTACTACTACTACTACTACTACTACTACTACTACTACTACTACTACTACTACTACTACTACTACTACTACTACTACTACTACTACTACTACTACTACTACTACTACTACTACTACTGCTGCTGCTGCTACTACTAATAATAATACTATACTATACTACTATTATTATTATTGTTATTATTATTATTATTCTTATAACACATTTATTTCTTCAAAAACTGACACAATCATGTACAGACGAGTAAATAATCGGTTGTTAGCCGACCGTCGGTGTAAGTTTTGCCCGAGACAGGAGTAATCCCTTAGAAACAACAAATAATGCTACTAGTAAAATGTTATTCTTATTGTTGTTATTATTATTATTATTATACAGTTGGATTATAAATAATAAATGATATTGCTATTATTATTATTTATTATTATTATTATCATCATTATTGTTATTATCGTCATCATCATCATTTTTATTATCATTATTATCACTATTATTATTATCACTATTATTTACATTATTATTATTTTTTGTTATATATTTTTTATATTATTATTACTATCATCATCATCATCATCATCACTACTATTCGGCTATTGCAATATTGCCTAATTGCCCCAGCTATTGTAATGTCTTGTAGGCCTAGGCCTACATTTAGGCTATGTATCCTGTGGTTATCCATACATTGGACTTCGGCACATCCCATTGCAACATAGCCGATAAACTAGTATAGAATGCTTTAACTTTCTTACGTGATAAATCCTTTTATTTTTATACGGGCTTTGCGTGGGTTTAAGATTATTATATTCATAGCCTATATATACATGTATATATATACCCCACATTTTTTACTGCCTCTTAAAGTGCAGTGTCCTAAGGTCTTTAACGCCTTACCGCATCAGTTGGCAAGCAGCAGCTATAATACACGTAATACAACTTCCCGGTTGTATCATGAACTTTGTGCTCGACATGTTTTTTGGTCGATCAGCTATAGGCCAATTCAAATTTAACAACGTACCCGATGTCAAAATGAAAGGGAACCGAGTGGCGGGATTAGTCAATCCCTTTGACCCAACCTTATTAATACCATTAATAGAAAAGAAAAGCCTCTTCTTCTGGTTCTCTGCCCTATAGGCAAATTCGAGTGCAAAATGTTGTCACTCCATCCTCCGTTGTGCCTTCTCCTTTAGTTTTGAAAAGCGATGGCCCGATGGGCAAAGTACACGCGTTATGTACTGCCACCTGTTGGCTCAAAAGCAATACCGTAAAGTGATAGCGTCTTCCATTTGAACCAACCCTGCATGTTATTTACACGAGGAGAGCAGCTAAGTTCTCCTTACAGTATAATTTCACCATAGATGACTCAACTTTGCAAGTGCATGTATTAGCTATCTAGACTGAATTCTCAGATGGTGTGAAGTAAACGCCTGTGAGTTGAGTTGTCTGATAATAAACATGAATACACTACCACTTGTAGAACTATGTATATATAGGCCTATATTCATTTATATATATATATATATATATAAATATAATATTATATGAAGGACCGCCAGGTCTTTGGGCATTCATCTCCAGCTTTTATCTCTCTGAATTCGTGTTTCCCCCTATTATTTACAACCTCTGTCGTCTTCTATCATGCTATGTGCATTGTGCAAGCATACTGCTCAATGCTCATACATGTAAACCTAGCAGTAATTCATAATTATGGGATTAATTTTAATTTAATTCAACTCAACATTTCCAATGTAGGTTTATTGCGTCTACTTTTATCTATAGTTCACGAGAGCTGTGCTGTATTAGCCTACATATGCATGGGTGCATTTATTATAATTGCCATAATAATTATAATTGTATACTATTGTACGTATATTACAAGTTGTACAATAGCCTTTAATAGCCTGTATGATACAACAGACTATCTTAGTGAGTGCAGGACTGTAGGTCTAATGGTCTATATAATTATAATATGTAGACTACACATTCAATACCGGTAACAAGGAAAGGCAAGTTAATTAATTTTCACGAAACTTATGTTTCGTTGTGTAATTGGATTCCGTCGAGAAATTCGAGTCTGCTGTGGATTTGTGGTTTTTCCATTATCGCTTGCATGCTCGACTCGGATTGGTTGGACGCAGAGTGAGCGTGCATTGCATTATGGGGGTTATTCATCTGCTGGGATAATAGACAAGAAAAGAGTGAATTGGAATCGACATTGGCCATTGCACGACATGCAAGACAGTAGACCTGTCTGACATTAGGCGGCCATAGGCTGTGACCTACAGGCTACAGCTAGACATACAGTAAAACCATTTCTTCAGAATTTTGAAGCGTTTTACAAGAGTTTCTGAAAACGCTTGCGACCATTCAATGATGTCTATTGCCAGGCCCGCCGACAGAAATTCCGGGCCCCTGGGCAGGGGCAGTCACGGGCCCTAAACTATCTTTGGGCTAATAGAAAGTAGAAATAAGAAGAATGTTGGCATACGCATGTACGATACCGATAGCCCAATGTACAAGCCTATATAGGCTATTATGATTTTAATCAGTTCTTAATAATAAATTATTATTATTAAGAATCAAAATTTCAACTTTATGGTAGGACCTAATCATGAAAAATGCAACTTTTTTGGATTTAACCGCCATGGAGCAAATCGTTAATAATTTCCTAGTAGGCTAGTTCAATGATTTTGCAGGATCATATTCGATTGCAGGAGTTGCAAGGCCATTCAGTCTGTCTTAGCCTAGCCTACTTAATTCATAACAGATAGGCTTAGTTTTAATTTATGCTACTTGAGTCTGCTGAAAGATCCTTCAGCTTCCGCAACAGTCACACGTCCTGATGGCAGCTCAGTGCCAACATCAAAACCAAGTTATCAGTTTCTATAATATCAGTATTTTCATACGTTTTATCTTTTGGGATTAGGATTCTAACACCACAAAAAATTATTTTCATACATTCGGTTATGTTCATCAGACACGTTTAATTCACTAGAATCAACCGAGGTAGAAGTGATAGGCTATATACGGACTTGCCTTGTTTTGAGAATCCGAATTTAAATAGGCCTAGGCCTACTGTGCGACTAGTCGACTACCGTCTTAATTCTGGGCAAACCTTCATAGGCCTAACAGCTTTTTCTTTTCGTTTTTGTGCTCCATATTTGTGTCTATATTTCATCGTTACGCAAGAAATTTGTAGTTTAAATTTGCTTACTTTACGCAGTTTATGATTGAAATCGGGCAATGCAAACATAGTTATGAGACAGTAATGTTAGGCTACGTTTAAAACGGCAAAAATCGTAAGCTTTGTAGCCTTGTTCCAAAATTGTTCGCTAGGGCTTATCCGGTGTAGCTGGTTTTCTGTAAGGCGCCCTTGTAACGGCATGGCTGTGTTACTGCGCCATATAAATCGTCGTAATTATTATTATTATTATTATTACTTGTAGGCCTATAGGTGATTATAGGTTGGGCCCGTAATCATTTTATGAAAAATATTGCGCTAATTGGCCCGTCTGAGTGGAATAAACTTCCGAACTTTATAGGCTACGCCAAAAAAAACCACTTATTTGCAGGGCCGTAGCAACAACGAACGTGGCCCCCTCCGAGCATGATGTCCAAAATTTCTGACGACCTTTTTTAGTCATCTGGCCTAAATGTCGGAAAAATTTTATAGCCTATTCGCGTCTGAAAAGTTGATGACCTTTTTGGGCCAAAATCTCGGGAAAATTTCATATTCGCCGTCCAAGAAATGTTATGGCCTTTTTTAACATTTATTTATAGTCATTTCATTAATTTTTTTGCACTTTTAGGGGCCCCTTCCTTGCCGGGGGCCCCCTTCGGTCGGAGGGTACGGAGGGCGGTCGCTACGCCTCTGCTTATTTGTCTAAGAGTTATAATGAGTAGACTTTCCAGTGACGCGCTTTTGTGCAAGATTGTTTTTAGGCAAGTTATAAAATAATATGACAATTTAATAATTATAATATTAATAACAAAAATAAATAATAGTAATAATAAAAATAAAATAAAAATTATACAACAATAATAAAATAATATTAAAAAATTATTATCATTCTTGCCCGGGCCCCTTAAAGCTCCCGGGCCCCTGGGCATTTGCCCCCCCTGTCCCCCCCCTCTCGGCGGGCCTGTCTATTGCCACATGACCTATATATATATATATAAAATGTCCCGACATATGAAAAGGTACCATAAGTCGGGTTTGGAGTTATTATGCCTTCACAAACCAGCTAAGTGAGCTGAACATTTTGCTGAAAACCAGATAAAAATTGGATGATAAATGACCGACTTATAAGATAAAACATGGCTTAACACGAGAACTGGACATTTTCGGGAAATTTGTTTTTAAAACACGACACATTTTGTCTAGACAATTCGCACAGAAATCCTTAACTGCCGAGTTATGGTACGTTTTATCTGACCAATGGTGGGTTTTTAGTGACCAGTTAAACCAGAAAATAAGTGGTGAATGTGCTATATTTAGCGATGACATCATACCTTAGGCTTGCCTGCTGCTAAAAATACTATATTCCCCCGACGTCATTATGCGCGATTTCTCGTGAAACCGTACGCCGACTTATGGTACCTTTTCATATGTCGGGTCACCGTTACTGTCATTAGCAGTTTCTGGCACCAGCCATAGTTCATTGGCAATATCCATCGGTGTGTAGGCTAATACACAAGATGTCATCACTTCAATACCAATAGATGGCGGTCTAAAATGAAACCGTAATAAATTCAACCGACTTACGCTTTTTAATCTAGAAGATCGGTTCGTAAAGAGAAGGACATACAGGCAGAGAAAGATAGAGAGAAAAGAGAGGGAGAGAGAGGTTTATGTTAGAAATTGGCTGAACATTGAAGATATCAGAAATGCGGATTGGAGATGGGGTGTGGGGCGGGGTGGGGGGGGGGGGAAATCGGTGATCAAAGGACATACAAGATAAAGCTACAAACATTAAGCAAAGCAAAAAACAACCAACAAAAACATTTAGCAAGCTTCGTAGGCTATGCATCTCTCTGTGTATGTATGTCTCTTTGTCTCTCACTGTTTGTCTCTTTTTTTCTGTATGTCTGTCTGTTTTTCTGTCCGTCTATAGCCTACCTCTCTTTCTTTCTTTCTCTTTCTCTCTCTGTCTCTCTCTGTATAGCTCTCTCTCTCTCTTTCTCTCTCTCCCTCTTCCGTTGGAAGTATACTCTTGGCCTACTCCTATAATTTTAAGCGAAATTGTCTAATTGTCTAGCAGCCAGTTAAGCTGCTGGCTCATGGTGGCCCCAGCATATGTAGTCAACGGCGCCAACAACAGGTTATACTGCTCAAGGGAACGTCTCAACTTCTGCAGTTTAATCTAATCTCGGTCTATACGTTTGCTGTCGCTTATCGTATCCATGCAGTGGGTTCCAGTGATACACAGCTATTTTTGTTCCATGCGAACTCCACGCAAGGATTAAACATAAAAAACAAGCATGCCTTAACAGCCCAGGCTATCTGTCACTGAGCCACTATGCGTTCAAATGAAGTTGGTTCTTGTTTGGGGTCATTGCATGTGTACTCAACTGTACTGTGTAGGTCTATTCTGTAGTGTATGTGTGTGTGACACTATATGTGTGTGTGTGTCGATACCTTGTACATTTCAGTTAGAGATGTAGGCTTTTTGTGGAGGATACAGCATAACCTTAAAATCCGCTGCTGCCTTGAGTTAAACTGGAGAAGCAAAAAAACAGCTAGGCCTATACAAACACCAAAAAAACACTATAAGCTACAACCATAGGCGTAGGGGACATTTCAGCGTTGGGGGGGCAAAAATTAGACTTTTGCCCGAAAAAATTTTTTCATCCGGCCGAAAACTTAAGAAAAATTTTCGTTACGTTTGCCCGAAAATTCTGACGACCTTTTTTTGTCATCCGGCCAAAATCTTCTGAAATGGTTTTTGTTCGGGCAAGACTGATTTTTCGGGCAAGAAGACCCACAAAAAGAAAAAAAGTAAACAAATTTTAAAACTTTTTAATTTTTCCGGGTCTGCTTGCCCGAAAAATCAGACTTGCCCGAAATTTGGGGGGGCATTTGCCCCCCCTGGACCCCCGTCTCCTACGCCTATGGCTACAACTCTCTCTCTCTCTCTCTCTCTCTCTCTCTCTCTATATATATATATATATATATATATATATACATGTATAATTGTATATTTCTCTCTGTCTGTCTCTGTCTCTCTCTCTCTTTCTCTCTCTCTCTGTGTATCACTGACTCATTCTATGACTGTCAGTTTGTGTAGTTCAGCTATCTGACATAATTTATACCGATACTAGCCGAGTCATCTCTGTTCTAAAAAAAGAAACGAATAATTATTATAGGCCAAAGTGTTGGCCTTACCAACATTCTCATTCGCTGTGGTGTACATTACATCTTTCTTTTGCTTATACGAGTGGGCAATTAATCATTCCCGGTAACTAAATAGAGATATAAATAAGCACGCGTGCCTCCGTCCGTCACACCTAGATGACGATAATCACCACTAAATCACCGTAATCAATTACCCGAGGATGGCACTGTTTAGCACCATGATAACAGAACATCGCTTGGCGCCATTTTCATCTAATAGCTTCTCATTCTTAACACCATGCACATTTTTAATACATGATGATGATGATGATGATGATGATGATGATGATGATGATGATGATGATGATGATGATGATGATGACAATAATGATGATGCTGATTCTGATGCTGATTCTAATGCTGATGCTGATTATGCTGATGCTGAGTATGCTGATGATGGCAGTAACACCGCAGATTGGTATGGAATCGTAAAATAATGTTGTGATAAATTTCTGTAATTGGTAATTATAATTCTCAATGTTGTGTTTTTGTCGAAGTATTTAGACCATGGTTGTATCGGTATCTGAATCTTTCTAATTTTCTTGGTTTTGTTTCGTTGGCGTCATATGGCCGTCTGAATAGCTTCACATATAATTTGCATTTTAAAGTATACCATCTGTATGCCAAGTTCTGAAACATCATTCCACTTGCTCGTCCATCAGCTGTGCAGTCTGCCTAATCAAGCATTTAGACCATGATGTTTATGGATACCATAACTTCCTGATTTTGTTTGTTTTTGTTTCGTTGGCGTCATATGGCCGTCTGAATAGCTTCACATTTAATTTGCATTTAAAAGTATACCATCTGTATGCCATGTTCTGAAACATCATTTCACTTGCTCGTCCATCATCTGCATGCATGCCTAATCAAATCTACTACCGGTACTTTTGAACCGAGACTATTCACTTAAGTCTCAGTGTGAGACTATGCCGATTTTGCCTTAAACAAATCCATTATTAAGTACTCAGTAAGTACCCCACTACAAAGCACTTCCGTTAATTTATCTATGGACAATTGGACATAGATAAATTAACGGCATTCCTTTGTAGTGGGGGGGGGTGTACCTACAGTTCAGAACAGTGGCTGAGGTATCATTATAATGTAGGCCCTATGCCTAAAACTAAGTCATTCTTATGCGTTTCCGATTATAATGCTAGGAACATTAATCATAAATAAGTCAGCATCATGTTCAATTAGGTCGTTGACGGCTAGCTGAACAAAAAATAGATGTCTGATTTTCTGTCTGACAGTATTTTCCTTGAGAAACATGATTAGTTGAGCAAAGGTTCCCAGAGTTTGCAACTTTGTAGGCGTCTGATAAGCGAATACTGCGTGGTTCTGGAGGCATTTTCTCGCAACATACTTCCTTTCTTTATCTTTCTTGCGTGTTTCGTTATCTCCTCTACTCAATTGAAATGGTTGCACTGACTGGATTACAGTGATACAGAGTTTCAGACTTATCGACTTCCACCTCGTCGTTCTATTCTATAAACCTAATTCACGGAAACCGCTTTTCCATGAGTCACATTGTCAGGTAAACCAGATGCAGAAAAGGTTACACCTACTCTCTCAAAGACTACAACTATTCTTTCAAAGGCTTCACATGTACTCTCTCAAAGGCTACAACTACTCTCGCAAAGGCTTCACATGTACTCTCTCAAAGGCTATATATACAACTACTCTCTCAAAGGCTTCACATGTACTCTCTCAAAGGCTACAACTACTCTCTCAAAGGCTTCACATGTACTCTCTCAAAGGCTACAACTACTCTCTCAAAGGCTTCACATGTACTCTCTCAAAGGCTACATCTACTCTCTCAAAGGCTTCACATGTACTCTCTCAAAGGCTACATCTACTCTCTCAAAGGCTACACCTACTCTCTCAAAGGCTACACCTACTCTCTAAGAGGCTACAACTACTCTCTCAAAGGCTACACCTACTCTCTCGAAGGCTACACATACTCTCTCAAAGGCTACACATATACTCTCTCAAAGGCTTCACATGTACTCTCTCAAAGGCTACAACTACTCTCTCAAAGGCTACACATAATTATACTCTCTCAAAGGCTACACATACTCTCTCAAAGGCTACACCTACTCTCCGCGGCTGAACAATGGCTGCCTGGCTTTCAACCCCTTGAGTCACATCAGGTGAAAGTAAATCTTTTGCTCGTGTGTTTACGTTGACCTCACGGGTGCACGGGTTCAACCGACCCGCGAATATATATATATAAATTATATATATATACCGGTGTATATATGTATATGCAACAGATTGGTTTATTGCTGGTGATCCGAGAAATCAAGGTGTGTGAAAGCGATACAAGCAGATGTTTTCAGGAGGGCCGTTAATGGAAACTTCGCTGAAACAATGTAGGCTAGGCCTATACTTCTTAGTCAGGCTTAGTGGTATAAGTTTATTTTTTATTAGTCTTTAGGCCTATACTTTTTCGACCTGGCGTATAGAGAGAAAAAATAAACTAAAACTAGAAAAGACAAAATTACAAAGACTCCTTCATAAACAATTATAGACTATAATTTTATACCGACTGACAACTCAAACTATTTCTCCACTAACAAAGCAAGCGTTTTAAACGCGCGATTGACACACTCTGCAGTTCTTGCTTGACACGTCATTGCCATTGACTAGAGAATTAAACTTGTGTCTATGACTGAATATCATCTTGAGTCTTCTATAAACAGCATTAAACATGCCTTTAAGATGTCTAAACATGGCATAACTTTCGCATAGATTCAACCAAGGTTGCAGACTGCAGAGACAACATTATAGGACTACGATAAATTCCTTTTCTTATTTCCCATGTGTGAAACCAAAGCCATTACGAAAAACAATTCATACGTCGTGTAGTCGAGCACTTTGTAAACATGACCTTGTTTGGCAATGTAGCACAATTTAAGGCAATTTATAACATAGTGACTCCATTCTCACACTGTACCTTATACAGTTGGTAAACCGATAAAACGGTCAATCGTGCGTGTGTTATCTTGGTGGAAAGACAGACAGACAGACAGACAGACAGACAACCGATCGACAGCGTGAGAGAATGACAGACAGACAGACAGACAGACAGACAGACAGAGATACAGACATAGACACAGACTCAAACACAGACAAACAGACAGAGACGGATAGAGACAGCAAGACATAGAGAGACAGACAGATAAACAGACAGAGAGAGAGACAGAGGCAGAGACAGAATCAGAGAGAGCCAGCATGAGAGAATCTAAATGTTAATGCGATCGTGAAGAATAATGGTCTCAGTTGAGAAAATAATTATGTTACACGGCATTCAATTCACATCTTATTTATATATTATATATAGCCTAGTCCTAATGTGAATCAGAATATTTCAGCTATAACTATGCTTATTGTTTGTTTCAACATAAATATCTGTTCCAGAGTAGGAAGACCAACCGACCGACAATCATGTTGAATCTTGTGCTACGTCTGAGTGCTGCCATCTGTCTACTGTTCGTCAATTCACTGATCGGATCCAACGGTAAGAACATTTTTATTTATTATGCACTTGTATCTTTTTCAATCAACCCACCGTCTACAGCAGAAATTAAATGGTTCCATATTTTAGCTGATGACTTTTAGACCTATCTGTCTTTTATATGATGCAACTGAGCAACTTTCTCAATATAAGGTTCTGCTATCCCGAAATTTTATTATCCTTACATATGTTTTGCATGTCACTGTGAAACTTGCATCTGGCAATACATGTAAACTCTGTATTTTGAATTAGAGCTCTATCGGCTTATGTAAGTGTAATTATATACTCACACACGCATGTGTATATATTTAAATATATTCTAAGACACGTTTATTATATACATGTATATATTACATCGAGAATTTGATACTGACATGGAGAGGGCGAGAGCAGTCTGCAGGCCAGCTCCAGCTGACCCTACTGCCGACCATAGGATCTAATGTTTAATTTGTCTGGTGGTTTATGAGCAGGGAGCAAGAAATAGGTCGGCTGGCATCTGTTTATCTATAACCATGGAGGTCTTGATAACTAATATAGGATTCCATGCTATAACCAACTGCTAGAGAAGCTTGATTGAATTTAATTCAATGAATTATGGGAAGGTTTAAATGATTAGGATGGTGGAGCCATTCTTTCTAAAACATGAACGACATTAATTCACTGCATGAATGCGGTCGATGCCCAGCAACAAAGATAGCTATAAGCATACATGCAGGTCGACAGATTTTAGAGATTTATATAAAGTAAATCAACCATACATACAACATAGGTTATCAAATGCTACTAACTAACCATATAGGCTACATAGAGGTCACCAGATTTATGAAAACTGGCCATACAGGGCTACAAATAGCCTACTAATTTCTACAATCTATAGCGTTATACACAAAGGTTACCAGATTCCTCATAATAATTCTATTATAGGCTCAAAATAAGTTGCTAAACCACGTTGTATAGTGAGCAAACAGCGTAATATAATCAGACAAGACAACTTTCAATTTTATGCTATGAACAACAACACATAAAGGTGCTCATATATCCATTGTATTATATTGCATAGTAAACGTCAGTGTATGAACTTCTTTTGAAAGGTCACCGAAATTCAAGTTAATGTTGGATTTGTAAACAATAATTGTTGTTGATTTTTCAACATACTATCAACGTCACAGAAAGGTTGGAGAGATTGGACATCGAAGGAAGGAGGCATTCTTTTAAGTTAATAAGTTTTGTTGTTTCTTCAATTCCTGGCAGAAGCGAGGTTCGTCGAGGAACCACAGGATGCCACAGTGACCAAGGGACAGGTCCTCATACTTCGCTGCTCCATCCAGGATCGCGTTGGTCCAGTCCAATGGCTTCGCGATGGATTCGGACTCGGACTCGGAATGACGTCGCAAGTCGACGGATATCCTCGATACAGAGTCATCCAGAATCTGGACAGAGGTATCAACAACATGCCACGTATACACGGGCAAGGGCGGATACAGAAACTTTGGACGGGGGGGGAATTCTTGGCCTTGGGTCTGGAAAACAAAAATTTCGTGTCCGCCCAAAAAGTTGATGACCTTTTTTTAAGTCATTAAGTCCAAATCCTTGAAAATATACCAAATTATAGGCTTGTTGAAACCAAATTGGGGGGGGGGAACACGATACACGGGCATTTATAAATGGGGGAGCCATGGCCGGATTGACCCCCTGGATCCGTCCCTGTACACGGGACCTTGGACAAAATTCTTTACTCGCAATTGCTCGTGAGCTTCGGCTCGAAATTACGATGCAGTGTCTGCGCTGTAGTCGGGAGCGCCTCTAAGTAGCGAGTTTTAATGGGCACTAAGGCAAATGCGAGAAATAAATAAATGAATAAAATGGCATATAGAGATAAATGAATTAAAAACTCATCAAGTAAACATACGCTCAATGGAACGGGTGTTAAAAGGTGGATATAGTAGCAGGTTCACTGACAACGCTCTCCTGCAACAGAATAGACGTTAAAAACGACACACGTAGCCTAGGCCTACATTGGTATATAGTGATCAACGAGACCATGGTGCGCGTGCTAAGTTAACTGTGCTTTGGGAAATCAGTGTTCATCAGAATCGTTGCGTGGTGGAATAGGTCTTCATCTGAATATCATCGTCATATTTCACTGCTCAATTAGGTATATACAGTTGCTCATCTAATTATGTACTCAAAGGAAAATTCTCTTTTTGGGTTTATGAACTAAGTTGTGAGGTGAGTGAAAGAGACAAATGTTTTTATCGGTTGATGCAGGTGAGTTCCATCTGATGATCAGCAACATTCAGCTAGAAGATGATGCCATGTTCGATTGTCAAGTTGGTGCCACCGCAAAGACAATGGGTCTAAAAAGCAATCGGGCCAAGGTGACAGTACACGGTGAGTAACATGTGTTCCTCCATTCATTTATCTCATTTGTTCGCTCATTCGCTCATTAATTAGTTAATTAATTAATTCATTCATACATCCATTCATACATACACACGTTCCTTAGTTCATATTAAGTTCTTTCATTTGTTCGTTCATTCGCCCGTTCTCTATACTTCAATCGTTCATTTGTTTTTCGTTCATTTAGCCTAAATTTTTTGTTAATTCATTCAGAACTGATGTTTGTTACGATGCTTTTCTTCCTGATGATGTTGATGATGCTGATGATGCTGATGCTGTTGATGATGCTGATGATGATGTTGATGCTGATGCCGCTGATGCTGTTGATGATGCTGATGATGCTGTTGATGATGATGCTGTTGATGCTGTTGATGATGCTGATGGTGCTGGTGATGCTGATGCTGATGGTGCTGATGCTGTTGACGATACCGTTGATGATGCTGATGCCGTTGATGCTGATTTTGCCATTGCTGATGAGAGTGATGATTGACTAATGTGTTAATTAAAAAAGACGAATGAACTCCGCAACTAAATGAATTTATATGTCAAACATTTGCAGTTCCTCCAGACGCTATGTCGATAGATGGCGGTCCACAACTAGACGTCATATCCGGTCAAAATCATTCTGTCGTCTGCCGCGCCATCAACGGAAAGCCCGCTCCGACGATCACGTGGGAGAAGGCGGGGCGAAGGGTGATTGACGGCATAAGTCACGTGGTCGAGGTACAGTCTGATGGGAAGCGAGAGGAGACAGTCAGTCAGTTTACCTTTGTTCCATCGAAGACGGATCAAGGATTGGAGTTGACGTGTCATGCGAACAACCCAGCCATGATTGGTCCATTGTCTGCCAAAGCTCAACTGGAAGTTCGATGTCAGTTCTGCCATTGTTAATCAAGATAATAATAATAATGACTTTGTACTGTTTTGATATTTATGTCGTTTCAGTTGCAACACTTCACAGAGAAATCTGATCATGAAGAATCACTAGTTCTCGTTTTTGGAATGATAGGCACCGTGTATATCCTTCTGCTGTTGTAATTGCTCACTATACCAACTTACCAAGACAAAAACAATACCACACCGCCGAAAATATCACCAGCAAGCTTGGCCACTAATGCCACTACCGTCTACCGCCTCTGCCTCGTAATTTGGTGTAGTCTTGGTATAGTGCCATTCTTTCTATTAATTACCAATTTGTCCTCAGTGAAAACCACAGATGTAACGTATCAACATTAATTAAAACCCGGAGGCGGTAGGGCCTACAAGCCATTTTTGTCTTGGTCCAATCACGGTCCAATTATTCATAATTGCCGATCACTCATTTCAGATGCCAACTAATTAATTTTAATTGTCTGTTCACAACAGCATAAGATAAATTCTCTTTTGTCTTTGACTATAAATAGACAAACCGGAAGTGACGATGACCGTCTCTCCGGATAAACAGGTCAAGGAATTCGCCAGCGTTGCGTTCAAGTGTGACGCCATCGGAAATCCATCCGTCATCAACTGGAGGTATAAACTATATAGGCTACATAGGCCTATACATTATATACAATTATACATAAATATTATAAATTCATATATAATATATATACTTATATATTATATATGGGATTACAGTCATCAACTGGAGGTATTATATATATACACTGTGTCCGGAAAAAAAGGGACCCATTTTGTAAATATGAAAATAAATAGTAAATATTCATCGATTTTTACAATTCAAACACCATTTTAATCCTGACATATTTGTTAATCATTGGTGAAAATATAAAAGTTCCAGTCACAATAATGACGTCATAATGACGTCATTTGCATAAAAATGCATTTATCCGGCTATTCATACATGGTTTCTGTTGATTTTGGCTCTTGGTAAAACAGAAATCCATGTAAGGAATGAAAATAAATGCAGCTTATTAAAGGGATTGTCCGCTCTATAAAAAAGTCGTGCCTGATATCCTGGAAAAATATTCGGAACAATAGCCTACACATTTCAACAAACTGGTGCTTCAGCTCACCGAGTTCGTGAAAATGTTGAACTGCTGACTAATGAGGCTCGGATTTCATTCCTCTTAATTCTTTGGCCGCTAAACGGCCGCCCGCTTAAAACCCGCTGATAATAAGATTTGGAGACTGAATCATGGAGAAGATGTAGGCTACAGGACAAGGATAAGAGACATTGAAGAACTCCGTGAGCGATTTGTTAATGCCTGCTGGGGAGGATTTGATGCGCTGCTTAAACAGTGGTTATCGATGCTGCAGTTGGCTATTAGCGCGACCGTTTTGAAGCTTACGTTGAGGCCAAAGGTGTACACTTTGACCAAACATTAATTCAGATATAAAAATTAAATTAAACTTACATTTATTATTGATAAATTACATCATAAAAATATTGAAATTTTTGATGATTTTGCGCATTTATCTCTTAAATTTGACTTTTTGTGCAAATGACGTCATAATGACGTCATTATTTGAACTGGAACTTTTATATTTTTACAATTGTTAGACAAATATGTTAGTATTAAAACGGTCTTTGAATTGTGAAAATCGATTAATATTTACTATTTATTTTGATATTTAGAAAATGGGTCCCTTTTTTTCCGGACACAGTGTATATATATAATTATTATCTAGACGGTGCAACTGCGAACTAAGTCAGATTACAGCATCTTGTCACACGTCTCTGTTTGAGTCACCATTGTATTCTCTATCTAATCTCGTCTTGTACGCTGTAAGGCATTCTTCATTCATGTTGCTCCCTTGTACTCTGTGGATGCAGTCAGTTTCTAAATGCTCAATCTCTGCTACTTAAGGTGAGCTGATTACATTTTTCATAATATAGTCCTCAGTAATCTGGACATTTTAAAGGTTAGATCAGCGGTTCTCAACCTTTTTAGTGCGGCGACCCCTTTTTGACATTTCGAAAGTTGTGACGACCCCCAACAACAAATGGATAAAGTTACCCCCCTATTTCGTTACCTAAGTCCATTGTTATGCATTTCCACTTCATAATTTGAAAACTGCTTTTGGCAATTGTGTTTTCTGGTTCTACTTCTGGGAGAAGTAGAAGTTTCATAAGTACAATTTTGGCTTGTGAAACTTCAGAAGATGTGACCTAGGTTATACGTTATAGCCTACGTCTTGCTGCTGGAACTCCCCAAGTGTAGCCTACCTTCTTGGCGTCATCAGCTTTGTTCTTAAAAAATTCTACTGCGTCATCATGGTCATGCTTTCCTGCCTAGTTAGAATGTTTAGCATCGAATGGCGCTTCTGTTTATTTATTCCGTTAGATCGTCATGCTCCGCTATGCAGTGCTGCTGATAAAATCACAGCCGGAAATTAATTTCGATGTTTAAATTCAGATGGTACAAAGGTGACGACGAGATACCTGGCGAGAACTCTGAGTCGCTCAGACTTTCAGAAGTCACCAGAGTTCTGCAGAACCGATTGATATCCTGTGAGGCAACCAACCGAATCGGCAACGCAAGACAAGTCTACACATTGGATATGCAATGTAAGGATAAACTGACGGCTTCAGACTGTCAGACTAAATCGACTGTAACTTTATGGTGCTTACACGGTACACCGTTCGAATTTCGTATGGCTCATTGGATTTGTTTCTTTGCTCATTCTCTAGGTAGCAGCTAATGTACATAGAGTCTTAGACCTTGAACCTTGGATGGCTGCAACCTTATTGTGATTTGTGGTTTCTGTGATTTGCATTTTGGTGAATTGTTTGAATTGCGTAACATACTCAATTGTTCATCTGTAAGCTATGCCTAACTGTAACTGTGTAACCGGTTGCGATCTGTCAACCGGATTATTGAATAAACGGAATTAATAATAATAATATTATTATTATTATCATTATTATTGTTGTTGTTGTTGTTGTTGTTGATCTTTCCAGACGGACCTCGCTTCCTGTCTGACCTGGTCAGTCCTTCCGCCGATCCAGGTGATTCGGTTTCCATGACTTGTGAGGTGGATAGCAATCCCATGGCAACGATCGCCTGGCGACGCAAGGGATCATCGCGTATCATCAGCACACAGACCATGCTACACATTCCAGCCGTCACCGAAGAACACTTCACCACCTTCACTTGCTCGGCCTCGGTCTACGGCTATGCAGAGATCACACGGGACGTACGCATCCTGCGCCGAGGTAGGTTACACCTGCCCTCACTTCTGCTGTAACTGCTTTTCTCTCTATGTTTATGCAAAGTAATTACATCACAGCAATGTAAAGTTTCTTTGGAGAGCTTATAATTTAAAGGGATGTAGTTTCGTGCTGTGTTGTAGTGATGTAGTCGATGTTAGTAATTATTACATTGAACTATTCAATTAATTTTTTTTGATGTGTTATTTGCTTAGTATATGCCTGCATCTTGTTGGCAAATATCCTTTTGTCATGTCGTGTCATTTTTGTTTTCGTTTGAGCCAAGGTTGTTGTGCGGTAATTAATTCGTAAAAAGTCAACAATGACTACAGCCTACAGCTAAACAACCAAGGATCTAATACCATCGATTCATAATGGGTATACATAAAGTGTACAAATTAAAGAGAAAGTTGCTTTTAACATCAATCAATTGTATATTTATGAGTCACGTGGAGTTTTGTTGTTGTCAGGTCAGCCGAGGATCATAAGCGACCCTGAGCAATATTCACGTTCTGGAGAGATTGGAATCCTAGAATGCAACGTGGAAGGTATACCTAAGCCAGATAGCATCGTATGGACGAAAGATGGAGAGAACCTGGACTTTGAAAGTCGCAACAGGTTGGCGGAATTTTACTATTTCATCTAGATTTGAAACAACATAATATGGTTTAAAAGGCTTGCTCATCGCTGTTGTCAGTGCTCGTAAACATGAGTAGGCCTATACCGTCCGATGAAAATTGGAATTGATCATTTTCTAGGCTACTAGAATTTCCAGATAATCTTCTGATCTGCTTTGTGCTCTTCTTACTGAGATGGCTGTAGGCCTATCCTACCTAGGACTATACTGTAGTTACGTTTTATTCTTTTCGAATTATATTCTGTCATGTTCCATTTCATGTTCCATTTCGTACAACGTTATTCAAATTATATTATGTTCTATTTTGTTCGAATGCATTTACGCATTGTAGTGTAACGTAAACGATGGGATCTGCCGGTGTATGGTAAGGCACGCGTGTCGCTCCCCGGGAGCGTAAGTTCGGCCTTCGTGGTATTTCGAAGGACTTACACCACTTCTGCCGACGGCGATTCGAACCAGAGTCACAGAACGTCTTTTCCCCACGAGAAATACTGAAGACACAGAGTTCGTTCCGATAGTTTATTAACTCTTCACGATAGCAGCACGTAATTAAAGCACGCAACGACTGTCTAATTATCACTGCGGAACTGAACCCCAGACTGACCGACTAACTTCACAACGCCTCTCAGGCTGAACTACTGCGGACTCCGCAACGACTCTCTCTCAGGCTGACCCTCTGCGGCTGACTCCCGATCTTCCCTCTCGTCCTCTATTTATAGCTTGTCCCAGCCGGGAGGCGGGGCCTAGGGAACACAAGCCGAGGAACAGAAGCCGGGAGGCGGAGCCTATGGAACACAAGCCGGGAACAGAAGCCGGGAACACAAGCCGGAGAACACAAGCCGAGGAACAGAAGCCGGGAGGCGGAGCCTAGGGAACACAAGCCGGGAACAGAAGCCGGGGGGCGGAGCCTATGGAACACAAGCCGGGAACAGAAGCCGGGAGGCGGAGCCTAGGGAACACAAGCCGGGAACAGAAGCCGGGAACACAAGCCGGAGAACACAAGCCGAGGAACAGAAGCCGGGAGGCGGAGCCTAGGGAACACAAGCCGGGAACAGAAGCCGGGGGCGGAGCCTATGGAACACAAGCCGGGAACAGAAGCCGGGAGGCGGAGCCTAGGGAACACAAGCCGGGAACAGAAGCCGGGAACACAAGCCGGAGAACACAAGCCGGGGAACAGAAGCCGGGAGGCGGAGCCTAGGGAACACAAGCCGGGAACACAACAAGGCCCTGGAGGGGGGAAATCCAGGGGCACGGCTCAGGGGGGAAATCCCAGGTTCGCGACATCCTCCTCCCACTACGATTGGGGATGTCCTCATTCCCAGAATAAAACAGTCTCGAGCCACATGGCTCAACAACAGAAAAATAGCCATAACAAAAGCGTAAAATGGCCAACGGGCCAAAAAGTTTCAACTGTTCCAAAGCGGCCAACGGGCCAAGTCCATAAAGTCTCTGGTCGTGCCTCGACCTCTTAACAAAACTATTCCACCAAAGCGTGGCCAAGGGGCCAATTTTAAGTCTCTATAAATGTTCCCGATCATACATCATTAAAAGCGATCAATAGACACGATCTCTCAGAATGTCTCATCATCAACTGTCTCTATCAATTCCAAGTTACCAGATAACGTGAACTAGACGAAATATGCCACTCGGCAACACGTAAAAGAGTCTCCACGGGACAACTTCAAACATTATTAACAATGTCCACCCGACATGGACTAAGTTCCTACACACTGTCAATTCAGGTATTAAACCTTTACAGCACATTCAGCAAATCAATCTTGATAACGGGCAGGCCGGCGCACTGTCCGCTTCGGGCGTGGTTCCGCCCGGTCAAAGCTGCGGGTCGTCCATAGATCGGGTCGACCTGTTGACCCGTCCCTCGTCCCTACTTCCCTGATGGCTGTACCTAACTTTCCCCAGAATTTTGCAACGCTTCCGAAAAAGGATCCCCACAAATTTCTTTCCCTGATACAAATAAATTCGCAAATGGGCCCCGTGTCTGACAATAACAATATTCACGAGTGCTCGGGCAACAGAAATAGCCTCTAAATTAACCATCGGGACGGCTTCCACTCTCCTAGAATCACTGAAAATTACGCTCAGAAAAACCATAAGCATTACCAGGGCAGAGGATAAACTAATCAAATCTCCATCCACAGACTGTCTCTGCGGCAGTAATTTACGCCTTATGGGCGGGTCCACAAATAACCTATCTCTTACCGAAACATCTCTAGAATTGGCTGGCAATTCCCTTATCTGTTCTCGGGCCTCAGTATATACCTCTTCCTCACTAAACGGTGTCTCATTAACCAAGTCCACTACTCCCACCTGGGTTTTTGTCTCAGCATCTACCACTACACGGGCAAGATGAATCTCTGGTTGAACCTCTTGGGCCTCCGTTATCTAAGCGAGAGCGACCGTGGTAGAATCCCCATACACAGACTTAACAGGGACTTCGCTCTGCGACTTAGGAGGCCCTACAACCTCCTCCGCAACCATCACCCTACGACACCACGTGGACCCGTTACCTCGCACTAAAGAAATGCGCCTACGTCCAACAAATAATGCACCGACACCAAATCCTAATCTACAGCGGTGTTGCCTGAGCCAATCCATGCCTAACATGGGCTCGGTAATTTGGTCGGACACCAGAAACGTGGTCGGGATATCAAAACCTCTCCCAATTTTAATGGGGACCGGGACCTCACCAAGGACCCTAATATCAGACCCATTAGCAGCCATCAAAGAACGATTACATGAACGTAGTTCTAACCCGTCGACACTCGTAGATGGGATCAGGCTGACTTCCGATCCAGTGTCGATCAAGCACATCTGTTGGCGTCCGTTGATTGTCCCGCGGATGTAGATGGCGTTATTGGTAGCGCGGTCCGGCAGTCTGGAACGCGTCGTATGGTTCATGGCCACCGGCGGTTCCGGTGACGTCGGTTCCTCTGTTCCACTCGTTCCGGCGTCGTTACGGCGATTGGGAGGGCGTCGCGGCTGTCGACAATTGCGGGAGATATGACCCGCTCGGTTGCAGTTATAGCAGGTCACACCCCGTATCGAACCTCCCTGTAGCGGATCGCTGAAGCTGCGGTTTCCGGGGCGATTGTCGCGCCCCAGACCGTCGTCGGTAGGAGTCCGGCCTCGCAGTTCCTGGAACTGTTGGTCGATTCGTCTCTCCATCTCGCGTTGCCATCGACGTTGGTCGTCTCGCTGCGTCTCCAGGAACCGGTCAAGCGTAGACTGGATCTGGGTACTCACGTCGGTCTCTTGAGTACCCCTGACGCGGTTGGAAGGCCGTCTGCGGTCGTCGGAGTCGTTCGTCCTCTGGTAGGCTTCCAGACGTAGCGCGGTGCGGTAAGCTTCATCGAGAGTCCTTGGCTCCCTCTCTCGAACTTTCAGCGAAAGTTCACGGTCTCGCATGGCCTCAAGGAACGAGTCTCTCGCGATGATCTGGGTCGTCTCATTCGACGGGACAGGATACGCCAATACGACGAGACGGCGAATCTCGTGAAGCAGATCACTCAGACTTTCTTCTGCTCGTTGGCGACGATAATACAGCTGGGCACGGAAGGTTTCAGCCTGACCTTCTGCCCCGTATCTGCCGGAGACGTTCCACCAATTCCTCGTAGCTTACGTTCGGCTGTGCACCGAAGTCCCAGAGGAGTTGCGTCGCTGCCTTTTCCAACGCACATCGTAAGTGGTCGACCTTTTCCGACGCTGTCCATTTGTTGTGGCGGGCGCAAACCTCGAATTGCACCAGAAACGACTCCAGCGAACCGGTCCCATCAAATCGTCCGGGTTTCATCGGTCCAGGTCGGCTTCGCAGCAGTTTCCCAAGGTCCTCCAATTCTGACCTCGCAGCCAGTCGGTCAGTCCTTTCTCGGTAGCTCATCGTCGCCGGTGTCTCATCGTCGTCGGAACCGAGTACTTCGATCATAACGTTCCGGTCCGGCGGTCTCTCCATTGTCGATCTGCGGGCTGCAGGCGTAGGCAAGTCGGGTGGCGTGCGGATTCCACCAGGCCTCGGATACTGGATCGTGATCTCGTCGTCTTCCGTCAGCATTCTCGGATGACTCAGGTTGTTGTCGGCAGAACTTCAAGAACCCCACTTCCGCTGGTACCAGTGTAACGTAAACGACGGGATCTGCCGGTGTATGGTAAGGCACGGGTGTCGCTCCCCGAGAGCGTAAGTTCGGCCTTCGTGGTATTTCGAAGGACTTAGCCTACACCACTTCTGCCGACGGCGATTCGAACCAGAGTCACAGAATGTCTTTTCCCCACGAGAAATACTGAAGACACAGAGTTCGTTCCGATAGTTTATTAACTCTTCACGATAGCAGCACGTAATTAAAGCACGCAACGACTGTCTAATTATCACTGCGGAACTGAACCCCAGACTGACCGACTAACTTCACAACGCCTCTCTCAGGCTGAACTACTGCGGACTCCGCAACGACTCTCTCTCAGGCTGACCCTCTGCGGCTGACTCCCGATCTTCCCTCTCGTCCTCTATTTATAGCTTGTCCCAGCCGGGAGGCGGGGCCTAGGGAACACAAGCCGAGGAACAGAAGCCGGGAGGCGGAGCCTAGGGAACACAAGCCGGGAACAGAAGCCGGGAACACAAGCCGGAGAACACAAGCCGAGGAACAGAAGCCGGGAGGCGGAGCCTAGGGAACACAAGCCGGGAACAGAAGCCGGGGGGCGGAGCCTATGGAACACAAGCCGGGAACAGAAGCCGGGGGCGGAGCCTAGGGAACACAAGCCGGGAACAGAAGCCGGGAACACAAGCCGGAGAACACAAGCCGGGGAACAGAAGCCGGGAGGCGGAACCTAGGGAACACAAGCCGGGAACACAACAAGGCCCTGGAGGGGGGAAATCCAGGGGCACGGCTCAGGGGGGAAATCCCAGGTTCGCGACAGTAGCCTACTACTAATATTTAATTAGTTATTAATTATTATGAACCCTATCACGTACACTGGTCGTTACGGTTCCTAGGTATCGTGTGAGGGAGGAAGATATTGACGGTGGCAGAAGAAGCATAGTTGAGATAGACAGCGTATCAGATGAAGACTTCACTGAATATACATGCCTGGTTGAAAATTCCTACGGAAAGGACAGTCTTGCCATCAGATATTCGAAAAGAGGTATTTTTGCTTATATTTATAATGTAAGTGCAATGAGTTCATTGTAAGACTCGCTACCAAGAATAACTTCTCAGCCTTTCCTCATTTTCATTCTTTGACTGCTTAGCATTTATGCACGTTTCTAAGCAGTTACTATAGCACCTTTTCAGTACCTTGCAAGTTGTATAGAAGACTAAGGCTGTTGTTCCATCATCCTTTTTATTATCTCGTCAGTAATTCAGCTTAGAGAACTTGCACAGAAGAAATCCCTGGCAACTTAGTGGCTGAGACTCTTGCCTTTCAGCCCTTTCTCCATGGCCATTGTCTCCTAATAAAATCCTTTTGTCGTCCATACTTTGCACTTTTAAGATGCATGACAAGCATTTCATTGTAGACCTAAGAACTTTTTTGTTTGAATTTGGTTTTCAGAAGCCGTTCCTCTGCCTTACATAGTGGCTGGAGTTTTGTTTGCAATCCTCGTCGTCGTCATCATCGTCATCGCTGTCTTCTTCTATCGAAGGAAACACAAAGCTGTTGACTCAGGCATGTAGGCAGTTCTACAACTTGGCCCTACGTCAAGATTATAATTATTACTTTATTAGCCTATCATTTCTTTAGTTTATTAGGCAGAATGATTAAAAGTATCATAGTTCTAAAGTATGGTTATTATGCGAATGATATACCAAGTGCATAAAGAAAATTTACACAATGAGTCCTAAAATTGAGTGGATAGTAAAACTAGACTTACGTTTCAGCTGACGGTTGTTTTCATTTGAGGATTTGGATAGAGGTATCTAAGGAACATGTGACATTGTACATCTGAACTTAGAACGCTGAGTTGATAACATTTTCTAGGAGCTTACCATAACTTCCCTCTCCTATCCTTATAGCCTAATTATCTTCAACCCGGTAATGGTTTTTGCTCTAAAATATGGACTAGACTTTAGGAGTCTTCTTAAAGTGACAACGGATGAATTAAAGTAATGGCAAACACTCTGGCATTGAGAGCGCACCGCTGCGGTATTATGGCTTTTGTAAGTTGAGCAGTAGGACGTTATGACGCCTCGTATGGCTGCCGACAGTTAAATTCGACTCCAGTAATAATACTTGCGATCATCCGTTCGTACTACAAATTGTAGGCCTAATCATCCTGCGTTGTGTCAATGTGATATTAAACGAAGGTTATTATGAAATGTTAAATTACAAGATATAGCCTCATAGAAGAATAATTATTATTATTTGATAACACAAAATAAATTCGATTGGTGAATGGATGTTTCTTTTTGAATCATTGAAACGCAGACTCTAATTCGCGAAGTTCGAGTGACAGTGCATCAATGAAGAAGTTGAACACTCCAAATATAAAGCTCGAGTATTCGACCCAATCAACGGTGGATGCTTGGAGAGAGAGTCTACCTGAGGATCAGTTTCCACACCACTCGGCTGAATACGACGAACTTCGATATCCAGGAAAGGTCGATAAAAGATTCGCTAATCTCATCGGTTTTATGTTTTTCGACAATGCACAAAATGTTTACAAGTTTATCACATCTGATCAAGACAAGCCACTTATATTGTACAGTCTTCTTCTGGTTCTCTGCCCCTAGACAGGTTCGGCTGTCCAATGTCGCTACTCTTCCCTCCGCCGGGCCTTCTCCTTTTGTACAGTACACGATATTTATTTATGATAAGAAAAAAGACAGAATAAAGTTGAAGTTATTCAGCTGAAATGTAGCGCCACTTATCGCAAAAAAATTTCCGAAGGTAATCGTAATCTCCAAACTTCTAAAACGCCACTCGAAAACCAAGTGCGGAGCACCAGCTTATTCACGAGCGCTGCGTCAAGTCAAAAGGGTTGTCCGTAAGAGTAGGCCTAGACTAAAGGAAGTCAAGTTGTAATGTAGCTCAGGGGCGCCGTTAGGCGTACGCACTTACGCACGTGCGTACAGCGCGGAAAGGCTAAAAATAAGCGTCACCACTTTAACATCTAAAATTACCTCTATGCGTATACCCAAAATGGAACAAAAAGCTTATGCTGGTGATAGGGCCTACCTCATAATCGCCAGTAGGCATATACGGTATAACCGGGTATATACAATACATAGGCCTACATACATATATAATATATATAAGCTCGTATCGATCGCTGTTTCGCTTCATATTAGATCTATTTTGTGCAAGTTGTATTGTGCGTACAGAAAAAATCCTGGTGGCGCCGCTGATGTAGCTTTTTTTCTATCTAAAGGACTCGACCTTTCCTGGCTTCACAGCAGCTCCATACGTTGACAGATACGGTGATTACGACTACGCGTCTCGCAGCAGAGATCCCTTCCTTCATCCGACCAGTTACGACAACGTCTACGGAACTTATCCACGTGGACTTGGAGCGTATCCGTCGTACGCACCACGGTATGAATATTCTTTAATCTGAACGAGAGATTAAGGTGACTGGTATTTATTTTAGCGAATGCTTACTGCTTACTGCAGACTGGTCGTCCTTACTGTGTGACCTTACAGCCTATTATAGTAGTTGATGCAGTTATTTTTCTATTCGTAGGCTATTGTGCGAGTGTTTGTGACAAGTGAATTTGACAGACCTGTGCAATATAGCCTATACCCGGTAGCTGATTTGGACAGGTCGCGCTGGTTGAACCAAATTTCTCTCTACACACTTGCGTGGATTTGAACTCCTGATCTCTTTATTGAGAGTTCGGTGGGTCAACCACTAGCCTATGCACTACCGAACACCCAAGCCTGCCGAACCGTAACCGTTTAATATTGCTTAGTGAATACAAGGCCCTGATAGCCAGTTACGATGTTTCTTTGGGTTACATTTTTCTCCCATCAGAGTCGATAAATTACTGCAACTTGTTAGATCTATCAGGTTTTCGAGAGGTGAAACTAATTGTATTATTCTCGAATGAATTTTTTCATATGCAGGTCGGAGCCAACTTATGGACCCATCTATGGATCGGACACATACGCATCGTACGGCCGACTGCCGAAGCGAGACGTCGCCCCAATAGACTTCATTATTTTACCTCAACCACCTGCTTCTCCCACTGACAGTAAACTGTCGACAAACGTATGAACTGTGGTGTGGCTGCACTTTGTCAACGTCTTCCACTTACCAGCTAAAATGTGCGTTCCCAGAATCAGCAGTGTCTGCCAGTATTAGACACTGACGTGGTCAGGTGGTTAGAGTGACTGTATGTATGATGTTATGATGTTATGCCTGCGTTTGACAGTGACTTTACAAGTGAACATTGTTAGTGGAATTCCTGTTGCTAAACAGTGTGTTGGTAGACAGTGAGTTTTGACAACAGTGGTGCTCTAAGTGTTCACAATCTGCTATCAAAATCTGAGACAAGCTCTTCCTTTGGATTGTTCAATTGTCGTTAATATATAATTATTCCATCGACTCAGGTCAGCATTAATGACTCGGGAGATGACGTTATAAGCACGGTCCAAAGATTAAATAAAGACACTGTAAATACTCCGTTTAATAATAATCTTTCAAAGATTTCGAGGGTTATCGTATAAACAAATGCATTGTATAAAATGCATTGTGATGACACGTAATGGAACGCCACATACATGTAAAGTAGTTTAATAGAACCGTGAGGAGTAGCAAAGTTTAGCACTAGTCTTCTCCGTCTTCGACAGCCCAGTTGCTAATTAGATTCCGAACTTCCGTGCATTGAACTTCTTGCCACGCGTTGCAAACGGCATGCTACGTTTCCCGGATAAATGTTTAGTTTATTTGTAATGTTGTTGTCATGATAATTTTGTCGTCTTGTGTAATGGTTTGAATTGGACAGATTTCCAGTTCAGTCAATCTGAGAATTTACAAACTATAATATCGTAGATAAATTTGCGACAAACGATGCCATCAAAGATGGAGTTAAAAGAAGATGGCTAAACATGTTGTCACCGTGTCTCTCACTCTCACTGACTTAAAGTTAGACAGTAGGCCTATGCTTGCTAATGTCTGCAATGACTGTGATTTTTACGATGGTGGTGGTATCGTGCTGGCAATGGTAACGACGACGATTGATATTCATGTTGTAGAAGGCAGAGTTGGAATCAATTTTAGACGAACAATATTGCAGACTAAAATTAATGCGATAACACACTGCGCTGGCTAATGTTAAATTTTGTTGATAATTCTGATTAGATTTTTCTTAAAAGGCAGCAACATTTCTTGGTCATTGTTCATTGAAAAAGTTCCAACGGAGGCGTTGCGTTGACGATGCTAATGGATTGCTTGGTGACAGCCTGCTGCAGTTTTGCCCAGAATAGCTGCTGACCGATTTGGTTATCGGTCCATTCGATGTAAGTTTTTCTTCTGCATCTGCAACTGAAGTCTTGGATTCGTGTTGCAGTCGGCAATCTCCTCCAACAGCACCAGAATCAGATTATCACGATCGTCCTCGAACAGCCTAGTCTGAGCCATTGTCATCTCGAAGTGACACCACTGCGATAAGGCGAAGGCGTTTGACACGATCAAGACCGTCTTGCGACTCTGTTCAATGCTATCGACGATATTATCCACGATATCTCTTCCCGCTAACCAGTCTCTGTGGTGTATGCAGAGGCGCAGACCAAATTCACTTTCCATTCGTGGATGAAGCTGACTGACGACCCAATTTCTGTCCGACTCACTGTAGCTGATGAAAGCGTCGAAGTCGTAAGGTTTGTTGTCCAGGATATCGCGATACTCTTTCGCCTTTGTCTACAACACAGCGCAGGCAAGCAATATAATAATTTGGGTTGTTTAGGTCAATTTTCCTTGTAGAGCATGTTGACTCTACTTGCATTTTCATTAGAAACGTAACACATGTATCTGGCGTTTCAGATCAAATAACAATAATATTAAATTGCGTTATTATGCGCGCTGCATCCGGTTTCACTACGTTATAAAGTTACAGTTAATGCAGTAGGCTTTTGATACTGTTTACAGTTGCTTGCAGAATATGATATCGAATGATGAGCGTCAGAACTGTACAGTAAAGGTAGAATAAATGTAAACCCATGCACATATATGTTTTCTCTCTGTCTCTCTCTCTCTCTCTCTGTCTTTCTCTATCTGTCTGTCTGTCTCTCTCTTGCTCTCTCTCACGCTTTAGGGGCTGCCTATATTGAATTTGGAATTTTTTAATAAACCAAAGAGTTTTGAGCCTACTTTAAAGTTGGGTGTCAATTTTTCATTGGGGCTAACTGCCACTCTTACCTCTGTGTGCAGACCCTAATTCGTATGCTGTCAGTGATGTGCTAAGAACAAATCAGCGTGTTAAAACTTCTTGTTGCAATAAATTATGATTATAGGCCTACCCTGTATCTGAAGTACCAATATCTGAGTATCCACCGAAGTCTGTGAAGAATGGAAACAGTCGGTGCAATCAGGAAAGCAAAGAGAGTTGTAAGGAAAACTGCAATCATAGAGGCCCCTGGATCTTCTCTGAAGCACTCTAGGTCTGTTGGTTGTTTCAGTAGATGTATCGGCTTATTCTTGACATCAGCTGGTCCAGTGCATTGAGTCAAATTGAGATTTTCTACTGTTATATTATTCTGCTTGCTGTTCTTCAACCAGCGACGAAACCAAACTATTTTGCAATCACAGTAAAGTGTATTCTCGGAAAAATCAACACGCTTCAGGTGACTCCACATACTTTGCGGAAGCGTTCCCTGGTCGATAACGGACAACCAATTGTAATAAGCACCTCGAGTTTCAGCTTTCCCAGTGACGAACTCGTCAAGACGGTGATTTCATTCTCAGATATATCTAAGTAACGCAGACGACGAAGAACTTTCGTCGTTTTTTCCAGCATATCGTTTCTTAGACCAACGGCACACAAAATAAGAACTTCAATTTTGTGGTAATGGTAGAATGGATAAATATTTCTGAATAGTGACTTGGACCTCGATACGTTGAACACTTGCAGGTTTTTTAGACCACGAAACACTAAAGAATGGCACACATCATGACCGGACGTATGCGTATCAGACAAACTGAGAAAACTAATAGACTTAGAAGCAAAGGCTCCTGGATGAGGACACAGCTGAAAATTCCTATCGAGTTCCAACTTCCACAAATTTTTCACATCTCTAAACGTATTTTCTTTTATAGAAAACATTCTGTTGCCGATCAAATTTAGCGCCTCGAGCCCTTCAAGACCCGAAAAGTCTTCTTTTGAAATTCTTTCGATGTTATTATTCTCCAGATTAAGTTCCCGTAGACTTGGCAAAAGACTGCTGTTTTGATCGTCAAT
Organism: Lumbricus rubellus; assembly: GCA_945859605.1. NCBI lineage: Eukaryota > Metazoa > Annelida > Clitellata > Crassiclitellata > Lumbricidae > Lumbricus > Lumbricus rubellus. The sequence goes on along the minus strand of OX243815.1, from coordinate 30,023,171 downwards.
AAACTTCGGAAATTTCAGCAGTTGATTCATTCCGATCCGTAGATTAGTTATGCTAGTTAGATTTCTGAGAATACTGACGTCGAATGTAGTTTCATGGCTTGTTCTGGTGAGAATCAGGTCAGTTAAATTAGTTAAACTGGAGAAGACGCATTCAGGAAAACCACTAAGTTGCGGATTGAACGACAGATTCAGTAATTTGAGCTGCTGTAACTTATCAAATGTCCCAGATTCGATTACGAGAATCCTGCAGCTGCTCAGGTCGAGGTATTGCAAGTTTAAAAGATGTGAAAAACTGTTTCCTGAAATATTACAAAATACATATGTGACTTTGTATTATCTCAATATAATTTTTTTAATCAGGCAGCGCCGTGCTTTCTTGGTAGCTGGCCCTGCGACCTGGAATGAGCTCTCTGTTATCCTTCGTCAAATACCTATTGGCCTTTCTACTTATACTTCATTTCTTTCTCTTCTCAAGACTGTCTTATTCGACCGGGGTTGGACTGGAAGCGCTGCTGAGTAGTAACCTTGAAGGAGCGCTATATAAAATTTTCAGTAAATAAAATAATATTTTTTAAATTCGAATGCAAAAGATAGGGTCTATTGACTCTATTCAAACCACGATCTAAAATACAACGGCTTAAATCCGAATTATCGCATGTTTAGACTAATTATTTGCCATTTGTTGATGGTTGGCACATTTCGATTTGGTCCTAAAACTTATAATTAAGGCCTTATTGTTTTATTCGAATATCATTGTGCAATACTGCAATACGGTTCTAGGACAAAATGGTAGCGGACAAAATGGTACGGACAAAACGGTATGGATAAATTGAAGCTGGATGAGGGTATTTTATTGCTGAAATAGAGGGTGGATGCCTTTTTGAGGCTGAAATACAGCTCTAGTGAAGACAAAATTTGAGAAAAAGAAGCCGGATTGGTGGGGAAAACATTCTTGAGAAATGGGAGCTGGATTGATGTCTTCCATTAATGTCTTTCATGATGTATCCAACTTCAATTTCAGCCATAAGATTCCTTAGACCAGCCTCAATTTGTAATGCATCTTTCATTAATCCAGCTTCTATTTCATATATAAAAATTTACTAATCTAGCTTTAGATAGTTTTAGGTATCTACACCGTGTCTCAAAACAAACTGTGCCAAATTGTTTCTGTCAGAACTTCGTCAAATTTCCACCAATCTTAATAACTTTTGGCAGGTAGATGGCAAAATGGCTGATATTTTATGCCATATATGAATTTTCCACCTCACCTGACTCATACCACCGCACTACCTTGTTAAACACAGATGTGCCAATTTTGCATAAAACGCTTACTTTTATTACTTGCAACAAACAATCTGACAACTGAATTAGCATGCAGTAAAGTAAAATATGGTTCCTTAGTAGAGTTTTTAATTGTTATGACAGATCTGCTCAAAAGTGTTAGAATTGGTGCTCAAAATGTGTCCCGCGTATATGGACACAAGGGCCTAGACAGCGACGTCACTGGCAGATAGCAGCATCAACGATCGACTGGTCAAAGCGCACCCAGTCGTCGATGAGGCGCATTTTGAGTTCGTCGAAGTTGGCTATAATTCTGGAGCGGTAAACCTTCTCCTGCAGCACACTCCATACACTATAGACTGTGTTAAGATCCGGTGAATTCGGCGGCCACAGTGTTGGAGGGATGAAGTCGGGCGTCTCTCGCTACAGGAAAAGACGGTGTCGCGCGCTCGATGCGCCGGGGCGACATCCTGTTGAAAGACGAAAAACTTACCCTGGGATATCCGGCGTATGTCTGACAGCATCTTCTGGCCAAGAAGGCTGTCGCGATAGTAGGCCTATGCCCCATTCACTTTGACACCCGGCTTGATGCAATGGATTTCAGTGCAGCCAAGCGTCGTGACGCCGTTATATGCAAAATTGGCACATCTGTGTTTAACAAGGTAGTGCGGTGATATTAGTCAGGTGAGGTGGATAATTTATATATGGCATAAAATATCAGCCATTTTGCCATCTACCTGCCAAAAGTTATTAAGATTGGTGGAAATTTGACGAAGTTCTGACAGAAACAATTTGGCACAGTTTGTTTTGAGACACGGTGTATATATGTGTGGAAACTCCGATGCAGTGTCCGCTCTGCTTTCCGGAGCGCCTATGAGTATAGTGAGAGCTTGAATTAAGGGGCACTATAACACGTGCATATACAAAATACATATTCGTTTTCAGATAATACGAAAGCATTCAAAATAATTTACCACCTGAGATGCTTCTTAAATCATTTCCGTTCATGATCAATTTCGTTGTTGCACTGTTGACCTCCAACGGAACACTCGTGCATTTCTGTCGGCTACAGTCAACACTCAGTAGATGTACTTTACAACTGCGCCAACAAGACGAACCACCTGTATCACCTGTATTGTTTGTCGGTCTTCCATTGTTTGAATTATACAAAACATCCGGCAAAACAATAGCTGTGGCAGTTATGAAGAACAAGGCAATAGTAACTATAGGTTTCATTGCCATTTTACGAGTGAAATAATAATTTTAGCTACAATGCCACATTGCTATAATAGTATGCGTCTATGTATACACCATACCATCTGTGTACGATGATAGACTTGCGCTATATTATAATTGGGCCTGCTCGGTTTTCAGAGCTTTTCCTTTGTTACTCGGTGTTACTGTCGCCAGTTGGCTAATTGTGCTTATTTCACACGTCATCGCGTCAAGCCGTAAAAAGGAAGTGGAAATATAATTAGGCAACTTTACAAGCAGCTGCCATGCACACTGCAAGCCAGGCTAACTCAGCAATGACTCATAGGCCTAACAAACAAGATTTGTGTTAGGTATAAGCTGCGAATTAGATAAGCACACACACACACACACACACAGATTTATATATATAATATAGATCTATAATAGGCTATGTAGGCCTATGTCTGTGACTCTGTGTAATTAATATATTGTATTATATTATTTTCATTCATTCATTCATTCATTCATTCATTTATTCATTCATTCATTAATTCATTCATTCATTCATTCATTCATTCATTCATTCATTCATTCATTCATTCATTCATTCATTCATTCATTCATTCATTCATTCATTCATTCATTCATTCATTACGCACAGGTCTGACAGAAAAATGTGGTACTGGGTTTGAAGTCTTCAAAACTTCACATTTCGTTATCTTTGTTTCCTAAGCATCAGTTGTTCCCGTTACCAACGCTTTTTGGAGCATTATCATCGACCGATTGTCTAACAATAGCAATTGTATGATAACAAATCTATAGTCTGTGAAAGGGAACTTTCGCAAAAACGAATGCAATCTATATATAGGCTTTTTACGCAAAGTTTCAGTGAAATGAGAACTGGTGGTAGGCTACGAGCGAAAGAGGCGAAAGACACGTAGGGCCTATACGTTGGTTACAAATTATTATAGTAGCAACCGAGTGTAAGATGTTTGTAAAATAAAAATTTGAAGACTTCATCTCAAATGCAATAAGTAAGTGAGTAGATATTATGTGTGCCTGCAATCGCACAGTGTTGTCCGACTTTTTGTTATCAACTCAGCCTGAAGTAGGTCAACATAAAATTATGTTTAAGCAACTTAAGCTTCTACTTCTACTCTCTCGTCGAAGACTGAATAAATGACTTCTGAAATCTATTAGGCCTAATATTTAAGCAATGTATAATTGCTGAAATGAATATCACCCATGCCGCGCCCATCAACCTGGTTACCCTGCAGGAATTCAGTACAACTTTTCTTCCTTGATTTAAATTTCATATGAAGGTCAATTGTCTTTTGATGATTTGACTGCAATTGCCCTATATCTTCTGTAGACTGCTGGAATATAAAACTACATTATGCCGACGAAACATTCGATGCCATAGGTTACATGCATGTGACATGCACATAAAGAGGTAAATTGGAAATGGTATAATTATCGTGTGGCTGCGGGCGTCCCGGAATTGCAAAATCGAAGTCGGCATGCAGCCCTAATAGAATGGCACAAAACCTTTTAACTCTCCTAGTTTGGAACCTGAGAAAAACCAATCAAATAGTGCTGAGAAAACCACTCTTGAGAGCGATAAAAAAATAAATGTAGGTTAAGCTTATACACGGTGTTCCCTTAACGACCGAGTGGTGTCAACCCTGTTCGCTGATAGTATGAAATCACATGGAGCCTCTTTAAAAAGCCCACCAAAAGATCTTTATTATAAGGGTCTGGGATTATGGCCTACGACCGTGGTCTGTTGCGGTTCCAAATTGTGCCATCCTTTCCCATTACAATGATCCAACGCTTACAGTATTAGCAGGCGTGGCACTGCGTAGATCCGTTTTCTATCCCAATCTGACAGCTGCTGTGTGTGTGTGTGTGAGTGAGTGTGTGTGTGTGTGTGTGTGTGTGTGTGTGTGTGTGTGTGTGTGTGTGTGTGTGTGTGCAATTGAAGCCGCGTGTCCTCCTTACAAGGCTTACACGCCTACAAATGGTTGTTGCGCGCGGTCAGCTATATCGTAAACTGTTGGGGTCGGTCCTGCCTCAGCTAGGCTGAGATTGACAACAGTGTTTACACGATCACAGATGCGTCAGACAATTAAGCTGTTACCCTCGGAGGCAGAACGCCCGTAAATCTTGAGGCAACTTGTTTTATACAAGGACCTCTGGATAATTATCAGATCATGAGAGATTTCTGGCGGGCCTCTGATTCCTTGCTGATGACTCTACACGCGTGTATATACTCTGTGCATCAACGTATAGGCCTATACGTCGATGACTCTGTGAGCTTTAGTGCATATATATTATAGGGTGTCTGTGGCGGAAGAGCCACTGACTCATTGAGTCACTTGAGTCACTTACGAGCATCTATATCTCGATAGATATTTTGTTCTTTCTTTACGGACGTTGACTCTGTCGATATATTGTGGACCATAGCAGAAAATAAAGAGAGACTGGAAAAGATGGATTGCGGAAGAATTTTTTCACTGAGAACCTTGACGGCATCCTTCAGTTTTGTTCTGCTTATAACGGCTATCGGTGAGTTTTCTAATACTAATTGCCAAACTTGTGTCAACTGGAATATCTAAAAAGGCAACACATGTATCGATTTGTATTTGTGTGTGTGTGTCTGCACGCGCAATTAGGCCTAATTAATAATCTGTCACCGCTGTATAAAATTATAATATTACTTTTTTGGAGTTTTTCCTGGTTTCAGTTCAGGCTATCTCTTTTCTGTTTTTGCTTTGTCAGTGTGTGTCTACATCATGCTATATTCTACCGGTACTATTATAGTTAAGGCCACCATCTATTGACATTTAACAATTTCATTGTTTTCCCACTCCCTAATTAGATGGATTTCTTTGTCCCTTTAGGCCCTTTAGGGTCTTCTTTGTTGTGTTTCAAATAATTCATAGTACTGATTTATTTTCTATTTTTGGCACGGAAAATAAAATATTTTGATTGTTTGATTTGAGCGATTGGTGTTATTTATGGAATGATAAGCTCATATTTGTGGTGCTATTTAAATCATGCGTGCACCACCAGCAAAGCACCAAAAATCATGGCAAAAATTCACTTGAATATACCATATCTAATATTAAATAGCACTGTAGGCCTACTCACAAGCAGATTGTGTTCATTCCAGTCAATCAGTGCCGCATACAGTCCAACTCATTCATCCTCTTGTGGTCCGTAATTAGGCATTGAAAATAGGCAAGCATGGACGACGTTGGACGTGTTATTTGGGTTTGCGGGTTCGGCCTTCAAATGTGTAATTTCAAAGTTTTTAAACCTATGATTCTGTGTGCTTTCTGTATATTTGACTGTATATAATAATATTTTATTATATAACAAAAGAAGTTGATGCAAACAAAGATGAATTAATTAATTATTATATATTTTCATTTAAATCAGTTTTCTATTTTCATTTAAATCAGTTTTGAATCATTGTCTTTTGCGTAAGAAAGAGTCTCGTTAATCTTTCAGGGTGATCTCGCTATCAGCAGGATTTTATCCATTTCGATCTGGAGTAGACTAATATATCACATCTCATGATCATATCACACGGAGCGCTTTGGCTTTTCAATTCCATGTTTAACCAGCAACATATGGGTGCTCTTTTTGCTTTACGTCTATGATGATCCTGCAGTAAACTACACGTAGGCCCTAGCTGCTTCCCATTTTCCTGCCAGGTTATGTTCCCATTCAATTAAGCTTGTTTTCCAACTCCCCAGCATTCAAGACAAAAAGCTGAAATCCGCAATCCTTTGTCCCTTCTTTTCATGATTCCTGAAAGGGAGCCAAACGTATTTGGAAGAGAAACAAAGATCTGTCCGGTCTCACAGTTCCTCCCCGCAGTGCCTAACCCCACGCAGGAGATCCGGCCTTATCAACACCTCGATGCCATCAAAAGTCATAAATCACTGGGATGTCATTTTAGCCATGGATCACGGAGTTTGATCCTCATACGCAGATGCCATATTAGACTTAATGACTGTAATAAAACCCTTCAACCGCTCAACCCTTGCTCTTCCGCGTGTGCCAACGAAAATAAAAGCAGACATCATCCATAACACTGTGTAACACAAACAGAGTTTCATATGATTTACTGCCAAAGATGCCAAGATAAAATTATGTCAAGACATAGTTAATGACATATCGAGTATTCGAATTTTGATCATCATCATCATCACCACCACCACTACCACCACCACCACCATCATCATCATCATCATCATCATCATCATCACCATCATCGTTATCATCATCATCATCACCACCACCACCATCATCATCATCATCATCGTTATCAACTCAACATCATCATCATCGTCATCGTCGTCATCATCTACATCATTTCGGATAGATGAATTCTTGACAGTGTGGCGGTGATAGAGACGAGGATGAATGAACACCATGAACACCATTATCATTTTAGATCTAGTTATTTGGTCGAACTCCAATATCTCTTCGTAAGATTATTTATTATCCAATTACCGGATCATTCATCATTCTTTGCGTCTACTCCCATGATGCATTCAGTCTTGTATGTCACTCGAGTCCAAGATTAATTAAGTCTCATCTGTTTCATCTTGCTTACACTGTTACACAAACATACTATATTAGTCTACACCGTGGTTCAAAAAAAACTAAGCCAAATTGTTTTTCATATATCTCTGATGCCTGATAACATATCACGCTAAAATTTTCCAATTATTTAGAGAAGTGGACCAAGAATATGATTCCGAAATTTCAAGAGATAAAATTGAACGGATAAAAAGATATGAATCTTTCAACTTCATATGCCAAAATTGCAGTTTACAAGCAATTTTCTGCCAGATTCAGTAAAAAGTAAGCTAAACTGGTTTTCTTGTATCTCCAATGCCTGATAATTAATCATACCAAAATTTTCCAGATATTTAGAGGATTGAACCAAGAATAGGATTCCAAAATATCATGTCATAAATTTGAACGGATAGAAAGATATGAATATTTAAACTTGATCTCCAGAAATGTCTGTTTTCAGCAAGTCTGTTACGGTGTTCGTTGCGGTTTCGATGCTTGATAGTTCCAAATTTTGGTCTTCAGGGATGATGAAGTAAAATTAATTAATTATAAAGTGTGGAGCGTGATGTAAGACCGAATCTACCAAACAACAATCCATGATATAAACGATCTGAAGCAACCAGCGCTTGTTGGAAGTGTGGGAAGGCCTGGACCAGAGGATAATCGACGATGCTGTTGCGTAATGCATGGCGCCAGCGCTTCCAGGCTTGCGTGCAAGCAGGAGGACATTTTGAGCATCTTAATTAATTAAATAATAAACCATACTGTTGTAATCATGTTGTTAGCTCAATTCTCTACATATCTGGAAAATTTTAGAATGATTAATCATCAGGCATTAGAGATATAAGAGAACATTTTATTGAACCTGACAGAAAATTGCTTGTAAACTGAATTTTCGGCATATGAAGTTTAAAAATTCATATCTTTTTAACCGTTCAACTTTGTCTCATGATATTTTTGAATCATATTCTTGGTCCACTTCTCTAAATATTTGGAAAATATTAGCTTGGTATGTCATCAGGTATTTGAGATATCTGCAAAACAATTTGGCTTAGTTTTTTTTGAACCACGGTGTATATATAAGTATTATAACCCGATGAGATCCTCTGACGAAATGGATCACCTAGCGGCAATGGCTTCGCAAATTAACTCTTTTATTCAAGACTGCAAAAGTTTGGGTATAGCTCTTTCCAAAAAGAGATATATCGATGAAACCGAGCCCAAGTTGTCGATATGCGTATAGGTTCTATGGCATTTTTTATATTGTTGCATTGTCCCTGCATAGGCCTTCATATAACATTATATACTGGAAACCTAGATCTAGTTTCTCCGATTTAAGAAGCTCATCGATGTGGAATGTGACGTCGAGATTAAATACGGAATGTGTCCTTATAGACATGATCTGTGCGAAATAAACCTTTTGGCCCAATTGACTTAAGCAAACGTTTTGTAGAAGACTAGAAGTTGCCATATTAGACTGAGTCATCCTCTTAAAATATAAATTTATTTCAAAGGCTGATGCATCGGTGTTTTAGCCACAATTTATAAACCTATAGTCTACGGTCATGTGAGCGCTGATCGCTTTATTAAACTGTGTGGTATAGCGCGCACGAATGCAGTATATTTGAGCGCCTCTGAGTAGCCTTCTTGAAGGGGCGCTATATAAGTTTTCGGAATGAATGCATGAATAAAGTGTGAGAATTGTGGAAATATAGACTGGAGACTTAGAATTTGGGTGTGAAAAACAGACTTTGCTATATAGGCTAATGGTTCTAAGAAAGACTGGGGGGGTTGAAACCCCCAAACCACCGGAAATTCTTACCGTGGCCGTAGGTCTATACATACAGAGGTCTACTCTTTTGTACTAAAGCCTACTTGCATACACATTTACAGAACTCCGTTTGTTCACGCAATAGATTTTCAACTGTCAACTGAACGAACACGTGACATTTTCCCATGGAAAAGTCACCTTTGGCACGTCATATATGTTTCAACAGTGTGCATTACAAATGAGGTTGTTGCCAGCGTTTCTTAATAAATCCACATCCTTACCATACCAGACTGTTCAACCGTATATAGACTCTATTATAGAGGCGTAGACAATTCTGATTAACACAGTAATTTATATTCGCCGATGATTCTTAACATGGTATAATTTACCAAAACAACGATGACTTGGATTCTTGTTGTATGCATTCCAGCGCTATACCCATTTGCGGCCAATGTGAAGTGCTGCGGTTTGTATACAATGTTCACATGAAAAATGCATATGCTTTCATATATGCATATAATGATATATGCCAAAGGCCTACATATAAATATATAGTCTATACATTGATATGATATACTTAATTTGATAAGCAAACATATCAGATATGCTTAGACAGCTAAGGAATGAGCTGGACACAGACAGATATGGGAAAGAAGTAGAGAACGAAATAGACTGGAGAGTAGAGTGAGGTATAGGGCTGTATTGGCATGATGTGAAAGGGGGATAGGCCTAACTATATTGTTGTATTCGGGCTTAACGACACTGTTTCAATCGAAGATGATTAGTGTCGGAGGCAGAGTGCAACCTCACACTCCACGTTTATATTGCGACCGAGCCACCCGCAGTAAAGATCCGAGAAATTAATCTCTGACCGGGAATCGAACCCGGGTCGCCGGCGCGGCGAGCGGGCTACAACCAACTCGACCACGCAGGATCTCTGGCCTAACTATAGTATAGTTAGGCCTAGTGAGACTAAGTGAGTATAGGCCTAACTATACTCAAGAGATTCTTGTATATGTATATAGTGCACTTTCTTTTATCTATAGGACTCTAGGTGACCGTGCTATAGGCATATGCAGATAAGGCGTATTATAGACCTTCTATATATGGAGAAAGATATACACAGAGGGAGGTGGAGGAGAGGCAAAAAGTTTAATATGCCTGAGGCAGACATGCGTGGCCTTTGATAGGAGATGAAGACAGCAACTTTGTAAGAACATTTGACAGACAAATAACATTTGTAAACTTGCAATATATATATATATATATATAGATCATGTGTGGCATTACACAGTTGTCTCTATTTATAGGCGTATACTTTATAATATTTATATACGCGGGTAATGAGTGTTTGCCTATGCATGGGGGAAGGTGCCTCTCACGCAGTTGCTGCTGTTTTAGAATGAATCGTATATCTGATACCCTGCTGCACTGCTGCTGCAACCGGTCTCTGTTCTTTGTCCTTAGCCTCAACCCATCACTGCCATGCATCAGCCGGTGGGTTTCGTGGGAAAAGACCTGTGGGTAGCATACCCCGCTGTTTCAAGTGTACGTAGACAGGGTTTGCGACACAAGGACCTATTATAGGGCGGCTATAGGGTTCATGATGTGTGAGGGGACCATTTGGAGAGATCACCAGATCGACTGGTCCAGAGTCTGCAAAAAAAGCTGCTGAACGAGGTACATAAGCATGGTGATTTAAAGTAGTTCATAGTGAACAATGCCATGGCTACATGAACCGTCAACCGAAATATCTGCCCCATGCATGGGTTCAGATTCCCACCTCAATTAAGTAAGAAATTTGTTTCCTGATTTCTGCTTTGCTTGCTTGCATCCATGGAAAACTCAGCTATTAATGAGTACACCGACCGCACACTGTTGGTGGGAATCCCCCCTCCTCCACACCCTGCATGGTATGCAGAGGCTAAGAAAATGAAGTCGCTAGCGGTTCACATCATAGCCTTCTAATTATAGTCAAATGCAAGTAAATCGCTCGCATTTTACAAAATAAACGGTTGATGTTAAATGTTACTATAATCCACAAAATTTGTTAGTGTTTAAGCAAGGAGAAAAGTTAGACATCATAAAAATAGGCATGCACATTATAAAGCTCATTACAACTGAGCTTGATAGAGGCACAAATGAACCGCAAAATAATCGCAAATTCTAAACATTGCTCTCTCAGGTAATGGAATCCATAACCTTAACACTAACAGTCCAGTCGGTTAACCACTATTGAAAGAATTTGGAGGGAAACAAGGAGAAAGCGCGGAAATCAGGAGAGGTATCGGTTTTCAACTTTTCATAAAAGAAAAAGTTCCTTATCACGTAGAAAGGGAAGATGGAATTGAGTTTGGTGCACTGCGTGACCTTTCCTCAATCCATCGGCGTCCTTCTTTCCTTCCTTTGCGTGTCCAGAGTCTTATACCCATCGTGCAGTTTACTTCCCGCATCGTCGACGAAGGGCGCTGCAGTCGATTTTGGAGAAGGATATAATAGATCTATATTATTATAGCCTATAGATATCTTATATCTATCTCTATCTGCGCTTGAATATCACATGAGTATCACATGTTGGTCTTAATATCACAATAGTGACTGTCTACAAATTATTTGAATATGCAAGGACATATCCAGAAGCAATTATAAGTGTGTCATAGAATTCAAATTCACGAAAGTAAAACCGAATTGGTCTACATTCAGAAAGTGAGAAGCAAAAGCTACAATTGTGTCCCTGCAGAGATAGAGAAACTTTAGGCTACTGCCTATATATCTGCTAGTGGCTGCATTAATTATTTATTATTATAAAATTATAACTAATATTGAAAAGTTTTCCGTTTAGGCATAAATGAAAAATGTAATTAGTAAGAGTCTAATTCAGTATTCAGATACTAGTGAAGCAAACAATTCTTTTGGAGGAACTGTATTAATTAGGCTGCTTGAGTTTTTGCCAAGGGCTTCTTTCAACTGAGCCCAGAACAGTTGCTGACCGATTTGGTTATCGGTCCATTCAATGTATGTCTTCTTCTGCATCTGCAGCTGAAGTCTTGGATTGATGTTGCAGTCGGCAATCTCCTCCAGTAGCACCAGAATCAGGCTGTCACAATCGTCTTCAGAAAACTTTGTCTGCGCCATTGTCATCTCAAAATGTCGCCAATGAGAAACAGCGAATGTGTTTGACACAATCAGCACCGTCTTTCGACTGTTCTCAATACTTTCCAACACATTATCGACTATGTCTTGTCCCACTAACCAATCTCGATCTCGAATGCACAATCGTTGATGAAACCCAATTTCAAGTTTCGAACATAACTCTTCAACGACCCATGATCTGTCGAAATCACTGTAGCAGATAAAAGCGTCGAATGGATATTGGCGGCAGTCAATAACTTCATTGACTTTCTTTGATTGCAACTGAAAAAAATGCACGAATGTATTAGTAGCCTATGTGGAACTGCAATATTGTGTAACCCAGAAATCGTCTTCTTCGAGCACGAATGGCGAGAAGGCTGACGATGTCTCGGTTAAATACATGTAGATTGCTAGTTGAATGAAGTTTTCAATTTATGAAAGAAAGACAATCGAAAAGGAACAACATCCAGTCATAATAGCATGTTTGCCCACAATGCATTGAATATCTACATTGTAGGTCTCCTAAAGCGGCTGATAATTATTACAGAGTGTCTGTCAACCTTTCATTAACGACTCTCATACATTAGACTCTAAGTTCAGACCAGACCACAAACACAGTGATTTGAACTCAGCTACAAAAAGTCTCTGGCCCAAAAGAATTTAGTCATGGCATTGAAAAATTGCAAGAGAGAATCGCATTATTTGCTAACCCCGCCTCCAATAGCACAATAACTCAACTGGTAAGCTTACTGTGTAAGAGCTTCTACACCTTGATCTATGTTCCTTCTGTTATCACGTGATGAAAACTTGAAACAAGTTCCAATTTTTGCTGGACTTAGAACGACGATCATAACTTGATCAAATAAGTTTTAATTTTGATAAATCAATTCTTATTGAACTTAAATCGGTAAAAAAATCAGCTACTGAACGCAGAAGCGTATCGTCATTAAGGCGAACAGTGTTGCAGACACACTATAACGGACTCTTCTGCTCTTCCATTGTCTTGTCTTTCCTTTATTCAAAGTCAAAACTGTTTTCATTTAGAGAACCAAGTTTAGGCCTATACTTAAAATAAACAACAGATCTAAATCTTGTATTTTATGACTTAAATCGCAAATATGAAAGTCATTTTATGACTTAATTGGTTAATAATCACATCAAAACAATATTGAGTAGGCTACTTACCATTTGTTGAAAATAATAATATTTTATTTTCCATCGGAAGCTATACAGCATAGACGATGTTGACGACATAAAGCAAATCACAACGACTGCGGCAAAAACTGTTGCGAGACAAACGTATGACTCATCGCTGAAACATTCCTTGTCCGTTGGATTTTTCAGGTGATATATTGAGAGTATATCAATGTTTTTACCTCGTCCTCGTGTCGAACAATTAGTATTGTTTAAATTGTCGATCACTGCCTTCGTATCTCTGAACCATCGCCGAAACCAAACAATGGAGCAATCGCACTCCAGTAACAAATTATTGGAAAAATCAACGCGCTGAAGATGGCTCCAAGTTTTGAATGGTAGAGATGTCATGGCCACGGCTTTCAACCAATTATTGCCTAACAAAAGCACTTCCAATTCCACTTTGTGAAACATTGTATCTTGTAAGATGTCAATGTCGTTGTCGGTTAAATCTAAGTAGCGTAATTTTGGATGATTGGCTGTCAGTGATGGGGAAAATACTTTCAAAAAGTATTTTGAGTATAAGTAGAAATACTTGGTCCTAAAAGTATTTAAAATACAAGTAAAAATACTTTTTTACAAAAGTATTTAAAATACAAGTATAAAATACTTGGCTTGGAAAAGTATTTAAAATACTAAGTACAAAATACTCACTGCCAAACTACATAAAAAATTAGGAAGTCATATTAAATTGCGACAAAAATTCTTAACATAGAACAATTTTGTAAAGACACGTGATTAGCATTACTTACACATTTTGATCAAAAACAAACATTTTCTGGGTCTGTGTCTAAAGTCCAAAGATGTTCGAGTCCGAGTCCAAGACACTAGAGATGGGGTTCTAGTTTTAGTCAAAGTTTGTTAACATCAAGATCCACAGAAACACACAATTTAATGGCATATAAAATAACCGGTAGCCTACTATTTATGCAGAAAGAATGGTCAGTGTAATTTATCCAAATTTAACATTTGAAAACATTAAATTGGATAAAGTTTTGTTCAGTAGTCTGGCACAATGGGATGGATAAAAATTCTTCCACTGCTGAACACAAGCTCAACGTACGTACCTTATAAAGTCTGCTATGTTGAGACTTGCTGTCCATCAGCAAAACCCTCTATGCTACTTTTCAAGTAAGTGTTCGGAGTCTGTGGTATGGGAATGACCTATCCCTTGTGATGATAATACAATTCACCAGCACAGGTCAACTAAGTGTTATAGGTGTCTTCCTGTATGCTGTATTATTCGTCAAGTAGGCCTATGTAGTCCATGATTCATTAAATTAACTGGAGATCGATGTAATAAAACTCTGCGCCCCCCCCCGGTCCAGGGTCACAGAAGTTCTAATTGCTACCTGCCAATAGACATGTCTAATGCCATCCTCATTTGTCCTATTCATAAAGATCTAGATAGTTAACATCTAGCCTAAGTCCTATTCTAGCAGCATAGACAAGGGGAGGATGGCATCCGCGTTCACGAAGCCTGGGTCAATCCGGGCGCGCCCTCCCTGTGAGTACCTTCGGGGAAACTAAGGATGCCACCAGCTGACCGAATTCATCCGAATCCCGGTCCACGCTCCGACAAGACCTGGAGCAGTAGCATACGCGAAGAAGAAGCATAGACATCAATTGGATGTGATCAGTAAACTCTACCCCATACATCAAATACACGTGTAATTAACTTCGCTCGCCCTGTGGTCAGTGGTGCCCAGCCATCCATAACAATGACTAACCACTATCAGCCTGTTTAACTGGCCTTTGTTTGTTCAAGGGTTCCTTTGTTTGCGTTATGAAGAAGCCAAGTGCATGAGCAATGGAGCATGCAATATTGGGTAGCTAATTGCAGCTGGTGAGATTTAAAAGTATTTTGAAAAAGTATTTTGACATCATCACAATTTTAAGTACAAAATACTACCAAAAAAGTATTTTAAGTAGAAGTAAAAATACTTGATCACAAAAGTATTTAAAATACAAGTACAAAATACTTCGATTGTATTTAAAATACTATTTTAAATACTAGTATTTTAAATACTTCCCATCACTGTTGGCTGTTATCCTCTCCAGCTTGTCTGACCTCAATCCAGTTCCTCTTATGTTAAGCATGACTAGCTTAGGAAATTTCGTATAGCGAAATGCAATTGTGGCCAAGACCGGTGATCCTTCTAAGCTGAGTTTCTCCAAGTTAGGAAGTCCATTGAATGCTTGCCTTGATACGCGCAATTGTGGCGTAATGTAACTAAGACTAAGATCTGTCAACGACTCAGATGTGAAAGTATTTCGACCTGGCGCTAAGTAATTCTTATCTAATACTAAGCGACTCAGTTTTGCGAATCTTTTGAAACTGTCATGAGGTAGAACAACGAAACGATTTCCACTTAATACGAGTGTCTCTAATACTTCTAACCCCTTATGGCTATAGCTTTCAAGACTGAATAAATTGTTGTCCTCAAAACTTAATTCCTTCAAATGCGGGAATAGAGTGCCATTCTGTCCGTTTAGGAATCTAGGAAACTGAAAAATTTGATTCGACCCAAACCATAAGACTTCTAGTTTCGTCAGGTTTTGGATAAGATCCAGGCTGAAATTACACGGCGTAATGGAACCTGGGAGAAATAGTTGAGTAAGATTGATGATGTTTGAGAACAGACGCTCTGGATAGTTCTTCAGGAATGAATTATTTGATAAATTCAGGCTTTTAAGTCCAACCAATTGACTGAGCGATTCCGATTGAATTGTGGAAATACTGCAGGAGCTTAAGTCTAGATATAGAAGCTGTGTGAGGTTGGTGAAGTTTGCAGAAGAGATGTGTTTCAAGTTGCTTCCTCTCATTATCAGTTGTTGTGTTGTACCAGGGATCCAATTTGGAATGTTGTTGCAATTGAGATAACTGCAGTTAACTAGCCGCATACTTGCATTTTGCAGACATTCATGGCAATGCCGCGAATTCAATCCGTTTTTATTATCGCCGATGGCATTGTTGAACTCCTCATTCGCATTTCCTGCATGTACCACCGTTGCAAGCATCGGAGCAAATGCCGTACTCAGCAGAATCGTAACGCAAAATATATCGAACAACATTCTAAACTTCTTAATTCTATCAGAACGTTTGATCAACGCAGTTAACAAAAGTACTCTTTGGTTACAAACGAAGCAGCTTTACTGATGCGAAACAGGATATTGTATCCTACAGGTTTAGCCTACTAGTTTCTTATTCCGCTTTTGTAAGCGGTTGTCCAATCGACATTCAATATGACCAACAATAAATGGGGAATTTCTGCGACATCGGTTATTCAACACTTTGCCGATGAGCCAAAGACAAAGAGACCTGTTTTGTTGCACAGAGATCAGGCTACCAAGGTGCGTAGCCTACGTGGCAAAGTCAACGATACTTTTTCATATCAAGAAAACAGCAGGCAAAACGAAATGCTGTAGCAGTAAGGGAAATTCAGTTCGCGCGTATATTCTACAGGGTGGGCTAAAAAAAGTTATTCCAAACGGTTTGCTAATATTTCGGCAAAAAAATTCGAATTTTGGAATCACGTTACACATGCTTAAGAGCATTTTCAGTTGAGCACATTGAAGCTAAGCAATGTTGAGAGGGGCCAGTACACGCACGGGGGAGGTGACCGGTTGAATAATTCTAAGAAAAAAGTTTGGCAAGGTTTGGTAACTATTATTAATAACTGTGCCATAGCCTATCTGCAGCAGACAAAGTTTCCAACCTGTCTGTGTAAGATAGTAAAAACTTTGCATTACGTGGCAGCATCAATCTCTAAAATACATTCAAGCCATAGAACTATAGCCTATGCCATCGAATTCGAGCATTGCTGTTTGCAGTACAGTCAGGATCTATTCTGTAGGACGAATAGTTTCTTCCTGCTGGTTTAGAGCTGATAGATTGTCACGAACTGTACGTGTTGACATTTTTAAAAAAAATTTGTTTCGATATACCGCCTTAAACAGTTTGTAACAACATACAAGTCATGGAGGGCAAACTTATTATGTAGGTGGGTCGAGTTATGTAAATTCTTAGTTGTGCATAATGGACGAGAATGGTCACTTGAAAAGAAAACAGTATGCACTTTATATAGACCTATGCTGTAACAAATTATCCAGTTTTAGGTTTGGCCCAAAAAGGATAATCTTATAAGGGACGGTTGATGTTAATTAATTATCTTTGTTATGACACAGCGCTGTTAAACATTCAAATAAACGTTTGAACGCAGACTTTCGCTGATTGTCAATGTCTAGTAGCAGCTTTTATACTTTTACTGTCGTTTGGGCATCTAGGTAAAACCTCCGATATAATGGAGCGCCATTCAATAAATAATAGGTGTTAATTTGGGTTGAACTGAATTTCGTATTGCCATTCAAAACCGTCGAAGTTTTTCCTCCGTTGAAACACTTATGACGCAGGTTCTTGCGTGGGCCATTCAACCCCTAGATTTTTTACTTCTCGCGTTTGCTATAGCGCCCCTTCAAGCTCACTACACAGCAAGGCTGTTGTTAAAGAATTTGTAGAACTCCACAACTTTTTATTTCCTTTCCCATCATCCATGGTAAATTACTTTCAGTCGGAGGACAATGACCTCTTTTGCTAGTTTTAACTGTACAGAAGTGCTTCATCAACTGCACATTTTGTGTACAACCGCACGTTAAAAGCCCTGCTACTCAGAGGGCTCGCGAGTCGCGACTACAGCGCGGACACTGCATGGAGCTTCACGCCGAAGCGCTAAGCAATTGCGTGTGAAGGACTTGCAATGTCAAAGGCAACCGACACCAGTTTTATTGGAAACGGACATTTTCCCTTGACATGTTCGTCCCCGGACATATTCCCCGGACCCCGGACAGTTACCACGCAGACTTTACCCCAAATAGGACATTTCTCCTGTTCCAAAAAGTTTTTAAAAATATTATTTATAGGCTATGCAATTCCATCCAACAGCTGAATGCGTAGCCTATACCGTCTTACAAAAAACGCATGGTGCGATCTGCCGCACAATAACCAGAGCTCGCATTATAAAATTTATTGCGGAGAATTTTGGGTTCATTGACCTCGAACGGATGGAAAAATCACACGCGATGTGTCTATATAATTATACACTCTTGTATAATATCTTAATTCTGCACATGGAAAACAGTCATTACGCTCTGGGATTACATCATTTCATCAGTGTCATGATGCGCTCGCATGCATGAATGCAAATTTCGTGCACGATTGCATCGACGTATATTTGCATTTACATTGAAGGGATGCGTTGAACTCTCTGGACCCGTTTGATCGCATATACCTACATGACTTGTGTCACAGTCTGTATAGTATATTGTATAGTCTATATGTGCGTGTGTATGTATGTGCATGTATGTCATAGATATAATAAACAATATATCTATGACGCATGCGTGTGTGTGTGGTGCACTCTGTGCATGGCGGTAGCTGGAACTATTATACGTCTCAGATGCCTTTATTAATAACCATTTTCGTCGTCACTGCTCACTAGGCCATTGCATTTTTGCATGGGTGAAAATTTTTGTTAAAATTTTTATGATGCACCCCTCCTATATTGTTTCTAATGGCAAAATATGCATTTACACCAAATTTTAGATAATTTCATGATGTTTTGACCCCCGCCCAACACGATTAACTGATTTAGTTAACAAATTTCGTTTTCCTACATTATGATTATGACAAAAATCTTTGTAATTCAACAGTTTATTATACAGAAAAGACAAACTACATAATATATAGTAACTAACAAGCATGGGCGCCCGCAGAAATTTTTGCAGGGGGGGCAAAATTTTTCGATGGTCACAGTTACCGTAAATGTCTTAGTAACAAGAGCTTGAAAAATGCAAAGCTGGAAATTAAGAGTACGAGTATTTTTCAATGAGGTTCCTTAATGCAAAAATTTTTCAGTTTCATTTTGTGTATCAGCTTTAATATAAATAATTTCTTTAGTGCGAAGAAAATAAAATAAAATAAAAAATAGATGTTAAATGTGGGTTCCTGAAGCGGCACTGTAATATTATAAGTCCATTGAATGAATGAAAAAGTTAACAAAAAATAGGTGTCAGTTTTCAAGGTGCAAGTGTTCCTCTAGCTACTTCTATTGATAGCCTACCTAATTTTGTGCAGTTGTGAAAGGTTGCATGACAGCGAGATTCCAATCAAGTAGGGCATAATCGATAGAAAAATACTATTTGCAATGGCGCTTGCCGAAGGGTTAACAGCCAATGGTCACTCTTCCAGCTTTTGACAAGATGTTGATTATGCAAGGCAGAAAATTAAGAGCATGTTTATATCTACAGAGATTTCTAAACATAGGTTTCTGACTTTCACTGCGTGTATCATTCGTATCATTAGTGCTTTAATGCGAAGAAATTTGTTAAAAACTCAAAAGTAGTAATTTAAAAAATAAATTTCCATTTTCCAGGGGGGGGCAAGTGCCCCCCCTTGCCCCTATGTGCGGGCGCCCATGCTAACAAGTTTGGTAATAGTGCGTACACAATACACATAACTCAATAATGTGAAATCTCTTTAGGGCCTACTGGGTTTTAAGGTTTTTGTGGAAGAGAAAGTTATTTCTTTAATGTCTCTTTTTGAAAGTTGGGAATTTCGTTGCATTGATATTCGACCATTTGCAATAAAGCCGTCTTCGTATTTTATTATTGGTTACACTAGTTGAGAAGTCTTGGCATGGGCGTAGACTTGAGAGGAGACTTGGACGGAGGGGGGACGACCGAGTGGCGCCGAAGGAAGGACGCAAAATTTTCGGCTGACGAATGGCTGAGCCGCCGATGAAATTTTCCATTTTTGCAAACCAAAATTTCTTACGACTTTTTTAGTAATCCGGTCGACCATTTTTCCCGTCAAAAAGTTCATGACCTTTTTTTAGTCATCTGGCCGAAATCTCCAAGAAAAATACCCATTTTCCCCGTTAAAAAGTTGACCTTTTAAAGTCATTTATTCGCCAGTGTATATATGCAGTGTGTCTTCGTGAAGTGTCCATGCCCTAACACTCAACAATGGGGTGAGGGGACAAATGCATGGGCCATCCCCACAACACATTCATTGAGGGGACCGTCCCCCTGTTCCCGCCTAAGTCTCCGACCATGGGTCTTGGATTAGTTTCACAGCTCATTCCGACAGATCATTCACCACTTTGACATGCCGCACATAATTATATGAATGAAATCATGGGCGGAGTTTGGTTTCCTTTCTTGGGGCGGGGGCTTAAAACTTGGGCTTCGGTTGGGGCGGAGACTTAGTCCAGATCGAGCGGCGCCCAATTTTTTTCTCCGCCAAAAAAGTTGATGACATTTTTAGCCATCAATTGAAGTTTCCTTCGTGAAAAGAGCCATTTTCCCGAATATAATTATTATCGAGTCTGGGCCTTCTTGTGGGTGGGGCTAAGTCCGGGAAAAGATACCATTTTCATAGTAAAAAACTGACTCTGGGCCTTCTGGGGGGCTTAGCCCCTCCCTGGCTCCTGATATACTCCGCCCATGAATGACGTTGGTGTTTTAAAAGGTAGAGCAAAAAATTTACAATTTGCTACCATGTTGTCAATGTGCGTTTTGAACATAAAACTACTTTTGAGGTGGGCGGGGGTCAAAACATGACCTACAGACCTGAAAATTTGCAGGCAAATATGTTTCAGTAATAGAAACAATATGGCAGGGGTGCACATGGAACATTTGAAATTTTTTTTTTGCAATGGCCTACTGCTCACTATTTATGATGCGCATATTGCGATATAAAGCATTTAAGTATCACGATAGGTATCTGCATTCTGCACGTAGACTATGTTTATGTCTATGTGCATAAAACGCAGTGTTTCCTCATAACCAAGCCAGGATCGAAGACAGTTCGCACGCCGCCGAATGGCTGGCTTTATAAACTGATGTTGACGATGAAGATGATGATGATGAGGATGATGATGATGATGATGAGTGGTAGTAGTGGTGATGGTAGTAGTAGTAGTAGTAGTAGTAGTAGCAGTAGTAGTAGTAGAGTAGTAGTAGTAGTAGTAGTAGTAGTAGTAGTAGTAGTAGTAGTAGTAGTAATAGTAGTATAGTAGTAGTAGCAGTAGCAGTAGCAGTAGCAGCAGCAGCAGCAGTAGCAGTAGCAGTGGCAGTAGTAGTAGACTAGTAGTAAGAATGTAACCTCTTTCGGAGTTGTAAACAGCTGTACATGTGGGTCAGTATGTTAGTAGGCCTATGTTAGTTAAGTGTATATAAGCCTGCCACAGACTGCTCACCGATCGTATATTTCACTGGCTTAAGAATTTTCGAAGAGTTCTTTTCTTCGTTTAGAGCATCACTAGTAAACAAACGTGAAGTGACACGATAAACAGAGATATAATCAAGATCGTATAGACGACCGTATATAGGATGGATCTATTGCAGCTGTAGGCCTAATTGATAGACTCCACTATCCCACAACTGCTGGACCAGTGCTGCTGGTGGTGTTTATTACTCTGTCGAACCCATTAAGGGATTCATCGGGGCATCGGTTATTATTCTCACTCGGGAAAACACTTGAGCGAATGTAGAGACAGCCCCAGAGACCCGTCGGGGTGTTATAGGGGCTGAGCACATGGCTTTGTAAAGAAACTGCATAGGTTTAGTCGAAGCCACCTGTATCGCACAGAGCCATTATGGACATCGATGGTAATAACTTTGACAATTAGTATAAACATGATTGTTTATTGTGGTACTTTAAAACACCTGTCATGAGATTAGATATCTGTTTATGTGTCCATGGCACAGGTATTATTTTTTATGTTCTAAATTGTAAAAGAGTTGGATTTGTTCAGGTTTAGCATATTATTGCCTAGATGTGAATTTTCTCAACATTACATGCCAGCTTGCACATAAAAACAAACTACTTTATTATAGCAAGTACACAGTCCAAGACTCCAAGTCGGCCAGAGGACAGATTTGTGTGTGGCCAACTGGCCATGTAGTCCTCCAGTCTCCTCCTAACCATTCATACCGACATACGACCGACGGGCAGAGTAGCCTACAACGTTACATGAATTTGGAATATCAAAGTGTGTTATCATTATTACGATAATCATTACTAGGTCTATTTTGCAATAATATTAGTAGTAATAATAAATAATATTAATACTTTCTAAAAAGTGCATATTATTTTCGTTAAGATAATGCAGTTAATATACAGAGTTCAAAAACAAATTCCTTAGAGACCAGGCCTATATTTTTTTCAGTCGATTGTACTTGTGGACTCAGCACTCGTGAATAACCTGGTGCCCTGCGCTTGGCTTTCGGGTGGGGCTCTGATGGACATTTGGAGATTACGATTACGATTAGAAATCAATCAGAAACTTTTCTCTCTTTTGCAGATAATTGAATTCTGCACCGATGCATAGCGACTTCACGCTTGCAAAAACACTATACGTACACACATATTACCGCGTTAAAGTAGAACCCACAATAAAGTGTCATAACTCGGTCAAAATGTTTAGGATTTGCCTGAAATTTTACACACAACAACACTGGCCATAGTTACACGAGATCCTAAAGCCGATTAGAAATATTCGTGAGTTTGTCAAATTTATGAGCGTTTGAGATGCAGCACCGAAAAATGCAACTTTCCAACATGGAAAAAGCTGAAAAGAAGTAAAATTCAGCTAAATAATGATGCTCAAAATGTCATTTTTGTTCACGAACACACGACCATAGACGTAGAGGCTACTGTTTGAAGGTCCGATCGATGATCACCTGGTCAAACAGCTGCCACTCTTCAATCAGACGCACCCTACGCTTATCGATGTCATGAATACGGGAACGAAAAACGCGCTACTCCGGTACATGTACCCGGTTCGAGATCTGGACTGCTAGGCGGCCACAGCTGCGGATATGAAGCCGAGTGTCTTCGGGGACAGCTACTACACTAATACGTCTACGGTCGGGTGTTCGTGAACAAAAATGACATTTTGACCACCATTTATAGCTGAATTTCGCTTCCTTTCAGCTTTTCCATGTTGGAAAGTTGCATTTTCGGTGCTGCATCTCAAACGCTCATACATTTGACAAACTCACGAATATTGCTAATCGGCTTTAGGATCTCGTGTAAATATGGCCACTGTTGTTGTGTGTAAAATTTCAGGCAAATCCTAAGCATTTTGACCGAATTATGACACTCTGTTGTGGGTTCTACTTTAACGCGGACACAGTGTATATATTATAAGCGTAGGTATAGGCCTACACGTATAAACGAATTGAGCGATTGCACATATACTTTATTGTATAATAGCATATTTGTATTGCTTTTTTAGTATTTGTATAGCTCCTCTAGTAGGTGAACCATTATTATTGAGGCGCTTTACACGGCAAGCACGGACAAAGAAGAAAGTCTTGAGTATATTTGTAAAAAGAGTTAGACATGTAGGACGCGAGGAAGATAACGCAGGTCAGAGGGAGGGAAGGCTATTCCAAACAAAGGAACGATCCTGTTCTGTATGATGGCTGTATGTGCGTGTGAAACAATAAAATCGCCTCTATAGGTCAAGTGCAGAGAGCGGCGACCAGGCAAACCAAAGTTAAGTAAAGATCTTTCGATGATAGACACTGCCCAGGATCAAGGTAAAGGTTGGCCAAGACACAGTGCCAGACTATCCAGGAGACCCTGTAATTAAATGGATGCGCTGCTTGACCAGGAGCCAGTGGAGAACATCCCGCATGTAAAGGAGATGCGACCAAACTTAGGGATACGGCCATTGGCCAAACGAACATTCGCTCGCGGAACCGGCTCCAAGAGTTGCAATCGAACCCTGGGAGCCCAAAGTAGAGTTGTATGTGCATGCATAAATACACATACATGTATACACATGTATATACACGTATGGTACATATATGCATAATATTTATATATGGTAAGTTGTAAAGAGATAGTGTAGATCTAATAGAAGTTTCAAACTTAGTCTGTGTATAAGCCTACAAAGAGCGAAAGAAAGAATTTTGAATGTATCAGTTGCAGCGTATACATGTATAGCCTATAGTATAGCCTATAGGGAATCGCTAGAGGCATCACTTGCAAAGTTAGATAAACCGTGATTAATTACTTTTATGTTTTCACACTTCATGCGATTGAGAGTAAGACATCATCTCATGTTTACTGCAGACATGCCTGCATGTGTGCAGGGTTGTGCATATGTCTCTCTTTCTGTCTGTCTGTCTGTGGTGTGTGTGTGTGCGTGCGCGTGCGTGCGTGTGGTTAGTGTGTGTGAGTGTGTGTGCTGTGCTGTGTGTGTGTGTGTGTGTGTGTGTGTGTGGTCAGTGTGTGCGTGTGTGTGTGTGTGTGTGTCAGTGTTTGTGTGCAAAGATAGAGACACAGCCACAGAGAAAGAGAGAGATGAGAAAGATAAAAAGATCAAAAACTGGTGGGCATTGGCATTTGGCATTGGCATTTGACAGACAGACACATGAAGACGAATAACAGACAAAGTTTGGCTGAACAAAGACAGTCACGTGATGCACCTGAGTTCCAAGCATGTAATTTTTCAATAATATATCGTTTATATAAAACTCTATACAATCTCTCTACATATAATAAATCATATAAATGACCACATGTTGCAGCGAATGCATTCTTATACTCCCTAACTGACCTACTAGCATGTTCACTGGCATTAGATGAGCTCATATTGAGCCTCATACGAGACCAATGGGGAAGTTAAGATTGGTACAATATGGACTCCCCGTGAGCAGACATGCACGGCTGTTACAGCAATAATACACATGGGTAGCATAGCCATATAGCAAAGGCAAGATGAGTAATCAATCGACCCTCTGCTGATTCAGTCTAGACTCTGGATTTATACGAAAGGAAGAATTGTATCAAACAAAGAAAGTCACGTGATGTTTCTTCTTCTTCTTATTTTGTGTTCTATCATCGGACGTGATGATCATCATCTCATGTTTACTGACAGCGCAAGATAAACGCAGAGTTATACGCTTCGGAAAACAGTAATGTAACCGAATACATGATGAGAATGATATCCGCCCTCAGGATAAGGATATCTCTTCTCATCTCATCTCTGGACTGAATTCTAACGTCTCTGTCCAATTTCTCATCTCGTTTATTATCTTAGTCATCCTCTGCAGTCGAAGGAGAGAGTAGAGACTCGTGGGGTGGCATTCGTTGGCATCCAGATCCCTGGATTCCTGTTGGATGTGGACTTTAGACCACCCCATTTCCCCTCCCCCCTACGTTTGATGGAAGAGGGTGATGACGCCGTCCTGTAAACCCCGTTTGGTTCCCAGATTGTTTATTAGGCTGTTTGGGTTAAAGGTCAGCGTTTCTACTGGATCATGCCAGAGTGTACTAATGCATGAACTCATAGTATAGTATGGTAGAGGTTAACGATCATTGGGTGGTTGAATCAAGAGTTATATAGCGCATGATTCAGTCTTAACTTAAGTTAGGTCGGATGGACGAGCGAATGGAAGATGAAGAACGAAGACAGGACAAACAAACAGAAGGAAGGACCATTGAATCGTCCGCAAAAGCAGAGTTAATTATGGTTAATGAGACAGTGTGCGACACAACGAGATTAGATTAACAGATTTCGGAAAGATAGTATACAGCACACTGTCTATAGCCTATGCCCTATAGTTTATTTGGTATACAGAGAATGCATATTTTCAGGGAATATGCATATATTGTATACTCCCTAGGGAATGTGCATAATCACGGTATGAATAATCTACCCCTAGTATACATATAGCCATTACCCCTAAGAACACAAACCCAAACCACATAATCCTCTAGCAGCCTAGCTCCTGACTTTAACCCTAACTATAACCTTATCATAATATATCGTGGGGCGTGGTGGTCTAGTGGTGGCGTCGTTGTCTTGGAGCCGGAAGGTCCGAGGTTCGAATCCACCTCCCCGCGTAAGGACCTTGGGCAAGTCCTTCACTCACAATTGCTCAGCGCTTCGGCGTGGAACTCCGATGCAGTGTCCGCTCTGCATCGGGAGCGCCTCTGAGTAGAGAGAGCTTGAAGGGGCGCTATAACAAGTGCACATACATACATACATACATACATACATACATACATACATACATACATACATACATACATACATACATACATACATACATACAATATATAACCCTAAATCTAATGATCCTAAATTTCAGGGTGGGTCCTGTGTACAAATACAACGATTATACACAGTCCATGTCATTCCTGAATTTTCAGGGAATATAATACTTAACTATGGTATATCTTGATTGCACACTGTTTCAGTAACATAGTTAATACAGGCTCAAATGTGCTCTATAGTCTATTATATGCTGCAGTCGATTGTTTTGTTATAGTTATCAAATACTATACAATAAAGCGGTTTATTGGGTCTGACCATAATTAAAAAGTTGACAAGGCAAATACAATGAAGTGAAGAGCGCACTGCGGCACTATGCAAAGCCAAGACAAGAACGGGAGCCATTTTTTAGATGAGCATACTCAATTGCACCTGTTATAGGCCTAGTATCCAATCAAAATACTTGTATATTACGTATACATTTAGCCAACACTTTACACAATAATAATCTGTCTATCTGCGTCTCATTAGAATATTCAACTTGATTGCATTGTGTTCTTGGTATTGTATATCAGATGATTCGGCTGCTGCTGCTGGTGGTGGTGCCACTCCTGTCTTCATTTCAGAACCTCAGAACATCACGACCCTTCAAGGTCAATCGATTCGATTCGTCTGTCGAGTACAAAACCTTCGTAAGTT
The DNA here is from genome assembly GCA_945859605.1 of Lumbricus rubellus. NCBI lineage: Eukaryota > Metazoa > Annelida > Clitellata > Crassiclitellata > Lumbricidae > Lumbricus > Lumbricus rubellus. Next base: position 29,996,231 of record OX243815.1, on the reverse strand, counting down.
ATATTAATATATATAAACATCGTAATCGTAAGTTTTAAACTTCAAACTTCTAAAGCGCCACTCGATAAGAGTCAAACACTGTAGTGCCATCTCATCCACGAACGCTGACCGTGTTGGTTATAGTCGGTTAGTTGTCTACACTCTCAGTTGATATAGCGCCTTTGTGGTGCCTCACAATTCACTATTTTTGTGTACCACTTCGGTTGTTGCAATCGTCGCAGCAACATTGTCATCATTCCTGGCCATTAGCATCCGGATTGACATTACGGTAGCCGTGAGAAACTTAGACATGACAATCAACTATAATGACGGCCTGTATACAGAGAGAGTTCAGCCTAATATAAGTCTAATTATCAGCGACAGCTGTTTGCTATATTAGTATAGTATTAGACTATTAGTTATGTTGTTGATAATGATTGTGTACATGTTTGCAAAAATCAGAGGCGATTCCATGCATCAGAGGTCAATGCAGGTCATTTGTCACGCCTATTAAATTTTGTTTCTTGACCTAGCTTATAATTCTTTTAAACATCTTCTTTGCGTTTAATTTCTTTGACCTAGCTGAGTAGGCTAATTCCCAGGACCCGACACGACCTACAGAAATAGTAGGCCTATAGTTTGCGCCGTCATTGGTAACAATAAGAGTAACTTTGCATAAGAGTAGGCTATACGGTTTCATTGGCATTATGCTGGGGACGGCTTTGTCACGATAAGGTCTGACCTGTCTTTTCCGCGTTTCTCTTCCCTCACCACTTTCAGTGCATCGAGGGTTAGACTATGCAGGGCTCTTAAATATAATAACAGAGGTGACTAAGAGGTTCTTGGGCGTGGGTACAGTTTGGGTAGACCTAAACGGCAGCCTTTTAATATGTACCACTGGAGTCATCGCAGCTGCTGTCCTTTGTATCCGTCTGATATAAAGTCGTCTGCTGAAGTGCAGTCACAGGCTGCTCAGAACGCCAGGCCCCTTCTCATGGGGTAGAGTGACCTCATTGGTTATCACCAACCCTCGTTTGTTTACGGTTCCTTGTCGTTTCCCAATCTTGGGGTAAATGGCCTGAGTGGTTGGGGTCAGCGGGTGACACTTGGGGTCATCTACGAGACGAAAGTCATTGCGAGCTCAGTTGTGTGACCTCTGCCGAGCGAAGGTCATGATAAGGAAAACTAAGTTTGGATGACTTGGATCCCTGGTGATCGCAAGATGAAGTCCGCAGGAAAATGCGTCATTCGTCAGAATGCAAGGCACGGAACAATGAACGGTGGATACAGACAATGGATAACTTCAGAAGCTCGTCTGTAATGACTCTCCTATAGTCACCTTTGCACTATTCGCGTCTAGCTGTCCACCTTTTATTCTTAATTATCTGCTTAATTGTCTGTCTGCCTGCCTGCTTGACAAGTTGTTTTCTTTTTGTAACCACGTCATTTCAATTTCTATGCAATTTCAGACACAGAAGATGAACAGAATTATTCAATATAAACTGGGGCAGAGCTAACACTTCACTATGTCAACATCCTCATACAGTGCATAGCGTTAATTTTTTAACAACGTCATGCCCAATTTGCTGGAATAGGCCTACGATTTTGTATGTAGCCTATGCAGTATGCATGCACATTGTACATACTTATGTGTGCATGTACATGTACGTAAGTGTAATATATGTATGTATCTATTGTCAATCATAATGCATATATGAGATCGAGTCTCTTACCAGACCATACAGATTTCTTAGTAATGTTTATTGTATACTAATGCTAAATATCCGGGTCGTGGTAGGGATGAAGTGGGCGGAATGGGGCAAAACCCTTATTTTCCGGGCAACACCAGGTATCCCAATGGGCTGGGGCTGGGTTTTGGTATTCTATAAGTGTCACATTTGTTAAAATTATTTAATGACCACTTTCTGAGAGTACGAGTAAGCGCTGCATAGGCATACTCTATTTCATTGCAGAGTCCTGGCAACAACTGATGTGGCGCCACAAAAATGGCGATCGGGACATGATGGTTGCCCTTAGCAACCGGCTGCTGGTCATCGGAGGAGAGAGATCGATTGTTCAGGAGGAGGATGGAAGCGTCAGCATCCTTGGTCTCCAGTCTGCGGCCACTGACCAAGAGGGAGACTACCTTTGCGTCATTTCCGGCACCGATCAGGAACAGGTCAACCACTTGACGGTCAACGGTATGGCGCTAGATAAATCGGTTCATCTTTTTACATTTACTTTTCTATTCTATTCTATTTTTGGATTTATAATTGAGATCAGCAGAAAGAGATTCAATTTCAATAGACTGCCAGAGAGCAAGTTGTTGGGAAGAGGAGCCATGAACAAAAGTTTGGACATCATCAGCATAAAGATGACCAGAGGCTGAGTGCTTAGCAAAGGGAAGATCTGAGGAATATCAGCTGTAAACAAGATATAAAGAAGTGGACCTAGTGCGGATCTACCCTTTAAATATGCTTCGTTTGCTTAATTACTTTGCATGACCCTTATACATATATATATATATATATATATGTATAGCCTGATTTAGATGAATAAAAATCGATGAAAGTGAGCTATCTAAATTTGGACGGTCGATTGGCAAATTTTTTTGTGCCTACTTAACACTTAGTCCTTCCCATGCATGCGTGCTGGCCTGCACATCGGGCATTGCATCTTCTCCCATCGTTTCTGTCCATTTTAAGTCTTTCAACTTTGTCGTACGATGTCTCCAAATAAATTTCCTCAAATCATCTTCCTGCTGCATGCAGTCTTCATCCTGCTCTCAGAACCAAGGTTGCCTGAAATCCCCGCACTTTCCCATAGTGCGAGACGCAAGAATCGTACACGACAGTCGACGAGTCGGCTAATAATTAATTACAATTTGCTAAACATTCTCTTAAACAAGTTCTTGCGTATAATAGTAATTGTATTTAAGCATTATTATAGTATACACTGTACAGAATGGTTTGTTGTCGTCGGTGTGTTTAGTGCCAGCGACTATCGTGGCCACAGAACCTCGGGGAACCAGTCTCAATGTCCTCCAAGGTCGACCTCTCTATCTCAGCTGTACGGCGGAGGGTAAACCCGAGCCAGTCATCACGTGGACAAAACAAGCAAGTATACAATACTTTGCGTAACCTATCTGATGATGCAAGGTCAATCAATCATATATCCTTTATTCATTCATTCATTTCGAGAATTTATATAGCGCCTCTTCAAGAAACCTACTCAGAGGCGCTTCCAGCCAAGCCACAGCTAAAAAATAGGTTTTGAGCGACTTATAAAAAGCAGGTGAATTTAGCCTAGGCATAAGTCGGAAGTTTAGTGGGAAGCCATTCCAGATAGCGATGTACTCACTCTGTCTTTCGGCAATATTGTGGATTACCGCACCTATGTTCCTTCTTTTTTCCTCTGTTTCCTCTCTTCCATTCATTTAAGTATAGTTAGGCCTAACTATTAACTATTGAAATAATTAATTCTTTACATCAATTAATTATTAATATATTTATTTTCTTTAGATGTTGTGTTTGATATGCTGCAGGGTCGGCAGCCGTTCGTTGGCGAAAGTCTTGCCGTGGCAGAGACAAGAAAGGAGGACAGTGGTTTGTACACTTGCATGGCTGACAACGGAGCTGGCGACCCAACATCTAGACACTTCAACATCAACGTACAGTGTATGTAATTATATATAAATTATATATGCATATATTATATGTATGTATATTATAATTCAACATATATATATAATATATATGTATACACTTCAACATCAACGTACAATGTATGTATACCCCCGTTGAGTTACTGAACGCTGGGCAATGGGCATCTCTGCAGTATGCAATGAACATTTCTGCCTATAATTAATCTGAGCACAATGTATTATTATAAGCCCCCTCAGCTATAGATATAGGCTACTGCCTCAGCATTATTGACCATGTAAGATGGCTGGAAGAGTAGACCTATATAAGTACAACATATGCTAATTGGGGGAATACATGGTTCATCTCTATTAGAATGACTCAATAGCTTCCGAGTGATTATAGGCTAATTATAAATCAGGCGAGTCTAAAAGACGTCCAAATATTAAATTTCTTTATTATAATGATTAACGCATTAGGCCTACTATTACAGCAACTTTTTACATAATTATAATTAGTATAGACTATATCTAGTAATAATTAGGCTATATGTAAAGATAGTATCAGTATTTTGTCAGGAATCGGTCACGCATCGTTGATGTCGTGAGATCTCATCATTATTGCTGTTGCTCCTATATTTGAAATAATTTTAAAGATTATATTTATTAAATATTATTTTAAAGATTATTATTATTTTTTTACTGATTCTACTGCTAGGCTACTACCAAGGGCGGATACAGAAACTTTGGACGGGGGGGGGCCAAAAATTCTTGGTCTTGGGTCTGGAATAAATTTTAGGCCTTGGGTGGAAAATTTTTCTCTTTCGCATCCGCCGAAAAAGTTAATGACCTTTTTTTTAGCCATCCGGCCAAATTTTCGGGAAAATCATACCATTTTATCCACCAAAAAAGTTGATTTTTGGGAAAATCATACCATTTTATCCACCAAAAAAGTTGATGACCTTTTTTTTAGTCATCCGGCCAAATTTTCGGGAAAATCATACCATTTTATCCACCAAAAAGTTGATTTTTGGGAAAATCATACCATTTTATCCGCCAAAAAAGTTGATGACCTTTTTTCCTCCTTTTTTAGTCCTCAGATTCATGCTGACTTTTAGAAAACATGCCATTTCCAAATGGGGACCGCAATGCATTATGCATGGGTATTTCTTAATAGGGGGGGAGGGGCAAATTGTACAATATATACATTGTTCCACAGCATGTTCAATCCAAATGGGGGGGCCACGATACATGGGAATTCTAAATGGGGGGGCCATGGCCGGATAAGCCCCCCTGGATCCGCCCCTGGCTACTACTATAGACCTAACTGTAATGGTGCTTTTAACGTGGCTGTCTAGATGAGCCGAGGGTCGAGGTGCTGACGCCCATAGTTCGCGTTGGTCTCCACGAGAGGGCGACACTTGAGTGCATCTTCGATTCAAATCCTCCAATCGGTCAGGTCACGTGGTCAAAGGACGATGAACCGATCGATGCCGGAAACGACTTCATCCGTAAGACAGGAAATTGTTTATTATTTGCATCCATTCAATTTGTAGCGCTATAAAATGAATGAGCAATGACAACAAGCAATCGTTGATGCAATTGAAATCAAGCTATCTTATCTAGTGATGATGATGATGATGATGATGATGATGATGATGATGATGATGATGATGATGATGATGATGATGATGATGATGGTGGTGGTGGTGATGATGATGATGATGATGATGATGATGATGATGATGATGATGATGATGATGATGATGATGGTGGTGGTGGTGGTGGTGGTGGTGGTGGTGGTGGTGATGATGATGATGATGACGACGACAACGACGATGACGATGACGATGATGAAGATGGCAACTTGCGTTGTACTGTATTGTATTGTATTTAGGCGTTTTAAAAAGCGTTCTTAGTAGAGCAGCGGTGCGCAACCTGCGGCCGTACGGCCGCATGCGGCCGTGAGAGGAATTATTGGCGGCCGTGAAAGCAAATCTAACTAATGCATACTGGCGGCCGTTTGTAGATAAATTCATAAATATTTTTTATTTCATTGTTTTGAAACTACGGTTATGTGAAGCAGTTAGCCTAGTTGCATTTGTGGTTTTTAGTGTATGAAGCACACACGTACGCACACACATGAACGCGCGGCCGCACCCACATTATTTCCGTCGCATCTGCATTCTGCACGTATCTTAGAGGTATCAGCTGCGTATAGGCTACGTGTCCTCCAGATAATTATAGCTCAAAGAACCCGTCAGAGTACTAATATTTCATACCCAGCCCCGGATGTCAATCATGGCATACGATATGGGCGGATGGACCAAGATTTCTCCGCTAGTGATCAGTGGAAAGATCTTGATAGGCCTATTGTACAAGCAGGGCCGACCGTCAGCCATGGCCGCCGCTGGCGGGAGAGAGTGACCAATGAAACTTACACCACAGATCATTTTCAAGTAGGCCTATATTAGGTTACAATGTACAAATGCGTAGGTGTAGGGCAGAATTCAAAACAGGTGGTGTAGAAATCTGGGTGGGTTCATACCTTGATCATGCGTGTATCTGATTTCATGAATAGGTCACCTACTCACTTCTGAAATTGGAAAAGTTCAAACCCTTAATTTTCCTTCTCAGCGTCACGCGCCACAGCGATCATCTGCCCGACGCTCCTTTGCCCCTCCCAGAAACCTCGATTTTTCCCCCGCCCCCAGAGGAGAGGACTAGATTCAACATTGGCGGCCGTGGTAAGAATGTGAGCCTTTGATGCGGCCGACACTGACGAAAAGGTTGCGCACCCCTGTAGTAGAGTAACCGTTCAGAAGCGCTCACAGTGCTCAAGTATACCCGCGAGACAAGGCAGGTTTTGAGAAGAGAGAAGGAAGAAGAGAGGCTGCCAGACAGAACTGTAGACCATTCCAAAGAGAAGGACAATTTGAGGCACAGGAGATCGAGACTGAGCCATAGCAGTTCTGTATACCGAGGAAACAAGAGGTCAAATTTGTTGTATGAACGAAGTGGAGCTGTGCGAAAGCTGTGTGAAAGCAGAAGCATAAAGTTAGCTGGATATACCGGGAAAAGAACATTATATTGACTCTTTAGGATGAGAGTGAGAATCTAAATCGTATGTGAACACGGAGTGGAAGCCAATGAAGTCGTTAAGTATAAACGTAGAGATTCAAGATTACCTGGTAAGACAGACAATCAATCTAGTAGATGAGTTGATCACGGACCGAAGCGATGAGAGACCAGAATTTTACGAATCTATGAACATAAAATATTTTGGACCGCCACTGGGTGGATTCGAACCACCAACCTTTCGGTTAACAGCCGAACGCGCTAACCGGTTGCGCCACAGAGGCCGACGATATCGAGCGTATTTTATGAGCGTGATTTGGGCTGCGTTATATTTTGAAAATATCTATAAAACGACCGTCTAAATAAACTACGTCACTAGGTGGATAGGAAACATCAACCATGGGCTAAGGTGGTAAGGTACTAGGACTGGAGAGAAACAATAAAAATAATTGACCGCCCCTGGGTGGATTCGAACCACCAACCTTTCGGTTAACAGCCGAACGCGCTAACCGGTTGCGCCACAGAGGCCAGATCGATACGAATACTTTTCTTCATATTAAATTTTTAGCAGCCGAGAGTGCTAACAAGTTGTACCATGAGAAGTTCTGAGCAGCTGTTGATGACTTAAAACGATGCATAATAATTATGATTAGGCCTAATTAATTGTTGCAATACATTTGTGTGGTTACAGCGTCGAGGGAAGATGGCGACGGTGGTCAGGTGGTCGCAAGACTTCAGATCGTCAGTGTCAATCCTAATGACGTCGGCAGTTACTCGTGCACTGGAGACAATGGTCTTGGACCAGCATCTGACGTCATTTCGCTCAGCGGTATGTTGTCTATTATTTGACCTTATCCTATTATACGACTCCATATAAGTAAAAACAAGTTATAGGCCTACAGTAACTTCATATGGCATATGCCTTTGGCTGCTTATCAGGCTACGTCTTGATAGACGGCTCTTTACATAGACACACACACGCACCACACACATACACACACACACACACACATTATACATAGTTACATACATGTCATATTTTTACTTAGGTAGATTACGTAAGCATTATTAAGCTTTGGTACGACTACCTTAGCCAAATGTACAACTATGTATACATATGTTTGTTTGTTTGTATGGATGTATGCGTGCATATAGGTAGGTCTATGTGTGTATAGCCTACATATGCATGAATAGGTCTATCATCTATGCACGTGAATTCACTCTGTGTATAAGAATTTTGTGGGGCGCGGTGGTGTAGTGGTGGCGTCATTGCCTTGGAGCCGGAAGGTTCGAGGTTCGAATCCACCTCGCCGCGTATTAACCTTCATGGCCTTCTCTGATGGTTTTCCGACGGCATCGTTTGTATGAAGCAGAGATGTCTGACTGCATGGCCCCGTGTAGGCCCTAAATCGTTCAGTTCAAAGTGTCTGCCTGTCACCTCAAACCACGAGAGATGTTTTACTGTCTTAGAGAAAGAAACGAAACAGATCGGAAACCATAGTCTCTCCATTTAAAACATTGAATATATATTTTTAAAATATACAAATTAAATTTAGCAAATAGAAACAACAACAGGAATGTAGGATACTGTGGAAACGAAATCAATCTCATGGTATCGAAATGTGTAGCCTATGTATTTGTGTGTGTATGTATGTATGTATGTATGTATGTATGTATGCATGTATGCATGAATGCATGAATGCATGAATGCATGAATGTATGCATGTATGCATGTATGCATGTATATATTTATATATTCAATCTTTCAGTTAGTCACCTATGTGTTTCATTCATTCATCAATTATTCATTTACTTATTGGTGATTAACTCGTTCACATAAGCACCGATTTCAGTCGTTTGCTGATTTGTTGACTAATATATTTATTCCTTTATTCAGTCATTCATATAAATTTTAATTAATTACTCTATAATTTCTTCATTAATTCCGTCAGTCTATCTATCTGCCACTTAGGTCTTCCCTACGATCTACAATTGAAGACGACAAATGACGGAAGTCGAAGTCGATTCAGTGATCAGTTCACGGTTCGTTGGTCGGTGCGGTCGGAGTCGGTGCTTCAGGAAACGGAAATCATTCTCGATGCGGTCAGCAGTTTATAGATTAGTTGAGATTTCGATGAAAAATATCTGACCAGTCTAGAGGGCATAAATGTATTAAACTCTATCAATTCTCCCGACACTTTAAGGAAATCTGCAAGAAATTTGAACCCAAACCTATAATTACAGTTTTAATGCGAATTCGCAAATGAGAGCATTGGACAAATGATCGAGGACGACAGAGATAATTTATTCGTACCCATCGCCGCCAAATAGGGGGTGGTGGTGAATGCATTGGTGATGAACTAACACTGGCAGAGGAATGTGACTAGAGAAAGCTCCTCTTTATAATTATTATGCTAATACAAGCAATCTCCACCAGTTCAAGTTTTCTATGTTCACGACTTTCGAAGTATCACCTGTAAAATCCCACTGTGAAGGTATTGCAGTCTAATTCTAGTCCGGTTATTGAAAAACGTATAACGTATGTAACGGATACTAACGCTATTCAAACTTGTTTATGTTATAGTTAAGACTGCATCATATGATACTTCCCTATCTGCCATCTTGTATCTGAAAGAGTGCATAGGTAGCCCTACCAGTGGGACTTCTAATCCCTTCTGGGTTTTCGCTTGTATATGTACTTCGCAAAAAATGTTTTTTTTATTTTTTGGTGCAATAAAATTGATGTAATTGTAGTTGTAATTGAACACTTATAAAGCACCGCTCGCAGAGATGGTTATGGCTATGGTAAACATTTAAAAGTCCAATCGAAAACCATTACGCTGAGTCATCATTGGCATTTGTCCCACTCACACAGGACGATGATGAAGAGGAGGAGGAGGAGGATGTGACGAACTCTTCTGAACTCTATTCCAAGCGGAAGCAGTTCTCCGTCAGAATGACGTCAGCCGATCAACAACAACATCCGGTTTACGACCTGGATTTCGTACTCAAACAACTTCGACCAAGTTCCGGTTATAAGTTGACCCTTCGTGTCGGAAATGCTTTTGGTTTCACGAATTGGACGGACGAACTTCACTTCGTAACCGCTGACGGTGAGACCAATTATTACACAAAGAAGGGATCTCTCTCTCTCTTTCTCTCTCTCTCTTTCTCTCTCTCTCTCTCTCTTTCTCTCTATCTCTTTCCCCAGCTCTCTGTCTCTGTCTCTGTTTGTCTCTCTCTGTATCTCTGTCTCTCTCTCGTCAGATTGTTAGATGCCTCATTTTGTGAGCCTGTGCTGTGAGTAGCGTATAGTCTTACTACCGTGATTTCACTGATTTGCAAGCAAAAACCTTCCGCTGGTCAGCGCCACGCGTCTCAACGGTTGACCGTCCGATAAACGTTGGGGTATCCTCGCCCTCTCCAGAAGCCTGGATTTCCATCCCCCCAAACAGAGGGACTAGATTAAACACAGGTTATGAGCGCCTTTGGTTGCTATTTGTTTGCCTCGTACACAATGTGAGCCTCTACCAGTAATGCAGCATAGAACACTCTCGATAGTGCTTTCATGTTGTTTGATGAGGAGCGCCTCTAGCGTGTCGCTCTCGAAGTGGCGCTCTGTAAATTTACAGTTGCAATTGCAAATAATCGGAAGCTGATCAGGACTTCTAAAAGAAATTTAACTGCACATCCCATTTTTTCTCTTCCATGCACCATGGTAAATTATTTCCAATCGGATGGCAATAGGAATGGCCTTTTTTCAGTATTTTAAATTTAAATGCGCATAAGTGCTTCTAAAACTGCACGGATTCATTAAGAACTGCACACAGTGCACATTCCGTGTAGAACTGCACGCTAAAAAACCGCTCTGCTGGTGGCAATCATTTTGCAACTGGGTGGTTGTTGATGTTTTCGACAGAAGGAAACGAGGCGCCTCTGTCTACGACATTAGGAACTACGCAGAACAAAGTGAATTTGCCAGATGACAACGCGAGAAGTCGTTACACTCATCGGCCAATAAGAAACGAAGCTCATGGTGATCATCATTATGCTCTTTACCAACTCTTTACCAACTGTCTCAGGACTACCTGTCTAAAATTTATATCGCTCTTTTACTTCTATTCAGTGACCATAAAAAATTCCACAGTCGGTAGCTACTTTAGGAACGGTTGTTCTGGATTGTTTTGTATACCTACGGAGTGTTGCTTAGTACCGGTAGCCTAATTCATATAGCGCTGCTCACAGCATTGACCAATCAATGTGATTCCCAATGCAAGAGCCCAGAGAGTGTAAAAGGTTCAGAGGATGTTGTAGACGGACGTAGGCTATATATAGGAATAGACAACATAGAGAACGGTAACGCGTAGAGGGGAGGGGAATGGCATTCCAAGAAAGGGTATTTCAATGTTGACGAAAAGGAATTTCCTCACTCCTCAGCAGAGTGAGAATTGCCGGGGAGGTTGAAGGTTTCAACCCCCAGCCTTTCTTAGATCCCATGTTAAAGTCTGTTTTTCACACCCCGATTCCAAGTGGATAATGGTCCAAGCCCCCAGTTATTTTTCCACAATTCTTACACTTTCCTCCGGTTCCCAGGCGTTGTCGGTGGCATCTCTCAGACTAAAACAGGATTTCACCGATCAGTTCTCTACAATATCATTCATAGCTAGTATTAGCTAGTAGCTACTGTTTAAAACTCATCTCTTTCATCTTAAGTATGCCATCCGCTGACTGGAGCACTGTTTTTTCCTCTGACTTACCAGCATTTCAACTCACGGAGATGCTGCTCACCAACAGTATTGTCTCCTACCATTTTTTTAAATTCCAGCTGGCTGCTGCGATTATCTAAGACTTTGACTCTAAACGGTCTCAGTTGAAACCAGTTATACAAATTCAGCAGGTTGCATCAGGGTCATGGGAGTTATTAAGCAGGTCGAGGGAACTATAGCTGTGAAGAAGTTATTAAAAATAAAAAAGAATTTTTGACAGATCACAAAGGCAGGTCAGACGCTTTGACGGCCGTGATATGTGGTGACACTGCCAGCTATACTGCCTGAATTAAACGACCTTTGTGATTGATGGTTTGCGCATTGTTATAATGGTGCTATACAAATGTAGATCTGATTAGATTGAATTAATTGGCCTTTGTTTATTATCCACCTCTTTAGTCGTCTACCTTGCAAGTGCACACGTGTAACCCAGCTGTATGCGACTGGTGTAGGTCTATCTCCGTGTCTCTTTAGGTCTGTCTGCCTGTCTGTCTGTCTGTCTGTCTGTCTGCCTGTCTGTCTGTCTGCCTATCGATTTATTTCTATAATTCAGTCTTTAGCAACAACTTGAGACTTAAAATATTATCCAAGTTTAAAATTTTACGAATGACATGTTTCTTTAATTAATTTCAGGCTCTGGTTCCCTGGAATCGTCCTCTTCCTCCTTCTTATACTCGTTCGCTTCCCTTAGTACTCTCCCATTTATTTCCATTATCTCGGAAGTGCTGCGCTGGATTCTCCTCCGGTAAAAAGCAGACTTTCATCCGGTTCCATCTTCATCGATCCGTCGTAAACCGGATGTGACGAATCTGACGATGAAAGCTATAGGGCGATTTTAGACAGATATCTGTCGTCTGCGCTGACTATCGACGCCAGAGATGACGTCAGAATATGATGTCATCAAAGTCGGTGAATCACAGGCCTACATGCAGTCTATTGGTGAATCAATGGTGATTGTGGCTGCATTCCCCTTCCACCGGCGTCGATTATTTCACTCTACATGTTTCATTAGGCTATGTTATGTTGATGGTCCCGTATTTGTCCTCGAAATTTCTTTTTTTGTGTTGTGTTATTGAGAAGATTTGAGTCGTTTTCCTATGTTTATAAATACGTTCTAGCAATTATCATGCCAAGTTTTATATAGACCTAACCACATCGCCTGGCTATCTAATAATTACTGTCTGTTTTTATACCGTAAGAGTAAATGAAGAGACTTTTAGTGGTAGGCTACGTGTGAACCACACTGAATGTTCTGTAGGGCCTATACCCCACATCATGTAGCCTACTTGCGAGAGTCAAAACTTTTTGTCTATCGCTAGAAAAATAATGCAGCCGATACAGAATTGCTTTCTTTTCGCCAATGAAACTCCGTAGCAGAGTTATAGACTAAAACGTTTTGTAGAAGTTTAAATGAATTAGATGTCTATCCAAACGAAAGATATAGGATAGGATAGGCGTAGGTCGGTCTACTTGCTGTCATTCGTGCGATATTTCAATTGACGTTCAGATCCGTAATTTCTATGTAATAAAATTTAATGTCTTTTGTAATAATTATTCTCTCGTGTGCTATCAGAGTATAAGCCTACTCAGTCCAGCTAACCTCTATATACTTATAAAGCCTGCCTGGCCAACTCAGTTCGCAGACATCGATCCCGAAAAAGGTTGCTCATCGTTAAGGGCAGGCTATAAGAATCGTAGGAAAAGGATTGGGTTGGAATTTGATCCACGTAGAATTGAATATTTTATCCGCATTTCCTAACAGTGGGCCTATACTGGTGTCGAAAAAATGGAAAGCAGCAGGTTTGCGGTCAGACTCGAATCAAATTCAAGTTCTATGACGAGAAAATTCAAAAATGCAATAGAAAGCTTAGAATATTAAAATGACCGTGCGATCAACGATCAGAGTAGCCTTACTACTCAGTTCATATCAAAAAATCTGAAACTACTTTATGCCTGATCAGGGTCAGGGTTTGAAGGGCTAACGTGCACGTGAGTTGATTGTCCATCGTGCAAAACTCCAGAAAGACGAGGACTGACATTGAGACAGATGAAGAGATGAAATAATAAATTCACGCAAGAAACGAGTCATTCCGACATCTGGCGAATGCGTGTTCATAAAGATGCATGTCTATTTGGCGTGCATCAGACTCTTTCGCTAAGTGGCGCAATCAGCTCTAAGTTTTGTTGAGTATGAAATTCCTTATCCTAAGTATTGTATTGTAATGTATCTGACCAGTTATAAAGCGCCTCTCGCAGCAAGAGCCTTTCAGAAGCGCACCCAGTGCGTTCAACTCCGAGAAAAAAAGGCAAGTTTTCAGACGAGAGAAAGACAAGGATACACTACCAGAGAGGATGGCAGAGCGAACTGATGGGGGAAGGCCCATTCCATAGGAAGGGACCTATGCCTGAGTATGTATGTTTTGTTTGTTTGTATGTGCACCTTTTACAGCGCCCCTTCAAGCTCCCTACTCAGAGGCGCTCCCGACTACAGAGCGGGCACTGCATCTAAGTTTCACGCCGAAGCGCTGAGCATTGCTAACGAGGGATTTGCCCAAGGTCCCTACGCGGCGACTTGAGATGGATTCGAACCTGCAACCCTTCGGCTGTCCTCCTCTCCTCTTCACTACACCACTACACCACCGCGCCCCAGTAAGTAACTGAATACGTGTGTAAGGCAGACTAGTAGCTATTATTTAGTCTGTTCATGCATTGGACCGTAGACCCTGGCGCAATAGAAGCTACTAAGATTGCTTTCATCATACAGCACACTTGCTCCATGACACGATCCACTGAGTTCTGCTTAGCTTGATCCAGTCTGAACAATTTCTGATCCTCTAAGCCCAGATGAACTAGTTCAGTAACTTCTAGCTAGTTTGATTTCTGTGACCTCTTGCAGGTTTGTCCATGGAAAGCGAAAATCTGGCAGCCCAGTTATACCACGTTACTAGTTAACTGTATGTAGTGAATACACGTAATTTCAATTCTAGTTCTTTTCGATACTTACTCTGCTTCTTACATTTGCAAAATTTTAGATATTGCTCTAATCGGTGACTTTACACCTGAAATATGCTTAAACTCTGTATTTTTCGTGGATTTTATTTTTTGATTGATAGTGAGATCACTCACTACGCTAACTTTCTTCTCCCCAATTCTATAGATCCGCAGTAGTGGTTATGAAACTTATGATGACTTGTCTCACAACTATGTTGGCATTTCTCACACAGTTGCAACCTATACCTAACGTTCGGCACCCACTTTCAATTATCTGGCCTCATCTCCCACGCACATCTTGTGTGTCACAGAGAGAGACAGAGACAGACAGACAGACAGACAGACAGACAGACAGACAAAGACAGAGAGAGACAGATAGACAGAGAGGCAAAGAGAGACAGACACAGAGACAGAGATAGAGACAGACAGATAAACAGACAGAGACAGAGAGTCAGAGAGAGACAGAGAGACAGATAAAGATACATATACAGAGACAGAGATAGAGACAGACAGAGACAAAGAGAGGCAGAAAGATACAGAGAGACAGAGACAGTGACAAACATAGAGACAGATACAGAGACAGACACAGAGACAGAGAGAGAGTCTGGTTTCTGTAATGATTGGTATGCATGTGATTTATTGGTTAGGGTAACGATTCAGCGATCGGGGGACAGATAGCAGACGAGAAATTACGCGGGTACAGATGCCCCCATATTTTGCCGACCCCCTACCCTCCGAGGTCGATGATCGATGTCTTGTCTCTTTGTCCTCCTCTCCTCTTCACCCAAACCACCATCATCTATCGTCGTCATAAAGTGACAGAAGACTCAAGTATTTCATCTGTCATCTTACAAGTTTCGTCAGACTTACTATCGTGTTTTTGATGATTTATTATTTGTCTGTTCGCTTATTCAATAATTTAATCGTGTGACGTTTTCAATATTTATCGTTTAATTAGAATTTCTTGTCAAGTTCGTGGAATAAGTTGCAATTGCTACAGGGTGGTTTCAATTTCCCAATAGTAATGGGTTAATAATATGTTAGGCATCTAATTTAAAAAATGCGCGGTTGGTCAGCCTATTCTGTGTGTATACGATGTTTTCAATAAAACTAGCAGCAGCACAAAGCCATGAATTTTGTAGCGTCTTTTAATGGGTCTTGCAAACTCGGTCTTAATCTTGTTTTTGAAACTTTAATTTCGCATTGATCATGAACATGTGGTCTCAAATCATGTTCTTAGAACGCTGGTCTTGCTTAAAACATGGGTCCAGGTCCATGAATGCCTCTGCTATCTTTGTCTCTTGATTCTTCTCCAACCTCAGTGCATGCATCCGGTCGTAAGTTCAGCGAGTGCAGATTGTGCTGCGCCAAGAACGGCCCTGGAAGAAGCCAAAGATTAGCTGCATTCACATGGACGCTGATTATTGGCACTGGAATGCAAAAGCTGGATGGTTTCCATTTCCCAATCTATCCATGCCCTTTGTCTGCATCGAGTCCAGTGGCGTAGCAATAGGGTAGACTGGGTAGACAAAGTCTAGGGGGCCCCCGAGTGTAGAGGCCCCAGAGGGGCCCCCGAGTTTGCAAGACTCAGAAAAATATGTTAAATAAATATTGTAGTAGACTAAGTAGACGATACTGTGTCAGACTCTCAGTAGTCCGTACGGTTACCCGAGAACCCGTCAAGTTCCGTCAACCCGAAAAGACGTCATGGTGTTGACATTATTTTAGAGAAACTTATTTCCGTGAAATAAATTGCGCATCTCATTGTTTGAGAAATGTTAGGAACTTACAGTTTAGGCCTAAAAAATATTGTGTTTCCGGTAAAAGAGCTAAAAAATTGGGTAGGTAGGTCGAATTTTATTTTTATTTTGGTAAAATATCTTTATGCAGTGACTATCCGAAAAAGTATACCCGACTAGTCTTTTTTGCAGAAAGGTATACGCTGCAACAAAGTATACGTGTTCTAAGCAAGTATAAACTGCCTATTTCAATACAAATGCAAAAAAAATTTAATTAAAATTTTTTTCTCATTTTTTTATTAAACTTGTTTCTAAATAAATCTTTTTACAAAATTATTTTAGTCGCGGCAATAAAAGAGGGTCGATCGGGTTACCGGAAACACTATTTTTAGGCCTTACTGTAATTTGTACTAGTACCTTGTTCATAACTATACATCAGGGCTTTTTTTAAGGAATTTTTAGAACTGCACAACTTCCCCAGCCTTTCCAACTGCACAAATCCATTTAGAACTGCACATTTTAGCCAAAATTTTCGAAAACACCTTTTTTAGTCTTAAAAATGCCTAAAGACACCATTTTTTGGTTGTCAAAATTTCCATATACACCTTTTTAGTTGTAAAAATTTCTGAAAACACCTTTTTTAGTCGTAAAAATTTCTGAAGACACCATTTTTTAGTTGTCAAAATTTCTAAATACACCTTTTATAAAGACACCTTTTCCAGTTGCTTAGATTACTAAAGAGACCTTTTTTTAGTTGTCAAGATTTCCGGTGTCAAAATTTCAGAAGACATCTTTTTTATTTATAAAAATTTCTGTGGACACCTTTTTTAGTCGTCAGAATTTTTGAAAACATATTTTTTTAGTTGTCAAAATTTCTGAAGACACCTTTTGTAGTTGTCAAAATTTCTAAATACACCTTTTATAAAGACACCCTATTTTAGTTGACAAAATTTCTGAAGATACCTTTTCCAGTTGCTTAGATTACTAAAGACACTTTTTTTAGTTGTTAAGGTTTCCGGTGTCAATATTTCACAAGACATCTTTTTTATTTATAAAAATTTCTTTAGACACCTTTTTTAGTCGTCAGAATTTCTGAAAACATATTTTTTAGTTGTCAAAATTTCTGAAGACACCTTTTTTAGTTGTCAAATTTTTCAAATACACCTTTTATAAAGACACCCTATTTTAGTTGAAATTTTTTTTTGAAGATACCTTTTCCAGTTGCTTAGATTACTAAAGAGACCTTTTTTTAGTTGTCAAGATTTCCGGTGTCAAAATTTCAGAAGACATCTTTTTTATTTATAAAAATTTCTTTAGACACCTTTTTTAGTCGTCAGAATTTCTGAAAACATATTTTTTTAGTTGTCAAAATTTCTGAAGACACCTTTTTTAGTTGTCAAAATTTCTAAATACACCTTTTATAAAGACACCCTATTTTAGTTGACAAAATTTCTGAAGGTACCTTTTCCAGTTGCTTAGATTACTAAAGACACCTTTTTTAGTTGTCAAGATTTCCGGTGTCAAAATTTCAGAAGACATCTTTTTTATTTATAAAAATTCCTGTACCTTTTTTAGTCGTCAGACTTTCTGAAAACATATTTTTTTAGTTGTCAAAATTTCTGAAGACACCTTTTTTAGTCGTCAAAAGTTCAGAAGACCATCGGCTTTCTTAGTATTGTTCGCCCAATTTCATTTTTAATTATGTGCTAGTGAATAATATTCTAATTTTTTTTACATTTTCCCTTTCTGATGGTGTTTTCATGGTTTTATTTCATGGTTTTTACATCAGGTTCTAGTAATTGCATTATACTAGTTTTTATATTTCTATATGGGAGTGTTCAAACACCCAAAACACCCCCCCCCCTAGCTGCGGCCTTGACGACCTCCCTCTCCTCCTCCTCTTTCCTTTATACTATTAAATTTCACTGAATCTTTACCGCATCCCCTTTCTCTTTCCCAACCACATAACCTCACACACGTCTCATGCCTTTTCCTGCCACATCACATGTCGGGTTTTTTCACTTCCGGTTTTTATCGGGGTCTGGGCCCTCTGGGGCAGCTCCGGGAATTTCTTTAAAAATTGTACCTGGAAGTAGTTGAGTCTTAGCGAATTTCGGAGACATAAACCAACTCCTTGGGAAGTAGTACACAATAGCTATATTATTAGCTACCGTTGCTTATAATTCTGAGTCGCAAAATAAGATAATGATTTGGTTAGGCTGGTTTCAAAGTGTAGACACAAACTTCAATCACAAAACTTACAATAGACCTACTATAGGCTTCTCCAAATGTCATTTTATTAAAGTGGCGCATTATTCCAAATCGGAAGACAATGAAATTTAAAAAAAAAATTAACTGCACAAAAATGCCTTTACAACTGCACAAAATCCATTTAGAACTGCACATTTTGTGTAGAACTGCACGTTAAAAAAAGCCCTGCTATACATCAGCATTTCAGTAAATTAATAAGTAATAATACATTTCAATAAGTGCCGTAGGGAGAGGGCCCCACCTTCATATTTTGTCTAGGGGCCCCCGAGTTCCTAGTTACGCCACTGATCGAGTCGTATACAATCCATCGGCCTACGTAAATTAGTACCTAATAATTATCAAATTTACAAGGCCTTTAAGAGCGCCTATATAGACATTTTAATATAATTATGCATAGTCTTACTGTCTAAGTGTAAAGAATGTGCATTATGAAATTGTCTATCTGCCACAAATAACATTTGTATAAAATTATACACATAAAAATAAAATTTACGGTGAGATTAAAAGTCAAGTGCGTAAAAATTATCGCGCATTGTTTGACGAAATATGTCTGAAAACTTGACGCATTTATCATATTCAATTAATCTGTAAACCTCATATCAAAACTAGTCTGGTCACGCTTAACTTGTCTCTTGATAGAAAAGTCTTTAAAAAGTGTTTCGATCAGATACTTCTCTGATTTCAAGATCTGCAGGAAAACCTGGCAGTTGCACTCTTTATACCAGCGGTGCGCAACCTGCGGCCGTACGGCCGCATGCGGCCGTGAGAGGAATTATTGGCGGCCGTGAAAGCAAATCTAACTAATGCATACTGGCGGCCGTTTGTAGATAAATTCATAAATATTTTTTATTTCATTGTTTTGAAACTACGGTTATGTGAAGCAGTTAGCCTAGTTGCATTTGTGGTTTTTAGTGTATGAAGCACACACGTACGCACACACATGAACGCGCGGCCGCACCCACATTATTTCCGTCGCATCTGCATTCTGCACGTATCTTAGAGGTATCAGCTGCGTATAGGCTACGTGTCCTCCAGATAATTATAGCTCAAAGAACCCGTCAGAGTACTAATATTTCATACCCAGCCCCGGATGTCAATCATGGCATACGATATGGGCGGATGGACCAAGATTTCTCCGCTAGTGATCAGTGGAAAGATCTTGATAGGCCTATTGTACAAGCAGGGCCGACCGTCAGCCATGGCCGCCGCTGGCGGGAGAGAGTGACCAATGAAACTTACACCACAGATCATTTTCAAGTAGGCCTATATTAGGTTACAATGTACAAATGCGTAGGTGTAGGGCAGAATTCAAAACAGGTGGTGTAGAAATCTGGGTGGGTTCATACCTTGATCATGCGTGTATCTGATTTCATGAATAGGTCACCTACTCACTTCTGAAATTGGAAAAGTTCAAACCCTTAATTTTCCTTCTCAGCGTCACGCGCCACAGCGATCATCTGCCCGACGCTCCTTTGCCCCTCCCAGAAACCTCGATTTTTCCCCCGCCCCCAGAGGAGAGGACTAGATTCAACATTGGCGGCCGTGGTAAGAATGTGAGCCTTTGATGCGGCCGACACTGACGAAAAGGTTGCGCACCCCTGCTTTATACGCTACATGCATGGCTCGTTTAGCTTGCCAGCTTATTTATGTGTATACCGTGAAACATTATCTATTTTAATTATGTGCAAAGCATATCCAGAAGGACTGCGAGACAGACAGAAAAGAACACAGACAGCTACGTGGTTCAAAGACCTCACACGACATATATAATAAATCATCATCATCATCAATATCATTGGGCTCAATTCCCGTAAGAGTCCGACGCCACTCTCTGTCTGAGTCTGCCTCGCGTCATGCTGCCCAGCCTCGACCAGTCCAGTCAGCAGGTCTGCTCCATACCATTAACATCTTGGACCACCTAGACCACCTCGTCTGATTGAAGAGAATCTTGGGAAAGAGGCATGAAGGACAACCTGGGACAATGCCCGCATGTGTCCCATGCTCTCCCCCGACTCTCTCCAACGGTCTGTCCTAACCGCGGTCTGTGCATGTCTGCTCCACATCATGACACCTTGAAGTATCTGGGTCGCTCTGTCACTTGTGTCGTGGTATTTGCGGATTTCAATCGTCTTGGTCTTTTCCTGCCAGTGTATCGCCACCCATCTGGCAAACCTTCCTCCTTTGTTCGGGCTTAGGGACCGGCACAGGGACGTTGTTGGTCCCCTGTGGCGGAGGATGGATGCAGTTTAACGTCATGCCCAGGACCAATATAAAAAATAATTTTATATATATATATAGAGAGAGAGAGAGAGAGAGAGACAGACAGACAGACAGACAGACAGACAGACAGACAGAGACAGAGACAGACAGACAGAGACAGAGACAGAGAGACAGAGACAGACAGACAGACAGAGACAGACAGACAGAGAGAGACAGACAGGCAGAGACAGACAGAGACAGAGACAGACAGACAGAGAGAGACAGACAGACAGACAGAGACAGACTGAGACAGAGACAGAGAGAGAGACAGAGAGAGACGAACGCAGACATAATTTTATATATAGGCCTACAGCATTGAGCATTGACCCCGTGTAATAAGGAAGATCATTAGCGTCACCCTCTCCCTTCTTCCAGGCTTGGGACTGGCACTGCCAAAGTGCGAGCAATGGCGGAGTTAAAAGCAGCAAGCAATGACTCGTTGTTGTTTAACGACACTGCCATATATCATATATATCAAAGATGATTATAGTGTCGCCCTCCTCCTTTAACCAGTCTTGGGACTGGCACTTTCAGCGTATACAAATTATTGATGGATTGATTCGCAGCCCTGGTTGCATTATCAGTCGATTCCTTGTCTGGCTCAGCTGATCCGTTAACCTCCATCCCCACTTGGGTCGTGAACTGAAGCCACCCCTTGCACCAGTTAACACAGACCGTATACGTATACGCTTTCGCCGAAGTATACGTGTATGTGTACCCTATTGTGAACCCCGGACGTTGAGGTTAAAGGCCATTGCGTTTGTATTTACTCATCACTCGACCGTTGAAATGCATAGGCAAATTTTGTGTCATTGTAGTATTATAGTAGGCGAGTGCATGTATACGTGAGTGTAGGTAATTGATTGTAGGAAGGCGAGTGCAGGAAGGCAAGTAGGCAGACACTTGCAGTTTAAGAAGCGTTGGCGATGGCAAAACAGTCTGATGTTCTGAAGAGCAAAAAACTGTTTTTTGGCGTTCAAAGATGATCGGCAACAGACTATAGAATTTATTCAAAAAGCTGCTTATATATAAATTATTAGTCGAGATAAACACCAGCTGCAAATTACATGAATTCGTTTCGTTAAGATGCTAAAGTCTAAACCTAGGTTTAGGTTTTTGCAGCAATTCATGCCATGTCCTGCGGAGTTTGTTTCCGCCTGTAATTAATTAAGCGTCGCTGTGGTCTTCGCCCCAGAACTCATAAGTTGGAATTGCCTACTAAGGATGATATATAAGAACTTCATACCTAGAGTACTTTACAAGAGCTTACAACAAAACAAAAATGAGATAAAGTCATTGTGTCAGCTAATTTAATCAGTGCACGCCGATTGTCGTACAGCGACGTAAGTAGGCCAGGTGCAAATTGCCGCGCGGCGTCTGCACAGGTGATTGTCTGGACAGCACGTGACGTCTAGACGAGCGTACGTTAATTGTACAAGAAGGGAGTGGAAGTGAAAAAGGAGAGTTGCGTGTTGAGAGCCGTTGAGATAGGCTGTAAGAGTTGTTGTTGAGTTGCGATAGAGTAGACTGATGAAGATAGTAGTCGTGTAGTTGTTATGATAACGCAAGTGTAGTCATTGTTGTGTTGTTGCTGATCGTTTACTTTATATCGGATTTTGGAGTATAATAAGAAGAGTTAAACACGTCGTCGTTGTTGGTTAACAAAACAGTGAAAGACTGTAGATTCTTTACCTAGCCATTTAGCTAATGAAACAGTTATCTAGGGATAGGCCTATGCTACCACGAACTTATACGAAGAAGCTTCCGAAGAGACTGAAGGTCACACGTAGAGAAGAAGAGGGAAAGACTTGTGACATTTGGTGTCGTTGCGGTGAGATAACGATCCAAGTTGCAGGATAACGATCCAAGTTGCAGGAGAACGATCGTAGTTACGAACGGAGGGATTCTATTCAATCAACAGACGTTGTGGAGGAACGGACGCTGTGAATTTATCGAGGAGCCGAGCACACGGGAGAAGCAACGATACATCGAGCATCCGTACGTCAGTGAGAAACGACAACACAACGACTACAAGGTAGAAAAACTTGCTTGTCTATTGAAGTTTGCTTAAAGAATTGAAGTCAGTCATTTGCAAACATTTGAAGAGTAGCCTACTATTTTATCGAGCATCTGTAAAGTAAAGAAGTAAGATGGAGAAACTTACGGAGAAAAAGCAAGCAAATATTAAGAAGATGTCTACTGATAGACTGATAAAACTGCTAATTGAAGCAGATCTAGACGCAGAAGAAGTCGAACAGATGTCGAGGGAAGAATTGATGAGAAATTTAGCCGAGGTTTGGGCTAAGAAAGAAGAAGAAGAAGAAGGTGCTGTCGGAGGCGCTGCGGAGAAGCCAGTGGAGAAGCCTGAGGCACCGATGTCTATGGAGGCGTTGCTGCAATTCATGATAATGAAAGAGGAGCAGCGTAAACAAGAAGAGAAGCAGAAAGAAGAGCAGCGCAGACAAGAGGAGAAAGAGCGTAAACAAGAAGAAAAAGAGAAAGAAGAGCAGCGCAGACAAGAGGAGAAAGAGCGTAAACAAGAAGAAAAAGAGAAAGAAGAGCAGCGCAGACAAGAGGAGAAAGAACGTAAGCAAGAAGAGAAAGAATTGCGACAACAAGAGATAGACATGCAGAGGCAGCAGTTCCAGATACAACTAGAACAAATGAGACTCGATCGTGATGAATCAGAACGGAGACGGACGGAGTTAATGATAGAGTACGAAAAAGCAAGAAAAAGCGATGAAGAAATACGAAAGCAGCAGATTGAGGACAAAAAGGCTCGCGAGGAAGAAAAAGAAAAGATGCGTTTACAAGAACTGGAGAGAGCAGAAGAAATTCGTCAGGAAGAATTTCAAGCCGGAAAAGACAATTTGGAAAAAGCAGAAAGAGAAAGAGAAGAGCAGATGCAGTTAGAACAAAAGAAACTTGCTATCAAGGAGGCTCAACTTAAAGAAATGGCCATTGAAAAAGAAGAACGCAGAAAGCAGTTAGAACTATTACAACAGAAGATAGAACAGGAAGAACTGCGGAGAATCGAAGATCAAGATCGACTGAAGAAGAGAGACGAAGATGATCGTAAGAGCCGAGAAGTGTCAGAACAGATTAGGCTCAGAGAAAGTGAGACAATGGTGTCCAAGATCAAGAAGATTGGTGATGCCATGAAGCATGTATTGCCTAAGATGCCGTATGATATGATGGAAGTGCCATTATATTTTGAGACCGTGGAGAATGCATTCAATAGCTTCGCTGTGGAAAAGCAGTACTGGGTGAAATTGTTGTTGCCATTGATGACCCCGAGAGCACGAACGGTATTGAATCGATTATCATTTGAGAATTTAGATAAATACGATGCAGTGAAAGAGCACTTGTTGAAGGAATTCAAGTTAACAGCTCGTGAGTACAGGTCAAGGTTTGCAGATGCCAAGAAGACAGCCGAAGAAACGTATACGATGTTCACGGCTAGGCTGAAGAACCTGTTGAATTATTATGTCCGAAGTAGACGAGTGGACAAAGACTACGAGAAGCTGTTTGATTTGTTAGTGGCGGATAAGCTGAAAGAATGTTTACCACCAGGTCCACTGCAGTTTGTCTTAGCAAAAGAGGGCACAGAATGCTTGGAAGCTAGTAATGTTGCAGATCTCGCAGATATACATGTAAACAATCGGATTGGTGTGATGTTCCAAGACAAACCGAAATTTGAAGCATGGGACAATAGTCCAAAGCAACCCAAGTGGAACAAGGATAGCAAAGACACCGGAAGCCAAGCCAAGAGTAATGATGCAAAGAAAGATGATTATTCTGGAAAGCAGTGGTCGCAAGATAAACAACAGTCAACGTGGGACAGACAAGCCTACAATCGAACTCCGCCGCTGGGACGCCCAACAGAAAGTAATGCATCTTACACGCCGTACAACAAGTGGGAGAACAAGGAGCAAAGAAGTTTTATCAAGAAGCGTTGCCACAATTGCAATTCTGATAAACACCTAATAAAACATTGCCACGCACCAGGAGCGGCAAATCTGAGGAAGAACTTTAGCAGAAGTGCAGAAAATCTTCGAGTAAACCAGATACAAGTGATAAATGCACCTCCTGGTTGGGAAGAACAATGCAACCAAGAAACAGAAGTAAAGTCAGTGATGAAGTGTACGCCGCAGTTCACCATACTGAAAGAAGCGATAAAGACTACTTCCATTGCAGAAAGTTGTCGAGAAACAAAAAGTAAAGAGGAGTGTCAACGCATAAAGAAGATATCGTTGCAGCATGTGACGGTAGAAATACGTGGAAATAATAACAGTGGACAGCCTGTGCAGGTCAGAGCGTTGATTGACACTGGGACAGAGATACCAGTAATCAACGAGGAACTACTGAAAGGAGCGATAGTAGAAGAAATTGGCCGAGTACATTTGCAATGTATGGTTGGAGAGCCTATTCCAGCTAAGTTAGTGAAGATTGATGTGAGAATGAGTGGTCAGACAGTAGGAGAAGATGTGAAGGACAGGAAAATAAATATTGCGCCATATTCAACGTTGGTGTGTGCCAGCATTCCAGCAGAACTGTGTAGAGAAAACAAAGAAAAGTTCCTGCTACATCCAGAGATAATTGCAGAACTGAAAGAGGTTCCACCAATCAGTATATTGCAAGGAGAGCTACAAGCGAATGTGACTACAAGAGCACAAAGTCGGAGAGCAGAAGTCGAAGACGGAGAAGATGAAACGATAAACGAAAGTTCGCAAGAAGATGACACGGAAAGCGAAGATGAACTCAGCATCCAAGATGAAGAAGGAACAACATCCGAGAACAATGAAAACGAAGAAGAGATGGCTGCATGTGAACGAAATGATAGTGAAGACTCGGAGAGCGATATGGAAATTGGTGAGAACATGAGGGAATTGTTTATGGAGGATACGAATGATGAAAGACAATTGGAGGATGCAAAGAAATTGGAGAAGCCAAAACAGCATGCCAGCCATTATAACAAGAAAGCAAAATATAAAGAATTCGAACTTGGAGAAAGCATCGACGTACTACATCCAACGTCAACCAACAGATTGATCTCACGATGGCATGGTCCATATACTGTTCTACAAAGAAGATCCAAATATTCATATCTCGTGGACATGAATGAAAATGGTCGACGAATTATTCATGCCAACAAAATGAGAAAGTTCATCACAAGAACATTATCGTGTGGTCTCATCGTGGAAGAGGACGACGAATTCGGATCAGTGGTAGAGCTACCATTGAAAGAAGACCATGCAGAGACGACACAGAAATCGCTGCAATTGGACTATGAACAGATCGGACATCTTACGAGCGAGCAACAGAAACAGCTACTGGATGTACTGAACCGATATGCAGACAGATTTTCGGACAAACCTGGATTATGTACACTGGTAGAACAGGAAGTGGTGCTGAACCCGAAGAATCCTAACATTTGCTAACTAATTGATTGATATTCTTTGGTTTCTACAGACAATTTATTTGTAATTTTGCTGAGATTGCTAAACCATTGACAGATTTAACTAGCAAGCAGACACCTGAGAACATTGTTTGGACTGAGGACCACCAGAAGTCTTTTGATTCTCTTAAAGAAATTGTTTTATCAAATGTTATTCTGTACATGTTCGAGGTTGGCAAACCATTTAATTTGTACTGTGATAGCAGTGATTTTGCTGTGGGGGCTGTGCTGTCACAAGTGGACGATGAGGGGATAGAACGTCCCGTTTCATTTATCAGCCAGAAGCTGACAGATACCCAGAGGAGATGGGCGACGATTGAGAAGGAAGCCTATGCAATCATATGGGCTTTAAACAAATTGAAAGAAATCATTATTGGTTCCAAGATTAATGTGTTCACTGATCATAATCCTTTAGTTTATTTGACTGAGTCAATGTCGAAGTCTGCTAAGTTAGTCAGATGGTCTTTATCATTGCAAAATTTTGACATTCTGTTGAACTATAAGAAAGGAAAGTTGAATGTAGTAGCAGACTGCTTATCGAGATTGTAGTATAAGGTATTTTGTGATTGCATTTAGTATAAGAATTGTTTGTATTTAGTTTAAGCATTATACGTTCGCTAATTTTTAAGATTAATTAGCTCTCTTCAAAAGAAAGGAAGGAGGTAATGTCAGCTAATTTAATCAGTGCACGCCGATTGTCGTACAGCGACGTAAGTAGGCCAGGTGCAAATTGCCGCGCGGCGTCTGCACAGGTGATTGTCTGGACAGCACGTGACGTCTAGACGAGCGTACGTTAATTGTACAAGAAGGGAGTGGAAGTGAAAAAGGAGAGTTGCGTGTTGAGAGCCGTTGAGATAGGCTGTAAGAGTTGTTGTTGAGTTGCGATAGAGTAGACTGATGAAGATAGTAGTCGTGTAGTTGTTATGATAACGCAAGTGTAGTCATTGTTGTGTTGTTGCTGATCGTTTACTTTATATCGGATTTTGGAGTATAATAAGAAGAGTTAAACACGTCGTCGTTGTTGGTTAACAAAACAGTGAAAGACTGTAGATTCTTTACCTAGCCATTTAGCTAATGAAACAGTTATCTAGGGATAGGCCTATGCTACCACGAACTTATACGAAGAAGCTTCCGAAGAGACTGAAGGTCACACGTAGAGAAGAAGAGGGAAAAGACTTGTGACACATTGTGTATACAGTAAAGTATCTTAGGCTACCTGGGTAAAAAATGACACAATTAAGGCACAACTCCTTATCAGCACGAGTCAAGGAAAGCCTTAAGATGAGATGAACTCTACTGTTCGGCCAGTATCTGAATGAATAAGAGTCAGAAGCAGGTGGAAGAAAACTGTCCATAGTGGGGCCAGGCCTTGATTCAAGTTTGAATCGATTCAAGTGGGGCGCGGTGGTATAGTGGTGGCATCGTTGCCTTGGAGCCGGAAGGTTCGAGGTTCGAATCCACCTCGCCGCGTAAGGACCTTGGGCAAGTCCTTCACTCACAATTGCTCGGCGCTTCGGCGTGAAACTCCGCTCTGCATTCGGGAGCGCCTCTGAGTATAGTGAGCTTGAAGGGGCGTTATAACAAGTGCACATACAAACATACAAACAAACAAGTGCGATGAAAACAGCAAGACCCAACAACAGCAGCACACCAGACTTAAAGTGCCATGGAACAGCCAATGGATGGATGGAAGGCGTTCATTTCTAGCTGGAACACCCCCCCCCCACCCACCCCCGTCCATTTGGTTACACTGCCACTAATAGACCCCCGAGTGGCGCAGAATAATTACACGACAAGAAAATAATCGGAGTTTTTTTATCGCATGTCAAACATTTTGGCGAACATTAAGGAAGGAAGAACTTTTATTGCTTGTTGAAAGTTTAAGCCCTATCGACATGTATGCGCCGTATATGTAGTAGCTTCATGAAAGACCTGCATGTCTCAAAGCATCTATACGATGGTTCTGGTCAACCTCGTTCTCGGCCACTGATAACCCCGATTGCCCTCGCCAATAAACATCTGGGTCATAGCTTTCGACAAGACTCACGAAGACACATCGCAGCGTGACCTGTGATCCCCGATTTTAACGTCGAGTAGGCTCATATAGGCCTACCGGTCTGATATGTGCGCGTATATAAATTGTATATACATATATATATAGCGTAACCGTAGAATACGAGTTCTGTAATTAGGCCTATATGTGACTTCTTAATCCTTTTGAAGGCGATATAATTATAATATACAGATCTATAATAGGATATACAAATTATGCATAAACGCTTACAGTATACAAGCACAATCGTGGAGATATTAGGCTAAGCAAATATTATAGGGCCTACACAAAATAGGCACACTTAAGTTTATAGATATTTATTCTTCATAATTAGGCTATATGAAATTATATATGCTTTTAGACCCTGCTGATGTCTTGGATGAATGTAGGCGCATATTTAATAGCATTCCATGCTTTGCTATATGTATGCATGTGTTTTCGCGGGTGCACTGCATTGCTCCGAAAATCAAAGCTCCGAAATTCACAGCTCCGAAAGTTAACTGTTGAGAAATCAAAGCTACGAAAAGTCAAAGCTACGAAAAGTCAAAGCTCCGAAAAGTCAAAGCTCCGAAAATCAAACCTCCGAAAATCAAACTTCCGAAAATTGCTGTGTTTAGTGAATGCAGCCGATACAGTGATAATTCCGTGTGGGCAATGTGGTTGCAAAAATTGCTTGTGCCGTGTGATGGGTGAGCCAGGAGTAGCTGCTCCACCTGGAGGGCTACGTTGCCCTGTGTCTCGTTCAATCATCGGAGACCTTGTCAAGCTACATTTTGCTGCATAACGGGCACATTTAGGATTTATGTATAACAATAGTGACAGTCTTGTGTTCTTCTGACATTCTTGTTGAATATTGTAAGAGCCAATATAATAATATTAATATTATATTCCAGAGAACTTATATAACATTATTCTTAATATTACACTATTGTATCCAAAGTTTTATTGTGTCCGTCAGTTTATATTTTATTATAATAATAAAATTTAAAGTTTAAATGAGCTTTTACATTTCGAATCACTCAAGCCATGGTAATCGCTGATGCGTAAAAGTCTAATGCTGAGGAACGTTTAATAAAGCTCTAAGCAATTCAACTTCGCTGAAGTTTCACAAGCACACCAAAGCTAGCCCCCTTTGATTCTTGGTCAAACAAAAGCGATTCAAATTCCTGCTCTTTCAAGTCCGACCATTAAAAACTCTCAGCAATTTTCGGAAGTTTGATTTTCGGAGGTTTGATTTTCGGAGCTTTGACTTTTCGGAGCTTTGAAGTATATAATCTTTTGAATTTCGGAAATGTGATTTTCGGAGCTTTGATTTTCGGAGCTTTGATTTTCGGAACTGTGATTTTCGGAGCTATGTAGTATACCCGTTTTCGCACATAGATCTATGCTCTATATTCATACATAATATAGTCCTATATCTACACAATAATATTTTCGGTATACATATATTCGCCTCTACTAAAATATGTGTATAAAAATTATACATATAATATCATAATATACAAAGTCATATACAAAGACATTGGTATAGGCCTGTGTGTGTGCGTTTTGTGTGCGTGTGTGTGTGTGTGTGTGTGTGTGTGTGTATGTGTGTGTGTAGAATTGTAGATAAAATGTGACTGCAGCATTATATTATTATTGTTGTTATTATGCTTTGGAGAAGATCAGTCGACGACGACACGTGACGTCCGCTCTGGTTCCCACGCGTCTTCCATCCGAGTCTTATATTACCTGAAGGCATCTCCTCTGGATGCGGAAGCAGCAGCAGCAGCAGCAGCAGCAGCAACCGATGCCTGACAGTCGTGGCACCGGTGGCACATCCGCCTCACAAGAGTATACTATACAGTCATGATGGGGAGACAGACGTATGCATGTCCACCCGATGCGTGGCAGCAGCAGCGATGAGGTAAATAAGAGATCTGTGGAGGTCCGTGTCAGAGCTAAATTACTGCCAGCCGGTGACCTTAGCCCTGAACTCGACGGCGCACCTCGCATGTTTTCACAGGCGGTGGTAAAGAACCAGCTGCAGTAGACACTCGGTCTTCATCCCATCATCCGAGGCTACGCCTTTAATACCGGGGTCCTCGCATCATCCCTCCTCCTCATCCTCCTCTTCCTCCTCCTCATCCTCTCTGTCCTCTGTTATCTTCAGCTGGCACCCCGCTATCTCTGTCCTCCTCAGCAGCCAGTTATCTGCTGCAGTCCAGAGCCAACACAGAGGCGACAGAACAACAGACAACGACGGACTTGATGAAAGGAAACGTCAGATTAATTATAATCTGGACGATGGCAGACAAATAACAATGTCAACAGCGACAACAATGACAACGACAACTACAACGGCAGCTACAACAGTGATAATGGGTGATAGCAATAAATATAATAATGACAATGACAATGATGATGATAAGAATAGTAACAATAATAACCATGTATCAATAACAACAACGACAACGACGACAACGACAATGGCAACAACAGCAACAACGACAATAACAATAACAACAACAATAACAATAGCAATAGTAATAATGAATATAATAACAACAATAATACTAGTATATTAATGATAATATTAATATTAATAATAATAGTAACAATGACGATTTGATATTATGACGATTAATGATAATAATAATGTTGCGGAGGACGAGGCTTGAATTTTCAGTCATTCAGCAACAGCTGCTATAGCATACTTTGCGACTTCTCTGAGAGATAATTATCTGTACCTCGATTGAACGATAATGATGATGATGATAATAATAAGTATGAAAACTCCTCTTCTGAGGGGTCTCGAGGCAAAAGATAATAATATTACGACTAGAAATATGGAGATTACAGAAAGCTATGGTCCTTCCTTGGTCGTGTTGTTGTTGTTGTTGTTGATGATGATGATGATGATGTGGTGTTGGCGTTGGATGTTGATCTAGTGACTGCGGAAGCATCTGTTACATGTGACGCGTGAAGGACACGAAAGGATTTGCTTGACAACAACAACATTGGATCTAGTAATTAGTTGAGGATCTGTGTTTGATTGCAACCAGACACTGTGGCAGACAGACAGACAAATATGTTGTGTTGTCGATATGTGTCTCCTGTCACCGGAGACCGCGAGGTCGTCTCATGCTTTGGCTGTCTTTCTGTCGGTTGGTTGGTCGGGTGCTGCCAACAATTTGCATCGGTCTAGATCGACTCAGATGGCGTCGAAACCTGATCAGCTGACATGAACGGTCTACAGCAACTGACAGCCTGACACTAAAGGAGGGAATACCATGCAATTGGAATCTATAGAGGAAACTGATAGATAGATGGATGAACAGTGGACGGACGGACAAACGGATGGATGGATGGATGCAGGAGAAGAACAGTCCCTCAAGCAATTAAGCATAATCCTCAGAGACACTGACTCGGCATTAGAGGACGGCTCTCCTTTCCACAGCAGTAAACGGTCAATGTGCTCGTTGCAGCTAAATTTGCTAAAGACTATAGAGGGTGAAGGAGAAATCTCGAACCAAGTTTCTGCCCTGGCGGAGATCTGAACCCACGTCACTCTACGGACAGCCCAACCACCGAATCAAGTGTATACTCTGTTATCGACCAACGACCACGTGGTCGGATGAATGGATGGATATTCGGGCGGATAAATGAAAGCGAGCTAATTCGTATTTTGAAGTAGCCTGCACCTCAAGCATTTATTTATTTATTTCTCGCATTTGCTCTAGCGACCCCTTCAAGCTCTCTGCCCTTCAGAGGCGCTCCCGTCTACAGCGCGGAACTGCATCGGAGTTCAAAACCAAAGCGCGCGAGCAATTCAGAGTGAAAGACTTGCTCAGGATCTCTACCCGGCGGCTTGAGGTGTATTCGAACCTGAAACCCTCCGGCTCCAAGGAACCAAACCCACCACATCGCCACCGCGCCCCACTTTGCGCATATAGACCTATAAAATAAATTGCACATTGGACTGCATGTGGTTTCCTATTAATAAACAGTTTTCCTCTTTCGAAACCATTTCCACAGTGAATTATGGTTTTTTCAGCTTCAGTTTTCAAACTTAAATTGCTTTTCATGAAAAACAAACCGTATCATTCCAATTGTTAAGTATCAGCTATCTTTTCCAAAAGTCAGAAAAATTATCAGATGCTTAATTCCTACATCTAATCCATTTGCCAGATTCCCAATGCAGATCAAGTCCATCAACAATCACTAATTCTTCCGCCTTTGTAAAGTGATCTTACATTTCTTTCTGATCTCGACCGCCACCCGCTTCAAATTAGAACAGATGACTCGCTGTTCACAGGTCCCCATTCCCCAAACCTCTTATATTTCCCCCTCCTCCATTTGTCTTTTCACCACCCCTTCCCAAACCTCTTCTTCCTCTTCAGCCGAATTCTATTCCCTCCCCCGTAAATAAATTCTCAGCGCCGCTCATGAGATGAAAGACTACGTTGTGTCGGCGGTTGCTCAAGTGATAAATAAATATAGTGCCACATTAGGGTTTAGGGTAAGAGCTTTATGATACCCGAGGCTCACAATGGGACGCGATTTACATGTGTGTGTTCATATATACACATGAATATATATAGTATATATATGTAAAATTAAACATACATACACATGTAGACATGAATGTATATAGCCTAGGCTAAATAGAATATACATGTGCACGCGGTATTTTGTGTGTGTATATAGTTCCCGTAGCTCTGCACTTAGGCTATAACGTGTATAACCCCGATGAAATGTGTACTTATTGGAAAGGACGTCATGAAAACAATCTGCTAGGCTATATAAGAGATTGAATATGGGGGGCAGTTAATCGTCCAGAGTTCTGTCGTTCTGGTCTCACCTTTTTGACATCCATTGATATAATAATAATAATAGGAGCGTTATTGACGTCCAACAAACTCCAAATTGAGTCCTACATGTGTACACACATATACATTATACAATCATACATACACAGTTACACACATACAATGTATGCATTTGTGTCATGTATAATTGTATATGCTGTTCACTAAACGTCAAATGAAATCATGCATGTATATAACTAATACAAGCATTATGCATAAAATGTATTGTATATACAATGCTGTATGTATACTTCGAACCAATATAAATTCACAACTGTGTATAAGTACATAATAATACATGTATACAATACACTTATATAGTCATACATAATTATGGTCTATATAAATTTTCAGTAGGCTATATTATATCTGCAATGGCGGATATTATTTTCATGAGCCGCAGATAGGCATAGTGACAGACTACTGGATGCTCATCGTTTGGGCGGGACAGCAGTCTAAAAGTAATATCTCGCGTGCGACGCTGTATCAGACGATCAAGTGGCAGCTTCCGGTTGGAGAAGGAGAAGGAGAAGGAGGAGGAGGAGGAGGAGGAGGACGGACGGTATGCATGGCAGAGAGCAGACGGAAATTTATTGGACTGAGATTATGAGAAACAGGCGTAGCCGGAGCCAAAGGTCAAAGGAAACGTTGTATAGGCTTACTTGGATTATAACTGCAGCGATGATAATGACGACGATGACAACGACATCGACGGTGATGATAATGATGAATGAGCGTTGGCTGTCAGGTGGCCAACAGCGAGAAGGATTGTGGGATAGGTCGTCGTTTAATTTAAGGGGTTTTCCCGCCTCCGCTGCCGCATCTTTTGAAGAGGAGAAGGTGTTTGTCGACGATGAAAAGTGGTTTTATAATGAATGCTGTGTTGTTGTTGTTGTGTACTATCGGTGTTTTCATATATTAATTATATCACCAGACGTCTTTTTATACGTTTCCTCAAAGGCTACTCCTTTCAATCAATCAATCAATCAGTTAATCAATCAGTCAATCAATTAATCAATCGATCGATCAATCAATTAATCAATTAATCGATCAATTAATCAATCAATCAATTAATTAATTAAGCAATCAATCAATCGATCGCGATCAATCAGAATTTGTATAGCGCCCCTTCAAGATCCCTACTCAGAGGCACTCATATTCCAATTTAAGTGACTTCCTTCAATGACGACGCTGTCATAGCCAGTAGCAGATGGGCTTGGCTGTCACCCCCACATGGTCAGGATTCTATCAAAGTTGGATTAATCTTGGGATTCTATTATTTAGAAAAGCACTCATAAGTTAATATTCTCTTTGTGTTATAACCCATGTAATTCTGTAGTCATATAGATTGGATCATAGCCTACCTGTCTGTTGTTAAGTTACCTGACAAATGGTGAGACAGGTATACATGTAGATGCTTCGGAATTTTAGGAAATCCGCAGCTCATCATGAATTATACTGCAGCTTAAATTGTGCATCTAAATCAATTGCATGGGTCTACTGTGCATTTATTAGCACGTGTCTGTCTGTCTTTGTCCCTGTCTGTCTGTGTCTGTCTGTGTCTGTCTGTGTCTGTGTCTGTCTGTGTCTGTCTGTGTCTGTCTGTGTCTGTCTGTGTCTGTCTGTGTCTGTCTGTGTCTGTCTGTGGCTGTCTGTGTCTGTCTGTATCTGTGTCTGTCTGCATCTGTCTGTGTGTATCTGTCCGTCCGTCTGTGTCTGCTTGTCTGTCTTTCTGTCCGTCTGTCTGTCTGTCTATCTGTCTGTCTATCTGTGCATGTAGCCAAGTAATTAATACACCAGGTATATCCAATATACTGACCATCGCATCAGTTGCTTTGGTCAGCTGCTCTAACCGCGCTGGTCATTATACAAAACCAGTCAGACCGGTCAGTTATGCCCCCATAACCCCGGTCGGGTTTCTATTTATCCCAACGTAGGGGTGGTGCTATGAAATGTGAACGGGAAGGTGGGGGGAATGGTTGATTCGTAGTTTTACGGGACAGACCGACAACGTTCTGTACCGATTGACCCCAGTCTCTTAATAGGTTGATGCGTTGGACGATATGGCATCGGTCGTGTGTTCAGCGATCCGGAACCACTTGAAAGCGATGGAACAGTTCATTAGACCGTGCTCGTATACCTCTCGTCCGCTCTTCCACTTATTATCAATTCCTTCGTCGATTGCTGAATGACATGACTCAGGTCGTTTGCCATAGTGACGCAGGTTCGAATTGCTGTGGGCGACACACACGTGAGACTGATGAGAAACAAGGATGAAAGAGATGTCTTCGCGATACAACGTTGTCAGAGATACACCTCTGTAATTGCCGATCCAATTTCAGGTCTTCAATTAATTTTTGGTTTATTTAGTTAGGCAGGGGCTTAAACATAGGATACAGCAAGAGGTCAAAACGCAGCCTTGAGGGTGTAGAAGTCTTTCTCTATTGACCTTATTGATAGAAACTGCAGTTGCGCAAAAATTAATCCGAGGTTTTTCGACACATAAATGTGTAATCATAATATTATTTTTATTCTCCACAATAATACATATATTTATCATTATAATGTATAGTTCTTTCGAGAGCGTGAAAGAGCTGGCGAGGTTGACAAACATAGACTGACTGACTGACTGACTGGCTGACTGACTGGTTTACTGACTGCTTATAGACAAAATCCGATCTGGTTTGAAGACAACTTGAGGCAGAAGAATTCTCTTGTATTGACTGACTGGCTTTAGACAAAAATGGGTCTGGTTTGGAGACAACCGCGTTTGAACATGAGGCAGAAGAACTCTTGTATTAATGTTTAAATCGGAAGAACTAAGTAAACGACTCGCAGACAGACGGACAACAAATTTCGATGCAGTCAGTTTAGGTGAGAGTAGGAAGGCTATGTGTCGTGTTTGCTCTCGTGCATTCATACATATTCAATCACTCGCAGACGTGTATTGACTTAAGAGCAGAATAAATTCACGGTTACTTAAAGTTCTCAACTTAGCAATGGTTCATTGAATAAATTTTTTGGACTGTCAACTGATGGGTCGGGTATTCAATCCATTGCAATAATAGGGCAGAAAGGGGTTTATGCTTCACATACATGCATCTACAAGTCGGCTCATCTAGAATGAGTATAGACCTAACCATACACTGTCGAAGGGAAGATTAGATGGCGAGGGAGAGGTGTCTCATTAGTTGAGGTTAAGAAAGGTTAAAGCAATAACACTTCACTCCAAGACAGTCCCATGCAGGCTATATTTCTATTTATAATCATTGCAGCCCTTACTGATATATCGTAGTGTAGCATCTGATTGAACGCCAGACATCCTCACCGAATGGAGTATAGGGCTATAGGCCCTGTAAGGCATATAGGGTCTGCTGCTGATTTGATTAACATGCTAATTGTTTAATCTGCTGACTAATTGGCTTCTGCTTAGTTGAGTTGTATTATACAACAGCCTTCATATCATCAAGTCGGATTTCAACGTTGGATGCTATCGATCGTTGCACTTTGACCTACAAACATATTAGAAGAGGAGGAGCAGGAGAAACAATAGGAGTAGAAGGAGCAGTCTTAAAGAGCTTTAATCATTAAGTGTCTGCGATTTATTTTTCTAAACCTCGGAATATAATGGTAGGTCCTGACATGTTCTCTCTCTCGTCCCCCAACCTGCAGTATACTTATTCATTGTAGCTGAGTTAGGCTGACTGCTGCCTCCTATAGCAGCCATGCAGACCTAAATGCTGCGGACTACACATAATCTGGAGAATGAAGCAATAAAAAGTCTATAAGCAAAAACATTGGAATGCAAGAACCATGCATGTCAACGCTTTTGGGCTGATCAGAATGACTTGGAACAATGCAAAAGTAATTGAATACTGTCAGAAGACAATGACGGGGGCGATCTTCACCACCTGCAGCGGATGGCCCTCTGAATTTAACAATTAATATCTATAGAGGGTGATTTTCTGCGTCACATGTCAAAGAAGGGCAGTTGAAGTGCAAGTCATAACTTACTGTCTTATACATGTAGTTCAAACGTATACAGTTAAGTTAATTGTTTTGCTAAATTTATTTAAAATTTAATTGCTAGTAATTTAGATTTTAGAATGCACGTCACTATGAAGTTTCACAAAGGGTCGCAGTTTTCCCATTGTGTAGCCGCGCGCATAGTAGTAAAGGAGCTATAGAATCAGATACTATGAGCGGCGAGAATATATCCTATAGTAGCAAAGTGACATGTACTGTGATAATTTTTCGAAATGAATTTGAATGCGCTATACTATAGAGACGCTTGATTGGGATGCTAATTAGTAATTATTACAGCCCAATGAAAGTTGCGATAAGGGAATTCAGAATCAAGCATGAATGGGTCGAAAGCGGCGGCGGCGAAGGTCACAAGGATGCCTGCTTGAAACAGGTGCGTGAGAAGGGGGCTGGAGATGTGAGAGAGACAGAGGCGTGGGTTAGAGGTGATGTCAAGATTGCACGCTGCAGGTGAATCGGGAGATGAAAGTAAGAGATGAGGTGTCAGAGGATGGAAGGTGAATGGGAGGGACTCAAGGGAGGGTTGGAAACTTTCTTGATCTGACATGGAGTGACTGGATTGATGTATACGGATGAGGTTAAAGGTCATCTGTTTTGAAATCAGATTAACAATATCAAGTAATTGATCGATGGATTAGAAGAAATAGAGAGGTCATGAGGTCATGGGAAAAGGATTTAAAGGAATTGAATGTCGTCTGAATCTGAATATCATAAGATGTATAAGATATAAGATATATGCGGCGAATGAAGATATGATTCTATCAAGACTGCAGAGAATTTCATTCACGCTGCAGCGGGGACGCACTTGTTGCTTTCGACAGGACATGATTTAATTACCCACCCACTCATCCATCCATCCATCCATTCACTCATCCATGCACTGTCCATCCATCCATCCATCCATTCATTAATCAAGCATCCATCCATTTATCCATACATGTTTTCGTCCATCCGTCCATACGTCCATCTATCCATTCATGCACCCATCCATCCACCCACCCACCCACCCATTCATCCATCCATCCATCCACCCATCCACCCACCAACCCACCCATCCACCAACCCATCTATCCATCTATTCCATCCATCCATCATCTTGATCTCTCATACGCATCTATCAATTAGTCAACGGACTTTAGCCATGCCCCTGACACTTCCCATAGCATTCTTACTGCAT
The DNA here is from genome assembly GCA_945859605.1 of Lumbricus rubellus. NCBI lineage: Eukaryota > Metazoa > Annelida > Clitellata > Crassiclitellata > Lumbricidae > Lumbricus > Lumbricus rubellus. Next base: position 29,957,926 of record OX243815.1, on the reverse strand, counting down.
GCTCAGCCTGCACTGTACAGTGTACAGTGTACAATTTGTACATGTATACGACTATATGGTGGGTCGATCAAAGGTGAAGGGGTTCGGCGTCTGATCCCAACAGAAGAATGGACGTACTGTTGTTTCAGCTCTTTGAACTGCATTTGAACCGAAAGCCCTTTGACTCCGCCAGGCCATCCGGGTACAGAGGGCAGTCGTCGGTTTGGCTCTAGAAGGGGCCGCTACGGCGTGGGCGGCCGTTATGGGGCTAAAGGGTGGATATCACTGAAAGTTTTACAACTCTTTAATTTGATCTGCTTTCTGGCGCTAACCGTTAATGTGTGGACAAAGATAATGGAACCATATACAACGAGTTCTCTAAGTTGTTTCTCTTGACAGATCCGTAACCATCCGTCCGTCTTCTTGTCTCTGCTGTTGTATGCCTCTGTTCTAATGTCTATTATCTAACCCTGGCTGTATACCTGTCTCGTTTCACGCGGTTCTCCCTGGACCCTTATCTCATTTAGTACATTTCCCTCTGTATAAGCTCTACATATTTTAAGTATATATTTGCGTGCGTAGTCTTTGTAAATGCTGCATACCTTTTCGCATTATATATGCGATGTAGGCCTATAGGCCTATATATATACTAATTCTAGTGAGGGATTTGGGATGGCAGTTGAAAGAGCGGCGTGCACTAATGAAGGTGCTATGCGTCTGAATGCGATTGGCTGCAAATGAGAATTTGTTACGACTTGTTTATACGATCGAAATGGTGTTCACATTAAGTGAGCGATATTGAAAAGGTTTCCTCAGAAGAAACCACCGCTCTCTTAAGATCACATGTATCTATTGATGGGAGACGAGAAGGTGAAGACCGCCGACGACCTTTAATAAATGAACGAGTAATCGTTGATAACAGCTGTTTGCACTATATGGCAGTGCCAGTCAAAAGCCTTGATAAAGAAGGAGGGCGACACTATACTCATCTTTGAAGTGGCACAGTGTCGTTAAACAGCAAAAAGTTTTGACAGCAGCACTATACATGTATATATACATGTATATATACATGTATATATGTATATATGTATATATGTATATATATTATATAGGCCTATGTTTATTGAGAGGAGTCAGATGATTGTCACTGAGGCGAGAATAATATATAGTTATTTCGCTTTCTGAACCAATCTCAATAAAGTGAAAAGATACGCTAGGACGACATTGAGCCACAAAGTGATCAAAGATTAATATATATATACACTATACACTATACAGGATGAAGACTGAATATTATAGTCGTGGAGGTTGAATCTTCATATAGTAAGAAAGTCTGCGACAAGAGATGAAGGTATCGGACGTTGTGCATGTAAACACGTCGTGAGGAATGCCACAAGCATAATAACATTGCGAACACTTTACACACACTCGACCACCACACGATCACTAAGGGTCATTCATTATAATTCTTAATGTGCTTGAACCAGCTGCAGTTCCCACGAGTGATATCAATGGACAACATAATAATAATAAGACCGTTGCACTTATAAGTGAGTCATCGTCCATGCATGTATGTATGTGCCTATTATGATAGTCGCAACGGTTCTTATACTGTATTCATAACACCGATGGCTTGCTATGCTGCATGTCTAATAGTCTATATTACTCTATAGCCCCTCGTGTCATTGGTTATCTCGTCTCAATCGAGTTCACATGCACCTTTGATGTCAAGTGACATCGTCTTTACCGGCTTATGGACAGAATTGATAACTGTCTCGTACATATTCCAGATAATAAATCCTTTGGAATATTACATCTGTTTATTTATCTCTCATATTTGCCCAAGCGCACCTTCAAGACTTCAAGCCCCTTGTCCTCAGATGCGCTCCCGACTACAGCACTGACACTGCATCGGAGTTTCACGCCAAAGCGCATGAGCCATTGCAAGTGAAGGACTTGCTCAAAGTCCGTATGCGCGGCGGCCTGAGGTGGATTCGAACTTGGAACCCTCTGGTTCCAAGGCAACGAACTTGCCACTACACCATCGCACCTTTAATAGTGCATGCGTTTTCGTTGCATCAGGCACCTCACTATTTACCTGGCAAGATATACCTCAACCTTCGTTTGATTATACCATCTTGGTAAGTAAACCTATTAAGTACATGTATACCAGCTTGCTTATACTGGTTATTTCTGGAGCTTTTATTGTCGAATCTTTGTCGTTTCTTTAGACCGTTTAACCAGTCTTAACCAGTGGACCGACCTGAACGTAGATAACATTGAATAAAGGTAAAACATATATAAAAATCTATTCAACAGCACAGCCAGGTCAAACACCGGGTGTCTTATGTCATAATATAATGTCAGACCAAATAGAGCCATTATTGCATCATTTCGATGCGTTACACCAACGTGAATGCATAACAGTGGATAGCGATGATAGTGATTATGGTCATACAATACAATTTATACAATACAATACAACTAAAATTTGACAATGACCGCCTTACAAGCTCAGAAGTGCACATTGAAGTTCGGCAGCCATTAAACTATCAAATAGGAAAGTTTTCAGTTTAAAGCGAAAGACAGTCTCACTATAAGGGAGTTTCGAACATAAGGAGGCAGAGTGTTCCAGATGAAGGGACCAGCAAATGTGAAAGAACGCCGGCCAAAAACAAGATGTGTACCAGGAACTACATACTTTCCAGCAGATGCTGATCGAAGAGAAGAGTGACCTTTAACAGAGTTACAAGATGTGATCATAGAAGATAAGTAGGATGGCAGGTGATCAGTGCATGCTTTGTACATGAGGAGTGCTAACTTGTAGCGAATACGCTACATACAGGAAGCCAGTGTAAAGAGCCAAGATCTGGTGTGATGTGGTCTCGGTAAGAGAGTCCAAGACACAGTCTTGCGGCTTGATGAAGTATCTAGTTAGAGGAAGAAGTGTGCATTTAGGAATACCATAATTATGATTATGCATGGTTATGATTATGATTATGATTATGATTATGATTATGATTAGGACGATGACAATGGCATATATTCACTTGTACAAATGTGGTCACGTGCATTTTCCAGTCCAGCTGTTCTTAATTCAATGGCGTTGTTAACATGGCGAGCGTCCAGTCACGCGTCTTGTTTAAGGCAATGGTCTTGTTTTTGCAGACCTCCAGGACACAAATTAATGTTGACTATCATTATTATTATTGTAGCAGACGAGAAAACGGAGACGGATAGAACAATTACAGCCGGAGATGTATCGCCTCAATTGTTCGACGGACTATGCGTCCATTGTGGGAATCCGGGAGGAGGTGAGGGAAAGGGGTCTGATGGTTGGTTATTGAATGATAACTGAAATTGCGACCATGAGAATAAAGAACGGTTTGTTTACAAGTATATAGGTCTCTGGCTAATAACAGGTTCCAGTTAGAAGCGACAGTATAGTCAATGCGAGTATGTATGTATGTATGTATGTATGTATGTATGTATGTATGTATGTATGTATGTATGTATGTATGTATGTATGTATGTATGTATGTATGTATGTATGTATGTATGTATGTATGTATGTATGTATGTATGTATGTATGTATGTATGTATTTATGTATGTATGTGTGTATGTATGTATGTATGTATGTATGTACGTATGTACGTATGTACGTATGTACGTATGTACGTATGTACGTATGTACGTATGTACGTATGTACGTATGTACGTATGTACGTATGTACGTATGTACGTATGTACGCATGTACGTATGTACACATGCCATACACGCACATGCGCACACATACATGCATGCAAATCATGCGACCATATATAGACAGAAGCCGTTTCCTGATATTTCTTTGGCGTTCCGCGACTCCGTATAATTTGCACACCTTGATACCTGCAATGATGTCGTCGATTCTACCTGTGTTCAATGTTCATTTCCGGTCGCGGGTTTGTTCTTGTCGACTCTGTGATCATGCGCCGCATCGTGCCATCTGATATAATCTAATTGCTTGGCTTTAGCGTTCAATGGGGCCGTGTTTGATCCGTGTACCGGGTGTGGGGTGAGGTGGGTTGGGATGGGGTGGGGTGGAGTGGGGTGAGGACGGACTTCCCCTTCCCTTGGGGCGATGTTCAAACATCTGGCGTCGACTTCTGTTCATAAATTACGTCATCAATGAACGACTGAACATTTCCAATTCATTTCTTCATCTCTCTCTTTTTATTTCGCGATAATTGAATGTGAGTCGCTGCATGGTCAGTGCATCTATAATTAATAGATCTATTCGAATGTCATTTGCATTGTTTGCTATTCTTTCTGCATCAGTGGCAACCGTGGATTGTTGGGTGTAATGGTGTTTCTCGTTTGTTGAACATTGCGGTTTTGCGACAGCAAAATCATGCCAGTTTTTTAAGACGACTTAGAACCAAATTGAAAGCGCTTCAGAATTTTTGTTGTTGTTTTTTGTTAAGAGGTTTTCATGGAAAATAATTGGCACTAGACTTGAGTGAACTGTCTGTGACCGAATGGTGGACTGATTTAACCGAAATAGCCAGGTATACAGGCCCTATAACTTGCATGGACGGGTCACCATCCAAGTTGACTATAATTATATAGCGTATATACTAACTGCACTATTTCTGATTCAATTTTGACTGCATGGATGCACGAGATCCACGTCACCCCACGTGACACTAAATCGACTCTAGACAATGGTCACACCTGTGCTAGTAGATTCTGTTCAAATTGCTTATGGTAAGAAATAAATGTAACTGGTACCGGCAACATGGAACAGGGCAGAATCTGGTATAGAAGGCATGATGTTTAGAGCACTATAGGGTTGGGGTTATATGCATAAGCATATATGATGGTTGATCAGGCGTGGGTCTATAACTTCGTAGAGACTAAATGCATGGAGAAAAATCCCCTCATTTTCGCCACTTTTCCAGCCGTTGCTAATAGTTTCACACTTATTTACCTGAAACGTTACAGCTAGACAGGTTTTTAGTTTTTACACGGGCCACTTCGCCTCCACCCAACACACACCTCGGCCCGCAGGGGACGTGGTGGGGCAGAGTATTGTTGGTGGAAGATCTTTTTCGGAAAACACAAATTTTACCGGTTGCGTACCGGTGGAGGTCGGAGTGCAGTGGGGCGCGGTGTGGAGAAGGGGTTTGGGGAAGAAATTTTTCCCGGAAACCCAAATTTCACGTGAGGCGTTGGAGTGTAGTGGGGTGTGATGGGGGTTGGATGTGGTGGGGTAGGGAGATATTTTTTCCGAAACTCAAATTTCACCGGTCGCGTACCGGTGGAGGTCGGAGTGTGGTGAGGTGTGGCGTGGAGGGGTGGGATGTGGCGTGAGGTGGGGAGTCGTGGGGTAGGGTGGGGCGGGTGTGGTGGGGTGGGATGGTTGGGGTGAGATGGGGTGGAGTAGAGTGGAGTGGGGTGAGGTGGGTGGGGTGTGGTGGGAGGGGTGGGTGGGGTTGGTGGGGTGGGGCGGGTGAGGTGGGATGTGGTGAGAAAAAAGGTGGGGTAGCAGTAGGATTGCGGATAGGGTCAAGTGAGGGTAGGGAAGCAGGAGATTGGTCGGGAGCGGGGCGAATGACCCGAATCCTAAATTTCTCGTGCAACGCCGGGTACCCCAGCGAGTATATATATATATATATATAATTATATATATATTTAAATATATATATATATATATCAAGTCCTGCTTAATTGTTGACTTCTGCCGTTGACTCTTCTCATTCGAACAACCTCTCAATTCTTGCCGACCGGAAGTAGCGCACCGGAAATGATATCGTGGTCGCGATCGTCATTAAGCAGACGACGCCAACGTGAAGATGTCGCTCCAATTGCATCGACACGCACGCGCACACACACATACATACACGCACACACACGTGCACACACGTAAACGCACACACACACACACACACACAGGCTCACACACACAGAAGACTAACACCAACGCATAGGTATAGATAAATCAGCGATGAAGTGCTTTATTTTGACCCAGTATATAGGCTACTACATGCGGTCAGGTAACATCCATGCACACTCTTAAAAAGGCTAATGTCTACTATAACGACACTTAATTCTGTGGCCAAATTTAGAGTATATAGCGACAGACATCACTTGATTTTTAAAAGCACAGTCGTTGTGGTCACCAGCTAAATTTACATGCCCGATTATATTTAGAATGCACGTTACTCTGTCCACTACATGCGAATAAGCCACAGTGTTCCTTAATTGCAAGAGCAGCGCACGCAGTTATTCCTGAATCCACCAGACATTACTGCCAGACGATGAGCAAGGTAGTTTCGCGCTTGCCGACGATAATTAGGATAAGACAAGATCGTCGCTAAGTAGTCTCTAGTGATTTCGATCACGGCTGAAGGACCCGTATGCCGGATGCGACTGTGTGCTCAAAACACACAGACCGCTTAGCCCCTGCTTTCTCCATTTACCTATGGTATATGACCTGCAGTGCACCGTCCGCCAGTCTCAATGTCCGCTTCGTTGTCCGTCTGTCTCTGTCCGGGCGTCGCTTGTCGTCCTAGTCCGATAATCGCAGGATTTGAGGATTTAGAGTTACAGAGCAAACAACGATTTCCTTCTCGACTTCCTCCCTGAAGCGCTTTCAAGCGCTGCTCGAGCGATTCTCGAACGCCGCTCAAGCGCTCGACGCTGTCTTGTGCCGCGCATGCAGTTGATGGTCGTGTATGTATATGTTAGTGGTCGTGGAGGTAATGAATGACTGAAGAAGGTCTGCTGCAGTGCTTTACAAATTGCATTGTACCGTTAATTGTCTTTAACCACTCATCTTCTGATCTCTTTGATCTTCCCCAGTTTATCTGCAGTCTCTCCGTTGTTTTAGGCTATATCTCCTTCAATCTTGTTATCTCTCGATCACAATGGACCCTGGTCTCGATCTGTCGCATATATTTGGATATTTGATGATTTTATCTTAATTGTAAAGAGCCTGCAATGTGCGGCGCTCTTTTAAGGCGCCACTGACTTATACATTTTTCGTATTTATTACGTCGGTTAAACATAAAAATGAATGGCATAATTATAATATAGGTGTTATAAAGAAGGATACAATAATGAGCGACTTCACGTAATCAGCAAGTCCTATATATACAGCTGCATTGCAGTGTATACGCCTATGACCAATTATAGAAACAGGACCCAGTATACGATTCTCGTTTGACTGTTTTTCCTATATGGGTTGTATCTTGCATGGACAGAGTTGCTGCATGATATATCCTTATGATCTATGTTGGTCAAATTTGTTTTCATTTCACATGTCTCTGATTTGTACTTACTCTGTCCTTGTTCCTGTTCGGTTTTCTGTGTCTTTTCCCTCTCCCTATGCCTCTGTCTTGCTTCTGCTTCCGTCTCTGCTCCATAATTAATCGTTTTTCACTTTCTTTCTGTGTGTGTGTGTGTGTGTGTGTTGTTGTTGGCATCTGTCACGTCGTAAGTCAATCACTTTGCATCAACTGGTTGTCCATTCATCCGGTATACACAATGAACCCATTCCCTCAATTGCCACACATGTATATAGCATATATACATGTATACAAAGTCAACCATTCATTGCTTTCTGCCTCAGTATATAAATTATATATATGTATATCTGTATACTATATATGTAATATTATGTATATAAATATAATTAATAAATATATATATGCATGGCGTCTGTGTATTGGCCTAATAGTTCCTGGAAACAAATCATCATTAAATTTTATTGCAATGTATACATGGCGTATTACTCAACGTTCCCTTATTTGCATATGCACTTCCCGTCTCACCCCGCATTATCGCCTGCAGTCGATCCCGCATGCATACATGTGGCCCACACATCGTTGGACCTACATCTTTGTTGCAGCGTCAGGGTTAATGAGGATGGAAAATGATGCCGGTCCCTCTCCCAGCAGCAGCAGCAGTGGCAGCAACAGCAGCATCAGCAGCAGCAGCAGCAGCAACATGCAGAATACAGATGACAGTTCCGCAAACTCATAAGAAGGATGCTTGCCATCTGTTATACCGCCGTCACCCACATGCAGCATACTCTTATTATTAGGCCTATAAGTGCCTGAGTGTCGTAACTGTAGTATACTATATAGCCTACTATCTGGTGTGTGATTATGCCATCGCTGTGATGAGGGCGCTATAGTATAAACAGGATCGATGACAAATAATTATTACACTGCGCCGGATCCTTTGTTATATATCACTGTCTTTTTAGGCAGAGGCTTTTTCTAATTGACTATAATTGCAATTATTCGTTACTGCATTTTCATCCCATACGACATCGACGATAGAGGAAATAGATTATTTTTAACATTGTGATTATTCACCGACAGAAATTCGTTATAGTAGGCGAGACTGTTATTTTGCGCATGCGCAATTAAAGACTTGTTCGTTATACGGAGATTTATATAGCTCCCGACCCATCCACAGCTGAAAAGGGAAATCTTAAGGCTGCTATTAAATGCACCTGAGATTTTAAGACGTCAAGCCAATGGGAATTCGTTCCACATAATAGCATGCATGGGCCAACAACAGAGAAAGCACGGTGCTATATATTATAGACCTGTAAGTGCCCGTGACTTATACATGTATATTTCATATGACTGCTCTGTACAGGGTTAAACAGATTAATGTGCTGTGCAACGAGTCTTCGATTCCTGTTCTGATGCATGCACATTATATAAGATTCCGCAGTTTCATCAATACACGTGCGCACACTTCTCCGAATCATGACTGATGACAGAGAGTATATAGGGCTATAGGCCTATATGGATATTTGTCTATGTTTCTTTGTGCCCACAAGACACTTCGCGACTTTAAAGACACTTCTGTTTATGGCCATTGAATAAAAGCGACTGTTTTAATTGAAATAGATATATCACACAATATCTAAACATGCACTTGTACAAACCGCAAGGAGGAGAGTGTCCTTATATACTGTGCATGGTATTTTGCGTCTTTGTGATCACTATAACAAATGTATCTTTCAAGGTTTCCAAATTCGGATGACGTCTATACAAGCAGAGGGACCTCTTGCAGCTGGTGGTTATTTCAAGTGGCGTGTCCCTGAAGCTGGCTTAACTGACTGCTGGGCAGATGTGACCGAACGCAGGTGGTTGTTCCCATGCTGAATATACATGTATACTCAAAGGTGCATATATAGCATATACCACACTGCAGTCCCAATCATAAATCTATGTTCCCAAAGCGAAGTGGCTTCAAGTGCTGCTAAACAAACCGTAAATCGACATTTATAATATCCGTTGACTTTCTTGTTGAGGACTTGAGGCTGGGGTTTCCATTGTTGTATAAGCCCTATATTCCTTTAAGAAAGAAAACTATGTTGTCCTTATATAGGCTTAGGCCTATACTACATCATTCGCCGAAGTTTTTTGGCAAAAGTAATCTCGAGTAGCAAGACTGGCATAAAAGCATTCATCCTGGATATTATACTAATAATTAATTGAATAATGTTAAACGAACAGACAACGATCACATGATCAAAATTTTATCGATTTGTGTACAGTTGACCTAAATAAGTTGGCTTAAACATAAACACATCTGTCTATACGTTGTTGAGGATTTCAACTCCAACCACAGAGACGATGATTCGATATACTTTACCAACCAGACCATAGAGTAGACCCCCGCCCCCACATGCATAGCAGAACAAGAATCCAGTTCCTGTCCGGGTCTGCATTTGAGCCTCTTGTTTTATAGTGGTGCATGTATAATTTTTTTATTCATTCATTCCTTCATTCCTTCATTCCTTCCTTCCTTCATTCATTCATTCATTCATTCATTCATTCATTCATTCATTCAGGACTATAATATGTATAAAAAACACAAACAATTATGGTAATAGACTTTTATATAGTCTTCGCAGCAGTTGAAACTCAACTGACAGTCTAAGTACAGTTTAGTCACTGCAATTTGTTTGACTCCTGTCTTTCTATCTGTCGCTTTGAAATCCTGGACCAATCGACCCTAGAAAGGTTGGCCGCTTTCCCATCAGCCATAAACGGTTAACCCTGGGTAAAGCAAATCTTCTTCACCGCCGCCAAAGCAATTATCTATGACCAGCTATGATGATATTATGATGATATTATGATGATATTATGATGATATTATGATGATATTATGATGATATTATGATGATATTATGATGATATTATGATGCTATCATGATGATATTATGATGATATTATGATGATATTATGATATTATGATGCATCCATCCTCTGCCACAGGGAACCAACAATGTCCCTGTGCCGGTTCTAAGCCCGCACAAAAGGAGGAAGGTTTGCCAGATGGGTGGCGATACGCTGGCAGTGAAAAACCAAGACGATTGTAATCCGCCAATACCACGACACAAGTGACATAGCTACCCAAATGCTTCAAGGTGTCATGATGTGAAGCAGTCATGCACAGGCCGGTCAGGACAGACCGATGGAGAGAGTCGATGGAGAGAGCGTGGGACACAACGGGCATTGACCCACGTTGTCCTTCATGCTTCTCTCCCAATATTCTCTTCAATCAGACAAGGTGGTCTAGATGCTCCAAGATGTTAATGGTATGGAGCAGACCTGCTGACCGGACAGGTTGAGGCTGGGCGACATGGCACGAGACAGACTCAGACAGAGAGTGGCGTCGGACTCCTACGGGCATTGAGCCTAAGGATATTGATGATGATGATGCATTTAAGAAGACCGACCGACCGACCGACCGACCGACCGACCGACCAACCAGGACATAGAGTCATAATATATATATATATATACCGGGTGGCGCATAAAAAACGTCCCCAAACTTTGTTAATCTGGCAAAGATCTAATTTCAGAGATATCAAATATTAATTTACACCAAAATGTTAAGCAATCATTTCTGTGCACACATGTCAAATTTCAAGAGAGTATGTTTATTAT